>CM052721.1:19440187-19544698 GCA_028551405.1 Uromys caudimaculatus
GGATGGAACTTGAAAATATCATCCTGAGCGAGGTAATTCAGTCACAAAAGAATGAACATGGGCCGGTCAGTGGTGGCGCACACCTTTAATCCCAGCACTTGGGAGGCAGGCGGATTTCTGAGTTCGAGGCCAGCCTGGTCTATAGAGTAAGTTCCAGGATAGCCAGGGCTACACAGAGAAACCCTGTCTTGAAAAACCAAAAAAAAAAAAAAAAGAACGAACATGGTATGTACTCACTGATAAGTGGATATTAGCCCAAACGTTCAGAATACCCAAGTTTCACTTCACAGTAACCGCTGGACTGAGAGTGAGGTCCCAGATGGAGGAGTTGGAGAAGGGACTGAAGGAGCTGAGGGAGTCCACAGCCCCATGGAGGGAGCAACAGTGTCAACTGGCCTGACCCCCTCCCCGGTCCTCCTGGAGGCTGGACCACCAACCAAAGAATACACATGGAGGGACCCATGGTTCGGACCACATATGTGGCAGAGGAGGGCCTCGTTGGCCATCAGGGGGAGGAGAGGCCCCAGTAAAGGGGAATGTCAAGGTGGGAATATGGGAGTGGGTAGGCAGGTGGGTGGGAGGTGGAATACCCTCATAGAGGCGGGGGAGGGGGAGGGGATAGGTGGTTTCCAAAGAAGACACCTAGAAAGGGGAAAACATTGGAAATGTAATTAAAGTATCAAAAAAGAAAAAAGAAAAAAGAAAAAAGAAAAAAGAAAAGAAACAAGTGCTATTTATTTTGCATTTTCAATATAAAAGCACCTTCAACCATCCCAAATTCAATAAAGATTTATCTCAGGCAGCCTAAGTATGAGAGTAAGCCAGCCTGGAGGACCTCTAATGACAGGATGTCAGTAACTCATATAACACGTCCCTCTGGGTCGGATACTCTATTATAATGCACAGAGGTCCTAGGACCACAGAGATAAGTTAGTGTATCACTCTATTTTTACTCTAGTGTGTTAGCTATCTGGACTATAGGAAAGGCCCAGCTGAGTCTCCACTGTCTAATCTGGAGTTTGCCTTTTCCCCTGACTGAATCTGCCTGTGATGCTCCTAGCAGAGCCCGTCAGCTCAGGCCTGGCTCTTCTGGCAGTAAGCCTCTTGTCTTAGAGGAACAGGGCCACAGTGTAATGCCTATGGGAAAGTATTAACCTTAGGTAATGTACAGGGAAGATTGTACCCTCCCAAGCCGTCACCCAGAAGAGGAGATGAGGAAGGGATGTACGTTCGGGGCTATAAAAACTGCTCTCTGTGCTCCTGTGGTGCATTTTCTTTAGGCCTATTCTGCAGAAACAAAAATAAAATGCCTGACTTGCAGGACTCTGAGTCTCTCAAATTCATTATTACGAAGTGTGGGTCCTCGTTCCCCACACCTCTCAGTTCAGTCAAGTTGACAATCGAGATGGACCCTCACGCTATATGACATCTCTCCATGTTAGGTCATCATCTATCAAATGAGAGCCGTGGTATCACCTCCTGTGGTTCACAGCATTGCTGTGAGCATCCATCTGTATAATGCCTGCTGAGTCCTTAAAGGCTGCCTGACACACAGTGTGTGCTCAGTAAATGAAAAGGGGATGAATATCTATAGGACTTCAGAATCAAGGGTGCAGGCTGACAAGATGCTTCAGTAGTTAAGAGCATTTGCTGATCTTTGTACAAGACCCTAGTTCAGTTCACAGCATCTAGGATGGGAAGCTCATAACCACCTATATCTTCTGTGCCAAAGGATCTGACATGCCCTTCTAACCTCAAAGGGAATCTGTGTACATGTGGTGCTCATACATACACATATAAAATAAACCTTTAAAATCAAGGATGCTAGCTTGGGCTGGTATAGCACACATGCCCCCTGTGTTGTGTTTTGTATTGGTTTGAAGTTTCTCAGATTCAGAATGATTGTCCTTCCTAGCTTTGAGTCTACCCCTCTGTCCTATGGGCTGCTTCCAGCTACATTTCTGAATTGGCTATAGATGCTCTTTTGATCAGGCACAAAGAAGAGTGATGTAGGAAAGGTGCATCGCAGACAGCTCTTCTTTCAAGTGTCATTTCACGGAGTCAAGCCTGGATGCTGGAGTGCTCTGAGCACAGGGTAAATAGACCTCTACCATCAGTGATTGCTTCCAAGCAGGCTGCAGTTGCTATATCCTGGAGGGACGTCCAAGTTGAATTACTGGAAATGTCAGGAGCAAAACAGGGCAGATTAAATGGGCACTGAGAAGTTCAGAGGGAGCCAGTAATTGCTCTTCATCTTAGTGTTAAAAAGAGGGAGTCTGAGCACTCAGGAAATGGAGTAAGCATTGCACAAGTAGAGCAGCCTTCAGCATAGCCAGCCAGTAGCTCTCGAGATTCCAGCAGAATCGGAGGCATGGGATGGCTACACCTGAGTAACCTGGACGAAATGAAGACGTTTGACACAGACACTGGGTCAGAACTGTGTGAAACTCTAACTTTTAAAAATGTTAATTTTTTAAAAAAGATTTTAAAAACTTTTAACTGTGTATGTGTATGTGTGTTTGTATAGGGGTGTGTGTGTGTGTGTGTGTGTGTGTGTGTGTGAGAGAGAGAGAGAGAGAGAGAGAGAGAGAGAGAGAGAGAGAGAGAGAGAGAGAGAGAATGCAGGTACCTGTGGAATCTAGAAGAGAGAGACAGTTTCTGGGAGTTGGGATTACAGATGGCTGTAAGCCACCTGATGTTGGAGCGAGAAATGTGTCTTCTGCAAGAGCAGTAAGTGCTCTTAACTACCAGCCAGCCCCCAAATTGTGGCTTTTGTTGCAAGAAATCATTTTCATGCTCAGTTGAGCCTTCTCAACACTAAGCTTAAGTGCATGGGTTCTGTCACAGTCAGATTCACATGACTATAACAAATTGCCAGAGGCAATTGATTTATAGAGACAAAACAGCTATTAAGTTCATAGCTTGAAGAGGCTCAAATTCCAAATGGTTCAATGAAGACCGCCATGTTTTTTAGGGGCTGGGGAGATGGTTCAGTTGGTAAAGTGCCTGCCTTGCAAGACATGAAGACCAGAGTTCGAGTCCCAACATCCATATAAAAAGTCAAGGTATGATAGCACACACTTATAATCCCAGCACTTGATAGGCAAATCCAGATAAATCTCCATGGCTTGCTGGCCAGCCAGCCTAGCCTAACTGATGAGCCCTGGGTCAGCAAAAGAAGCATATCTTACAAAATAAGCCATAGGATTCCTAAGGAGTAGCACTCTTGGTTCATCTCTGGCCTCTACACCTGCACCTACACACATATGGACATGTACACACAATATTTAAAAACAGTGTGTGTGGGGGGGTGCGCGCACTTGTGTTACTACATACATGCGACGGTCAGAGGACAACCCCATGTGTCAATCATTTCCTTTAATCTCTTTTGAGAACAGGGTCTCTAGTTATTGATCACTATGTACACCAGGCTAGCTGACCCGTGAGCTTCCAGGGCTTTTTCAGTCTCTGTTTCCTATCTCACTATAGGAACTCTGGGATTACAGATGTGCACTATTACATCTGGCTTCATATAGTTTCTGGGGGATTTGCACTCAGGTCCTCATGCCTGTATAGGAAGCACCCACTCATCTATCTACCCAGACCCCATTTTTTAAAGTATATGAAATTCTTTTGACACAATACAGTGGGCTCAGCTTTTGCCATAGCATTCCACACTGAGGCAAACACTTTCCCTTTGTTCTTAGGTCAGAAGAGGTCTTGAAAACAAGTAGAGGGGGTTATTTATGCCTTGGGGTAGAAAATGTTATCTTAATAGCTAGGCTCTTTAAGTGTATTTTAAAATCAAGCTTGATTTGGAATTTTTAGTTGCACTAAGATGGTGACATATATCAGATCTTTACTTGCATGCAAGAGGAGGAAGGTGAGAGGGGAGAATGGAAAAAAAATGTTGAGAACGACAATCTAAGAATAAATGAGGCCCAGATTCATTATAGAGCTGAGAATTACACTGACACTCTGATCTTACTGCCTCCACCTCCTGAGTGTTGGGATGACATGGATGTCCCGTGCCAAATGCCTTGATTTCATTCCCTGTTGCTATAATAAAATACCCAGACAGAAACAGCTTAAGGGAGAAAGGGCTTATTTTGCTTACAGTTCCAGGTTACAGTTTATTATTGCTGGGAGGTCAAGGCAGCAGGGACTTGAAACAACTAGTAACCTCACCTCCACAATTAAAAGCTAAGAGAAATAAATGAGTGTATGTACATCAAGACTCAGCGATTTTTCATATTCGGGTAGCTTTTTCCATTTCCACGCAATCCAAAACCCCCTGCCCAGGGAATGACTTTCAAACCAGAGTGAAAGAAGACCAACTTCCTATTACATCAAGTCCCTTACTGAACACCATTTCAAATGCTCGTAATGGGGAACTCAAGAGATGGGAACAGTGAGATGCAGTCCTGTTGCTGGGGAATGGAAGCATTAGGTCCAACTCGAGCACAGGTCAGGCTAGCTCCTCCCTGCCCGGAACTACTGGCAATGACCCTGACACAATGGAAGACCCATGCATTTGACTGAGGAAAAAAAAAAATGTCACCTTGCATACTCTTCCTCACTTTTCTTGTTGCTGTGACAAAGTATTTGACAGAAGCAACTGAAAGGAGGAAGAGTTCATTTTGGCTTAGAGGTTTAAAGGGCACAAGCTATCACAGTCAGGAAGACAAGGCAGCTGGATCCCTGCAGACGGACAGGTAGCTCAGGCCAGAAGCAGGTGAGTTATTCTTAAAACTGTACTTCCCGAGACTCACCTCCACCAATCGTACCTCCCACCTGAAGGGTTCTACATCCTCCCCAAATGGTGCCACCACCTAGAGAGCAAGGCTTCACACACATGAGCCCGTGAAGAGCACTTCCCATCTAAACCGTAATGTCGGGTTATGAAGGTGTACCAGCCACATCACCCACATCTCTTCTTACATGAACGTCAGGACAGGGCAGGCAGCCCTCACTCTACTGTCAGACCCTTGTAACATCTGCTCTGAGGATATGCTCCACCAGGCGGCACACAACCAGTTCCTGAGAGTAACCCAGATAGTCAATTCAAACCACTGCTTTTAATAGGCACCTGCTGATGCAGACAAGACAGGAAGCGTTTGGGATGGGATGACAGCAGACTCACCTGCCCATTCAGTGTCCTCTTCTTTCATGGAAGCCCAACTAGCATTGCAGTCTGATGGCATCGTTGGCCCTGCTCATTCCCACCATTATCCTTGATAGACGCTTTGCTTAATAAACTCCTTGGAAACCTCCTTCCGTCTGGCCATTTAATCTATCAAAGAACCCAAAGAAATATACCACCTAAGGGTGAGCAAAGCTTACCCCTGACGGCCTTTGACATGTCATAGGTAGAAAGTATATTTACCATGATACCCTTTTTACCTTTTAGGTCAGGAAGTTGAGAAACCAAACATCTTCACTGACTGAAGACTGTCACATGGGGAATAGTATACTTTAGTAAAATAAGTAGACGTGGAACAGGGCAATGTTAATCTTTGAAACAAGAGGGAGATTCTACAAAACCTGAAAAGAGACCTGGAGAAATAGCTCAGTCAATAAAGTGCTGGCTATGCAATTGTGAGGAGCTTAGAACAACCCCCAAGACACACATAACAAATAAACAAAAACCTAGGTGTGCTGGTGCGTGCTTGTAATACCAGTACTGAGACAAACAGATCCCTGGAGCCGCCTGGCCAGCCAGCCTAGCCTACTTGGGTCTCACTGAGAGGGCTATCTCAGAAAACAAAGCAGGGAATTAGAGAGATGGACTCAGAGGTTAAGGGAGTCATGGATGCATATGCACCCACATACACGCACATGCATGTGCATACATATGTATAAGCACACACAACCAAAAAAGTGAAAATCATGTTTAATCGCAAGAGAATATTTCGGAGATGGGTATGAAGGAGGTTGAGAGATATGTCCTACTAAGAAAGTGCTAGTAAAGTTGATTTTTAATTAATTAATTTATTTTAAAGTTATGTATAAAAGTGTGCCTGCTTGTCCATATGCATACCATATGTGTGCAGTCCTCACGGAGGCCAAAAAGAAGTGTCAGATCCTCTGGAACTAGAGTTATAGAAAGGCATATACTGCCTAAAGTGGGTGCTGGAACCTAACCTAGGTGCCCTGCAAGAGCAGCAAATGCTATGACCTGGGTGCTGACCTGAGTTTGAGATGGACCTATGTGTTAGTTGGTTTTAACTGTCAGCTTGAGACAATTTAGAGTTACAGGAGAAGGGTGCCTCAATTGAAGAATTATCTAGATCAGGTTGGTCTGTTAGCTTGTTTATGTTTGTATTCTTGACTGCTAATCGACGTAGGAGGACTCAGCCCACTGTGGTCGGCACCATTCCCTAGGCTGGGCTCTGAGGTATGTAAGAGTAGAGAAGGCTAGGTATTATGAACACACACCTATCTCTCTCTCTGCTCTTGACTGTGGATGTGATGTGACTAGCTGTCTCGAGCTCCTGCCTGAATGACTTCTCTGAAATGATGGAATTGTGAACTGAAACAAATGCTTCGGCCCTTAAATTGCTTTTTGTCAGGGCATTTTAGCACAGCAACAGAAAAGCAACTAGAACAACCTAGTTCTTTCATTTCTAGAAACGTGATTATGCCTCTATGAATCACAGCGTTCTTGTCTGTTAAGTGTGGGAAATTGTTCCCACCTCCGTGCTGAGGTTTTTCTTAGCACAGACATTCAGTCTGTGACAGCTCATTCAGCTTCACTTATGATGAAGTTTTCTTTCCATGTTTTTCCCTTCACTCAGACTTTGTTAAAACTAGACATACCTATGTCGTTTTGTACTTGTGTCAATGATACAGGATTTAGATGTTTGCCCTGTGCAGTAACAAGATAGCATATATTTACTGATATTTGGAGCAAAGGAGAGCCTCTAGCACAGTGGTTCTTAATTTTCCTAACACTATGACCTTTTAATACAGTTCCTTGTATTATGGTGACCCTCAACTATAAAATTATTTTCATTGTTACTTCTTAGCTGTAATTTTGCCACTATTATAAATCATAATATCAATATCTAATATGCAGGATGTATTTTCACTGTTACGAATTGACTCAAAGTGGTAATAACACAGAGGTTGAGAACCATTGCTCTACATAGCCCACACATGAGCTTCAGGGACTCTTGATTTAAACTTGGTTCTGGTCCTTGTCTTACTTTATACATTGCCATGACAGAAATGCCTGACCAAAGCTACTTATGGAAGCAAGAGTTTATTTTGGCTCATAGTTTCAGAAGGATACAATCCACTACGGTGAGAAAAGCAGCCATGGGGAGCATGAGACTGGCTGGTTGCATTGCATTAACAATCCAGAAACAGAGAGGGAACAGGAAGTAGGGCTGGGCTATTAAGTCTCAAGGCCCTCAGTGGCCTACTTCCTCCCAGCAAGGCTCCACCCACTAAAAGGTCAGACAATCTTCCCAAATGGAGACCAGTGTAAGTGTCCATATGTGTGTGTGTGTAAGATATAGACATAGAGATAGGGATATATAGATATATATAGATATAGATATAGATATAGATATAGATATAGATATAGATATAGATATAGATATAGATATAGATATAGATATAGATATAGATATAGATATAGATATAGATATAGATATAGATATATGCCTATAAGCAACATTTCTCATTCAAACAGTAACAGCCCTTAGAGAAACATTTGGCTATTTTATCTTGGGTCCCAGGATGCTAATAGGGGTTCTAGACCTATCTGACCCTATCTGATAGATATGCCCGGTCTAGCCACACATCAGTTAAGTAAAGAAATGTCTGTCTTCCACGTTGACATTTAGGATCTGTCAAGAAGAGAAGCAGAGAGTTCTAGCTTCTCCCATGGCAGGCTTCAAAGCTGGACTTGAAAAACATGATGTGTGGCTTGCAGACAGAATGAATCTGCCCTGGTGGAGAAACATGGATGTATGCTTGACAAATCAATTCCCCTTCTCAGAAGAGGAACAGGAAGGCTCCCTCGGAGGTCAGGCAGCTCAATTACCAGAGGCAAAGCAGAATGCAGCAGGTTCTTGAAGAATGAAGGGGGTCTCTGAGTGCAAATGCTAGCACAGACACCTGCCAGTATCACCTGGGCGTCTGGGACTTATTGCTGAGAGCCTCTGATATAAATGACATCGTCACCTCCACATGCAGAGCTGGCCTCTGCCTTCAGTCTCGGAGGTTCTGAAACATCTCACCCAAGGCCAGAGAGAGCTCTGTGATAAACAGCCAGTTCCTCTGGATCTGTGCAGCCTGCAGAATGGCTGCTTTTGCTGGTAGTCCTATGCATCAACTCCGAGAGTTTGCCCTTTGCTGCTCCTGACTCCTCTCTTGCAAGTAAAAGAAACTAATATTTGGGTACCTCAGAGAATTACAGAAAATGTGCTTTTCAATCAAAAGCTATCCATTAAGATACAGTCAAAGATAAGGGGTAAGAGGTTCTCTACTCAAGTACTACTCAGGCTTAGACTGCTCTTAACCTTTCTGAATCTTAACTTCCTTGTCCGTTAGAAAGTTTACTCATTTAATGCTGAGGAACTGGCTCAGTCAGCAAAGTGCTTGCCAGTCAAGCATGAGAATCTGAGTTACAACCCCAGAATCCACATGTGCTGATTTATGCTATATTCACAGCATTGTGAGGGGAGAGACAGGTATAACCCTGGGACTAACTGGTCAGCTAGCCTCAGCTACTCAGCAAGTTCCAGGCCAGTGACAAATCATATTTCATAAAACAAAGTGACTGGCACCAGTATTAGTCAGGGTTCTCTAGAGTCACAGAACTTATGGGTAGTCTCTATATAGTAAGGGAATTTGTTAATGACTTACAGTCTATAGTCCAACTCCCCAACAATGGTGAGCAGCAGTTGTGAATGAAAGTCCAAGGATCTAGCAGTTGCTTAGTCCTACAAGGCACACAGGTGAAGAAGAGTGAATCTTCCTTCTTCCAATGTCCACCAGCTAGGGATGGCACCACCCACAAGGGGTTCTCCTCCCTTCATCACTAATTGAGAAGCTCCTTTCTTTGTGGTAACTCGAGCTTGTGACAAGTTGACACACAAACTAGCCAGTACAATTGATCCCTTGTCAACTTGACACACAAACACATCACCATTAAGCCTCGACCTTTACTTTCTTATTCATCCCCAAGATCTAAATAATTTTCAAACTCTCACAGTCTTGCATATTAAAAGTTCAATCCCTTTTAAAATATCTAATATCTTTTAAAATTCAAGGTCTTTTAAAAATTCAAAGTCTCTTAACTGTGGGCTCCACCAAAACACTTTCTTTCTTCAAGAGGGAAAAATATCAGGGCACAGTCACAATCAAAAGCGAAATCAAACTCCAACTGTCCAATGTCTGGGATCCACTCTGGATCTTCTAGATTCCTCCAAGGGCTTGAGTCACTTCTCCAGCTCTGCCCTTTGAAGCACACACCTTGTCTTCTAGGCTCCAGATGATTGTACTCCACTGCTGCTGCTGTTCTTGGTGGTCATCTCATGGTACTGGCATCTCCAAAACACTGCTGTCTTCCACTGCAACTAGGTTTACCAACAGCCTCTCATAGGCTCTCTTCATGGTGCCAAGCCTCACCTCCTTTGCATGACCCTTTCAGTCCTGGACCATCAATTGCAACTGAGGCTGCACCTTCACCAATGGCCTTCTCTGACCTCTCAAAGTGCCAAGTCTCAGCTGCTCTTCATGACCCCTTCATGCCTTCAAAACCAGTACCACTTGGGTGACTCTTACACCTTACCAAGTCCAGCCACAGCACAAGGTACAACCTTGGCTATCTCTGAAACACAGCCTCTGTGCGCTCAGAAAACACTTTCCAGAAGATTTCACCTCAATGATGCTGGTCTCTTCTTAATCACCGCTAATTTCTTAGCTCCAGCTAACCAGCATCAATAGTCCCAGTAATGCAAAGTTTTTGCTTTAGTAGTTCTGGTATCTTGTTAATCACAGGTGATCCTTCAGCCCCAGCTAACCAAAACCACAGAATCTTCACAGTCAAAACAGCAAAGGCCCTGATAGTAGTCTTTAATATACCCTCTGAAATTTCACAAGCCAGGCCTCCATCTTCTGCACTGTTCTCAACATTATTTTCCAAGCTCCTACACAACATCCCACAAAGCTCTTAACACCGAATGGATCTTCTAGCCCAAAGTTCCAAAGTCCTTCCACAGTCCTCCCCAAAACATGGTCAGGTTGTCACAGGAATACCCCACTATTCTGGTATCAATTTGTCTTAGTCAGGGTTTCTATTCCTGCACAAACATCATGACCAAAAAGCAATTTTGGTGGAGGGGGTCAGGGTAGAGTTTATTCAGCTTATATTTCCACATTGCTGTTCATCACTAAAGGAAGTGAGAACTGGAACTCAAGCAGGTCAGGAAGCAGGAGCTGATGCAGAGGTCATGGAGGGATGTTTCTTACTAGCTTGCTTCTCCTGGCTTGCTCAGCTTGCTCTCTTATAAAACCCAAGACTCCAGCAGAAGATATGGCCCAGATTAAAGGTGTGTACCACCTTGCCTGGATCTGGGACTTGCTTTGTCCCAGGCTGACCTTGAACTCAGAGATCTCCTTGCCTCAGTCTCCTGGGATTAAGGGTGTGTACTACTTTGCCTGGGGCTAAGCTTTTCATGGCTACTATGCCTCAAGAACTCCATGCCAAGATCCAGGTCAGAAACTTGAGTCTTCCAGCCTCAAGATCTGGATCACGGGTGAGCCTTCTAATTCTGGATTGTAGTTCACTCCAGAAATAGCCAAGTTGACAATCAGGACTAGCTACTACAGCACCTGAGGAATGACAACTGATGGTGTCCTCTGGTCTCTTCATGCATATGCACATAGACCACAGACACTTACTCATGCACCACAATACATACATATACACACAGAGAGAGAAATATGCATGTCATATGCATATGCGCATGCGTATACACCACAGACACTTATACATGCACCACACACAAATGTATCGCACACAAATGCCATGCACATACACTTAACCATGCACCACACACACACAAATACATGTATCACACACATACACCACATACTCTTGCATGTGCATAGCACATACATATTATACACATACGCACATACATTTACACGCGCACCACTCCCACGCACACACTCAACAGACATACACAACAGTTATCAGAGTACTTACTTGTGAGGGTTCGAATTAAATTTGTTAATAGAGGCCCGTGATCCCTGCATTCATATGTGTTTGGTTCCTCACTTGGGAAGCATGTAACTATGGAGACAGACTCTCCATCCTGATATCTTGAAAGGAAAAGATACACTGTTGACCTTCTGTATTCATGGACTCCCCATCCCCAGATTCCAGTCCACATCTGTGGACCCAATCAACAATGAATGAAGCGTGTCTGAAAGCACCGTCCCTCCACTGAACCTCCACAGCCTTTTATTCCCTCATACTGCTTTTTAACAGCTATCTCCATAATGGTCACACTATGTTTAGCATTGTAGCTTATCTAGAGATGATGTAAAGTACATGGGAAGAGATGTGTAAGCTATGGTCTTGAGCGTCCAAACGCTTTGGTATCTATGTGGAGAGGGTTGTAAAACTAATCTACCATGGACTAGGGGATGAGTATGTTTCCAACCGCATCGCATGCTAGACAGATGCCTCTGTAAACAAGAAGTAAGGCCTGGGGATATGGCTCAGTTGGCAGAGTGATTGCTAGCATGCAGGAAACCCTGGGTTCCATACTCAGCTCCCTGTAAACTGGATATGGTGGCTTATATCTGTAATCCCAACACTGCAATCCAAGCATTTGGAAGGTGGAGACAGGAAGATAAGTTCTATGTCGTTCTTGAGAACATAGTCAGGTATATAATCAGACACCAGTCTGAGGTACATGAGACTTTTCTCAAATAAAGGGGGGAGGGGGAGGAAGGAAGGAAGGAGCGGGAGAGAGAAAGAGAGAAAATAATTAATTTTGTCATAGTCATGATCAAAGACCTGACAAAAGCAACTTGAGAATGGAAAATTATTCAAGTTCAGAGTTCAGTAGTACAGTCCATCATGGTGGGGAAGCCATGGTAGCAGGAGCGCGAAGCATTGGTCGTGTTGCATCTACAGTCAGGAAGCAGAGAGAAGTGAATGCTGGTGCTTAGCTCACGTGCTCCTTTTTATTCAGTCTGAGACCCATGGAACAATACTGCAGTCTACATGGTAAATCTTCTCTCCTCAGTTAAGCCTTTCTGGAAGTGGCCTCATGGACACACCATGGCAACTCTAAGTCTGATCAATGAAGATTAACTATCCAGCAGGCCATTAAGACATAGCTCCCAGTGACACACTAGCTCCTCCCAGGCTCATCTTTCAGCTTCATCATCTCTCACTCAATAGTCCATTCACACTTTTAATCCAATGATGGATTTTTCCATGATTAGGTCAGATCAAGCACGATCCAGCCATCTCTGAAAACTATCGTACAGAGACACACCCTGGGTGAAGCTTACTAATCCCTCTGCTACTTCTCAATCCAGTCTAGTTGTCTAGCAGGGTTAATCAACACAGGAGGCTCAGCAGTTAAGAGTGTTTACTTCTCTTGGAGAGGCCCTGAGTCCAGTTCCCAACGCCCATGATGGACAGCTCACAGCCACATGTAATCCCAGCTTCAGGGGATCTGATAGCCTCTTCTGGCTTCTGTAGGCAAATGTCTTGAGTGCGCATACACACACACACACACACACACACACACACACACACACACACACACACACAAATCATTTAAAAGTGATTGGATGGATATGGTGGTGCATCCCTTTAATTACAACACTTGGGAGGCAGAAACAAATATTTTAATGTGAGGTCTAGCCTGGTCTACATATTGAGTTCCAAGGGAGCTGGGGCTTAACCAACAAAGATGGTTGCCTGCCAAAATTTAGACTTACCTGAAACACACTGGTACTAGCTCTCTTCCATCCCTCCATGGTTACTCACTTGGTCTCTTCCTTCTTGTCTATTTGTATAAAACATTGGTTTGCAAATGTCCCATCCCCCCTTTTTAGAAAGCTTTCAGTCTTTAGAAAAGCCTACTGTTCAATTCTTTTGAATGTTAAAAGACATACAACCCTGCTCCTATCTACATGAAAAAAAATATGACATCCTGATTTGTCACCCTCGACATTAGTGTTCCTCTGTGCTCTAGCTGCACAATTGTCAGTTGTCTAATTTTTATTCCTAGTCAGTGGAAGCCTGGGGACATTTTTTAACATCTGATGGGCTTTTAAAAGATCTCATGATAGGAAATAGGAATTTAGTATCTAGTCTGTCTGTTGAATGCCTCCTCAGTTTCCCCAGGCAAAGGGCTCACAGACAATGCTATACTCATCTATTCACTGATGGCCAGATAAAAGCAAATCTCTAAATGTCCGAGGAAAGCATGTTCAAGATATTTCCTTGGGTACCTTCCTAAGGGTGACAGAGCTCGTTCTTAAAAGCCAAGGAGGCAGCATATAAAAGGATACCACCAGAGCAGGCATTTATCTATGGAGAAAAGGGAAGAAGAGAAAGACCAAGGAGACAAGGAGGAAGGGAAGAGGGATGCGGGAGGGAAAGAGATAGGTAGAAAGGAAAGGAGAGAAGGGTGGCAGAAGGAGAGAGGGGGAAAGCCAAGGAGAGGAGGAGGGAAGGAGATATAGAGATAAAGAATGATAAAGAATGAAAGAGATGTATAGAGAGGGATGAAGAGGCCATAGAGTGGGAGAAAGAGAGACAGAGACATTGAATGAGAGAAAAAGAGATGAACCCACACTGGGTTGGCCAAACTGTCCATTGAAATATACTCATGAACTTTTGTGAGCCTTCCACTGTAGAAACTGACAGTGGGCACTGTTCTGCTTTGAATGTGCGATGGCCCCCAGAAAGACTCCTGTGTTAAAATGCCTGATGCCCACTTGGCGGCACTGTTTTGGGAGGTTGTAGAACTGTCAGGGGCTGGATTGTCTAGCAGATGAGGGTCACCCTGGTGGTATACCCCAAAGGTGGTATTCGTTTCTGTTGCTGGCTGAGCCCTCTGCTCCTTTGATTGTTATATGGTCTTGTTGGGATTATGTGTATATTCATCTATCTGTATTATTACATGTGTATATTCATCTATCTGTATTATTACATGTGTATGGATACATATGCAGTAAGGTCAAAAGGTAGCTCTCAGGAGTCGGTTCTCTCCACTGTGTGGGTCCCTGGGACCAAATCTAGGTCATCTGGCTTGGTGACAGGCACCTTTACATGCCATAGTGATTAGAATGAGAATGTCCCCCACAGGCTCATACATTTACATGTTTAGTTCCCAGTTAATGAACTATTTGGGGAGGATTACGAGATATGTCCTTATGAGAAGAGGCATGCCACTGGTGGGGTGGACACTGACATTTCAAAAGCCTTGCCAGACCCAGTGTCTGTTTTCTCTGTTTGCTCTGCCCTGAGATTCAGGGCATGGCTAACAGCTACTAACCACAACACCATGACTGCCTGTGTGCTGCCATGGTCCCTGCCATAATCATCATGGACAAGCACTCTGAAGCTGTAAGCAAGCTTCCAATTAAATGCTTTATTTTATAGGAGTTTCCTTGGCCATGGCGCTCTTCCCAGCAATAGATCAGTGATTATGCTATCAACTGAGTAATCTCACCCTCAAATCTCAGCCTACCACTGCATCTTAATCCAGCAAAATATTAGAAGCTGCTTGTCACAATCAGGAAGCTGTACATGCAATCATTCATGCTGCTATGCCTCTCAGTCCTGCTCTGCCTCTCAACGCTGGTGAAATCTATTTCCTGAATCCATGAGCCAACACTAATCTATCCCCTCTGTTTCCATCACACATTCTGTCACAGCAACTAGAAACTAAACAACCCAGGCACTGTTAGGAGCACAAAAAGAATATGAGATGAAGGACTTCTTATCTAACTGCCAATCATATGGAGAGGTGGGGCTATATAATAGTTAATGTTGATTTTACAGTTTATAGGATATGTAATCACTGGATAGACAAACCTCTGGTTATGTTTATGAGGGCGTTTCAGGGTTTATTGTGAGAAGGCCCATCCCATGGGCTGGGGGGCTGGGCTGCATAAAAAAGAGAAAGTGAGCTGAGCACCAGCGTCCATCTCTCTCTGCTTCCTGACTGTGGATGCCGTGGGACCAACTGCCTCGTGCTCCTGCTGCCATGTTCTCCCCACTACACTCAACTATATTCTTAAACTGTGAGCCAAAATAAACTCTCCCTTCCTTAAGTTGCTTTTTCTCAACAACACATAAAGAAACTAATAGGCCAGGAAGCAAACAATCATGAGTCAATTATAGATCCATTGAGAAGAAGGATCTAGATTTATAAGCCTACTCATTAGCTGGGCCACCAGTACCAGCCATTGTATATATCATAGAGAAAGATGATTATTGTATATCACAGTCCTGTCATATCCTACCAAAATCATAACTGCTAATCAACTTTCGTCATATGCAGTGTTGGGCCATAAATTTATTTCTATGCTATTCTAGCTTCCTTTCTATTGCTGTGGGGGAAAATAGGTTATAATCAAGGGACTCTCCTATATCAATTAATAATCAAAGATGGATGGACCAGTCAATTTTGTCAGGTGACTCTAGGCTGTCAAGTAGTCAATGAAGCTCAGTGGGACAGGAGCCATAACTATGTATGCATGTTAAAGGTAGATTTCAGCTTCTTACCTATCAAATACTCACAGGTAGTTGAGAACTAAATTACATGTGAACCTAGGAAGAAAAATAAAATACAAAAACCTTAAGTCAAACTAACCCAATGCTGGTTTTGAAATGCAATCTAAATATGTCTAAATACATTATTTTCTTGAAAAGATTTGACAATTACTTTTCTATTCTTCTCCACTCTTAGTCTTCCTTTTCATTTCCCTTCTTTTCTAAACACAGAGAAGAATTCTGACTACTATCAATGAGAAAAATCCCTGATATATCAATACTTCTAATAATTTCAGCCCATTCATAAACTTTCCTGGGCAAGCTATTGATTGGAATTTTTTATTTTGGTTTGTGTTTGGCAGGGTAGATGAACATGAGTGCAGGTTCCTTTGGAGGCCAGGAGAGGCTGTGGGATCAAATGAAGCTATAATCACAGGCACTTGTGAGCCACCCAACATGGTGTTGGGAACTGAACTCACATCCTCTACAACGGCAGCATAAACTCTTAACATGGAACCATCTCTCCAGCCCCCACTGGTTGAGTTCTAGGCCTGAATATTAAGAGAAAATTGTATGGAAATATGCATAAACCAGGAGGGCCTTGGGCAGGAGAGATGACGGAGTGGTTAAAAGTACTGGGTGCTCTTGCAGAAGACAGAGGTTGGGTTCCCAGCAATACAAGGAAGTTTATGACTGTATGACTGACTCAACTCCAGTTTTAGGGGATCATACACCGTTTTCTGGTCTCCATGGGCATCAGAACACAAAAAATACATATACATACAAACAAAACACTCATGCACGTATACTAAAAATAAATCAATCTTTGGAAAGAAGAAAGGAAGGAAGGAAGGAAGGAAGGAAGGAAGGAAGGAAGGAAGGAAGGAAGGAAGGGAAAGGAGAGAGAGAGAGAGAGAGAGAGAGAGAGAGAGAGAGAGAGAGAGAAAGGAAAGCCTTAACTCAGACTTAGTGTTCCTCTAATTCGCTGTCCTAAGGCAAACCTTCATAACCCCTCCCTAACTGCAGACTGGATAATCCCTTTAGTGGTGAACACATACAACGATACACAATATTCACTTCTCAAATAATAATTCGCTCTTTTCTTTTGTACCACAAGGAGGTCTTTAGCATATTTCATTCGTTAATAAAAGTTTCCCCTCTGGAAAAGGCACAGTGGCTTCTGAGGAATATTATAAATAGCTCTTCATTAATTGGAAGCCACCCCACCTCAGCCTTTTGATGTACGTGAGAACAGTGTGGGACGGCTCCTTGATCCCTGATGCACGCAGATAATTTCATTGCTCTAGTCCTAGTGCCCACCCTAAGGGTATGGGTGGCCCATTTCTAAAGTAGGTGCATTTGAAAGAGTTTGGATGAAGTGGAACCACCTTAACGCAAATTAGCAAATGAAACTTAGGCATATAGTTAGGCAAGAAGAGGGCCACCCGTGAGATAAGACGTGATGGGGACTAAAGGTATATTTTGACAAGGAGGGGGAACGTGTTCTTTATCTTCCAGTAGCAGGCAATGAGCAGATTCCCGTCCTTATATATAGCAATTAAAAACATAAGGAAATCCTTTGCTTAGGAAAAAAAAAAGGAGCCATTAAAAGCCAGTTTAAGAATTAGGAACAAGAAAACAAAAGAGGAGAAAGAAAGGAGGAAAGTCGTGCTGCTGAGGTGGCTTAGGAGGTCAGGGTGCTTTGCTGATGGCCTGAACTCTACCCCTTGAACCCCTGCTGTGAAAGGAAAGAACTACACCTCCTGCACATCATCTTCTGACAGACACGAGTGTGCCTCCAAAGCCACAAAGCAGATAAATAATTGTAAAACCAGAAATTTTTAAGAAACAGAAATATTTTCTAAAGGTAAGAAGAAAGGATGACAGAGTTGGAAGGACTAGTACCACCATCTTGAAAAATAGAAGCTACTAGGAAAGGAAACAGATTTGAGCTATAGCTAAGAGAGTTGGAATGTTATTCAAAAGTAAAATGCCTACCTAGAAATCCCCAGGTGGGGGGAGCTCAGAAGTAGAACACCTGCCTAAAATTCTCCAGTGAGGGGCTAGGACTGTAGCTCAGTGGTAGAGCACCTGCCTAGAATCCCCCAGTGAGGGGCTGGGGGCGTGGCTCAGTGGTAGAGCACCTGCCTAGAATCCCCCAGTGAGGGGCTGGGGGCGTGACTCAATGGTAGAGCCCCTGCCTAGAATCCCCCAGTGAGGGGCTGGGGGCGTGGCTCTGTGGTAGAGCACCTGCCTAGAATCCCCCAGGGAGGGGCTGGGGGCGTGGCTCAGTGGTAGAGCACCTGCCTAGAACCCCCAGGGAGGGGCTGGGGGGCGTGGCTCAGTGGTAGAGCACCTGCCTAGAATCCCCCAGGGAGGGGCTGGGGGCGTGGTTCAGTGGTAGAGCACCTGCCTAGAATCCCCCAGGGAGGGGCTGGGGGTGTGGCTCAGTGGTAGAACATATGTGAGGCCCTAAGGTCATTCTCCAGTACTGATTTTAAAATGCCACGGGTCCTTTAGTTACACGCTTTCCATTTCCTAGAACTCCTTCTCTTCTCATGTCCCTTGAGTGTCTCCTACACTTCTTTATGGCATCTACCAGGATAGTCTCACCTAGGGCTGTTACAGTTCAAGTCACAGAAACCAGAATCTCAGTTAACAAATAACAGGCCGCCTTATGGCACAAAACAGGAACTCTCAAGATAAGGGAATTCTACAGTGTGTATCCAGTTCTCCATGTCAGCAAGAGACGATTTTTCCATGTTTGTCCTCCATTTTTTCCCTGTGTGGATACTTAGTGCTGTAGGTACAAATAAAACATGCACCTAGAGTCACAAGGTAAAGCAACCCACCTCTCCCAGGTGGGTCTCCCTTTAAGAGCAAGCGGCCATTTCTCAGAGACCTATGTTGGGACTTTTCTTAATCTTGATGGTCAGCAATGTGGCATAAACCCATATCTACACCACTCACCAACAAGAAGTGCGTAGGTGAGCAACATGTGTACTACAGGAGCAGGATCAAATCCACTAGAAGAAAGAATATTTTGGTCTGGGGGTGGGCAACCAATGACAAATTCTGCAATTTACTCCATGCCGGATTGGCTGACTAAGTGAAGCCACTGCCCCCTTTGTGTGTACTTGCCTTCCTGCCAGCCTGCCTGCCTGCATACCTTCCTTTCTTTCCTCTATTTTTTATTTTTGAGGAAGAGTCTCTTTATGTAGCCCTGGCTGTTCTGGAACTTGCTCTGTAGACCAGGCTGGCTCAAACCTACAGAAATCTGCCTGCCTCTGCCTTCTGGGTGCTGGAGTTAAAGGCATGTGCTTTGCTCCAGCTATTTCTTTATTTATGTATTATAGAAGTGAGACTTGAAACCAGGTTCCTAAACATGTTGAGCAAATGCTCTACCACTGAGTCATGCCAGAGCTCCTCCCTGGGGGACTCCTTGCAGATATTCACCACTAAGCCACATCCTAGCCCCTCATGGAGGGATTTTAGGAAGGCATTTGTCTTAGTTAGGGTTTCTATTGCTGTGATAAAACACCATGGCCAATAAAAGCAAGTTGGGGAAGAAAAGATTTATTTGGCTCACACTTCCACATTGTAGTCCATCCCTGAAGAAAGTCAGGACAGGAACTCAAGCAGGGCAGGAACCTGGAGGCAGGAGCTGATACAGAGGCCATGGAAGGGTGCTGCTTTCTGGCTTGCTCCCCATGGCTTGCTCAGGCTGCTTTCTTATAGACTCCAAGACCACTCAACCAGGCATGACACCATCTACAATGAACTGGACCTTCTCCCATCAATCACTAATTAAGAAAATGCTCTCCAGCTGGACGTTATGGAGGCATTTTTCAATTGAGATTTGAATTGGAAGTTTCTAGTTGTGTGACGTGACGAAGACTCACGTGTTGTCTTGCTGAGGCAAAACCCACAAAAGGACATGTGATGTCTGTAGAGTATAAACAGGACCCAATGGACAGTGACAAGGCGTTTGCATAGCTAGCCTTGCAACGCTCTGTGTTGATCTCCTGTCTTCGCTTCATTGAGAGAGGCATGGCAGAGAACTTCTCCTGGCATCCCAGCTGGTTTGGGTCATTCTCACTGACTCAAGCCGATTAGGTGGAGGCCTGGCTGTTAGTGCTGACTCATGTTTGGTATCCTGGCATTGAACTGCTTGGCATCCCGACAAACAAAGATTGCAACTGCCCTAAAGAACTACTCCTAAACAGGTCCACATTTCCCTGTCCTATTTACCATATTTTCTCCCCTACCCTTGAACAGTGGGCTAGAAGTGGGGTTGAAGCATTCCAGAACCCTTATTAAAAGTAAGTTTTGGATAATCTAAGCTTACCGAAATTCTCCTCTTTCAGATGACCCCAGCTTATGCCCAGTTAACATAAAACTAGCTAGGACATCATCCTACCCTTAAGCCATGCCCCTAAGCCCTTCTTGGAAATTCTAAACAGGTACCATGCTCTACTACTGAAGGATGCCACAGACCCTGACTAATGAATTTTAGGAAGGCACTTTACCACGGAACCACACTCCACCCTCCTTTTGCTTTCTTTTTCAACAGGGCCTCCCCAGGTTATCCAAGGAGCTCTCAAACTTGTAATTTTCCTGCCCCAGCCTCCTGAGTAGCTGAGGTAGAAATTCAAAGTCTCCATATCTCAAATGACTATTTACCCATGTATCAACCCTGTAATATCTGAGTTTCACAAAGCTGAATATGAGCATAAACACACTTGTGGTTTCTCCTTGGTTCTATTACACTGTTTAGACTTAAGAATGTCACTCAAATGGTAGAGTGCTTCTTAGCATGCATGAGGCACTGGGTTTAATGTCCAGCACTGCACAAACTAGGTATGGTAGCAATCTCAACACATCTGTAATCCCAATAGTGGGGTAGTGGAGGCTGGAGGAACACAGAGTTCAAGGCCAACTTTGAATAAGTAAGAAATTTGAAACCAGACCTTGCCTCACACAAACAATAACACATAGTGTAAACATTCATTTTCTATTCTTCATAAAGTCAGTTCCTCTCTAGGATTGGTGAAAGACTCCCCAACCACTGCATGTAATGCCAGCCCTTGAACTTTGAAGAACTCACTCCTAATACAAGGCAGAATCCATCAGAAATGAGAGAACAAAGACCAGAGCATTAAATAACTGTCCAGGTTAAATATACTTGGAACTTCAAAAATAATCTGCCAATATGCCCAGGGTCTCTTCCAAATTTCCACTAAAGACACACACAGATAATGCTGGCATTTTTTTCTCCCACTTGACTCAAATCTTAACTCTACTTTCAGCTCTTTTCATCCTAAAATTTATATAACAATTGGGTCTCAATCTTTTGAGGATCCAGTTAGTATTCCTGACCAATTAAGGACCCTGAAGAATCAATTATTTGGACTTATTTCCCAGGCTGAAGAGATGGAGTGATGCATTTCCCGAACTCTGGCTTTGAAAACCCTTGAAAGCATTGTTGAAAAGCAAGAGAGAATTAGACAATAAGGATTCTTTCAAAACAGTGGGATTTGAAGGATCTTATTACCCACTTTAAACTCTTACCTTAAGGCTGGAGTCAGTGTTAATTGGAACGAGGACATCCAAAAGCGAGCAATCTGCATTGTTCAAGTCTGTCTTTTAGCTCTTTAATTTCTTACTGCTCCATCCTCAGCAAAACTATCCAACTCCTAACTCCCTGGGGTATTCCCCTCACCCCAGGCACAAAGAAATGGAAAGGAAAGGAAGAGGGGAAATGGAGACAGAGAGAAAGGGCTAGGCCACAAAGAATCAATGGCATTTCAAATTCCGTTTCCTGCTTTGATTCAGTGAGTAATCCTTTTTAAGGAACATGGGATTGAAAATAGAGGGGTCAGGCTCCAAGCCACTGGGAAGACCCCTCCCCAGCATCTCTACAGGAAGCTCATGTGACACCAAGTTCTTACCAGAAATAACAGGTAGCGTTCTTTGCAGATAACATGGAATGCTTTAAAAATAAGTAGGAATGGCTGACAACAGTCCTGCTACAGATTAGTTCTGGAATGTTCCCTTCTCAGTGTATGTGTGAAAGGCTTGGTCCCTGAGCTTGAAACTACATTGGAGATAGGAGTTGGAACTACTCAAAGCTGGATTGTAGTGGGAGGTGCCTTAGATTATGAATGGGTTTATTAAATATTTTTCTTACTGCTGTCACTGAACACTTAGCAAAAGTAACATAAGGAAGTAAGGGTTATTTGGGCTCTCAGTATGAGGATAAAGTCCCACATGGCAGGGAAGGGGTGGTGACAAGATTGTGGAAGGGCTTGTCCAGAACCAGAGAGAGTTGAGCGCTGCTAAGTTTGATTTCTCTGTTTTACTCAGTCCAGAACCCAAGCTCATGGGATGGAGTCACCCACAGTTAGGATGGGTCTTCCTACTCCACTTACCCTAACCTAGACGATCCCTCACAGGCATGCCCAGAAGGATGTCTCTTATGTGATTCTAGACCCTGTCAGGTTGACAATCAATATTGACCATCACAGGGTTTAGAACCACCTAGGGGACCCACCCATGCGGCTACATTGAGTGAGTTGGGGTGGGAAGACCTACCCTAAATATGGAAAGGGCCATCCCATGGACTGGGAGTCTGGACTGCATAAAAAGATGAGCTGAGCACCACGTCCATCTCTCTCTCTCTGCTTCCTGACGGCAGATGCCATGTGAGCAGCTGCCTCACACTTCTGATGCTAAGGCTTCCCAACCATGATGACTGAATCCCCTCAGACTGTGAGCCAAAGCAAATGGTTCCTTCCTTAAGTTGCGTTTGTCGACTGCTTGAATACGATTAGCAACCCGTTTTGTCTAGTGAAGAGTCTCTTGTACTGTGAAGACAACAGTGTGCCCTGTGTAGTTGTTATGATTTTAAAAAAAATGTGGGGGGCGGGGACAGGGGCGGGGTGCTACCTTTAGCAGACTGTGCCAAGAAATTGCACCACACAACAGATCTAGTGTAAAAGAGCTTTATTGGGGGAAGAGAGGGAAATTGGGATATGGGAATGGGATAGAGGCAGACAAGTGGACATGTAGACAGACAGACAGGAGCAGAGAGATAGCCATGAGGGCAGAGAGAGGGGGCACACAGAGAACAGAGAGAGAGGATGCAGAAAGAGAGCTGAGGTGGCTGGAGGTCCTTTTATCCACAGCACACACCTGGTACACCTGGCTCTAGAGGCTAGTGATGGTGGCAGGTACTGAGGGCAGGTGATGACATAAGTGGTTGCTAGGCCCCAGAGAGCAGGCCAGTGGAATTGCCTGTACACTAACGATAGTGACTAAAACAATTACATTTCTACCTTTTTAACCCCCATCATTCCCATGTCTGTGAGTTAACATTCCCTCTGATTCTCACCAGTCTGGCTATGTTTCCGGAAAAAAAAACAGCTGTCAATCACGGACAACTTGGATATAACAGTGTCTTCTTTGATTATTTTGACACATTTTGACAAAAATCTAAACCTAGAAATAACTGAAGAATTGACCTCAGACAGCCTGAGATTTGCAGCACCGGCTTCTTCGACTGAAAGAAATTCTTGAGTCTTTTTTCTGGTGGATACTTGCACTGGAATCTGCTTTTCTACTCCCCATACCCCCATGCCTAGAGGTTGAGATGAGTTGAATTAAAGAATAGTTCTGTCTGTTTCTCAATTTTACACTGATGCAATAATAGAAGCCAACTTGAAGAGTTGGGTATAGCTCAGTAGTAGAGGACTTGCGTAATATACGCAGTGCTCTGGGTTCTATCATCAACACTGCCAAAAAGGTCAGACTGAGGGATAGGGGAGCCAAGGTGGCTCAGTGGGTAAAGGTACTTGTCACAAATCCTGACTATCTGAGTTTGATTCCCAGGACTGACATTATGGAAAGAGAATCAACTTCTAAAACCTGACCTCTGATCTCCTCACCAGTATATGGTTTGTGCGTGCGCGCACATACACACACACACACACACAGAGAGAGAGAGAGAGAAAGAGAGAGAGAGAGAGAGAGAATAAATAAGTAAATATATATATATCATCACCGGAGCAATAAAAGAGCATCGAGGAGGCATTCAGACAGAGGGAAGCAAGCTGGGGGTTTGGCTCAGTAGGCGGAGTGCTAGCTTAGCATGTATGGAGCCTGGGTCCCATCCCCAGCACCACACAAAGCAGCTGTGGTGGGTATACCTGAAATACCAGCACCTGCAACGTGAAGTAGAGGATCAAAACTTTGAGGCCTGTCTGGACAGTCACCTTGTCTGACCTCAGCTGTGAGTGAGTGTGTGTGTGTGTGTGTGTGTGTGTGTGTGTGTGTGTGTGTGTGTGTGTGTGTGTGTGTGTGTGTGCGCGCGTGTGTGTGTGTGTTGCAACACCCATTTTATTCAGACTACTACAAAAAGGTCACAAGCATGGATTTTGCACTTACAAATAATTTATAGGGAAGAAACCCACAAGTGTAGAATTCACCAAAAATGAGAACCAACTGCCACTTCCCATTGGATGTAGTCTTGGATCTTACACACATGCAGCTCAGTCTCCTTGTTAGCTTACAGGCAATTCCACGAGGCTCCTCCCAAGGACGGAACAATGGCTTAGGTCATCACCTGCCTCCCAAGTGCTTCCGTTGTGGGCTGCATGTAAAAGCATCCCCTAGCACTTCAGCTCTGTCTTCCCACGTTTTCCCGGACAGTCTCTCCCGTTTCCTTTCCTTCTCCATGCCCTTCTCTGCCCTCATGGCTCTGCCCCTATCTGTCTGCCTCTACCCCTTCTCCAGGTCCTCATTCCCCTCTCCTGCCCCAAATAAGCCTCGTTTACGCCAGATCTATTGCATGGCATAATTTCTCAGGGGCACACCTTGGCGTGGGCCTACCAGGTACCCCCTCACTGCATTAGATTTCATAACACTCCTTGCTTGAGACAAAGGAGAAAACAGCCTCCTCTTTAGGCTGCAGTGGGCTACAGTGCAAGGAGAGCTTTGTGGGTTTAGAAGGTACCCACCCCTCCCTTCTCTTTCTATTTAGGCACATGGCTTGATTATCTGTAATGCCTGTACCTGCTAAGGTGTCGCAGCAGTGCCAAATGCTCTGGAAGCAAGGAGCCTAAGATGTTTAGAAAGCAGATCCAATTTTATCCACCAAATATCAGCTAGCTGTTATTTGCATTAAACTGTGTGTGTGTGTGTGTGTGTGTGTGTGTGTGTGTGTGTGTGTGTGTGTGTACATGTGTGGCATATGCACATGTATATGCATGCATGTGAAGACCAGAAGAGCACCAGTGTCCTAGTTTACCATTCACTACCTTATTCTCACTGAACTTGGAGCTTAATTGGTAGCCAGCAAACTGCAGCAACAGAGCTATGGTTATAAGGCAGCTCGGTCATTCTTACCTTTTTAAGTAGGTACACGGGATTAGAACTCAGGGCCTCATGCTTACTCAACAAGCACTCTTATCCACAGAGCCATCTCACCAGCCCCAGGGTCCCATTTTAAGGCTTCCCTACCCACTGTATTAGTTTTTGTAATGGCGGCTTGGCACAGATACCTGACAGGCCAACGTAAGGGAGGTAGGTTCATGATTTAAGGAGATACAGTCCATCAGGTTTGGAGAGGCATGACAACTTGGGATTGTCATGTGTGGCACCTGGAGCTAGCCATGTGGCCTCTTACATCTTGTTACATCAAGAATCACAGAAATGGGCTGGAGGGATGCTCAGTGGTTAAGAGCACTGACTGCTCTTCCAGAGGTCCTGAGTTCAATTCCTAGCAACAACATGGTGGCTCACAACCATCTGTAATAGGATCCAATGCCCTCTTCTGGTGTGTCTGAAGAGAGCAACAGTGTACTCATATACATTAAATAAATAAATAAATAAATAAATAAATAAATCTTTAAAAAAGAAGGAGAAAGAGGAAGAGGAGGAAAAGAAAGAAGAGGAGGGGGAGGAGGAGGAAGAGGAGGAAGAGAAGGAGAAGAGGAAGAGGAGGAAGAGGAAGAAGAAGAGGAAAAAGAGGAAGAAGAAGAAGAGGAAAAAGAGGAAGAAGAAGAGGAGGAGGAGGAAGAAGAGGAGAAGGAGAAGGAGAAGGAGGAAGAGGAGGAGGAGGAGGAAGAGGAGGAGGAAGAAGAGGAAGAAGAACCACAGAGAGAAAGCTGAGGCCGGGGTGGAGCATGGACAGTCAGGTTTGAGCTGGCCTCTAACTAAGCCAGACCCATCTACAGTAGGCTCTTCTCATACCTGCCATAAAGGAAATAACAAGTCCTTCTGAGCTGCTAATATCTAATCCTCAACAGACTGCCCAGGTGCAGAGATTCCAGAAGCATGTCAGGTACCATAATCTTGTTTTCCTGAAGAAGTTTACATCTCCATGCTGCCAGGCTGTGCAATATCAAAAGACTACATGTGACACAAACCCCCACCCCTAAGTGGGTATGCCTTAACTGCATGTGCTCCCTCCTGCCCTACTTCACCTACTTTTTTGAGACACACATTAACAAGATTCCTTCCTCTCTCAAAATGCAAGACCTTCTTCCCCTCCTCAGCTACCTGGGAATCAGAGCCAGCCTGACTACAAGCAGACTGCCAGCAGCTCATCAATCGTGGGACTGGAAACACCCTCTCCTTCCACTGAGATCTATAAGGAGGAGCCACATCCCACTCTGCCTCATGGCCGAACACTCCTTTGAATCCCCACCATACTCTTGTGTATGACATTAATAACTCTAATAAGTCCCTTCCCCTAAAGGACACTCTCTCTCAGTGTGGTCTTGAACCCCAAACCAGAAATCTCAAGCTGTCTTCAACCCTTAATGACTCTCTTCCTCCAAGAGGAATACCTCACGTATACACGCCAAAATGTATACCTGCCAGAAACAACCCCATGATCAGAAAGGGAAGGCAGCTGGAGCTTGAGGTGGCTGGTCACTTTGTACCCACATCTCAGCAGATGCAAGCCAGACCAGGCTACAGTGTTTCAAGGCCCACCTACACACACCCCTACTCTACACCCCAACCTCAGCTCACGCCCTGACCCACTTTCTCTACTGAGGCTCCTTGTCCTAAGTTTCCAGAACCTCCCAAAATAGCTCTACCAGTTGGGGACCAAGTAAGCATTCACAAACATGAGCCTGTGGGGGTCACTTCATATTCAAGCCATAGCCAAACACTATACAAAAGAATTTAGCTGTCCTTACATACTCTTCTCAATTCCAGGAGAGAGAGAGAGAGAGAGAGAGAGAGAGAGAGAGAGAGAGAGAGAGAGAGAGAGAGGAGCTACACAGAGGAAGAGAAAAAAAGCGACTGGTCTGGAGCGGTACACACCACCAGACAGCAAGCCTGCCTGGAGGGAGTTCACAGAGTCAAGTACTGGTGTTGAACCCAACATAGCATAGTCATCATCTTTTGGCTTTTCCCAGGCCATTCATTCCCAAATAGACAAATACCTGCATTTTTTGTAGATAAAAATGAATGCACAAAGAACCTTTTCCAAAGATAGATGACTGTCCTTTTTCCTTCAGCAAAGTTTAAAAAGGTAAAAATTATCATATTATGGGCACAGTGGTCATGGAGAGAAAATGAGACCACCGCTCAACAGGGGAAATTGCTCTCCTTGCTTGGGAATGTTTTAGCATTAAATTAACTCTCCTATCTCCCGCCTGCTAATAGGAAAGCTTTCACCTCCCTGTCAGGCGGGGAATCGGATTTGCATTTAGATGGAGCTGTTGTAAAGATGGCCCCCACCATCCAGCACGGAGGCCTCCCTGTTTACAATAGCAGCTGTGTGATAAAAGGATTATTCCACAAGTGCTGCCACAGCCAGTTTGAATAGGATTGGAAGCCTGAATTGGGGTAGGCTGTCAACTGAATCGGTCACTCAGGGGAAAAGATGGCTCCTGCCAGGAAGTGAGAGCGCTCAGTCTCCCTCCTGTTTGTAAGAGCAAGCGGGTGTGAGAGTTGGATGCTAGTTTTAAAGTGAGTGTGTGTATGTGTGTGGACTTGTGTGTGTGTCTCTCTGTGTGTGTGTCTGTCTGTCTGTCTGTGTCTGTGTGCTTTGAATGCATGCACATGCTCAAAGGCACTTGGTTTGATCTCCAGAACCAGTGTGACAAAAATATTTCAGTAGTCCCTGCACTAGGGGTGAAGGTGAAGAGCCATGCCTGGGGCTCCCTGGCCAGCTAGCCTCACTTGGTAATAAGCTTCAGGCCAGTAAGAGATCCTGCCTCAGAAGCCAAGGTGGATGGTACCTGAAGAACAAAACCCAAAGTTTCTCTCTCTCTCTCTCTCTCTCTCTCTCTCTCTCTCTCTCTCTCTCTCTCTCTCTCTCACACACACACACACACACACACACACACACACACACACAACACCTGTACAAACATGGACATATACACTCACAAAGAGGGACGTGTTAACACGTATACAAGAATTGTTTCCCCCTGTTTTCCATTCACACAGACAGCACTTAGGAGAACTTGAATTTAAATTCATTGTGTACATTTATAAACAATTGTTCCTCATTTATCAGTCCTTGGCCTTCATGAAAATGTTCGCACCTTGGAGCTGGAGAGGTGGCTCGGCAGTTAGACCACTTGCTGCTCTTGCGGAGGAGCTAGGTTTGGTTCCCAGCATCCATGTTGGAGGCTCACAACTGCCTGTAACTCCAGCTCCAGGAGATCTAAGATGTTTGCCTGTTGGTGCTGCTTTTCCTCCAGACCCCCCAGCTGTGGCATAAAACTCCCTGAGAGAGAAAGGAAAATGTCAATGAAAAGAAACCAGAGCCTTTTTCTTTCCTTGTCAGGTACCAAATTATGCTTGATGTTTGAATGTCTCCCAAGGCTCGCTTTCTTAAGATCATGCCAAATGACCCTGAAAGATTTGGCACTTCCTGGGGAGACTTTTGGCTCTCATTAGACAAGTTTCCTCTGTTGTTCCAGACACACTGGAAGGGGAAAAGTAAGGGGAAACGGCTAGGGGTGGACAAATGAGAGAAAGGCAGCTGAGGAACAGCATTGTGGGCTGGGGGGGTTCGCGCGCGCGCGCGTGTGTGTGTGTGTGTGTGTGTGTGTGTGTGTGTGTGTGTGTGTGTGTGTGTGTGTACACATGTAGAGAAGCCTGAGGTTGATGTTAGGAATTGTCTCAGGTTGCTTTCTACTGCTGTGATAAAACACCGACCAAAAGCAACCTGAATAAGGAGATAAGGAGTTGTTTCTTCGGCTTACCGGTCCATTCCTGAGGGAACCCGAGTGTCTTAGTTACGGTTTCTATTGCTGTGATAAAACCCATTGACCAAAACCAACTTGGGGGAAAGGTTTTATTTCAGCTTACAACTCTCAGGCTACACGCCATTGCTGAGGGAAGTCAGGGCAAGAAACTCAAACAGGGCAGAAACCTGGAGATAGGAGCTGATGCAGAGGCCATGGAGGAGAGCTGCTTACTGGCTTGCTCCACATAACTTTCTCAGTCTGTTTTCTTATAGTTCCCAAGACCACCTGCCCAGAGTGGCACCACCCATAAAGGGTTTGGTTCCCCCACATCAATCATTAATATTTAAAAGGCCCCTACAGACTGGCCTACAGGCCAATCGGATGGAGACAGTTCCTCAATTGAAATCCCTCTACCCAGTTTTTGTCAAGTTGACAAAAACTCACCGATATAGGAATCGTTCTCAATCTCCCTTCCATTCTACTCATTTGAGGCAGGCTCTCTCAATCGAGTCCAGAGTTGAACCATATGACTAGTCTTGGGCTATGAAGATCCTCTGTCTCTACTTCTGAGGCTAGAATTCTACTTAGGCTTTCATGCCCACCCTGGATTTATGTAGGTTCTGGGGAATCCAAATTCAGCTCCTCATATTTGCAGGGTAAGTGGGCCTTTTCTACCGGTCAAAGAACCAGAATATTCTAAAACACCGGGCAATATGATGACACTCATACCAGCTCATGGCCATGGAAATGCATTGCAAGTCAGATGCCGTGCCAAGAATGTTACACAAGACTTTGAACTTCACCGTGTCCACAATAAAGCAGGTACTTAGTAATGGGAAAGTTAAGACTAGTCAAGAGGGTATTGTCCTGGTATTTCAGACTCCACAGTCTGAGACGCAGGAATTATTGTATTGCCTACATGACAAAATGTAATCGCTTTGAAATGGCAGAAAACACAAAAATATCATGGGTGTTATTTTTAAGAGTGTGTGTGTGTATGTGTGTGTGTGTGTGTGTGTGTGTGTGTGTGTGTGTGTGTGTGCGAGCGCGCATGCACACATGTGGGTACAGTACCCAAGAAGGCCAGAAGAAGACATCATATCTCTATGGAGTAGATCTTTCTGGAGTTAGAATCACAACCAGGTAGTTATAAGCTAGCTGCCACACAAAGGAGCTGGGAACTGAACTCTGGTCCTCTGCAAGACCACCACTTGTCTTTAACTGCTAAGCTGTCTACTCCCTTTAGTTATTAAAATTTTATTTCTTTATGCTATTTGAGCATCTGCGTATGTGCATGCAATGTGACTACATGGGCCCAGCAGAGTAACTCACTTCCTTTGCTTCTGTCCCACATTCTTCTAAAACGGTACCAGCAGGCTTGGGACAAGCATTTTAAACATGAGCCTGTGGGAGATGTTCAAATCCCGACACTGGCTGACCACTTGGGGAAGTATTGTCTGACTCTGTGATAGACTCTAGCCTCCCTTTCAGGCCCTTGCCTGAAATGAAGAATTTCCTTTGCCGTTGTTGAAAGTGCTCGAAGCAGAGAGCCCTCAACAAGTACTTCATCTGGGGCTGGGAGACAGATGGTTCAGTCCATCAAGTGCTTGCTCTGAGTCTGAACACCAGAAAGCATAGAGAAATGCCAGGTGTGGTGGTACACTGGGGAAGCAGAACAAGAGATCCCTGTGGCTTGCTGGCCAGCCTAGCCTACTTGGCAAGTTCCAGAGGAGTTGAAAGACTCGGTCTCGGAAAAAAAAAAAAAAAAAAAAAAAACAGGGGAAATGGGCAGGAAGTGGCTCAGTGGGTAAAGGCACTTCATCAAAGCCGATGACTTAGGTTAAATTCCCAGAGCCCGCACAGTCAGAGAAAACCAGACCCTACAAGCTGACCTCCACAATGCACCATGACTGTGTCCTGCTTGTGTACACACACACACGCACACACACACACTGTGCACACATGAGGAACAGGAGAACATGTGTGATTTCTTCGAGGCAGGAATGTGGAGAGCAGCAGAAGGTACAAGAATGAGCGTTTCAGGAATGAAGCCACCAAGAGTAAGGACAGGAGCAGAACAGAGTGGGACAACAGATCAACCCCATGGAGGCAATTCAGCTGCCATGGGCCTTACAGTGGATAAGCTGCCATCTTTCCTGCTCAGGGATGCTGCCTTCTGGCCCGAAGCCCACATAGCCTTTTTCTTAATGCCACCCTCAAAGGAATGTGTCTTCCAAAATCGAATTTCCCAAAACCCAAATGGTGAGTTGGGAACCAGCATGTGGAGGTGTGTCACCTGGTGGACCTGGCATGGAACTCAGGAAGAAGGTCAGGAGGGCGAGTGTGAGGGCCTTTTCCTGAGAAAGGAAAGTAGCCCACTTGCTAGCTCCTCCCGAAGCTCCAGCTCCTCCCAGCAAATGGCTCAGAAACTCACACTCCCTTTTTGTGTTCAGAGCTCTTCCAGGTCTCATACCTGGGATTCTGACTGGCCAATTCACAGTCATGTTGCTATAATTTCTTTTCAGGGGACATATAACAATGTCTTCCTGTTCCCCCAGGGCCCAATGACAAATGGGGGTCTGATTCTACCATAATTCACAAGGGAAACCAATGATTTTATTGGGTCATGTAGAACATAGCTGGCGGGTTGCATACATGGGCGCAGGTGCCTTTACCCAGCAGGGATATCCTGTAGGATAGCCTATTCCTGTAGCCAAACAGAGGGAGCTCCTCTCCCCTACTCTTCCGGGGCATATATAATCTAGCCTTTCCCCCAGGGCACATGTAATTTAGGCAAAGTTGTGCATAGTAGGTGATAGGGAGCAGCTAGATACTCAGGTGAGGGTCTTGTGACCCTCCAGGTCTCCGTGAGGCAGTGTACACAATCAACAAGCACAGTGAGATGATCTTTTATTGGGGGTCTCAGTAGATTCCCCCCCCCCCAAGATGTCTGTTGCTTTGCTCCAAGGACAGTCAGGACAAATGTGAAGACCTGGGAGGTCCACCCTGGTAAAATTTGTTCAGATGCTCAAATGAAGAGCATCTCAGCTTAGGACAGCACAGCTAGTCTCCCTGCGCTTGGCGAAGTGTTCATGGGCTACAAAGGTTCATGAAGGAAGCATGAGGCTTAAATGTGGATGATGTTAGGGAAGGTGCTGCTGTGGCAGATCACTGAGGGACACAGCAGCTGTTAGGTGTGACAGTGCCACTCAGATCCTTTCCGGAGAGAACTTGACAGGGCTAGTGAGATGGCTCAGCAGGTAAAGGCTCCAAACCTGATAACCTGAATTTGACCCCTGGAACCCATGTGGTAGGAGGATAGACTCCTGAAAGTTTTCCTCTGACCCCCACATGCACACACACACACACACACACACACACACACACACACTCACACCCAAGCACACACACAACACGCACAAACCATGCCCAAACACAAAGAACTCATACCACACACACCATGCATACACACACACCACACATACACACACTCACACACAAGCACACACACAAACCATACACAAACACAAAGAACACATACCACACAAACACGTGCATATAACATACAGCACACACGTACACCACACACAAACTATATTGCATTTGACATAATAAAATACATTTTAAGAAAGAGCTTGATGCTCCACTGCAGTAAGTACAACTAAGAGTCTGGAATGCAGCCTGTGGTATAGCACTTGCCTAGCATGTGCAAGGTCCTGGGTTATATCTCTGTCATGCAAGGGTGCTGACGGTACTGGTGATGGCAAGGGTGAGAGAGAGAAAGACAGAGCAGGGAAGCTTCCATTTTCACATGAGCTGAGGGCATTACTCTCCAAACAGCTCTCAGTAATGATAGAGCCTGAAGGGCACCAGGGCCCTGTCAGTTCTGTACCATACTGGATTTCTGTGCAATGCATGTAGCTAGTGTGTGTGTATAAACCAAACGTCAACCTGAGGTGCCATCGCCTTGTGGGTTTCTGTGTGTGTGTGTGTGCGCGTGTATGTGTCGTGCATGTGTGTATCTGTGCGTATTTTGCATGACATAGGTGCACAGGTGTGTTTGTTGTGCATGTATGAATGTGTGCATTTTTTGCATGACATAGGTGCACAGATGTGTTTGTTGTGCATGTATGAATGTGTGCATATTTTTCATGTGCATAGGTGCACATGGGTATGTGTGTAAGCATGTATGCATGCTGTGTATGTGTGTACTGTGCATATTTTCATGTGTATAGGTGCACAGAGATGTGTTTGCACATGTGTGTATGTATGCGTATTTTGCACTGCATAGGTATATAGCAATGTGTATTTGCGTGTGTGTGTGTTGTGCATATGTGAAATGTACACATTTTGCATGTGCATAGGTGCACCGGGTGTGTCTATGAGTGTGTGTGTGTTGTGCATGTGTGTATTGTTCATATTTTGCATATGTATAGGTACACAGGGGTGAGTGTGTAAGTTTATGTGTGTTGTGCATGTGTGTATGTGTATATATTTTGCATGTCCATAGATATACAGGAGTGTATGTGTAAGTATGTGTGTTGTGTATGTGTGTATGTACGCATATTGTGCATGTGCATAGATGTACATGTGTGTGTGTGTGTGTGTGTGTGTGTGTGTGTGTGTGTGTGTGTGTGTGTGTGTTTGGACATGGAGACCTGAAGTTGATATCAGGAATCACCCCCAATCACTCTTCGAACTATACAATGAATGAGGCAGGGTCTCTGAATCAAACCCAGATCTCACTGATATGGCTAGTCTCCATAACCAGCGTGTTCTGGGGATCCCTGCTCTCTGCCTTCCAAGGCTGGAGTAGCAGGTGGCTCACCGTGGCCACCTGGCATTTGCAGGAGTTTCTGGAGATAACGACATGGCAAGCGCTCAAGCACTCGGCCATCTCCCAGTCCCTGTTTTTTGTTTATTGAGACAGTTTCTCACTAGGATCACAAGCATTTTATGTGTGCACATACATAGACCACACACACATACACAGTGTATACCCCTTCCATGTGCACACAGAAGAAAACCCTAAGCCTTAATGGAAGTCTACAAATAGAGGAAGGGCAAGCTGTCTGATGCCCCTGACTCATTGGTTGGCTGGAGTCCTCCATCACACCCTGCTGCACTGCAGAGGCATCCCGTCTGAGCCAGCCACTTCCTACCCTGTCACACTGTGCAGACAGACCTGACAGATGGAACCTGTAAAAAGCAAATTTCCCTCCAAACCTTAGTTCTTCCCTGCAGCAGCAGGGTTTAAATGTACAATGCGGCTACCCCTGCTGGTCAGGCAGTTCCTGGTTATGTTCTAAGTTGATGACACTTGCAGTGCTGTATATCATAGCTTCTATGCCCTGGGGAGCAGTGAATAGAGGAGACTGCCTTTCAAGAATAATACCTCCCACTGTGTCTTCAGTACTTTGCAATATTTCAGAGTACAGGACAATGGGCCTTTAACCACCAAAAACAATCCAAAACGACCCTCCTCTCCCAGATAGTAGACATTATACCTCGTATCCATTATTTGAAAATATGGATACAATCTACTATGAAAAAAATTAAAATAGGATAATTATTTGAGATACATGTGGTTTGCATCAGTCTCAGCATCTAAGATGTTAGAAAACATGTACTATCTGGGCATGTGGTTTCAGATAATTAGGATGCTGCTGCAGGTGGATCTCAAGTTCAAGGACTGGCTGGTCAACAGAATGAGTTTAAGATGAGTTGGGTCATATAGTGAGAGATCCTGTCTCAAGTTAAAAACACAAAAAGGGCTGGAAATGTGGCTTTGGTCTAGAATCCCCACAGTGAGGGTTAAGAGCTTTGTTCAGCAGTAGAGCACCTGCCTAGGATCCCCCAGTGAGGGGCTGAGGATGTGGCTCAGTGGTAGAGCCCCTGCCTAGAATCCCCCAGTGAGGGGCTGGGGGCATGGCTCGGTGGTAGAGCCCCTGCCTAGAATCCTCCAGTGAGGGGCTGGGGGCGTGGCTCAGTGGTAGAGCACCTGCCTAGAATCCCCCAGTGAGGGACTGGGGACGTGGCTCAGTGGTAGAGCACCTGCCTAGAATCCCCCAGGGAGGGGCTGGGGGCATGGCTCAGTGGTAGAGCCCCTGCCTAGAATCCCCCAGGGAGGGGCTGGGGGTGTGGCTCAGTGGTAGAACACCTGCCTAGAATCCCCCAGTGAGGGGCTGGGGGCATGGCTCAGTGGTAGAGCCCCTGCCTAGAATCCCCCAGGGAGGGGCTGGGGGCGTGGCTCAGTGGTAGAGCCCCTGCCTAGAATTCCCCAGTGAGGGGCTAGCTGTGTGGTTCAGCAGTAGTGCATCTGCCTAGAATCCCCCAGTGAGGGGCTGGGGGTGTGGCTCAGTGGTAGAGCCCCTGCCTAGAATCCCCCAGTGAGGAGCTGACTGTGTGGTTCAGTGGCAGAGACCCTACCTAGAATCCCCCAGTGAGGAGCTGGCTGTGTGACTCAGTGGTAACAAGCACAGCCTCCTACCCAACTGTAAGAGCATTTAACAGCAAGAAAAACTGAGGCTCAAAGACAAAAAAAAGCCACTGGTGAAATATGAATCTAAATCAAAGGGCTATGATAGCCAAGATTGTAATGTTCTTCTCACTCTGCCAGAATGGCATTGCATGTGATATTGCTTTGTTTGTTATTTTATATGTGTGTTGTCTGTGTTGTATATGTGTGTGGGGGAGTGTCCATGGTGGCCAGTAGAGGATGTTGGATTCCCCCAAAGCTGGAAGTTACCCCCAAAGCTGGAAGACACCTGATATGGGCGCTGGAAACAGAACTTGGCCCCTCTGCTAGAGCAGCTCTCCAGACCCAAGTGCAATATTAAGATCTTTTCTGATCTCATGCATCTGGGATCATATGGAAGAAAGTAGAAGTTCAATTGACTTAAATGGCAGCTGAGTTCAAGTCAGCAATGGTTAATTACCCAGAAGGAAGGTACCACAGTGTTTCTGTTTCCCTGTCAACCCCTCCTACCAGCCTCCTGAGTCCCTCATCCCCAGCTACTCTGTTTCATCAATGGATCTGTTCATTCCAGCCTTCTGTTTGTCTAATTCCTGTGTGGGCTCCCTAGGCTAGCATACCCTCTGCTACATTCTGCCTGTGGCTTGAGTGTCTGACAGAACACCCTGTGTTAGGAGCTTGATCCCTGATGTGGTGATGTGAGGTGGTAGAATTGTAAGAAGGTAGAACCTGGTGGAACCTGGGGGCGATTAACACAGAAAGTCATTCTAGTGCTGAAGGACTCCAGTTTGTTCTCACAGAGGAGAAGGTTGTTATAAATGATCAAAACCTGGGCTGGGTTGGTGGTTCATTTGTAAAGTACCTCTCCTATAAGCACCAGGGCCTGGATTCAATCCCTAAAACCAATATGAGAGAGAGAGAGAGAGAGAGAGAGAGAGAGAGAGAGAGAGAGAGAGCGCCTGGGGAAATGGAGACAAGCAGGTCCCTGGGACTCACTAGTCACCTTAAACTAATAAGCAAGTGTCTGGCCATTGAAAGCCCCACCTTCGAAAGACAAATGGAGGGCCGGAGGGAAGACAGCTCACTGGATATAGCACTTGGCAGCTAACTGTGATGATGTTGGATTCAGATCCTAAGTTTCCACATAAAGCCTGCTGCAGTGTAGAATGTCTGTAATCCCAGGCAGAGACTCCCTGGAGACTCATGGGCCAGCTACCCTGCCTTACATGATGACCAATCAAAGACCCTGTCTTAAGAACTGAGACTCATGGTTGTCCTCTGACCTTCACATGTAAGCCATGGTATGTATACGCCTGCACTCACACAAGAACATACACACATCAAAGTTAAGAATAATAACAACAAAGCAGGGTAGATAGTTCCTGATGAACAGCACGGGAGGTTGTCTCTGGACCTCATGTGCACATATATGTGTGCATGCACCCATATACCCAGAAAACCCGGAATGACACCTCCTTTCTCTAACTTCCAGACTATGAGCTTCTTGTCCTCCCTCCCTCTTCCTCCTTCCTCTCCCTCCCCTCCCCCCTTTCTCTTACTGACAAACATTTTTTACCGTAGTGTCATATGCCATGGAATGACAGAGACATCCAAGGCTAAATTGATGGGGCTTCCAATTCTTATCTCCTAACTTTAAGGAGTCTGAGTAGTTAAAGCTATGAATGAAACAAATACCTCTTCTTTCAAAAAATGCCCAGCCTTGGGTATTTCACCATATCAATAAAAAAACGGACAAACACACACTTCATGACTCATACAGTGTATTTAAATCAATGAGAAGAAGGAACCAAATCAGGACAAAAGTTCAATGAAATGGAATATGTATGAAGAGTAAATCCCAGCGTCTAAGGAAAAGGATGAGGACAGAGACTCCTTCATGGCCAAGGAAGCACAGCCGGAAAACTGTGAGATCTCTATCCTGCCGTGGACCAAAATGCAGTGGACATTGTTCTGAGTGTTGCAGGCAGGAGAATGGCTCAGTTGGAAGAGTGCTTACCTCTCAAGCTCAATAAACTGAATTTGATCTCCAGAACCCATGTTTTTCCTAAAAAGCAGGCATAGTATCTACATGTGCTTGCAGTCCAAGTGTTGGGATTATCTAGCTACCACGGGTGAGCCAGCCTAGCCACATGGGTGTGTCCTAAGCCATGGAGAGATGCCGTTTCAAATACAACAATGTGGATGGGCCTGGCGAACAAGAGCCAAAGTGTCTTCTGGCCTCCACAGCCATGTACTTGCACACAAATGTACACACATGAACATACAGAGTAAAAACCTGATTTAACTCTCTCCCTAAGGTTCAGGGAAGAGAGTATGAAAAGAATGTAAGAGCCCAAAGAACAGGGAGAAGAGCTGTGAGATTCCATCTTCCGGATATGACATAGCAGCTCTGGTGACCTTCACAAGATCAAGCAAGTCGAAATTATAGCACAGATGGGGTGAATGGTCTCTAGGCCCTTCCCATTACCAAGAAGGTATTGATAATTTGTAGCTTCTGGGAAAGGGAAAAATCCCTCTTTGAGGAGATTTGGCCATGGGTAGGATTTCACTCTGCTGGATGACCCATTCACATATAAGCAGCACTAACTGGACCTTACCAGCCAAGGGGGACTGAGAGAGGGAGAGAAGGGGCATGTCAGGGGTATTCAGGAGAAGGAGGAGGGAATGGGGGTAGCCATGATCATATTTCACTATAAAGACGTATGAAATTTCCACGAACAAAGGAAAAAACTTTCAAGCTATTTGAAATCTCACTGCAATGCTGTGGTATAGCTTCTAAATGGCAAACAATAAATTAAGAACAGGGTGGGGGCCAGACAAAGGGTGCCTGAATACCATAGTGACAGTGACTGTCTCCAGCCATGCCATCTGTATGGCACAGCAAACCCATCCACTTTCATCCTGAACAGGGAGCACTGACTAATTGCCAGGTTCTCAAGACCTTTAAAGTCTGATTTTAGACTCAAAGGTCTGACATTTCAAAGCATAAGCATTATGGGTCTGCATATCATGACCCCAAGTGTGTTTGTGAGGTAGCTGCAATTCCAGACACGTCAGCAGTCCCCAACAAAGGGAAGCATGGGAAGAGATGTCTTTCTAGTTGAAGGTTCCACATTCCCCTGCTGGTCCCTGAATCTGCTGTTCTAAAGGGGCTCAGAAACATGGGTCCACATTCTGTTCTGCTTAAGAACTTAATAGAAGCAGAACCTTTGCTTGGCCCTTAGAGGAACATGGCATCATGGGAGACCTGGTTCATTTCCACCTGGGAGCTGCTAGTGCCAGCTGCAGCAAGGTGGAAGCCATAGTTCTCTCAAGGGGAGTTTTCTTGTCAGATGCTCCACCCATGAGATTTCAAAAGGAAATTAACTTTAAAGGCTTAATTTAGAGACTGAGGAAAGAGCTCAGCTGGTAAAATGCATGCTGGGTAGGAATGAAGACCTGAGTTCCATCCCCAGAACCCACATAAAAATCCAGGTGTGGTGGTGCTCATTTGGAATCCAGTACTGGGGAGGTGGATCCCCGGGGCTCACTGACCAGCCAGGCAAGTTGAATCAGTGAACCTGAAAGTCAGTGATGGACCCTGTTGCAAAACTTAAGGTGAAGAGGCTGGGGAGCCATCTCACTGTATAAAGCACCTGCTATGTAAGCAAAGGACCTGGGTCTGGATATCCAGGATCCACAGAAAAGGCCAGGTGTGGTGCACACCCAGCACCAAAAGAGATGGAGACTAGCAGATACAGAGAGCTCATTGGCCAGCCAGTCTAGCCAAAATGACAAGCTTCAGGTTCAGTGAGAGACATTGTCTCAAAAAGCAAGGTAAAGAATGATAGGAGACACTTAATACTGACCTCTGATCTCCACGTGCATACACCATAGGCAGGAGTAGCTGCACGCGCACGCACGCGCACACACACACACACACACACACACACACACACACACACACACCCTAAGAATGAAAGCAGTGTGGTGTTGCCTCTCTGCCTATAAGGCTTCATGCTAGGCCCCTAAAACCAGAAAGATCTCAGAACTATAACTTTGCAGAAATATGGCAGCCAGTTATCTTGATAATAAAAATAGCTGACATTTATTGAGCACCTACCAACTACGGAATTCCTTCCGTGAGGTATCAGCTGTAGCCAGACCAGAAATCAGAGCTCATGCCAGGGAGGGCAATACAGAAAGTAAACATGAAGAGACTGCATACAAATGTGTGGAAACAAGATGAGACTTCCCAGGGACTAAGTCCTAGGAACATCAGGAGGCCACTGTCCCTTCTGGCTTTTCTGCATTCAACACTCAGGGAAACCCAGAACAACTATGATCTTAGTAACATTTGCTCGCTACGCCTTTGATAGCCTGACCCACCTGCCTTAGTCTCAGGATATTGTAATCACTTAGTGACCCCATCTTCTGCTCTCCTGGAGTGAGTTAGCTTGTTTTGCTTTGGTGCCAAAGCTTTGACAGGAAAAGTGTGGTATAGTATCCCCCCACCAAAACGTAAAGACAATGAACAGAAGTTGTCTTCGGTACTTCCTGCTTTGCACGGAGTAGAAGCTCAATAAACACTAGTTTATTGATGACTATATGAATTAATGGTAGACTGTGCAATTTCATTATTTAGAAGTAGGAAAAACGTTATTCTGATATCTCACAGGTTCAAAACACCTCCTTAAAATTACATGTTAAGGACATGTAAAATTAGGGTTGAAGAGATCGCTCAATTGATAGTCATTACTGTGCAACTTGAGAACTTAAATTTGATCCCCAGAACACAGTTGGACAAGAATCTATAATCCCAGTGTCCCCTATCAGGAGGTGAAAAGCTGAGACAGGAGAATCCCTGGAAGCTCATGGACCACTTAGCCTGACCTAGACATTAGCAAGCAATAAAAGGACCTGTCAAGCAAGATGGGAGGGCAAGCACTGACAACTTCCTGTTGTCCTCTGTCTTCCTCTCACATGCTATGGGCACACGCCCACACCTACACACAAGAACATGGACATACATTCACATATTCATCCATCCCAGACAATTAAACACGTTAGGCCTGGGGAGATAACTCGATGATCTGCAAGCATGAGAGCCTGTGTTTAATCTTCAGAACCCACGTTAAAACCAAACAAATAAACAAACTAAAACAGGAATGAATGATGCTGAGTATTTACAATTGTAGCTCCGGGCAGGGAGAGACAGGACTAGATGCCAAGCCTGCATGAATTGATGGCCAGTGAGAAACCCTGCCTCAGAAACTCAGGTAGACTGTTGTAGTTGCCAAATAATGCTACTGAGACTGATCCAGTGGTGGCTACACACTCCTCGCTTCCCGCCCCAACATTCTGGGTTCCTGAATGAAAGACACACATACACAGACTTGTATTTTAATATGCCTTAAACATCTCAATGGCTGGGCCACTTCCAAACCTCCACATGGCTATATTCCTGAGTTAGTACTTAATAAAATCTATATTCCATCATCATTTCCTGAGACCCAGGGGTGGTGGGCTGGGGCCAGTCTTCTCCAGCTCTTACATGTTGGCTGTCTCTCTGTCCTTTATTTCTCAGGTGTGGAAGCTACTCCTTTCCATATTTCATAGTCCCACAGCCTCTCAGAATAGAATGAACAGCTGGGAACCAAGTACCTGTGGGACATATTTCACAACTGAACCATAATTGTTAGCTCCTAGTTGCTTATTCCTCACAAAGAAGTCTGTCTGTAATTGGATTAAAACATTCCCTCCTGGAGGAAAAAAGAAGACCGATAAAGTTCAAGAACGGAAGGAAACTTACACATCCCAAGAAGATCCTGAAACCTACCAGATTTATAAGCGCAAAAATAATGGCCAATGAGGATTCTTTGGTATTGCTGCTTGTGAGCTGTACATAGAGCTCCAAGGATGAGGTTTTGTTAGTCATTCCATGGTAGGATTTTTGGTGATGCAGTTGTCTTTGAGTCACTCATGCTATCAAAAATAACTTCAATGAACTCACTACTTCACAAACCTAGAGGTCAGTGGAACCATTTCTTTGGTCTGACCATCAGTACCTGTCTGGGATGAAGAGATGTGTGTTCATGTATCCACAAGGAGAAGTCCCACAACAAGATCAGGAACAGAATGCATGTCAGATTAGAATTGAATCACAGCAACTGAGTGCGGAGATATCCAAATCACACTGCCATACCACCTAGGGATGAGTCTCAGGTGTGTCTGACTCAAAGCAAGGCACCTAGAGGCTGTGCTTTCCAGTCCAGTGCAGGCCCCTTATCCAGGGATTTGAAATCATCTTCCAAGTTGTCTTGGAACTAACCACCACGACTTTCTCAAGCAGAGCTCTCATCTGTAGCTCTGTGGAGTGTCTCCTTCTTACCAATTTCATTTGTCCTCTCGAATAGCCACTCCAGCTGCTGGAGGTAAAGGAGATTGTGATGGTTGCTCAAGATTAACACAGCAACAGAGTCCCAAGCAGTGGGGTGAATCAAGAATTCAGACCTTAATCTGTTCAGTCTAAAACTCACAAATATGCTAACACCTCTCTGGAGAAGTGTTCTTGGAATTGGCAGAGAAGAACAAGCTATTCCCCCTAATGAGGAAGAAATAAGCAGGGTAACTCTCTCTCCTTCCTTCCCCACCACAGCCCCATCCAGAGAGCCTGATACTCCTGGTTTTAAAACAACTGTTCCCATAGCAATGCCTTGGCAACTTCTCTTCTGTTTCACGATGTTAACAAAGTTGGTTCGGGGACCAAATAGTTTTGCGAAACTCGCAGAGGTGACACCGGCTGGACTCACCGGCCAGAACTTCACTTTTTAAAATATCCTAATGAAATCATAGCAAACTTTGAAAGTTAACTGTGTCTGTGTCCTCCTGACCAGATGGAAGGAATGAAAAGGGAGAAGCTCTCCCTGGAAAGTCCAGAATATTCTTAGTTTTTAAGGACTTCTTAAAATTTTCATCAAGTGTACTTTCATGTGTGTCTCTGTGTGTGTAGGACTTGTGGAAGCAGGAAGAGAAGGTTAGGTGCCCTGGAGAGTTACAGTGGTTATAAGCCACTAGACATGTGTGCAGGGAGCTGAACCCAGTCCTCTGGAGACGTAACAAGTGCTCTTAACTTCTGGGCCATCTTTCTATCTCCTTTTTTCTAATATATGTGTGCATACAGGTATAAGTAAGTGTGTTCCTGTGTGTTTGTGTGTGTGTGTGTGTGTGTGTGTGTGTAAACCAGAGGACAACCTCATTTGTCATTTATCAGGAACGCCTTCAACACTGGTTTTGGGAACAGGACCACTTTCACTGGCCTGGAGCTCACTAAGTAGGCCAGATGAGCCATCTAGCAATCCCCACTTCCTGCCTCCACCTTCCCAATGTTGAGATTACAAGAGCCAGCTAGCCATCACACCTGGCTATGTTTTTAAAGTGTGTTCCATAGGTGGAACTCAGGCCTACAAGCTCATCAAGCCAACACGTTCACCAACCGAGCCATCTCCCCAGGGCCTAGGATGCTGTTTTGAATCTAAAACATGATATGCAGTGTTTAAAGTGTGAGTTCTGGGATGAGGGAGATGACTCTGCAGTTCATTTGTAGTTAGTTCAAAGCACTTGGCAAGAGCCAAACTTTGAGATGCAGTTTTCTGCACACCAACATTCCAGGTCCTCTGCTTAACTGTCAGGGCCTCCTCAAATGGCTTCCTATTCTGGTATTGTTTCTCTTGCACTGATGGAAAACCTCAACAAACAAAAGTTATGGGAGAGTTTGTTTTAGCTCACAGTTCCGGGTCATGGTTAACCACTAAGAGGAAATCAAGACAAAAACTCGAAGCAACTAGTCGCATCTGTAGTAAAGAGCAGAGAGAAAGGATTTGTTTGTTTTCATTTTGTCTGGATGAGTGCTTTGCCTGTATATAAGTGTGCCACATGCTTACCTGGTGGTGGTGGAGGTCAGAAGGGAGCTTTAAATGCCCTGGAACTGGAGTTACAGGTGGTTGTAAGCTACCATATAGGTGCTAGGAGTAGAACCCAGAACCCAGGTCCTCTGCAAGAGCAACAAGTGCACTTAGACACTGAGCCCTCTCAGAGCAGAGAACAATGGATGCATACATGCCTAGTACTCAGCTAGCTCTAGTATGCTCTCTACTCCTGTATGGTCCAGGAATCCCAATCAAGGACTACTGTATTCGCTTTCAGGCTGAGTCTTTCCACATCAATTAACTTAATCGCCCACAGACATGACCACAGGCCAGCCCAACACAGACAATCCCTCCTTGAGGCCATCTTCCCAGGTGACTCTAGGTTGTGTCAAGTTGACAGTTAAAATTAACCATCACACCCCCAATTGTCACCCTCTCTCCTATGGGTTTATCCTTTTCATCTTCCTCTGTCCCATAATGCAATGGGTTTTCTACCCTATCCTCCAGCCTATTATGCTGCCTAGCCTAAGATATAATAAACAATACATATTTAGTCTTCATCTTAGTTCATGGCATAAGATTTCCAAAGCGACAGGGTTGAGAAGAACACTTTTTTTTTTTTTTTTTTTTTTTTTTTTTTTTGTTATTCAGAATAAATCTCTTTGCAATCAGACCAGAGTTTATGCTAATGAGATGGCCCTTGAAAAACGATGTATAGAGAGATGAGCTATGTTAGTAAAGATTTGCAGCTTTCAGTCTCTGCCCCTACCACTAAGAAGGAGGCAGCCTAGAGGCTGAGTTAGTCACCGGTGTCCAGTGATTGACTCTTCAGTGTCTATGTAACGGAGCCCTGTTATCATCTTCTTTATAATAAATCAGCAAACCTGTCACGTCAAGTGTTTTCCTGAGTCCCATGTGAGCTCAGATTGCCAGTCACTCAACCTAAGCAGGGATTATGGCTGCTTTTAACCAGGTACCCATGACTTTGGGGGAAAGGTTTGGCTGAAGCACGCAAAGTCTGGTCACATGACAGTAGATGCAGAAACGTAGTATCTGACAAGAGTTAGCCTTATGACACTAAGCCCTTTACTTGTGAAGTCTCCCCAAATTCCAAGTACTTAGTGTAAGAACTGAATTAAACAAGCACATTTGATCTCATCTGATTTCAGAAGCTAAGCAGAGTGCAAGGCTGGTTAGCACTTGGGTGGGGGAACTGAAGTAAATGATAGGAGACCCAGTTAGTGTCTAGAGAGTCGGAGGCTGTTGCTACATATTTGGAGCGCCAGAAAGAGAGTTCAGTGGTGAGAATGCTCACTGTCTGTTCTCTTTTGGATATGTGATGTCCTTTGCAAGCTCACATTTGCATGCCAAGATTGTGGTACTGTTTAGGGACATTTTGGAACTTTCGACCTGGAGGTCTAGGGTTGACAGTGGTTCTTAAAGGTGATACACAATCCCAATTTCAGCTTGAGATCTCTGCTTTCTGAGATTGGAGATGCACTATGGTGTAGCCAACCACTGCAAGCTTGATACCATGGACTGAGCTGCCCTAGCCACCCTACGTCCCCATCGTAATGACCTGTATCCCTTTAACTGTGAGCCAAAATCAACCTGTCTTTCCGTAAGGTGCTTCTGTGAGATATTTTGTCATAGCGGCAAATAATTAACTAAGACCCTTCAGCTCCGTCTCCAGCACCAGAGGGGGAAAAATAAGATAAACACGTTTTTGGTATATCTAATCAATTCTTTGGGATTTTTATTCACAAATTGACCATATAATAAGTTATCTGAAAACAAAATAATTTGTGAAAAAATTAGCCAAAAAAAAAAATTTTCAAGTCCCAATTTTTCATCCAGGTCACTTTCTTTTAAGTGACATTTCTTCATACTTGGTTATAAACAACTGGCATGTCTATGTTACTGTGCCTAACTTTAGGGTTTTTATTTTTTTCTCTCTCTCTCTCTATTTTTTAGCAAGTTTTTTTCTTCAGGAATGCATTTTTCCAATTTTTTTTTCAAACTGTCTTTTAAAAAAAAAATGCAGTGTGTTTACAATGTTAATGGCCTCATTTTAATTTGCTCGTATTCTTGTTAATAATGAAATCTACTTAATGTGAGTTAAAACTAAAAGACTGTCAGGGTAATTCACAAACATTTAAAAACCCTGCAGCAATTCTATGAGGGTTCCCTGTTAATATTCTTATGGACTTTCAATGGATAGATTAACCAGGCCTTGGCATCAACAGAAATAGCAAACAAATTAAAATTGGGCTCTTGGTAACAATCAGGGAATATGAATGCTTGCACCCTTCAATACGATACTGGATAATGAACCTAGCTGCACACAATACTGGATCTGGCTGCACGGGCACCTCCTGCAACACTTTATTGAATAAACATTCTAAAAATGACTGGGGATGAGCAGAGGTGACCTCATCTATCTACCCTCTTCTCAGGAATGTGCAGGAGAACATCGATCGGACTGAAAATAATACAACCCTGCGTGGTACTCATCTTACAACCATCTCTATTTGTACCAGAAAGCAAATTTTCATGCCAGTAATATAATTTACACTGAATGTACATTTTATTAAAATTCTGGCCTTGGAGACATCTGAAAATCTATTCTCAGACCTTTGAGACTCTGGCAATGTCTAAATGATCCCCCCATTTCCACGGTGGATTACAACTTCAAGAATAGTGCCCACTGCTAGAAGGATTAAATCCCCTTCAGGTTTAATCTCATTGAGAATTCGGTTTATATTAAAAGAAAAGCACTTTGCTATGTATTTATACATTAAAAAGTAGGGCTTACCACAGAGCTTTGATACCGATCCTGTTTAATCTTTACAGAAATCTTTGGCGGGCAGAATTCATGTTGCTACTCGATGTTGAAGCTCTTGATGCTGAAAGAGACTAGGTGTCACTTCCAAGTTCACATAGCTGGTGAGGTGTAGATGAGCGTTAAACTTAAATCTCCCATCTTTTATGTAAGAGCAACAGATACTGCTTGTTATAGTGAGACCCTCTCGATCATGTGGTGTGGTGTGGGGTGTGTGAGTGTGTGTGTGTGAGTGTGTGAGTGTGAGTGTGTGTGTGTGTGTGTGTGTGTGTGTGTGTCTCCTCAGGAGTCATTCCTCAAGGGCAGTTCAACTTGTGTATTTTAGACAGGGTCTCTCATAAGCAGGGTAAACTGGCTGGTCAGCAAATCCTAGGAATCTACCTGCTTCTGCTTCCCCAACTGGGATTACAGGGATGTATGAGTATAGACTTGGTTTTATGTGGCGCAAGAGATGAAACCCAGAGATCCGGTCATGCTAGGCAAGCACACTACCAACTGAGCTTCACGCATAGCCCACCAAAGTTGCGTCCGTCATTTACTTGGGTCCCACTCACTCAGAAGCAACTAATCCAACACCCTGCGTGCCCAATCTGGCCTGATGCCAGTCTTTGTTGTACTGGAGCAAGGTTATGCTTATCTCTTTACACATATCTGCATCTGTTTAGGGCTAGAAAGACAAAATTGAGTAGGCAGGTGCAACAGATTGCACAGCCTACAGAACATAAAAATCCTCGTGATCTAGATCTTTATGTAAAAGGCTGAGTGGTCCCTGTACTGGAAGGAAAGTCAAGGTTTAGCCAAGCTGGGGCAGGCATGGTGGTGCATGCCTGTCCTCTGCCTTGTTTTTAATGATGGGGTCGCTCAGTCTGACCTAGAACCACCCTCCCCAGCACTGGGATTACAAGCCCATACCACTGTGCCCAGCTTTTTATTTTGTTTGAAATGTGGGTCTGGGTATCGAACTTACCTCTTCCCGTGTACACAGCAAGCATTTTACCAACTGACCCGTTTCCCCAGCACTTATAGATCTTTTTCTTAACTGAACCACAACTGAGACAAATTTTGATGGACAGAATAAATAAATACTATCAGATGTTCCCCCTCCCCCCTTCAAGTGCTGGATGCTCTAAAGTGAGCCTTCTGTTTTCTGGAATGTACTGGCACTTTCTATGATCTGTCTTGGGCCTTTTAAAGCACAAAAGCCAAATGTCACCTTCTGGGAACTGTACGACATGAGGGGCTGTCATCCCAGTGACAGAGCACTCTCGGGAACGGTGACACTTCAAAAGGCATCAGACAGGTAATGACATCGTGAGTTATTTGTTGCCAGAATAGGGAATATTTTGAGCAGCTGTGGCTACATTGTGGCTGCATCAAAGGGTATTTTGGTCCTGAGACAAGGGAGCTTCCAAGACAGACAACTGGCTGGAGGGCCTTAGCATTGGGTGCTCTGAGTGCTACACAGTCTTCTTTGTGACATCCTCAGTGTCCCTGTGACAAGTTCGCTGGCCTCTCTGGGACCTGGTTAGCTTCTCTGTAAAATGAATAGGTCACACTGGATAAGGAATGAGCACTCAGTGCAGGCTGTGTGTTAAAAGACTTTGCAAACTGCCACTCCATGAGCATACCCAATGCACAAGACTTATGATGCCAATTTTATGAAAAACACAGGGACCAAATCTGTGGGAAATTAACTTACAGAGCAGCAAGGGTCCGAGTTAGCTACTGAAACAGTCTACCCAAATGGGCCAGGTAAGCCCTTAAGCCAAATGGCTTCTATTTGAATCCAATGGGAGTCGATTCATTTAAATAATTTCATTTTCAGGAGCTATGTGGTAGGTTCACTGGATCAAGTGCTTGCTCTGCAAGCATGAGAACCAGCATTTGAATCTCCAGTTCCTATGTAAAACATGAGAAAGTATGAAGGATGTCTGTAATCCTGGCATTCATGAGGTAGGGACCAAGGATACCCAGGCAAGCTGGCTAGCTAGACTGAAGGATTGGCAAGCTTCAGGCCCAAGAGACCCTGCTCCAATAAAGAGAGTGGAGCACAGCTGAGAAAGGCATCTGATGTCAGCCTCTGGCTTCCACATGAACAGATGCTAACACATTAACATGTATATAGACCACATGCAAATACACGTGAAAAAGTTAATTTTCAATTCATTATATATAAAGCAGGTCTTAAGGGCCATTATAGTTACTTTCCTTGTTGCTATGACAACACACCTGACAAAAGAAGCATAAGGAAGGAAGGGTTCATTCTGGCTCACAGTGTGGGGACACAATTGTGTCAGGGAAGGTGTGGTGTAGGGACAGGAGGCATCCACAATTAGGAAGCAGGGAGAGATGAATGCAGGTGCTCAACTTGCTTTCTCTTTTATGATTCAGTTGAGTCCACAGCCCATGGGATGGTGCTGCCCACAGTCAGGATGGGTGTTTGCTGAGGTCCAGCCTCGGTGTGAGGAGGGTCCTGAGAAAGGGGAAATTGAAGCAATGCCGATTTAGTAGTTACTCGGAGTCAGTAGTGGGTGCAAGCTGTCAAGTGCTATCTCTTGCCCCATCATTCCTCCTTCTTCCTAGTCTTTTCCCTTCTTTCTTCTCATTCTTTTTCCTTCTCCCCATCAGGGAGTTTGAATCTAGGCTTTTTTTTAGTGAAAGTACATCATCAAGGCTTTGAACATTGCTAATAATTCCTTTAGAAATACTTCAATATACATAAATTTTATGAATCCAGGATCATTGGTTCCAACCCTTGCTTCCTTAAGACAGAAACCAAACACAAAGCAAAAGCACACTTCCTTATAGGTTTGACACAGTCTGTTCTTCACAGGTAGCTGGGCACAGCTTTTGCGGTTTCCTGGTACGACAGACAGCAGTCTTTAGTAACTGTTTTCATGGAAGAACAGAAAGGTGACATACCACCAAGGTTAAAATGATTTCTTACAAAGTTTTAAAATTTATGCAAGTTAAGTAGGCATTGTCGTCTTCAATCCTTCAAGTAGCTAGGAGAACAAAGTACTAGCTTGTGTATGCTTATACATCGTCTTTTCATTCTCTAAATTTTGTTTCCTGTCCTGGCAATTCTGTGGCCTCATATACTCTCCTTCTAAATTTGTTTCTAGATCATATACAAACCTTCCTTCTATAAGATAAACCCATCTATCGTTTGCTTGTTTTCTATGGATTCCAGTTCCTTCTTTTCGTGCCCATGCCTTTTCTTCCTGAGACCACTTTAACTCTCTATCCTTGATGTCCCCAAGTTCACTCTGGCTGATTAATGCCATTGAACCAGAGGGTACATGTATCTCCTCATGTAGTTCCAAGTTCAAGGCCAAGGCTCACAATGAGCCTACAAACGACCGTGTAGGCTTTTATGGCCTCTGTGGTTATGTTGTCTAGATCCTTCCCCATGGCCATAAAGGCCCAGCGGGGGCCTGTTCCTCGTCCTCTGCAGCCTCATGACCACCTCCGTGTCTCATTCCTGAGAACCGCATCTGTTTCCTTTATCATGGAGTGGTTAGCTCTGAGTAATGGGGGAAGTATATTCCCCAGAAAGAGAGGTTGAAAGTAAAATAGAAGAGACCGCAGATCAGCTTCGGGGCACAAGTGGGGATCAACGCCCTGGCAATGCTCCAGGGCAGAACTGTGTCACACTGTCCCTTTACACAGCCATGGTGGGCCTGGCAGGTCTTCTCTGCTCAATTAAACCTTTCGATAAACACTTTCATAGACAAGCCCAGAGATGCATCTTCGAGCTGATTCTAAACACAGTCAAGTTTGCAGTGATGATTATTCTATTTCTATGCCCCTTCAGTTACCCCGTCTTCTCTACCTTAACCTGTTAGCTCCATTCCTCATTCCAAATAGTCCCTGTTCTACTTAATATGCACCAATTATCTACATATATGACTATATATACATACATACACACACACACACACACACACACACACACACACACACACACACACACACACACACACACATATATATATATATATATATATATATATATATATATATATATATAAAAACACATGAAAGAAAGCATACAATGCCTGTCTTTTTTAAACTGTGGTTTATTTATTTAATATGATTATTTTGAAAGGTTCTGTACATTTTTCTACAGACAACATAATTTTGTTCTTACACTGTTTCCTGATTAACCTATCTCTTGGCAAGCATGAACCCAGAAACAAGTAGGAGAAATATATTAATTTTTCTCCTCTGCTGTCCAATGTTTTCAATGAAACTGTAATACTGACCTTCCTGTTGAAGACAAATTCCAGCCCATAGAACCTCCAGGCAAGCATGAGAACAAAGCAGAAACCTATTTTATTATGAAGTTGAATGACAGTGGCTCATTTATTACAATGATCAATAATCTCAGAATAGAGAAAGGAATTCCATATTAGAGTAGTGTGAACTATTTATGAGGGTTGGATGGCTGTTTGCCCCAAGCGTAAGGATGTGTCGTAGATAGGGAATGAAAGGACCAGTCTCCGGGGCATTCCCAGGAAGGGTTCGGGTTTTGAAATATTTAAACTAATAACACGTCAGCTACAGGAACTTGAATGAGAGCAGCCTGAACGTCGCTTCTGATTTGACTAAATATTTTCCCATGCAATTCCTGCAACCATGTTGAATTCATTCAGAGACGAAGCAAGACAAAAGGAAAAAGACAAAAGACTCACAGCACCTGTGTCTTTGTAAAGAGAAACGATAGAGTCCTTTGGCAGTACTGGCCGTTGGAACCAGGGCCATCATGGAAGCTACACCAGCACTTTACAACCAAGCCACGGCCCCTGTGCCTTACTGGAGGAGTCTACCATTGAGTCATGCATGTCCCTAACCTCTTATTGAATGATTCTAGGCAAGGGCTAAATGGCCAGGTCATTTATGCCTCACTGGGGGGTTATAGGCAAGTGCTCCACCATTGAGCAACACCTCCAGCCTCTCACTGGAGGATTCTAGGCAAGCACAGTACAGCACAGTGTTTCTAATTAGCGTGAATTACGTCTTTAGGTAGAGATCTCACACTTGCATGACAATTTTTTTTTTTTTTTTTTTTTTTTACCAACTGTGCCATTTCCCTGGGCCTCTGTTTCTCTCTGCTTTTTAATTGAGCTCTTTGTTTTCTGTCTGGTTAGGTCTTGAGGCGTATGTATCCTGGAGGCAAGACTTCGTTAAAGATCCATGTTTCAGGAGCATTTTGGGCTGTTCTGTGGTTGGTACTTTTATTCTTTGAATATTCTCTTCTGAATGCAAAAGTTTTTCCTTCTGAGTGAGCGTAATTCATCTTTATTTATATTTTTAAATCTTTTAAGGAGTGTGGTTTTGATATTATGTCTCACTCAGGATGACAAATGTTTTCTCCTGTTTTTCTCCAAGAAGTGTTGAGTTTGGTCTTAATATTTGGTCTCTAGGATCTATTTCTGTATATGTTGTAAGATATGAATTAAGATTCATTCTCTTACTTATGGTAATCAGTTATTGCACCATTTTTTCAATGTACTGGCAAGATGGCCTAGAGGATGAAGGCGCTTTCCACTAACACTGGCAACCTGAGTGCGATCCCTAAGGCCCACTGATGCCCCCAGGTTGTCCTCTGACCTCCACACACATCCCCTGGTAGGTGTGCCCCTGCCCACATATGCATGTACACACATAATAAATAAATGTAAAATTTTAAGATAACAGGTTACACATTGCCATCCTTAGATCTTTGTCAAAAATCAATTGATTGGTTGGGTGACTCACATCTGTAATGTCAGAGCTTGAGAGGCTGAGGCAGGAAGAATTCTATGAGATTGATACCAGCCCTGACTTCATGGTGAAGTTTAGGTGAACCTGGACTGGAGATGGGAACCCTGACTCAAACAAGTAAAATAAAAAATCTCAAAACGTCTAGGCATGTTGATACACACATGTAATCCATAAATCAGGAACCAGAGGCAGGAAGATAACACAAGGCTAGCCTAGACTATGTACTGAGTTCTGGGACAGCCAGGATTATTACAAAGTGAAACTCTGCTTTCAAAACAAAATGAAACAAAATCAGAGACAATAATCAGACCCTCTAAATAATGTAGCTCAGTGGTAGAGCACCTGCCTAGAATCCCCCAGGGAGGGGCTGGAGGTGTGGCTCAGTGGTAGAGCCCCTGCCTAGAATCCCCCAGGGAGGGGCTGGGGGCGTGGCTCAGTGGTAGAGCCCCTGCCTGGAATCCCCCAGGGAGGGGCTGGGGGCGTGGCTCAGTGGTAGAGCACCTGCCTAGAATCCCCAGGGAGAGGCTGGGGGTATGGTTCAGTGGTAGAGCCCCTGCCTGGAATCTCCCAGAGAAGGCCTGGTGATATCGCTCACTGATAGAGCACTTCCTCTGCATGCATGAGGTCCTGGATTTATTCCCAGTATAATAGCAACAATCCTATAAGCAAACTGAAAAGTTCTCTTGGTCAGATCTCAAAGGTGTCTTCTTCCAGCAAACTCTTAATTGATTTTTACTTACAAATACTCACACATATAAACAATTAAACAGGCTGACAAAATGAAACATCTGTATCACCCAGCTGAGCATGGATGCCTCTCATACACTCTCAGAAGACCACATAAGAGCTATCCACTTTGTTTTCTGGGGCAGAATCTCTCCCTGAACCTGACGCTCAACAAGTAGAGTAGGCTGGCTGACTATGAAGCCTCGGGATTTGGCTGTCTCTCCCTTTCTTAGGCTGGAATTACAAGCACACACAATTGTCTTTTTAAATGCTGACTCTGGAGATAGAACTCAAGCTCTCATGCCTGCACAGAAAACACTTTACCAACTGAGCCATCTCCCCAGCCCCATATGCATTTTTCAAGCAATGTAGTTTAACTGAATCTGTCAGGTTCAACCACTTGGGCATTGCTGTAGAGAAGCCTACAGAAATCACAATTTTCAAAATGATAATATCTTGACTCCCGTGTAAATATAAAATGAACATGTGTCAAAGATCTTATTCAATTTATTCATTAATGACATGTTAAGATTAGTTCAAAGAATATCTGAGGAGCTGGGTATTTAAAAATCAGCTTTCAAAAAAAATATTAGGATAAGATTTTTTTAAAGCTAGATTTAAAAACTTTTAAAGTTCTATGGAGCGTCAAACCATCATTTGGGGGCTATCTGTTCTATTTGACAGAAATTATTTGCATATCTATTGGGCAAAATCTCCAAGTTAACAGTAACTTCACATTTGCTGTGGTTAGGATTTGAAGTGTTCCCTGCAGGCTTGTGTCTTTGAACACTTGGCCCCCAGCTGGTGGCACTGTTTTGGAAGAGTGTGAAAGCTTTAGGAGAGTGACTCTCAACCTTCCTAATGCTACAGCACTTGAATTCGGTGCCTCATGTTATGGTGACCTCCCCAACCACAAAATTATTTCATTGCTACTTCATAACTATAACTTTGCTGCTGTAACTATCTGATGTGCAGTATATCTGATATGCAAGCCATATGAACAAGGCGTTAGACCAACACAGGAGTCGCGACCCATAGGTTGAGACCCAGTGCTTTAGGAGGAGTCTGGAATTCTCCTAGAGGAAATTAGCCACCGAAGGAGAGTCTTGAGGTTTTGTGGCCTGACTCCTACTTCTTTTGTACACTCTGTTTTCTCAATGCAGATGCAGTGTGACCAGCTCCATCAGTCCCCACTACCACCATGACTTCCCCATCATGGTGATCTTTCTTCTGTCTTACAGCCTGAACACAATTTTAACCTTCCATAGTTAAACTGCTTTTATCAGATATTTTGTTGCAGTAATGTAAACAGTAACTAACACAGCATAATAGAAACTTTGAATGAATGATAACAAAATATATTCCCCATATTGAATGGATCTAGGCCTCCAACCAACGTTGGTGGTCTACACTCTTTGCATCCTTGATTTATTTTCAAGTCTGCATGATTTTTTTAACATGCAAGGAAGAGTTCAACATATAGAGGCTACATTATGGCATAAAAAAACATCATGCCATGATGTCCTTAGGAAACAAAAATAGTAAGTCTGATCCTCATGACTGATTTAAAAATATCCACTTCCTTTTGCCTTGACTACAAGCAACTCTGGGTCAGAACACAGACATTTCAACCCCCATCATTCTACAATGCTTGAAATACTATTTTAAGAAAAAATGCTATTGATTATTTAAGATAGTACCAAGAGAGTCAGAATCATTAAAACAAAAATAGATATAAAATGTTAAGTAACTAGTGAGTACCTACTTTAGTTAGTCTGCCTGTTGCTGTGATAAAATACCAAAAACAATTTGGGAAGAAACGGTTTTACTTGGCTTACCCTTCCCCATCAAATCCTTTACCTGGGGAACTCGGGGCAGGAACTGGAATAGAAACCATGGGGAAGGCTACTTCCTGGCTCACGCTTTGGCTTTCTAGAACTCTCTAGCTTTCTTATACAGTTCAGGCCAACCTGCCTCAGGGATGGTGCTGCCCACAGTGGGATGGGTGCCTCTACATCAATTATCAACCAAAATAATGCTTAACAGACATTGTCACAAGCCAACCTGCTCTGGGCATTTCCTCAGTTGAGATCCTTTCAGAAGACTCTTGGCTGTGTGTGAAGCTAAGTAGGACAGTACACATTAGAGAAAGCTTATTCACGTGATGTAGCAAGAACAGGATGTGCTCATAAATGGTAAGCCATCTTTCCATCCCTGTATAGTTTCCAAAACAGCTAAGAAAAGGTTAAAGAGGCTACGTCATTCAAAGAGGTCTTGTTAAGGCAAGAACAGAACTGGTGAAAATGTAGAAATAGCCAGGTAAGTGAAGGGAAGCTTGCATCTAAGATGCATGCTGTGTTTAAGTATGAAACACTAAACCCCCAGACCCAGACCCTTGCACTTAAACAGTTGGCCCCAGCCTTTGGAGTGGAATTCTTGGCTGTCATATCTGGGTTGGCTGCAGGATTGCACCTTTGAGAGTGATATAAGCCTGACCTTGCTCTTGCTCAGAGTTTTCTCCTTTAGACCAGATGCTTTAAGTTTCCCCACCACAGACCTCTTGGCTGTAGCTGCTGCCCCTTTCTTGCTAAGATGGACTTGTCTCTCCAAACCATGAAATAAACCCTTCTTTCATTAAGCAGCTTTAGTCAAGTATTTTGCCACAGTGAAGAACAAAAGAATGAAGAAAGTGTATCCTGAGGCTCTCAAAGTGACTCCGTAAGAAATTTACATGAGATTTATTAGGGAAGCTGGGATACATGATTATGGGAATTATACAGTCCCATAACCGCTTATCTGAAAGCTAGATATCTTGAGTTATTGTTAATGTAACTCAATCCAATTCAATGTCCTGAGAATTTGGAGTGTTTGGGGGTGGAGTCTAAAGGTTAGAGAGCCTCAGGATTTTGCTAGAAATGAGAAGAAGAAGAAGAAGAAGAAGAAGAAGAAGAGGAGGAGGAGGAGGAGGAGGAGGAGGAGGAGGAGGAGGAGGAGGAGGAGGAAGAAATGGAGTAAGAGAGAAGATGAGGAGGGGGAGGAGGAGGAAGAAGAAGAGGAAGAGAAGAAGGAAAAGGAGAAGCTATGGATCTATTAGTAGATTAACTTCTCATGAAGTTGAAACTCTTAAGAGCCAATCCATTCCCCCAAAGCTCTGCCTCAGAACGCTGTTACTTTGAGAAGTAATTCTACCACACATAAATCTTCATAGATATTTCAAATCTAAATTGCACCATATACCCTGACTACTAATGTTGAAGGAGAGGGGAGAAAATCTCATGATTTCCTTAGGTCCCCAAACACAGGGAAGGTGACGCCATCACAGTTCATGATAGCAGCATCTGCTCACACCTATCAGAACATTTTAGAAAACATAAAATATTTTTTAAAGAGGATGAAATATCTGTCTGTATTATGCCAGAAAACCGAATGTGGAATATTATAAAGAAAGCAATTAATCCACACTTAAACTAATTGCCTAACCCAGTGGGTCTTTAAATTATTCATTAGCGCTATTTAAAAATAATTGCAGTTTATGAGGACAACCCAATATGGATTTCTTTTAAGAGTTAAAATGAAAAAAATATTTTTTAAAATGTATTAGTTGCTTACAGCTCTTAAAATGGGTCCAGTTTTTAGACCAATTTAATATTCTCATTGCTCCCTTACCCAATCTAATCACTTTTACTCCTTACCATATCATTACTTCAAGAGTTTCCCTGAAATTTATTCTGAACTCATAAAGAGGACTGTGACGGGGTTTTAAGAGAACATGGAAGAGAAGGGGACAGGGCAGTAGTTTAGCTGATAAAGTGTCTGTCACTCAACACTAGCTCGACACTCAGAACCCTGCAATCTCATCACTGGGGAGACAGAGACAGATGGATGGAGCCTGAGATGCATTGGGTAGCCAGTTTAGCCAACTTGGTAAGTTCCCAACTCAGTGAAAGACTCTGCTCCCCTCCATACACACAAAATAAGATGGAGAACAATCAAGAAAGAAATCCAAGATGACCTCTGGTTTCTATACATACACATGCATATATGTGCACTTAGATGCACACTTGTACACACACATACACACACACACACACACACACACACACAGAGAGAGAGAGAGAGAGAGAGAGAGAGAGAGAGAGAGAGAGAGAGAATAAATACATGTAATTTTTAAATAATTAAATCATTAATACTTTGTTCATCACAATTTTCTGTAGGTTATTTATTTATTCATTCATTTATTCATTAGCATGTATTTATTAGAATGTGTGTGTGTTGTGTATAATATGTGTAATAGGTGTACATTCCGGTGCATGCACATGTAGAGGCTAGAGCTTGGCCTCAGATAGCTCCCTTTCTATTTCTCCAACTATTTTGGGGGGACAGGTCTGCCACTGAACCTATAGCTCACTTTTATTTGACTAAACTGTCTGGCCACCAAACTCTAGAGATCTGTCTATCTCTGCCCTGTCCAGCCCTGGAGCCACAGACATGTGCCACCACATCTTGATCTTACACAAGTGCTAGGGAGCTGAAGTCCTTAGCTTTGAGTGACAAGCACATTGCCTTCTGCTATCTCCCCAATCCTAGATAATTTTCATATGTCATTATAATTGCTATTACTTATTTTTATTACTGAATTTGTTGGAAGCATCTTCAGTTTTGTGTCTGAAACAAGTATGTCAATTCTCTCAACTTCTTCCAAGTATATATCTCTCAGAAATCTGAGTCATTTTTCCACGTATTTAGGAGAAACTTGGAACTTACATGGAAGCTACATATAAAGAGCCTGTGAAAGGCCCAACTCTGAACAAGATATCTATATCTTACCCCTCCTCCAAAGGCATCGTTGTGGAAGCTAGGAGAGTGGGAACTAGGAAGACTGTAGGAGGCAGAAGTGGTAGATGTCGATAAGGAAACAGTATTTCCTGGATATAGCAGGGCAGTTATACCCATGAATTCACAACAGTTTGGACAGCATGCACAAGACCTACCCTTTACTAATGAGCTATTGGCAATTAATACTTTCCAGGAGAAGAGTCAGTTTTCCTGCTGAAGGCTACACGCCCAAGAATATATGGGCTGCAAAAAATGGACTTGATGGGAGGAAAAGACAGGACACAATCAGGTTTCTTGGTCAGAGAGAGTAGAATTGAGAGGAGTGGAGAGTAAATATGATCAAAATATATAACATAAAATTCCCAGAGTGATAAAATGAAGAAGAGTAGTAATAAATAGCTAAAAGTGGCAAAGGGGGAGTGAGAAAGCTAGGTGGGTACCAACACTCTTTTTCCTGCCTCTTTTGGACACAATGACCAGATCCCTCCCTCACACTCCTGCCACCATGTCTCCGCTGCCATGATGGACTGCACCTCTTCAAACTGTGAGCTATAATAAACCTTTTCTTCCTTAAGTTGCTTTTGCTGGTTATGTTGTCAGAGCAAAGAGACAAGTAACCAGGATACACTCCGTCATTATAATGTCATTTAATTCTTGTCTAACACAACCCTGCCAAGTATTACTATTATTACTCGTGTTTTGAAGGTAGAAGAATAAAATCAATGTGTTCAAAGATACACGGGCACTAACCAATAAGGTGCTCACGACCAAATTTTCTGGATAATATCCACCCAATGAAGTCTCAAGATTCTAGCTGTTGATGGAGAAAATCACCATGATGTCACAGACACTCAAGACAGAGTTGAGATCTGAACGGTGTGATGAGTGAATCACCCAAAAGGTAAAATGTTCTGCATTTTGATATTGACTCATTTTAGTCTCACTTATTTTCCTCTAATGTTGAAAGTGTGAAAAATATATCTCCTTTAGGTTAAGTTTGAGTTAACAGGTTTTTCCATTAAAAGGAGTAAGTTCCCAGGAGCTGTATACCATAAACATGATTAAAAACAAATTTATGGGAAAACATACCCTATTAGCTTTGCCTTGCTAAGAATCAAATTACCTGATATAAATATTTTCACTCACAGTTCCAGAGGGGCTAGTCTGTGGTTTCTTGGCTTTGTGTGTTTGGACAAAATATGATGGCAGTAAAATAGGGTGAATGAGAGCAGCTCATCCCATGAAAAATGAGGAGCAGCAAGTAGGGCAGGCAGTGGGTCAGGCACCCCAACAATGTGGTCCTTCAGTAATCTACTTCCTCACACTAGGTCCTATCCTCTAAACTTTTTAGAATCTCTATCAGCTGGGGAGAAAGCTGCCAAGTCGTGAGCCTATGGGGGATATTTCATATTCAAACCCCATTTCACAGAGAAAACTTCATCTCTTGACTCCAAGAGTAGGGATGCAATCAAAGCAGGTCAAAGATGTGAAGATATTTTATGAAACCAACACACAAATGGCTATTAATTATTAGTACTTTTTCGTATTTGTTTCCTGTTACTCAAGAATGTGCTGCGTGATGGGGAATGGAGAGACGGTTGAGTGGCCAAGAGCTTCTCTCTTCCAAAGGATGAGAGTTGGGTTCCCAGCACCCACATTAGAGGAACCTGTAACTCTACCTCTAGCTCCAGGGGCTCCAGTGCCCTGTTCTGCCTTCTGTAGGCATTGCATTCATACTCACTCTGCCTCCCCCAACACAAAAATAAGTACAAATAATAAAAATAAATCTTAAAATATACTTTACTATTCACAAAGTCTAAGTCTGCTGCTAAATTTCTTTTGCTATTAAGATGTAGAGTGAATAGTTAATGAGTATTTTATAAGATCAAATCAATAGGATGTTGAGCAATAAATTTATTTGACAAAGGTAAATATCACACTGAAGAGGTCCAGGTTTTTAGCATTCTTCGCCAAAGCAATAAATAAACAGACTTCTCCCAGAGCAAAGATGGAAATATAATTATTCAGTCTCTCCATGTTAAAATTTCCCCAGAAATTGAAATATTGTTAGCAAACACAGATTTAAATTTTGTGCTCCAATGAATTGGGAGATCTTATTTATCGTTTTGATTTCTCTGCATTCTACCACAGGGAAATTATGTAGACTCTCACAGTACATGAAAGCAATGCCGATAATTGTGGAATTTGTTGCTTAGCTTGAAGATCATTTTATGGATCTCTTCTGATCTATTGGTTTGGTGGCTTTATGTGTGGCAGGGATCTATGTTCTTCAGGTTGGATTCAAACTCATGACCTTTCTGCTTCAACATCCTGATTTCTGAGGTCTTATGTGTGGCTATCCCTACAATCCATGATCTAATGTTAAGTGTATTTGAAACTGTGCAACAAATCCCAAACCAACCATTCAACTCATAAAAAAAAAAAAAAAAAAAAAAAAAAAAAAAAGAAAAAAGTTTTCTGAAGGCGCTTGTTCTCAAGATGCTGCGATGAACCAGCTCACACTGCAAAGTGTCTATTGCAGAAGCCTGAGGACCTGATGTTCCTAACCCCTGATCTTAATAATCTCCAAGACTGTCGTGTGACACTTCTCCTGGGAAGATAAAGCATACATGTGTACACTCATCCCAGATAAGAAACCCAGGACAGACCAAGGTAACGGTTACACCAAAGATCAATTTGGTGAGCCAGAACCTTATTGGAGTTACTAGCCAAGATATGGGTGAGGGGTTGTTTATGGGCAGAAAGATGACTCATAGCTGGCCCCGGCACTGGTTACAACTCCCAAAGGCTGCAGCCTGGAGCTTCTTCACCCTTCACAGATGGGACAGTCTCTTCTAGGAAGCTCAGGTTATGAGTAGTCTCCTTCCTTACTCATTATTTACTGCTTCTATAACCTTAGGGATGGCCCTGATGAATCTTGTGAGTTTTAGCTTTACCAGGTGTGTGAAGTTTGTTCAATTCCAGAGTCTCATGAGCCTCCACCCTCATTCCTGGAGGAAATGTTTCAATTAGGAGAAAACCAGTATAAAGCAAGAAGCCACATTAAAATAGGGAATAGTGGTACATGCTTGTAATCCCAGCAGTAGGGAGGCAGAAACAGACAAATATCTGGGGCATGCTGGTCTGTAAACCTAGCCAGACCAGCTAGCTCCAGGCCACTTTTTCTTAAAAAACAGAAAGGATGGCACTCTGAAGAATGGTACCCAAGGTTGACCTCTGGTCTACATATATATACATGTGCCCATGACTCTGCACACAGGCACATCTGCACACACATGAAGACACCCATGACACACACATAGACACACACACACAAACACAAAAGAGACCTTACATATGTAGCCTGAGTAATTTTATAAAGTATTTTAATAACCTTTGCCCATGAAACTAAGTTTGTCAATAGTGTACCATAAGACTTGCAGCATCGTGTTTGTGATTTTCTGTAGGGAGCTAGTGGACGTGTGAGTAAACGTGTATTGTTTGACATGAGCACGGCCATGTCAAGGGCCAATGCCTCAGTCCTAAGACTATGGCAAAGCTTTTCCCAGGAGAAGCTTAAAAGGATGACAAAAAATATTACTTACCCAGAATGCAACATGGAAGATGATTTGTGGTACAGGTACAAGAGACTGGCATATTAACAGATGTGAGAGCTAATGACATTGTCACTGCCTAAAGACCTTCTGTTCTCTACTGTGTGTGTGTGTGTATGTGTGTGTGTGTATTCATGCAGGTGTTTGTGTGTATTAACGCAGGTGTGCACGGACCTTGGCACACATGTGGAGGTCAGAAAACAGCCTCAGTTGTCCGTCTCTTCCTAATGCCTTGTTAGAGGCAAGTTATCTTGTAGTTCGCCTGGTTAGCCCGCCATGGGCTTCAGGGGATTGTCACCATAGGCGTCCTAGGATTATACTTTCCATCTTTACGTGGGCATGCAGGGGGTCTGAACTCAGATCTCCATGCTATTCTTTCAGCAAGCATTTTACTCCCTGGACCATCTCCCCAAGGCCAGCATCTATGTCTTGACATTGACTTATTGCTTGCTCTACTCAATGCCAACTGTTCCATAGCATTTGTATAGCTTATTTTGTGTCTTTATGGGGAGGATGAAAACCACATTTTCAATTCAACTGCATATATGAGCAATGGAGATAAATAGCGTGTGAAAGAAGTGTTAGATAAAACCAAGTATAAAACACCAAATTTAATCATTGGCTAGAACCAAATCGCCAGTAAGGGTCCAAGGGGAAGCAATTCTGAAATTGTTCAATGAATGTTCCATCAAGAACTTATTTTATTTGCTTCAATCCCATATTTAAAGAATCATTAGAGGCTGCAAGGGATCACTTAGATTTTTTTTACTTATGCATAACTAAATTTTATGAATAAAATGACATGTTTTAATGATATTTGAAGACTCAGAGACTTGCAAAGGTCTCATGATTCAACCTTCCACTACAGCAAAGGTCTGTGACTCAATGTCACTTAGTTGTCACAGTGGCCCTGTGAAGTAAAGTATTTATTCTCATATTAGCTATGAAGTGAGAGATGAGCGTTTGAATAATTTGTCAAGGAAGCAATCTGAGGGAAGGCGTATCCATGGCTTTCCTTGCCTGAGCCTTGGTGTCTGGCACATAGCAGATGTTCAGCACATGAGTTCAGATGCTCTCTGGTGTATGTGGTCCCTGGACCATAGACGCAGACATCACCTGGGAACTTGCTACCAACACACAATCTCAAGCCCACCCAGACCTCCTAACTCTGGATATAAGACTCAGTAAGATCTGTTGCAATGAACTTTCCACAAGCTTCTGATCAACCTCTAATTGGTTTTAGCTATCAACTTGACCCAGCCTAAGGTCAAATGAAGGAGTCTTAACTGAAGGGTTTCCAAGGCGTATTGTCTCATGGCCACATCTGTGAGAGATTATTTTGACCAGTGATTGCTTTGGGAAGGCCAAGCTCACAGTACTCAGTACCACCTCTGGGTGGGTGGTCCTGAACTATATAAGAAGTGTCTGGTAGAGAGAAGTTTACAACCCTTATGACAACTGGACTATTTAAAAAATATTACAGTCTCTCTCTCTCTCTCTCTCTCTCTCTCTCTCTCTCTCTCTCTGTCTCTCTCTCTCTCGTGTGTGTGTGTGTGTGTGTGTGTGCGTGCACTCCTGGATTTATGCCAAGGCATGCATGTCAGAAGACAGCTTACAAGAGTTAGTTTCTCTCCTTCTACCATGTGGCCCAGGTCGCCAGGGTTAGCAGCAAGCATGTACACCCACTGAGCCGTCTCAGTGGCCATAACTGACTTCTTCATTATTTATCTTCATGTCTTGCTCTGCTTGCTCTGCTGGATGCCACGACATGAACAGCTTTACTCTATCACAAGTGTTCTGCCGTGATTCTCCTTAATATGCACCCACATCGAAGAAACAAAGTGACCGTGAACAGAGTGAAGCCAGGAGACAAAGGAAAATCCTTCCCTTTCTTAAACTGTTTACTCAGGTATTTTTGTCATAGTAGCAGAAAGATGATCAACAAAACCCTTTCCTATGTTCTAATTCATAAACAAGTGTGTGCACGTATGTGTGTATTTGTGAACATGAATATGCATGTTTGTGTGCACGTGTGTGTATGTATGTGTATGTACCCAAGGAAATATGCACTTGTGTGCAGCTGCGTGTGTGTGTGCGTGTGCGTGCGTGTGCGTGTGTGTGTGTGTGTACCTAGGTAAACATGCACTTGTGTGCAGCTGTGTGTATGTGAGTATCCAGGTAAACATGGACTTGTACACAGCTGCATGCATGTGTGTACCTAGGTAAACACGCAGTTGAGTGCAGTTGCATGTGTGTGTGTGTGTGTGTGTGTGTGTGTGTGTGTGTGTGTGTGTGTGTGTATCTAGGTAAATCTGCACTTGTGAGCAGCTGCATGTGTGTATGCATGTGCATGTGTGTACCCAGGTAAACACGGACCTGTGAGCAACTGCATGTGTGTGTGCATGTGTATGTGCGTGTGCATGTGTGTACCCAGGTAAACACGGACCTGTGAGCAGCTGCATGTGTGTGTGCATGTGTGTGTGCGTGTGCATGTGTGTACCCAGGTAATCACGGACCTGTGAGCAGCTGCATGTGGAAACCAGAGCTCAGCCTTTACCATGGCCTCCCAGATGCCATCCACCTTATTTTGTAAGACAAAGTTTCTCAGCAGACTAGAGCTCACCAAGTAGACTAGTCTGGGGTGTGAACCCCAGAGATCCCTTTGTAACTTGGTAGGTTTGTGGCTTGTCATTGGAGTGCGTGCTAGACAGTCACTCTGTCACTGAGCTACCTCTCTAGCCACATGTTTTTGTTCATTTTCTACATGGGATCCCGGGATTGAACTCAGATCCTCATGCATACAAGACAAGTACTTTCCTGACTAAGCTATCTCCCCAGCCACTCGTGTTCTAGTTTTTCAAGAAGCCATGTGCCCTCCAAGCGGCCTCCGCCAGAACCCATACAGAACTGAGTGCCCACACTTTGCCTCTTTTCTGGCATTGTGTGTGACTCCAACCCCTCCCTGCAAAGAAGACAATCAGCCCCATTTCTATGTTCCTTCCTTCCCCTCATACTCCCTACTATGAGGGGCCAACTGAGAAAAGAACATTTTATCTTCCACAAAACCAGATTTATTCTTTGTTCTTTGCACAGTACAATGAAAGCCCAAATATCTTCTTGTTGCTGTTGTTTTGGTTTTGTTTTTTCCACATTGGGTGGCACTTAGAAGCTTTTCATCAGTATGAGAATAAAGAGAGGAAAGTTTTCCTCTAGTCTGTTTACCAAGGCCATGGCGCTGAGAGAAAACAATGAAAATGTATAAATGACTAAAGATGTTTTCGACATAAAACAAGCAACAGACTCTTGCTCATTATCTAGAATTGCGGCTTACCTGAGAGAAGAGGGACCTACAAGGTCATCCACCAAGCCCTCACTAGACGAGTTACAACAGTATCAGAGACGGTTTACTTTTTAAAAGTTATGTAGGGGCTAAGGGAGATGGCTCTAGCAGGAAAGTATTTTCTGTGCAAGCATAAAGACCTGAATTCAGATCGCTGGGACCTACTTAAAGAGGCAGCTAAAGCAGCATGTGCCTACAATCCCAACACTGTGGAGCTGGAGACGGGGGAGTGGCTGCTGCTCCCTGGCCAGCCAGACTAGGCACATCAGTGTGTTATCCATCCACCCAACCCAACTGGAGTTGGCAGGCAACAGAACTAGAGAGGGTCAGCCTCCAGCTGTACCACAGTTAAAGGACAAAAAATGATGCTGAGGGCGGGAGTCCCAGAATGAGAAGATGCCATTCTGGTCTAGCCTGTTTTGATGAGTGCAGAGTTGTACAATTCACAAGAGAGTCTCCGGGAGGATACACCAGAAACGACACCTTTGTAATCCCACTACATGGGCGGGGGAAGCAGAAGGATCAGAAGTTTGAGGTCATCCTTGGCTACATAATGAGTTTGAGGCCAACCTGAGCTACGTGAGACCCTCTTAAGAAAGAGAGAAGGAATTGGATAATTGGAAAAAATATAAGGAATATATTCAAACAGGACCAATGAGAAAACAGGAGAACCCAGAGACCCTGTACAATACCCAAGCTGGCATCTCTCTGGCAAACTGCCAACCTTAGGGCCTCTCCCATCCCAGAAGCTTAAAGCTGAGGCTTTCCTCTGTCTCTGTGGCTTGGTCTTCTCTCATTCCTCACTAATCATCTTTGTCTGTATCAGGGAATAAGTTCAGCAATGCCCAAGACAACCACCTCAACCCAGTTATAGTTTTACACAACCACAGAGAAACCTGCTTCTGACACTGTGCCTTCTCTCCACCATGGTGGACTGAAATCCATCTGAAACCATGAGCCAAAGTAGACCTTCTCCCCTTAAGGTGTTCCTGTGAAAAACTTTCTCACCATGACAAGTAACAGCAATCAATGTGCCTGTATCTGCCAGGGAGGCGTGTATTTAAGCCACTGCACTGTGGGTGCTTCTCCCCTGCCTTATTTAGCATCACGAAAATGAGATTTCCAATTCCTTCTAGGCATCCCATTGCAAAGATCATATTTCTCTTTGTGTTTTCATAGCCAGGAAATCCTTCATCAAATTCAATAAATCCTCCTCTCTTCCAGCTAAGCCCTCATCTTGTCTGTTTCTGTGAGAGAGAACAGCTGTTTGTTCTTAGGGCAGCAAAAGGAAAAAACAAACCCTGAAATCTACCCATTGTAGCACAATGGAGGAGTCTAGTAGTTCAGCCTCAGGCATCTAAAGCGCTCATTATGTTCCTCTGTCTCCCACACTGGTGCTGATGGGTGCAAAGCCAAGCTGGCGTCAGCTAAGCAATATAGAGCAGGGGAGGGAATGCAGAGAAAGCTGAGGCATTCCGAGAAGGTCATCACCACACGCTCGTCATTTCTCTTCAATCTCACCTTAGCACTTTATGTCCACACACGCTTATCCCCTCCTAACACCTACAAGACAGACAGACAGACAGACAGACAGACACACATACACACTTTGCTTTTGCTCTTCCCCCCACTTTCTCAGCTATCTTCACACCCATCCCAGCCTGCCCTTGATTCATTGATGGCCCCTTGGGTGAACTAGAATGTTGTTGCTCTCTTAGTCCAAACTAAGGACTCTCTAATACAACGCATTTCTTTTGAAAAATGTTCTATTGCATCTATCTATCTATCTATCTATCTATCTATCTATCCATCTATCTATCTATCTCCTTTGCATTTATGAGAGCATGGGTCTTAGCAGCAAAACCTTAGCTCCCTGAGCTACTTGGCCAGCCTGACTTGTGTCTCCTAAGTCCTCTCTTCTGTTATGATTTGAGTCTGAAGTGTTCTCCACAGTCTGGTGTGATTGAATGCTTGGTCCCAATGGGTGGTGCTATTTTGGAAGCTTGTGGAACCTTCAGGAAATGGAGAACACAGGTGGAAATTGGTCTCTCAAGACTGCTTCCTAGAGGACGGTATCTGACCTCCAGTGCCAGCCAAGCTTTCTCTGTTTCCTGATTCCCACAGTGATGTGACAACTGTCTGTCCCATACATTCTGGTTTCTGTTTGGGTATTATTTTTAAAATGTTTGTTTTTGAAATAAGTTCTCACTGTGTAGCCCGTGCTGGCTTTGAACTGACAGAAATCCCCCTGCCTTTGTTTTCTAGTAGTCATTATCCTGGCCTGGTAGCAAAGGCAACCAATTAAATAGAACAATAGTTATAGCTAGATGTGTGGTAATGATAACTAGGCCATTGACATCCCCTAGGAGAAGGGGGGGAGGGTTACTGGACCCTCATGTGAGATTCCAGCCTTTACTTCTGCTTTCTCTCCCACAGCTTCAAGAGATCTTAGGGGATGCCAAACAGGAAGTGGGGGTGTTGTCTGAAAGGGAACTCCATGATGCAGCTTCCATGAGGTCCCACTCCATCCCCATATGGATGAGGCTTTGCAATGTGCAGCTATTTGGTGCTCAGCCCCACCCCTGTGAGTAACACCTGCCCCATGCTCTTGTCAGTAAAGCCAGCATGCTGGCTGGTTCATCAAGTTGAACTTCGGTGAAATCATACTTTGGTCTGTCCCTGGTGTCCCATCAGTGGGGATAGACATTTGTTCATGTCTCCCCAGAAACAGTTAATACAACACTCAGCCTTGCCCCCCTTCCCAGGCTCCCACACACACTTCAGCCTCCTACTCCACCACGTCTTCCAGGCAGTAACTGGCCTGGCAAAAAATGAAGATATTCTCAAGAGACTGTTCTCAATCTGACTCTCTTGAAACAATGGATGCTCTCAACAAAAACTAAAACAGTGATTTCCCCAGAAATCTCACACTTGAGGAAGTAAAAATTGCCAGCTAGAGAAAGAGCTTATCTCTGGGAAAAGATTTACAACTTGTCAGACCACCTTATAGAATGGGACTAAAGCCCAGACATTGATGGTTCAATGGTGGGCAACTCCACCCCTTGACTAGAACTGCTTAAATGTGCATGTCCTGAGCTCTCTATTTCAACTTTAATCTCACTACATGACCCTGACAATAAACTTAAGGGGTGTCCCTGGATCTCTCTATCTCTCTTCCCACAGTGGCCACATGAAATAAAGGTCCTTGTTCTGCCTTTTAACTTTGCTGTTTTGAGTGGATTCTCAAGGACACATGGCTGAACTTGACTTCCTGGGGTATAGACTGTGACCCTGACACTGTGAACTGATCCCCTCTGAAATCCTGAGCCAAAATAGGTCTTCTTTCCCTTGAGTTGTTTCTATCAAATGTGTTGGTCATAAAGATGCAAGAGTGACTACCAGACAGAGCCCAAGGCAGGACAGCTCTGCACAGTAGCGGCTGCTGTCCCCTTCTGATTGTGGTCAGCGATTAAGTCACAAACACACAACCTACCTCAGTCATGTGCACTAGTAAGACCCTGGGTTCTCAATAACACCAGCAGGGAAAGCAACAGTTTATTTTTCATTTCTTCAGAACTGGCACCAACCCCAGAGATGAAATAGCCAATGCCCTGACTGAGTGATTTTTCACAAGTTCCCGCCCTGTGGTGGGTACATCAAATACATAATATAACCACATCCAAATTCCCCATTTGGTTGGATCTCCTTCTCTTATATGTGGACACAGTCACATATCAAAACTAAGATGAACTGAAAGTGCCTAGGCAAGCAGGTGCCAGCAGCCAGGGAAGACAGGGGCTAAGTGCCTGCTGTTTACCTGAGATCTGGCCAGCTTAAATGTATTAAAGTTCTCCTTGGTATAGGAAATAGACCACCTGTATTCATTTCTTACAGAAAGTACACTCTTGTTCTGATTATGATTTTTCTCCATGATTTAAATTAGAAAAGGAGAATCCTCCTCATTCATCCTCATTAGACAGATCCCAGAAGGTCAAAGGAGAGATAATCACAGAGAGCGCCCACCGTTAAAATTTGTTAAACCCTGCTGTGAGTTCAAAAGGAAACTTTAAGAGCTCATCCTGTGGGCTGGAGAGATGGCTCAGCAGTTAACAGCACTGACTGCTTTTCCAGGGCACCCAGGTTGGACTCCCTGTACCCACATGGAAGTATGCAACCATCTGTAACTCCAGGTCCAAGGCATCTGATGTCCTCTTTTGGCCTCCATGGACACTAGGCAGGCACATGGTATACAAGCATCTGTGCACGGGCACACGGGGCACAGGCACACGGTACACAAGCAAAGGGTGCACAGGCACAGGGTGAACAGGCACAGAGTGCACAGGCACAGGCACACGGTGCACAGGCAAAGAGTGCACAGTCACAGGCACAGGGTGCACAAGCACAGGGTGCACAGGCACAGGGTGCACAGGCATAGGCACACAGTACACAGGCACCGGATGCACAGGCACAGGCACGGGCACACGGTGCACAGGCACAGGCACACACTGTTCAGGCACATGGTGCACAGGCACAGGCACAGGGTGCACAGGCACACCGTGCACAGGTTTAGGGTGCACAGGTTTAGGGTGCACAGGTTTAGGGTGCACAGGTTTAGGGTGCACAGGTACACGTGCACAGGCACTGGGTGCACAGGCACACCATGCACAGGTTTAGGGTGCACAGGTACACGGTGCACAGGCAAAGTGTGCACAGGCACAGGATGCACAGCCACAGGCACAGGGTGCACAGCCACAGCCACAGGCACACGGTGCACAGCCACAGGCACAGGCACATGGTGCACAGGCACACGGTGCACAGCCACAGGCACACGGTGCGCAGGCACAGGGTGCTCAGGCACAGGCACAGGCACACGGTGCGCAGGCACACGGTGCACAGGCACACGGTGCACAGCCACAGGCACACGGTGCGCAGGCACAGGGTGCTCAGGCACAGGCACAGGCACACGGTGCGCAGGCACAGGGTGCTCAGGCACAGGCACAGGCACACGGTGCGCAGGCACACGGTGCACAGGCACACGGTGCACAGCCACAAGCACACGGTGCGCAGGCACAGGGTGCTCAGGCACAGGCACAGGCACACGGTGCACAGGCACAGGGTGCTCAGGCACAGGCACAGGCACACGGTGCGCAGGCACAGGCACAGGCACAGGCACAGGCACACGGTGCACAGGCACAGGCACAGGCACAGGGTGCTCAGGCACAGGCACAGGCACAGGGTGCTCAGGCACAGGGTGCACAGGCACCGGCACAAGGTGCACAGTTACAGAGTGAACAGGCACAGGCATAGGGTGCACAGGCACACATTGCAGGCAAAACCTCCATACATATAAAGCAGTAATAATTAAGAACCAGTCTTGTTACCAGAGCCTCCTTTCACAAAATCTGCTTTGGTTTAAGGGCAGTTAAAGTTTCTTGCCCCACCCTGCCTTTCCTGGTCTCCATGTGCCCCCACTCTCACCCCCAGGGAGAGGTTGTAGTTTGAATGTGCAGGCTGTCCTACAGGACCGTGTGTTGAAAAACTTGGTCCCCAGATGGCATAACCGGATTTGGGGACTGTGAAAGCTTCAAGTGGTGGATCCTTATGGAAGGGAATGGCTCACTGGGGGCGGGCTTTTATAAAAGTGGGTGTCTCCACTTCCTCTTGGCTCTCTGTTTCCTGGAAATAGATCATAGACATATTTGTACCCTAAACATATACTAAGTGTATGATCTAAAGTTGGCCTGTTTTCTGTTGCTGTAACAAAATATTTGAGACTGGGTATTTTATGAAGAATAGAGTTTGATTTTGCCCATAGTCTTAGATATTGGGAAGGCCTAGAGCAAGTGTTGGTCCTTGGTGGACATCTTGTCATATGACATGTCGGGGACCACTGTCACCATCAAGGGGATCCACCCTCATGAACTCATATAATTATCAATATCCAAAGACCCCACCTTCAAATGTCATCACCATAAGGCTTTAGGGACTAAGTTTCTGACACATGAACTTTCTGGAAGACTCATTCAAATCATCCATCAATTTGTATAAGAAATTTGATGTTGTAATAGAATAAATCATAAATATAAAATGACAGGCATAACAACAAAAGTCTAGTTAACTAGAGATCCCAGCCTTTATTACTACTTGAGGGGCTGAGTCTTTTAAGGATGCAAATCAATATAACCTTAGCCTCTGTGATTCTTCTGGGCCCCTCGTGAACCTTCCAAGATATCAGTCCAGCTCCTTTACTGAATGGGACATCATCGGAAACATGATGGCAGGGCCACCCCTGGGAGAGACTGTGTGAGGCAGCTGTGTCCTCAGGAGATGTCCTGGGCTTTTATTGTTGTCGTTTCCCTAGACTATCCCTTTCCTGACTCTCCACATGTCCCCAGAAAAAAGTTTAGTGGTTTGAATGTTAAATGCCCCCATAGGCTCCGGAGTTTGAACACTTGGGCCCCAGCTAGTGGTGCTGATTTGGAAGGTCGAGGCTCCTCTATGAAATGGAACTTTACTAGAGGAAGTAGGTCACTCAGGGGTGCACCTTGGGCTTTTATAGTAGCCTGTCCTCACTGTCTGCTCCCTGGCTGCGGATGTAATGTGAGCAGCCTGCTCATTACCCTGCTCCTTACCCTACCTTCCCTGCTATTGGATTTCCCTGCTGTCCTTTCTTAAACAACAAGCCAGAAGAAACCCTTCCTTCATTCTGTTGCTTCTTGTCAGACAGATTGCGGCAATGAGAAAAGTCACTAATTCGAGGGATAGAGGACTGGGAACTGACCAACTGACCAATGGGACTCCTGACCTTATGCAGAGTAGAGAGGGCATAACCTGGGAATCACACATGCAGTAACTCTTAATGGGGAAAAGGTCCCCAATGAGCTAACGAAATCTTTCTCTATCACCAACTTGAGCAATTACTGTTTTGCAATTAAATTCACTCAGGAAAATAGAATCATTACTGTGAGGAGTGGGTAGCCAGAAAAGGGCATGTGCTACATGGCAGCCAATTCCCAGGGATGTCAACAGAAAATTGCATGGGAGTGACTGTGAGGCGGGCCACCCCTGGGAGAGGCTCTGTGAGGCAGCGGTGTCCTCAGGAGATGCCCTGGGCTTTTATTGTTGTCGTTTCCCAGAACACAGAGCCATGCCTTCTGGGGCAAGGTGAATAATCTCACAGAGTGCATGTTACCATCTTCCCAGTCTTTTTAAACCAGGTAGACTTAGTAATGTAATAGTAGATTTTCTAACAGAAAATTTTTAAAAAGTTGACATTTTATTAAGTGATATGAATATTGTTGTCAGTTATAAAATAAAGTATCAGTGGTCTCTTCTCTCTCTCCCCTCCTCTCCGTGTGTGTGTGTGTGTGTGTGTGTGTGTGTGTGTGTGTGTGTATGTGTGTGTGTGTGTCCTTCTCTATCTTGCTAAGGATAGAACCCAGAACCTTGTACATGCTGGTCAGGCATTCTCCCACTAAGCTACAGCTACAGCCCCCAGTACAAGATTTCATCTGGAGTTTGGGAATTCCTTTGTTTTGATTTGTCAAGATGCTAGGAATCGACCCAGGGTCTCCGGCATCCTAGGTAAGCATTCTACTGCTGAGCTGTAACCCCAGCCCCGATATTTTGAAAACAAAATCTCATTGCTGGTCCATTTGGGCAGGACATTAAGAGTGTCTTTGGACACTGAGCCTCTGTCGATAGCAAGGAGGCTTTCGGAGACATGTCTAGAGTTAGTGAGTAGAGATTCATGCTATGCTGGGAACCATGCAGAGCGAACCCTGTTGTGGAACATAGGAAGTGCAGTACTGTGTGGTCCAGGCGGGGACTATTGTCAGAACAGTTTTGTCATACTGGGTGAAAAGCAATGATCACAGAGTGTGTGTCTAAGGGTTGCCTCTTCTTCCATGAGGAGGCAAATGGCAGCCACAGAGCTAGCTTCTTTTCACGAACAGTTTCAAAGGTCTGAGTGGGGCTGGTTGACTTTGGGCCACTGCGTGTGCTAGCCTGGCCTGGACCCACAGCATTTTATACAGAGTTTGTAATATCCTAAGTAACTAACTAAAGGTGTTCATTTCTATTGTGTCTATGGGACCCTATGTTAGCAGAAGGGAAACACAGATACTTGTAGGCTCACAGGAAGAGAGATGGGGAAAGATAACCAGGTGGGGCACCCTAAACCTACAATAACCTCACATGCCCTCAGAGCCTACAGCACTTGGCTCCGAACGTCTATCTTCATGTACTTGAAGCATCTAAAATATGTGCAAACAAACTTTGGCTTTGCTCTGTGTCTTAGTCAGGGTTTCTATTCCTGCACAAACACCATGACCAAGAAGCAAGCTGGGGAGGAAAGGGTTTATTCAGCTTACTCTTTCACACTGCTGTTCATCACCAGAGGAAGTCAGGACTGGAACTCAAGCAGGGCAGGAAGCAGGAGCTGATGCAGAGGCCATGGAGGGATGTTTCTTACTGGCTTGCTTCTCCTGGCTTGCTCAGCTTGCTTTCTTATAGAACCCAAGACCACCAGCCCACAGATGGCACCACCCACAAGGGGCCCTCCCCCCTTGATCACTAATTGAGAAAATGCCTTACCGCTGGATCTCATGGAGGCATTTCCTCACCTGAAACTCCTTTCTCTGTGATAACTCCAGCTTGTGTCAAGTTGACACACAAAACTATCCAGTACTCGCTGCTCAGAGCGCTTGCCCTATTTTTAAATTCTTTAAACAGAGGAAAAGAACTCCTCAAACTTCACAAGCATCAGCCTTGCTGTGAGGTATAAAAGATGTTACAGGCTCAGAGAAAGGAAGCGGAGATGCATCACCTTTACATGGGAGCTTCATGGAGAGAGTTCCAGCACCACGACCACAAACAGCCATAGTGAGGGTCCTGAAGAGGGAAAGTGAGCCTCAGATTGGAGGAAGAATTTCATCAGGAAAGACAGCTCTCATGGATAACATGATGGGAGTCCTGAAGGGAGGGAGTTTATCCCTTAATTCAATTTTCCCTTCAATTCTGGAGAACAAATGATGTCTGATTCTTTTCAGTTTTCAAGGGTAGAGCAAGGTGACTTTCATGTCATGTGATCTAGCCTACATCCCAGAAGTCCAGAAGTCACTGGGTAAGAAGCTGCTAGATGAAAGTCTCTGTGCTGGAGATATAGCTCAGCTGTTAAGAGCGTACATTGCTCTTGCAGAAGACCCAAGTCCAGTTCTGAGCACCCACATCTGGACAGCCCACAAATAACTAAAGCTCCAGCTCTAGAAAGTCCAAGGCCCTCTGCGGGACGTCACAGCCCTGCCTCCTGCCCCCTCCCCCCCCCCGTACCCCCACACACACATACTCACACACCAATACACACAATTTAGAAAATGATAAATCTTTTAAAATACTGTTAAAATTTGAAATTGTCTCAGGCCTGGGTGTGGGGCAAGGGCTCGCAGCTGCAAAAGCAGAGAGAAACTTTAAAGCCACGGCGCGCTTTGTTCATCAAGTCCATCTGTGCCCAGAGAGAGCCGCAGGGGTCTGTGGCCTGATTTCTGAACAAAGGAGAAGCAGTTAAAGGATGCATGATCTAACACCTATGTCAAAACAATCCCAGCTTTCATTCATCTTCGTGAAACCGAGGCCCCTCCTCTGAAGGCATGTTTTACAGAAGCTCGCGATGGATATAAATTCCAGGAGAGATGACATTACATCTTGCTTTTATTTTATTTCTGCAAGCTCCTGGTACGCAATTGCTCCATCAATTCCATAAGGAGGGATGCCAGTGAGAAGAGGAGCGGAGGAGACAGGAAGTGGAGTTATCAGGGAAAGGTGGGAGGTCCGGGAGAGAACTGTTCGCTCATTTCCCTGTAGCATTGTTTGCTGGAAGTGAAATGAATCAAACAGGGGTAATGGCCACAAAATAATCACAATAATAAAAATAACAGCTAACACAGCACTCTCCATTTTACAGGTATTACCGTACCTCATTCCTTCAGTTATTCCATGTGAGCTTCAAAGATTAAAACATATACAACAATCCCAACTCCTACTAAGTGCCCAATAAATGATCATTAACCTGATTGGTTCAGTTTCCCCCTGGTCCTTCTGTAATATCAGACCAGAGGTCTGCAGAGACTTTCCAGCCTTAACAGTGTGATTTCTGTCAGCCGTAGCTTATTAAGGGGCTCTACTTTATGGTACTGTCACCAATCACGCCTGTGACCAAATCACAGCCTGCCAATGAAAACAAGTGTCCCAAAAGGACTGAAGGAAAAGTGTCAGGTGTGGTCACAGTGGTGGCAGAGTTCTTAGCTGGAGTTAATGATGGTTAGCTGGTCTCTGAGGGACCCCCTGAGTCCCTCTGCTGCTAATTAACAACAATGCAGAAAGAGGTACTCCTGTCCCCAGGGCTCCTTCTTCATCATTTCTTATGCCTCTTACTTCTTGGGAGCTGGTGCTCATCCCATTAGTGCGGAATGACCTCCTTATTTCCGATAGATGAAAATAAAGTCGTACAAAGGTGGCCAGAGGAGCCAGCAAGCCTGGGACCCCAGGCAGTGCCTCAAGGACCTGAGCCCTTATCACTGGGAGCCTTGGACTTAACTCTCCTTTCAATCACCAGAATTTGTAAACAGCTTGTCTATGCACCAGGCATGCATACGTAAACCCCAAACTTACCAACAAACAATGAGTGCATTATCCACCAAATGCCTTAGATCCTCTGTCTATTTGGCAAGATCATAGCCTTGGAAATAGCTGGTCAGAGTCCAATAGCATAGAAGAGTACTTGACGGAGGCTAGCCCATGCCTACCTCAGTTTCCCCAGGTCACGCTCCACATCCACCTAGCAGTCCCTGTAAAATGAATTTTCAGTGTGGCCCCTATACCTGCCAACCACTGCAGGGACAGGCATAGCTCCATAAGATCACCAGAATCAGTCTGAGGAGTTCCCATAACCTTTTAGGAACCTCAGCTCAGATAAAACCAGATTCTTGGATTTGACACAGGAAAGAATTTCAAGGAAGTTGATACGAAGCCAAATTCAAGTTTGTTAAAAGATATTTTTAATTCAGGTTTTTAAGCAAAGGGGTTAAGAAAAAAATGGACGGTCATGAAAGATAGGATATACCCATTGTGGGTATGGGCTTTTTAAGGGAGAGTCACATTGCTATGTGTGAGCAGTCATGTATATCATTTTTGGTGACTCTCAAGTTACATCTCAACGAGTTGCTAAGAAACTTTCTATTCTTTCCTCTCTCTTTTTAGTAAGTGTGATTATAGGGTGGCTCTTACGGGGTGTCTTGTGGATGGATTTATAATCTGATAAGCTAAAACCAGAAACCACTAGGTTACACAAGGGGCTGGGGCATGTCCTGTTACTGTAAATGGGGTTTCTAATGAGAGTTCTACAGGTTTACAGTTGGGAAGGAGGTAAAGCAAATGTTGTTAACTGTTCAGGGATTCTTGCTTCTCAGCTGGTGAAGGGCATCTGTCTTAGTTAGGGTTTCTATTGCTGTGAAGAGACACCATGACCATGGCTGCTCTTATAAAGAAAAACATTTAACTAGGACTGGCTTACAGTTTCAGAGGTTCAGTCCATTGTCATCATGGTGGGAAGCGTGGCGGCCTGCAGGCAGACGTGGTGCTGGAGAGAGAGCGAGAGACACTGGGCCTGGCTTGAGCTTCTGAAACCTCAAAGCCCACCCTCAGTGACACACTTTCTCCAACAAGGCCACACCTACCCCAACAAGGCCACACCTACCCCAAAAAGGCCACACCTCCTTCAGATGTAGGCGGAAGGAAAGAAAGAGCGCTGGTACGGGTAAAGTCAATGTCAAGTAAAGTACACACAGTTTGATTGTTTAGAAAGGGCTCTTACTCAGACAGGCCCACCTCCAAGTAGTTACATGGTTGAGAAAGACCTTGAATTTCTCCTCCTGTTTACACCACCTAAATGCTGAGATTATAGAGGCATGCACCACCACTCCAACTCCCACTATGCTGAGAATGATTTCGTGCATGCTTGCTGAACATTCTGCCACCTCCTTGGTCGGTCTCAGTTTGTTGTTTCCTTTACCGTTCTCATTTGAGTTACTTCTTGGGAAAGTGCATATTGTCTCCGTAGACAACCACGATTCCCGCTGAAGGTTCTGATGCTCTCAGCCAATAGGAACTGCAGACTAGACACACACACCCGGTCCGTGATGGTGGGTTTCTTTCCCTTCCTACATGCTCTTAATTTTCCCTGTCTTTTTATTCTGCCTCGGGGATGATTGGGTTTCTTCATCCCAGGATATCCCACCATGGAGGGCTCCTCTGATGGAATCAGGTCCCGAGGAATGTGGAAACGCCCCCCCCCCTTCTTAATTCTGACCCAGAGGCAGTAACAGCCCAGACACTTGACTGCCTCTGGCAGCTGGCTTAACCCGGCCCACATCTGTGTAAATAGTCCTGTCTCTCCACTCCCTTTTGCTTCTCCTTTGGAGTACACCATCTGTTTCCTGCAGGGACCCGACTGAGACAGATGTTTACATAAATACTATGAGACTAAAGGATTTAGATCAATCCTGGAATTATTTCCCTAGTGAATATGGTGTTTTATAGAGGGTCTCATTTGTAAACTTAACCAAAGGATTTTATAAGCGACTATCTTAAGAAATGTTTTTGCAGTCTCTTCCCTCCAGATACTTTCAGGAAACTTAAAATATTTGGGGTTCTATCCTCCTTGATTTGAGGGCTGAAATCATCACTGATGATTGAAAGATTGCAAGTTTGGGGCTCAAAGGGGACTCAAAGACTTTCATTTTAGTAACAGATTTATTAAAAGAGATATTAACAGCATAGATGGACAGGCAGAAGGCCCCATGGCAGGGGCACTGAGAAGAAATCTGACTCATACCACATACTAAGTGTCCTTTTTTAACAGTAGAGAAAAGATGTCCTATACCATGTGACTGATGGGCAGTCCATGGCACATTGCTGGAGTCAGGCCGCCTCTGAGTCCTGGCTGGACAAGAAGGGGTGTTCTGTTAGCCTGGAATCTGTACACAGAGCTGGCTATGACAATAGGGAGGGGGGGAGAATCTGGAAAACCAAGTTAATAGAAGAGCTTTACAAAATGGAGTGACCGCGGCTGGAGAGAGACCTCAGTGCTTAAAGCAATTACTGCTCTCGCAGAGCACCCCAGTTCAGTTCCCAGCACACGTGTGGGCAGCTCACAACCGCCTGTATGTACCTCTGGCTCCAGGGATCCACCCTCTCTGAACTCCATGTGCAACTGCATCTGTGTGCACAGACATATGCATGTAACAAAAATGAAATAGAGTGGTCTTGACTAACAAGTGCTACTTAATATCTGCAGCCCCTCCTTCCCACAAAGAACTAGATAGAAAGCTCCCCCAGACACCGAGATGTCGCTACAATCTGACATCGCACTTTCAGTTTCTTTACTCTCTCCTCCAAGTCTGTGTGCCTCAACAGCCATGACCTGTAAGCCCTGCAGCAGGTTCAGTGCAGCTTCTTCCAGGGGCATCTCCCCATCTTGCTAAACACATCCATGCCCGCTTTTCTCCTAATTTAGATGCTAATCTTGTGGGGAGGTCAGGCCCTCACATCTCTCTACCCTCACTGCCGCCTGGTACCCCAGGCTGCCTCATCTCTCATCCACCGCTGTTGGAGTACGGTTGCCAACAGATCCCCTCAATGTAGACTTTCAGGCAGTTGTGAGCTGCCCAGCACGAGTGCTGGGAACCACGTTCTGGTTCCATGCAAGAGCAACGCTTACTCTTAACCGCCATCTCCACAGCCATTTTTTTAAAAATTAGCATCCAGGAAAACTGGCTTTCTGGGGGATGGACAAAAATAGAATTTTTTTTTTTTTTTTTTTGAGACAGGGTCAGACTGGTCTCAAACTCACTATATATACCAGTCATGCATGAGCATAGATGTGCACACGTGTGCTTGTATGAAGGCCAGAGGTTGATGATGAGTGTCTTCAAATGCTCTCCACATTATCTTTTGAAACAGGGTCTCTCCCTGAACCAGGAGCCCAAAGATTTGGCTAGTGTGACTGATCAGTGAGCTCATGGCATCCTCCTGCCTCTGCCTCCCCAGTACTGGAATTATAGGCATACAGTACCATACCTGACTTTTTATGTAGATATAAGGGTTCTAAGTTTAAGTCTTCAGAAGAAAACATTTTCCCATCTCTCCAAACCCTTATTTGTTTCCTTAATATTCAGTTTTGAGAACGGTTTCCAAGACAAGCAAAGGAGAGAGTTTAGCAGCCTGGGACTCTATTTGGTGTTGGGTTTGGGGCATGCCCTTTTTTAAATAATGCATTTGGCAGTTTAGTTCCTTCACTTGCATACACATACCCACATGCCATGCACCTGGCAACATCAGAATCCCTGGACTCCCACCTACATCAGACTTCACACACTCCCTCTTCTGAACCAAAGTACAGACTTCTAGTATCCCTAACAGAATCTCAACAGTCCCTATTCAAGCATCTTCCTTAGTAACCATTAAGAAAAATTGAATGGCTGATCCAGTCTGAACTGGTTTGGGGTACATGCCAGTGAGGCAAACTGTCTCCTTCAAGTACACGTTAGGGAGAATCTTCTGTTTGCCAGCTTAAATCTGTGCATCATTAGGTGTGCACAAGATTAAAATCAGATGCATTTGGGGAAGGGGTATGTGCACTAGGAGAATACATGAATTAATCTATCAATCAAAATAGAGAGACATGCAAGCCAAACTCCTTAGTAAGCCACGCTTCTTCCATCAGATCCCAGCACATGGGACCAAAGCTGTAGGGGTCTTGAGTATTCTCACTCAGGCTGCTCACTGACCATCTGGACAGCGCATCCTTCTATATCTGCACTAGCACCTTGCTCTACTGACAGCTGGCTCACCCTTGGCAATCTAGGTGAGCCCCTCTTTTCAGTTCTTTGGATAAGAGGCCAATAACCTGGAAATGCCTGCTCAGCCCCTGACCACTGGTAACCGTTCTATTCTGTGGGCACAAATCCTATACTGGAGATGTGGGTTCTAAATATTTCCTTCCAGTCTGTAGCCAGTCTTCTATTCTCTTGTGCATGTTTCTTGTAGAGCAGTTTATGCTTTAATAAAATCCATCTTACCAATGTGTTTTTCATGGGTCATGCTTCAGTTTAAGGATAAATGGTTTCTTCCCCCAAAACCATGCCACCAAGATCTTTTTCTTCTAAAACAGCTCTTCTCAACATGTGGGTCTCCACCCTGTTGGGGAGCACACATCAGACATTTACATACGATTCATAACAGTAGCAAATTACAATTTTGCAGTAGCAACAAAATAATTTTGTGGTTAGGAGTCATCACAACACAAGGAACTGTCTTAAAGGGTCACAGCATTTAAAAGGTTGAGAACTAAAACAATTTTTGGCTTTAAATAGTAGCTTAAATTGAATTGGTACTCCCTTTCTATTTTAAATTATTTTCATATAAGATGTAAAGTTTAATTATAGACTTGTTTCTTTGTATACAAATATCCAACTTCCTCAAATCATCTATTAACAATATCTGGGCCAGCACTGTGGCTCAGTCAATAGAGGCTCCTGCTGCCAAGGCTACAGATCTGAATTCAATCCCTGTGACTGAAGTAGCAGGTGAGAACTAAATCCTGGAAGTTGTCCTATGACTTGCACATGTACTGTGGCACATGTGTGCATACGCGAACACACAGTCAATTAATATCTGATACATATTTCTAAAGCATCTATTCTCACTGAATTGCCTGAGACTAGTGACCAAAAATCCAGTTGACTACCAGCTCAGTCCTGTAATCCCAGCATTTGGGAGGCTAAAGCCGGAGGTGCTCATAAAGTTAAGGCATGCATGCGTGCGCATGCGCGCGCGCGTGAGTGCATGTGTGTGTGTGTGTGTGTGTGTGTGTGTGTGTGTGTGTGCGTGTGTGTGCATATGTTTACATATGTGTGCATGTGTGCACAAGCACGTGAAGGTCAGAGATTAAGCTTAGGTTCCTTTTTTATCACTTCTCTTTCATATTTGGGGGCTTTGCTTTGAGATGAGGTCTTTAAACATGAAGCTCCCTGACTCATCCAGACTAGCTAGCCAAGGCACCTGTCTCTGCTTTCCTGGGTCTGGGATAACAAATGCATGCCAGTATGTCTGACTTAAAATCTGAGTTCTAAGGATTGAACTGCATGAACAGTAATCATTTGTATTTGCAGAGCCATCTCTCCAGCCCCAAGATGCAGTTTTTAAAAAGTGTTTTCAATGTACAGTCATCTAAAAACACAAAGCTAGAAGACGCAGATGTAGAAAGTTGGCTGTATTTCACTCACACGCCTTGTTGTATGGTTGGGGAGAGGAGGATGCAGCAGGAAACACTTTGGGGACTCAGATGCTTGGCCATTGTTGAGGGCTAGATAGAGCTGAGTGTGGAGGCGACGTGGTGGAGACTCCATGGCCTCTGACAGCATACTATATTCTAGATGCTGAAAAGATGGAAATTGGGTATATTCCTGGTACCCAACTGACTGCTATAAGGAAACTCTAACATGAGGCTGGAAAGATAGCCCCATGTTAGAATCCCTTGCCTTGTAGCCATGACAACCTGAGTTTGATCCTCAGAACCAGCATTTTTAAAAAGCTTATTATCACAATGCATGTTTGTAATCCTGGGACTGGGTAGGGACTTGGCAAGTAACAAGCCAGTGAGATATTCTGTCCTCCAAAAATAAGTTGGACAGCGTGAGGAACAACACCTGGGATTGTCATTTAGCTTCCAGGTTCATGCACTCACACACCTACATGCCGCCATGCCTAGGTGCAGCAGCATACATGTGAACACACACAGATACACACACACACACACACACACACACACACACACACACAATATCTTCAAGCTAGAGAACAGCACAGCTGGGAATATTTTAGGGTCTGCCAGTGGGTTATTCTACCTATGAAGCAGCCTTCTAGGTCTCTGAGTTTAAACATACTGATTCCTAAATAATGTCAAAGTCTTGAGACAGCACTAGCTGAATCTAGATTAAGCCTCTGAGCCTAGTCTTTAACCCTCAGAGACTTATGCCTGAACCCTAAACTAGTTCATACAGCAATCCTCAAAATCCTGTTGATCACTAGACCTGTCATAAAATTATCAATAAAGTTCAAAAAACATAATCTCATGTTTACAAGTTTTAAAGATTTAATTTATTGTTAATTATGTGTGTTTATGTGTATCTGTATGTGGGCCTGGGTGCTGGAGGCTTTCCACAGGGATCTCTGGCCCAGCCAAATGTGAGGGTTCAGGCAAAGAGGGGAGAATGTGAGCAGGGACAGGAGTCACCTCCACCTCAGTCTCCACAGTTGCCGCCTCGGTTGCTCCAAAACGCTGCACCTGCTGCCCTGCACTGAGTCGGGGCTGGGCTGTGCCCACAAGAGAACGACTAGCCTGTGAGGAGTGCAAGAAGCTTCTGGTAGTGTTCGGGAGAGCAGACCTCTTCCTAAGCAGCAGTGTTACAGCGCTTATGATAGAAGCTCTCAGATGACAGAGTAGTTCTCACACCTTTATTCCTTCTGGATAGGATCTCTCATATACAGCTTGGGATGGTCTAATATACAGTTTGGGTTGGGTCAGGATCTGACAACAGATACTTCCCATTGCCTTGGTCTGAGAGTTTAGGGATACCTTATCTGTATGTGGGAGGGCTTGCTGTGCTGCTCCTAGTGACTGATGGTCACAGACCTCTCTACAGGGGGCTGGGGGGGTTGTAGCTACTTGACAGGAGCCAGGGGCCCCCGGGAGCAAGGCAAAATGCCTTCCAGTCACTTGCAGGGCTAGCCCCCACTGGGTCACCTGGGGTTTAAGCCTGTACTCGACCAGGGGCCAGGCTGCCTGTCACAGTCCACCGCCCCACATCTCTATGTGGGAATATAAGCGATCGCAGTACCCAAGGACACCGAAAGAGGGTGTCGGGTCCACTGGAGCTGGAGCTATAGGTGCTTGGGAGATAGCCAGTGTGGATGCTGGGAACTCAGAGCCCCTGAAAGAACAGTGACCCTTAACTGCTGAGCCATCACTCCAGCACTGAAAAGTATATTGCAAATCACTTCTCACCTTCAACTCTATTCAGCATATCTGAAGAGTGGAGATTAAGCTAAGTGATGAAAGAGTCTTAGAAAGCATCCCCACAGTGCTTTTTTTCCCAAAGACTTAATCAAGATTAATTAAGTTTTAATTACATGTGAAGCACAGAGATGGATGCCGTGATGACTCCAAAACAAGAACAGGCACGGTCAACCTTGACATTTGCTCTACTATAGAGATGATTCAGCTTGAAACCCAAGGTGCAGTCCAGATCAATTGTTTCTTGTTGTGTGATTCAGGTCTAGATCTATGGACAGATCAAGCAAATCCAGGTTCCAATAAAAACCCATGAATCTAGTGATAACCCCTTGGGAGATAAAATACCTTTACTTTAGGCGGGGGGAGATGAATCAGCTGGTAAAGCACTTGCTTTGTAAACATAAGAATCTGAATTTGGGCCCCAGAACTCACATGAAAATGACATCTGTGGTGGTGTGTGCCTGTAATCCCAGCACTGGAGGAGATGGAGACAAGACAAGAGAATCCCTGAGACTCTCTACCCAGCCATGCTAGCCTAATGAGTGAGCTCCAGGCTTAAAGGAGGTGTCTTTCCTGAGGATGTCCTCTGGCTTTGACATACATGTACACACATACTTGTACATATACCTTCACATAGAGACTAACATACACACACACACACACACACACACACACACGTGTAAAAGCTATTAGTACAATGTTGTGACGTGGTACATACTATGTCAGTGTCCAACAGTCACATGGTTAAATAAATGGGCTGACATTGGTAGCTTGATATATAGATGGGAAACCCACAAAAGCATAAATAAAACCATTAAAAAGAACCTTGAAGTAGGTCCTAGATGTCATATTAAATGCATATTTATGATAGGAGAGAAGGGGCGTGAAATAGCATTACCTACAGAGTATGTCTGGCCAAAATACCCATTGGAGAGGGAGGAAGCCTTGAACTGGGTATAAAAATGGGCAAAGAGCCAGCAGTGGTTCAGCATGACATCATGCCTGATGACCTGAACTGGACTCCCAGAACCCACAGAATGGAAAAGAGAACTGTTTCTGGGTACCACCCAGAAACAGTTGGAACCACTAAGGTTCTTGATACCTAGAGCTGCTGCCTCAAGCTGTGCTCTGTGCCTCTTATCTTGAAGTAACACAAACTCATAATCCACAGCATTAGTCTTTGTATTCGGATCTCTCCAGGATTCTTAGAAAGAGCAACATATGGGAAGATAGACTCAATGGGTATCTATACTCAAAGTGCTCTCCTGAAACATATACCTATTCTTATACCAAAGTCCCTCGAGTTCAACGTTGTCTTCTCATTGGTACACCAAGTCAGATGGTGGAGAGAATATATAAGTGAGAGCCTAGGTTTCAGATGCCTCTCTATTAGAGCATCTGGTATAAGTGCTTATCTCTATGTTCAAACACAAGAAATTCATGGTGGGTGTGGTGGTTTGGATATGGTTGCCTCATGGGAGGTGACACTATTGGGAAGTGTGGCCTTATCAGAGGAAGTGTTTCCCTGTGGAGGCGGGGCTTCAAGGTCTCCTAGGCTCAAGCTCCACCCAGTGTGGAAGAGAGCCTCCTCCTGGATGCCTGCAGAAGAGAGTCTCCTCCTGGCTGCCCTTGGATCAAGACTTAGAACTCTTGGCTCTTCCAGAACCAAGTCTGCCTGCATGATGTCATGCTTCCCACCATGATGATAATGAACTGAACCTCTGAAACTGTAAGGCAGCTCCAATTAAATGTTCGCCTTTATAAGAGTTGTCTTGGTCATGGCATCTAAGACCTAATAAAACCCAAACTAAGACAGTGGGAATGAAAAGACCTCTCTGGTTCTTACTTTTTTCTTTAGCAGTGAGGATTGAACCCAGGGATTTGTGCACACTAGGCAAACTTTCTACTACCTTTTACAATCACCAAGCTAGAAAATCTATTTCTTCTGGAGAATACTTTCTTTGATGGTTAAGGCTTTCACTGTGCAGCCTTGACTAGCCTGAAACTCTCTATGTACACCACACTGGTGTCAAACTCACAAAGATCCACCTGCCATTGACTCCTGAGTGCTGGATCAAACAAAGGTATGCCCCATCACACCCAGCATGGTGGTTAGTCATCTTGATGGGTGTGTCTACAAGGAATTTCCAGAGAGATTTCACAAAAGAGGGAAAACTCACCTGACTGTGGGTGGCACCATCCATGATCTGCTATCAAAAGGAGAAAGTTGCTTCCTAACTGTTGGAGGGGGGGGGGGGGGTGATCTGGTGCTGTTTATTCAAATGCTTAATACTGGACCCTAAGATCTGGTTGCCCAGAGATGAGCGAATTCCCATATACACCAGTCTTTTTTTCTAAATCTTGCTCCCCAATTTAAAGCTATTGGTTAAATAAAAGTGGCTACAACCAATTACTGGGGAGACTAGAGGTAGTAGAGGTAGGCAGAGTTTCAGGCAGGAACCATGAGAGAGAAAATGGGGGCTATCGAGGAAGAAGACAGAGAAAACAGGAATTCTCCATTAGACACGGTAGACCAGGAGTACATATCTGAGTGCAATGGACACTGAGGACAGGCTGATAGAGCAGAAATAACCCAGTTGAGACTCACACAGAAAATAGTTTGGGGACTCATCTGGGGAAGTAGCCAGTCTAGCATTAGAAAGCTATATTAGGAATAATTCCCCCAGTAATTATGCTAAGGCTAAATAAATAAATCATATCCCTAGTCTTATTTATTTGGAAGCTAACAGGGATAGAAATAATATAATTATTTTACACCTAACTGTAAATACAATGTGACCAGCTCCCACGTGCTATAACCATCATGATACACTGTATACTCAAACTATGAACCAAAATAAACTGTTTCTTCCTTGTTTCTGGCCAGTGTTTTGTTACAACTTTGAATTAAAAGGTGAAGCAGAAAAGATCTAACACAATCAAGAATGTATTGTCAGTACTTTGAAACAGATAGTCTGCTAAGTGCTTTCTCTTGTGGTTAGGAGGTGTCCCCTGTCAAAGATACATGTGTTGAAGCTTTCATTCCAAATGTAGCAGTGTTCAGAGGCCAGGCACTGGCACTGAGGACATGATTGAATCCTGAGGGCTCTGACTTCATCAATGGGTCCACCCATTTAATGGATTCCTAATCTATGGGCTTGTTGGGAAGTGGTGGTGGAATATTTCAGAAATGGTATCTAGTTGGATGGAGTTGATCATTAGGGTTGTACCCTTGGAAGTTAGTCTTATTCCCAGACCCTTCCTCTCTGTCTCTCTGTCTCTCACATACACACACACACACACACACACACACACACACACACACACACACAATCTCTCAGTGTGTGCTTCTTGTATACCATATAGTGAGCAACTTTGCTCCTCCAGACCCATTTGCCAGTATGCTCTGTCTTACCACATTCCAGGAGCAATGGAGCCAGGTGACCCTCTGAACCATGAGTGAGTGAACACTGACCCAAAACAAAGTCTCCCTCCTCCAAGTTGTTTGTATTAGTTACTTTCTCATAGCAATGGAAAGCTAGCTAACACACATCCTTTGATTATCATGATGGGTTTGGGAGGTTAGTAATAAGTCCGTGATTGTTGTTTGAATGTAAAATATCCCCATAGGATCATTTTTTATGACAGTTGGTTCCCAGTTGGTGGCACTGTATGGGAGGAGCAGGCTTTGAGGCTTTATCCTGACCCCACCTCCTGTCGACTCCATTGCTTCCAGCTTCCCCTTCCTGTTACCTTGACATCCCCGCCATGATAGGCTCCATCCGCCTGGGAATCTAACCTACAACCTTTCTTCTTTAAATCCCTTTGGTTGGTGTATTTTATCACAGCAACAGAAAAGTTTCTAAGAGAGTAGCGAAAGATATTTCATTTAAAAAGATGAACTAACTTGCTGGAGGCTCGTAACAGGGGAAGATTAAGTGTAAATGTGAACTTATCCTCCACTGGCTCAAAACCCTGTTTTGAAAGTGTTCTAAATGTTGAGATGGATTAAGATACCTAGGGGATCATAAGTTACATTGTCAAATCCCTTTTCCACCTAGGTCTATAAAAGTTAGCGATTAGGTAGGTATGAGAGGAAAAATAAATGAACACTGTGCACAAAGGGAAAGGCAGAGAAGTGTGGAAGAAAATAATTTGATATCCATGAGAGTTTTGATAAAAGGCTGGTGAAATCTCATTATTTAACAGTATTATCTGTCATTATGGATGCTTCACAGTCCTAAATTTTACATTTATTCGTGGCTTTAAAAAACCCACACAGAGTCTTTTTGATATGTAAGTCATGCTGACAAAACAAGATTGATTAGTTTGTAATTATCTGTCATCACAGCATGATCACAAGCAAAATGAAATGCAGTTTCTGAGACTAGAGAGATGGTCCAGTGGTTAGAGTATCTGTGTCTATTCAGCGGACCTGAGCCCAGTTACCAGGAGTGGCTTACAAATACCTCTAACTCCAGCTGCAAGCCATTGACACCCTCTTCTGGACTCTGCAGGCACCTGAACTCATGTGCACATACCAATACATAGACATACAGAAATGTACATAACTGAAAATTAAAAATAATACTTTTTATATTAAAAGTGCATTTTTTGTTACAAATTTTGTTCAAATTCCTCTCTCCAGATAAGAACCTGTTTATCAAGCACCTGAGATTCCTGGAATGCCTTTCAATGCAAATGAGGTATCCCCAGAATCCTAAGCCTCAGTCAATGAAACTTCACCCCCAATAAAGTGCATGTTCACAAGCTGTTTCACTGAATATTGCTTAAGAGAGCTGTAACACTAAAGTCCTTGGAGAAGCCTCACCCAACACCCTGCACTTACCGCTGATCTCCATTCCCTGACTGACTCACCTGCTACAGCACCCTGGGAGAGGAAGGGGAACCTGGGGCCACACTTACTTCCATCCTTGTTAATTGTCTGCACTGAGCAGTCAGCACGGCAGGGGCTATGTGATGCAACCCACTGTGGCAATTAGTATTAACTGTCAACTTGACAGGCTCCAGGATCACCTAGAAGCAAAGCCTGTGGGCACAACTGTGAGGGATCATCTAGGTTAGCATTTGTTAATTTTTGTAGAGAATGACCATGTTTACTTAATTGATACGGGAAGATCCACCTGCTGTGGGGGGTACCATTCCTTGGGCTGCTGTGTAAAAGGATGAATGGAGCTGAGCACAACGTTCAATGCTTTCCTGATTATTGATTGTGGATGCAATACGACCAGCTGCCTTGACTTCCCTGGCATGAGGGAACTGTGAGCTACTAAACCTTGAGTTGCTTTTGCCAGGGTATTTTATCACAACATCAGCAAAAGTAACTATGACTCAACTCGCCCATACCATCACACTGTTACACAGGTTTTCCCTGGAGCCTGTATTAAACCGGAAGACCTTTGTGTCTCTCAGTAGTGAGCTCTCCATGCTGCTGCTACTGCCACTACCACTGCCACTACTGTTACTACTGTTGACGATCATGCATATCCATGAACAGCTAAGTGACTTCCCAACAATCAGGCATCTTTACAGCCAGCTCTCAAGGGACCCAGTGACGAGACGGGAGACACGTCATCTCTAGCGGCCCAAAGGGGACAGCTTCATTTCTGTGTCTGTCCATGGTCCCTGTCACATGTCCCTTTCTGCATGCGTTACGGCCATAAAAGCCTCAGTAGTGAGGTGCACAGTAAGGATTCTATTGCATTATGAGTTTCCTATTGCATTAGTTTCTGTACGTGTTGCTATGATTTGGATTTATCTGGCAAAAGCAACCTAAGGAAGAGTTTACTTTGGCACACAATGGTGGCAGGAGCATGAGGCAGCTGGTCACATGTATCTATAGTCAGGAAGCAGAGAGAAATGGATGCCAGTGCTCAGCTCACTGTCTCCTTTATATTCAATCCGGGACTCCAGTTAATAATCCGTGGGACAGTACCACCCACGGTTAAGGTGGGTCTTCTGCCTAAGTGCAACTCTGCCTGTTGGTGTAGCACAATGATACCAAATGCTTCCATATCGCGCCGCCAATGGAATGCCTCACGCTCCGGGCACCACGCCTTCTGTAGCATGATGCGCTGTACCCTGGAATTGCGAGCCCAGATAAACTCTTCCTTACGTTACTTTTATCAAGTGTTTCTGAACTAATACAGTATTGAGTGGTCACATCAGAAGACTAGAGAGTACCTAGAACCCAAATAAAAGAGGAGAGCTCCCTTCTCCCATCTGACAAGTGACACATCCCTCAGAGCCAAGAGCAAGGATAAATGTAAATGGTAAGTTGGAATATTCAGGATAAACTCAGGCACCGAACACCCGTGTCCTCAAGGTGAGAGCTGAGTTCACACCATGGGGCCAGACGGGACAGACAATATCTCCCAGAGTCCCAGGCAATCAAAAATCAGAAGGAAGGAATGGTCTTTGTGATTTTAAAAAAGAAAAAAAAAAAAAAAAAAAAATCCAGGGCTCTGTGCTCAGTGAAAGGAAGAGAATAAAGCGTCCTTATAAGCCCCTCTGCCCTCCAGGCAGACTTGGACTCTCAAATAATGCAGGCAGATATTGGGCTTAGAAAATTAGATACTGCAGCAAAGTTTGACAAGACTGGAAATGCCAGGGCTTCTTTCATTGAGTCCTAAATAAACAAAGGTTCTGGCTCAGGAAGTGGCCTCCCATTCATTTGCAAATCTAATGTATGCAAAACCACCAGTGCCCAGAGGTAGATTCTATTACCTGACCCTCAGCCACTTTCAACCATGATGACAACAGTCTTTGGGCTGAGCTGCCTTGAACTGAATTGAACCCACACTGAGAGTCAAATGTGTGCCGCTGGAAAGTCTCCTAGTGTCAAGTCCTGTGTTAAACTCCCAAGCCAAATAAAAGGCAGCTAGACCTAGTTTAGCGGTTACTGAGTAGGAGGGACCTGTACCAGTAGTCTCTAAATTTGTGTGGATAACCTTGTAAGTCTTACACAAACAGCAAGGTCTCCTCCTGACTCCCATTTTAAAAGGGTACACAGGGCTCAGCAGTGAAGAGCACTTGCTGCTCATCCACAGGGCCTAAGTTGGGTTCCCAGCACCTAAATCAGGCAGCTTACAATTGCCTGTCACTCCAGTTCCAGGGGATCTGACACCTTCTTCTGACCCCCTTGAGAATCTATACTCGTTCGGCATGCACTCTCACAGACACATACATATAAAGTGATTTTTTTTTTAAAGGAGGAGTTGGAAGGATCAAGAGCATTTGTTGCTCTTGCAAAGGAGGCAGGTTCAGCTCCCAGCACCCACAGGGCAGCTAATAACCACCTGGAACTTCCACCGCAGAAGGTCTAATGCCTTGCTCTGGCTTTCAAGGGCACTGCACACACATGGTGCATAGACACATAGACATACATGAAGACAAAACATCCACACACATAAAATTAAAATATTAAAATATCTTTTTAAATTAAAAATAAATAATAGGGTATACAACACGTTTGCCACAATGCCATATAGACATCTGCAAATGGGGACATTGATAAAGAGATATTTATCACAACACCAGAGGCCTTAGTACAATTCTACAATAGTACTAAGAATTGTACAGAATTCTACAATTCTTAGTACAATCCTTGAGTTGAATACATTGCAGACTTGGCATATTTGATAGGATGTCAAACATTTAATGTTATCCTGTGCCCTGAGCTAGGAAGTCTATTTTCCTCTAAATTTCTCTATTACTCAAGGTTTAGTTAGACTATGTCTGTGGGCCTAGTAAGAGATCATACCTTGTTTCCTAACTGAAGAAAGAAAAGGAAAAGAGATTTGGTTTTGTCAACTCACATCATTCTCTTCTGTAGCTCTGTGAAAGTACCCTTCAATGAAACAACCATTTTGTACTGACCCCCACTTTTCTTGCCTAGTATTGGAATCACGCATAGCTATGATAGGAAACTGTGGTAATAGCCAGACCCACTATGTGCTGTGATGGCTCATGTTGCCGATGTAAGAGAAGCTGGAATACAAAGGAGACAGTGAGCTGAGCACCAGCGTCCATCTCTCTCTGCTTCCTGGCTGTGGATGCAATGTGATTAGGTGCCTCATGCTCCTGCTGCTGCACCTGCCCCACCATGATGGCCTGCACCCTGTCCAAAGAAGATAAAAGAAGAGGAGACAGTCTGTCCTTTGCCCTAATTGTTGGAAGTTTCACCTAATAGGGTCCTTCCCTTCTGTGTTGGCAATTTTACATGTCATCTTTGCTAGGATTATGGTCTCCAGCTTACAAATAAATAGGCTTTGAATGGCAAAGCAGGTGACTCTTGGTTATATGGGTAGATAAATGGATGGGTGATATATGTCTGGGTGGGTAAGTGGATGGATAAAGGAAAGAAAGTTAATCTGGTTTTCCTTTTGTTTCTGTAATGAAGTGTACTAACAGAAACAGCTTAGATGGGAAAAGGGCTTACTTTTACTTACAGTTCCAGTTATAGTTCATCATTGTTCAGGAACCTAAAGTAGCTAATTACACTGGATTCACAGTCCAGAGCAGAGAAAAAATGAATGTATGCATGCTTGCTTGACTGCTTGTTTTGTGCTCACCTGGATTTCTGTAGGAGATAACACTACCCACAGTGGCCTGGTCATCCCACATCAACAGACTTAATTAAGACGCTCCCCCATAGATTAGCCCACAGGCTACAACAATGCAGATAATCCCTCATTAAGACTGGCTTCCCAGATATCTCTAGTTGTGTCAACTTATCAGTTAAAGCTAATCATAACAGAGAGATGGATGGGAAGATAGTTGGTTGGATGGATGGATGGATGGACAGATGGACAGATGGATGGACAGACATACAGATGAAGCAAAATCAAGAAGTTGCCAGAGATAAATGCCAAACAAGCTTGTACCTTTAGCTCTTCCCTTATCTATGAGCCTGGCTTCAACATGAAATTCTACAAAAGTGTAAAATGCCTTCCAGGTACAGCACACATTGAGGACATTCTCCCTGGCATTCTCCTCAGACCTCATTCTGGTCACTCATGATCCAGAGTGCCCCTTGCCAACTGTCACCCAGGTTCTAGTTTCCTTGTGACATTTGGCTCCATTGTCGGCTACTCTTAATAAACATTCTAGTTCATTGACCTCCATCTGCTACGACTTGGCGTGGGCAGGCCCCTCCCCAGGTTCCTAAGTGTGAGAATCAATCTTCTGGGGGCTGACCAGCGCCAGCTGTTGCCTGACTGCCGCTCAGTGTCTTCCCCGAAGCCCCTGCCACCAACAGTTGTCATAACAGCTCACGAGTTCAATGTTCATTGTTTGCAGTTTTTAATAGAGATGCAAATACAGATTATAAAAAGCACTCATAAAAATAGAATATGTTTGCTTATGGAATAAAGTAGCATCTAGGGAGGTGCATCCAGCAGCCTGCAAAATGCCTGCTTGTAAAACTATGGGTCGGGAAAGATGGCTCAGTGGATAAAGTGTTTGTCGTATAAGGGTGAGTTCAGATCCCTAGGGCCCCTCAAACTGAAGAATAGTAATAGTATTCCTATGGTGAGATAGGAGAACCTCCAGATACTCCTGGGCTAGCTAGCCTGAAGATATACCTGCAAAAAAAGAGACCCTATATCAAACAAGGTGGAAGGCAGAGACCATCGCCGAAGGTTGTCCTCTGATCTCCATGTTGTTGCATTCAATACATGTGTATGTTCACACACACACACACACACACACAATCTTTTAAGTCCTACCTTCTAATCTGTGAGTCACATTTTCCAATGAGAGCAGGACAGGCTCAGTGAATCAGGCTGCTAGCAACCTGAGCAACTGCAGCCTTGTGCTGTGAATTAAATGGCCATTTCCACCTGTCACCGATTTCCTTTCTTGGTGAGCAACAGCTCTATTCATCGGGGGAGACCTTGATGGACACAGCGTTTCTCCACCTACAATGAGGTACGCTCAGGAAAACTTGCAGAGTGTGACAGGGGCACTGTGCCCACTGGCCACCGCCTGAGCGGGTCACTGAATCTGACTATTCTGCTACTCCAGCTAAAATGTCTAGCTCTGTTGTATTTTTTTTTTCCCTTTTGCCCTCTCCCTAAAGAATGCTGTGATTACTTTATGCCAAACCGCTCAAGGATAATTCGTACTGTCAGGCAACCCTTGTGTTTGCCCATTATCCGACAGTTTGGGGCTCACTTCATATTCCGGAGTGGCGTGATATAATGTAACACGATTTGATATACTGTAAAGCAATAACCAGAGTAACATAGTTTGACATCTTGAATCTCAGAGGAGCCTTGCCTACACTGGCTATGCCGAATTTCCACTTCCCTAGTACCTGCGCCTTTGATATTATATTTGACTTTTGGAAGCATTGTCTATTTTTAAATGCAATTACAAGAGTGAGGTATTGGCCAGAAAATTTCTCATGCTTGAGAAGAACAGGGGTGACATGTCAGTCTTCAAACTGCAGATCTCCAGAAGGACCCCGAGGGCCTCAGCATTGGACATGGTAGAGACTTTGAAAAGTCGGGACCCATTCCCAGTCCCATGTTTAAACACTGCTGACTCAACCTTTGCACACCCAGTGAGTGATCAAGCCATAACTACCTATTACACACATACTATGCATAAGCCTCTAAGGAGAGACAGATGATATGCTCAATGGTCCCCTCCTGCTGGATTAAGGAGCATCACGGAAGAGGAGGCAGAAAAAGACAGATGTTGGGGAGGGGTGCTGGAGGGGTTCTGGACATGACATAGCTACTGTACACACGAACTCACGGCAGCTGTGGTGCTATGGCTACTCACGTAAGGTCAGAACCACATGACCAGTCAACATCCCAGCAAATTCACCAATTGGACTCAGTGGCCTAAAAAATAAGAAGGCAGAGGTCATGAATGGGAAGGGAGCTGTGCTGGGGGTGCCTGAGAGAGGAGGAAGGTACAAATGATCGAGATACACAGTGCACATGCATGAAACTGACAAACACTATAGAACACATTCTACTTAACAACAGCAACACATAGGAGGTGCCTTGTCAGAGGAGACGGGGAGGAGAGATGAGAAGAGAGCTGTGATGGGGGACTAAGAGGAGGGGGCGATATTGGGATGTTAAATGAATAAATAAATAATTTTTTAAAAAGTAAAAAGTAAAAGAAATAGAGCATGGACAGATACCTCAGTGCTTAGGAGCACTTACTGCTCTTGTAGAGGACCCATGTCAGGCTGCTCACAACTACCGTAAATCCAGCTCCAGGGAATTCACACCCACTTCTGCCGCTGTACAAACACACACACACACACACACACACACACACACACACACACACACACACACACAAGGGGGTGAGGCTGGAAAGAGAAAATTTGAAATATAAAATAAAATAAATCTAAAATATAAAGAAAAACAACTGAGATGTAGATTAGAATCAGGAAGGCTGCGATGGAACCCTTGAAGAATATTCTAGATCAAGTACCAAGTTTGATATCCCCACCTGATTTTTTTCTTCACAGAAGCCTAAAGAATCGGGACGGGATCAAATAAAGAGTAGCTACCTTAGGAGAGTAGCTGGCATAGGAGAGTAGCTGCCTTAGGAGAGTAACTGCCTTAGAAGAGTAGCTACCTTAGGAGAGTAGCTGGCTTAGCATCTCAAAGTTTGGAAAAGCCAAGAAAATTTGCAGCCTCAGTCCCAAGGTTCAGACTTAGCACAGAGCCTCTTCCAATGGAAAGGTAAATCCCCCCAAACAAAATAATCCATGTCCTCCTTCCTCTGGCTCCACCCATCTTTTCTTTTGTAGCAAACATTTGAGAGTAGTGCCGCTGGTTCCCAGATAGGTCCTTTATTTCCGGCATTAGCTCCAAGAAATGCCAAAGATGCTGAAGATCATCTTCCCCTCTTCATGTCACAGGACTCCTATCACTGCCAAACTGGTGCCAATCTTTGTCTTACTGGCTCTGTAGACTAGAAGCCACCTTACTTTTTATTTCTGAAACCTCTAAATTCACTTCCATACCTGTTATAAATGTCACCTCTTGGATTCAGTAAAAGTTGAGTATTTAATCTATCCCCCCCCTCTCTTTGTGTGTGTGTGTGTGTGTGTGTGTGTGTGTGTGTGTGTGTGTGTGTGTGTGTGTGCCAAACATATGTGTGTAGAAATGATAGGACAACCTCAGTGTTGGCCCTTGACTTCTGCATTGTTTGACAGGTGATCTCTTATTGTTTTGGCCCATGAGCAGCTAAGGACTCTTCTGTCTCAACCTTCCTCCTTGCCGTAGGGATTACAGATGACCTGACACAGCATCCAAGTTTATATGGGTTCTGGGAATCCAAACTCTCCACCCACGTCCCCAGCCCAAGCTAAGTATTCTCTAGAAACCTTAAACAGTGATGGGGCCTTTTATGTTTCTAATACATTAGCAGCCGCATTGTCCGCACTGAACACTAAATGCAGCTCTTTGTGGGTTGGGTATTTGTACATACCTTACGGAACAGGTGAGAACATCTCTTAGTATCCATGGGGTAATGATTCCAGTCCCGGTGAGAATATCAGAATCAAAGCATGTTTGAGTTTCAGATGTAAAATGGAGTAGTATTTGCATATAACCTGTATCCATGCCCTGTATACATTTGGCAACCTCTACATCACCTGTAGCATGTAATACAATGTAAATATCTGTTATCATAACAAGAATAAGTATCCACATACTCAGTAGAGAGGCAACTGCAATTTTTCTGAATATTTTCATCTTCCTGTATGTTGACTCTGAGGTGCAGAATTCACAGACATAAACAATAAATTATTTCTGTTGTCACTGAGAAAGAAACAGAACTTAATCACGTGGACTTTTACTTTATCCAGTGTCACAGAGTTGGCAAATAGAAGAATTGCTGATATAACCCAAGTTAAGACTGACGACAAAGTTTGTTTTTATTTAAACACTATTTGTTCTGGACCTGGTGACACAGTACTGTCATCCCAGCTATTCAGGAGGCTGAGGTCAGAGAATCAAATGTTCAAAGCCAGCCCAGGCAATTTAATGAAACTCATTCTGAAAATAAAAGGTTGGCATATAGAGCGCAGTGAAAGAGCACTTGCTTAGGGAACTACACACACACACACACACACACACACACACACACACACACACACACACACACAGGTGAAAGAGGAGTGGGAGAACAGCTCAATAGAAAAGCATTTGCCTAGAACTAGTGAAGGGCTGGGAGTGTGACTCAGTGGTAGAGTATCTGCCTAGAATCCCCTAGTGAGGGGCTGGGGGCGTGGCTCAGTGGTAGAGACCCTGCCTAGAATTCCCCAGTGAGGGGCTGGGGGCGTGGCTCAGTGGTAGAGCACCTGCCTAGAATCCCCCCGGGAGGGGCTGGGGGCGTGGCTCAGTGGTAGAATACCTGCCTAGAATCCCCCTGGGAGGGGCTGGGGGTGTGGCTCAGTGGTAGAATACCTGCCTAGAATCCCCAGTGAGGAGCTGAAGGCAGGACTCGGTGACTGAACATCTGCCTAGCCAACACAAGGACTTAGATTCAATCTCCAGTACACAGGGAGAAAAAGAAAAAGAAAAATCTACTATACGACATGGCCTCAAAAGACAGAATCCCCATCTGATTTATCTTTAATGCCTAATACCTAGGCTACAGTAGACAGTCAATACATGCTTTGTGATTGAAGGAGAGAGAATAGAAAATCATCAGACTTCCTAGGGCTCAAGGGGGAAACCAGGAGGCTCCCTGGTAATTTGGCTGAAGTAACTATTCAGTCAACATTGAATCAAATGTGAATTGAATTGAGTTACCTCAAGTAATAGAGCGAGATTCGTCTCCCGAACTGAAGACAGAAAACTCCCTTCTATATGACTTTGCAACTTATCACTGTCAGAAAGGCTGAGCTGGGGCTGAGCCGACTTACACAGAAGAGTCTGGAAAATAATCAATTGAATTCAAAGTGCCATACATCATGGATGTTTAGAGACAGAAGAGACCTAGGAGAGATCATCTGCTTCTCCTTCATTTCACAGAAGAAGAAAATATGCCAAGCAGCCAATGCAGCTTCCCCCAGCATCCCTCCAGTTAGTGGAACGTTAGGGCTAAAGCAACATGGCCTCTCTGACATGGCAAAGATTGGGGTACCCTAGCATACACACTCCAAAAGCTTAGGAGAAGCCACACAATGGCGCTCACCTATACTCCAGCACCCAAGAGGTGGAGGCAGGAGGATTTTGAAGTCTAAAGCCATTCTCAGCTCTATGTAAACTCAAGGCCAGCCTAGGCTACATGAGCCCTAGCAAAAAGAAAGTTAAGTAAGGAAATATCTTAGGAACTCATGTTAGTTGAAGATGCTGTGGGATCCTCACCCGGGATTTCATAGGAATTAACAGCCCCATGACTGAGCCATCAGTTACATTCACCAAATTGAATTCTCTTCCCTTCTAGGAAGAGAACACTTAGCAGTTGGCTCTTGAAAGAATTGAGAAAAATAGTCTTTCAGGTCAGTGTCTATGTTCTGTGATTCAGATGAGAAATCTAACTGAAAATATCACTATGCATGTTTATGGCTTATTTCCCTGGATTCTAACTAAGTGTGGGGGGTTGCGGGGGAAGTACCACTGACTAAAACAAGAGTCTTGTACTTGTAGACAAATGCTCTACTGCTGGGCCACACCTCTAGCCTCTCATTGGAGGATTCTAGGTGGAGGATCTACCACTGACCCACACCACCAGCACCTTACTGGGAGATTCTAGGCAGGAGCTCCATCTCTGAGCCACACCCCCAGCCCCTCACTGGGGGATTCTAGGCAGGAGTTCCATCTCTGAGCCACGCCCCCAGCCCCTCCCTGGGGGATTCTAAGCAGATGCTCTACCACTGACCCACACCCCAGCCCCTCCCTGGGGGATTCTAGGCAGGTGCTCCACCACTGAGCCATGCCCCCAGCCCCTCACTGGGAAAATCTAGGCAGGAGCTCTACCACTGTCCCACACCACCAGCACCTCATTGAGAGAGTCTAGGCAGGGGCTCTACCACTGACCTACACCCCAGCCCCTCCCTGGGGGATTCTAGGCAGGTGCTCCACCACTGAGCCATGCCCCCAGCCCCTCACTGGGAGATTCTAGGCAGGAGCTCTACCACTGTCCCACACCACCAGCACCTCATTGGGAGAGTCTAGGCAGGGGCTCTACCACTGAGCCACACCCCCAGCCCCTCACTGGGAGATTCTAGGCAGGAGCTCTATCTCTGAGCCACACCCCCAGCTCCTCACTGGGGGATAGAGCCACACCCCCAGCCCCTCACTGGGGGATTCTAGGCAGATGCTCTACCACTGAGCCACACCCCCAGCCCCTCCCTGGGGGAGTCACAAAAATACAGCAATTGAAAATGACATTGCATAGCCCTGCATACATGTATATTTGCATTATACTTCTTTGGCTAAATTTAGGACTTGAACTTAGAGGTATTTGTCATTTTTCCAAACTACTTTCATTTTCATGAAAAAAAAAAAAGAGTAGGAATCTAGAAAAATGAATAATAATTTAAAAGTCAGCCTTTCCAAGTACGGTGGTATAGTCTTGTCATCTTGGATACTCAGGAGGTTGAGGTAGGGGTATCACAAATTCAAGGCCAGCTTGGTAGCCTTTGAGACCCTTGTGGAAACAACAACACAGACAGACAGACAGACAGACAGAGATAAAAATAGATATATAGAAAAATTGCAGATAGATAGATCGATAGACAGATAGAAGCACAAACCAAAAGCAAAAGTCCTTACAGTTTACCAATCAGGTCCTGACTGCTGGAGCCTGACCTGGGTCTTAGGTAGACATTTAGAGCCTAAGGCCTAATGACCCATGAAGCTGGACCACAAATGGCTTGTCTCGATAGAAAAAACAGGTGCTGTATGATCTACTACTGGACAAGCTAGTGAGAAGTCAGCCTGTTGACTCAGATACAGACGCCTCCACAAATGGCCTCCGTGATAAGACTAAATAACCTTCCCTTCAACTGCTATTTAAAAAGCTCTCCCTCCTTCCCCAGGCCCTCTGTTCTCTGAAAGCTTTGCTGCTGCAGTTACACCAAAGTATATTTAATTAACTCTCTATCCCTTCCTTTAAATTAATTTTCAGTCCATGCATCAGTGGACTGTTGCTGTTGTCCATGCACAGCAACCTTATCTAAGCATTAAAAAAAAAAAAAAAAAAAGTACTGGGATGTGGCTCATTGGTAAAGCACTGCCTAGAATTGTCCAGTGAGGAATTGAGGGGCATAGCTCAGTGGTAGAGCACTTAACCCTGAACTCCTCAGTGAAAGTTTAGGAATATTGCTTAGTGGTAAAATCCCCCAGTGAGCGGCTGAGGGGCGTGGCTCAATGTTAGAGTCCCTGCCTAAAATCCCCCAGTGAGGAGCTGGGGGCATGGCTCAGTGGTACAGTACCTGCCTAGACTCCCCCAGTGAGGGGCTGGGGGCAGAGCACTTGCCTAGAATCCCCCTGTGAGGGGCTGGGGCTATGGCTCAGAGGTAGAGCACCTGCCTAGAATCCCCCAGGGAGGGGTTAGGGGTGTATTTAGTTGTAGATCACTTGTCAAGTATGCTAGAGGGTCCTAGGTTTAGTTCCCAGTACAGGAGAGAGAGAGAGAGAGAGAGAGAGAGAGAGAGAGAGAGAGAGAGAGAGACAGAGAGAGAGAGAGAGAGAGAAAGAGAGATGAAAAGGGTCAGGAAGAAACTGTAGCTCACATCTTTACACTAGAGATTAACTGAAGTAATGTTGAGATCAGAGTTTCTTGACTCAAAGGAACAAGCTTTCCTCCTTCCACTCTTTCTCTGTCAATAACATGTTTTCCACAAAGGATTTCACTCCTGCTCATTCTCCGGAGAAAACAACTGAAGCATACTCATCCTGGTACGCCATCACTTAGCACAGTGACTCTTTGAACGGGTGTGCTTTGGAAGGCTTCATGGTGTTCCTAATTATTCCCTAGGATGTGTGCACCTGATCATCAAGAGCTATTCACTGGCCATCTCCACTATGTTGGGTGTGGATAATACAAATTTCCTTCCTAAAACGCTGCTCTGGTCTCCCTTTTGAATGGAGACATTGATTTACATACATTTCCAAGGGCCTACACAATAGGCAGAGAATTAAAATAATGGGCAAAACCTAATAGAAAACAGGTGTGACTCTGAAACTTAGAATGTGCGTTCCCCAGCCTTGGAGTTCTCTGGAAGAAAGAATATTTACCATACGATAACAGAGACAGCGGAGAAGAAAACAAATAGCATGCAATAAACAATAAACTCTCGTTGATTGAAGGCTGCTCCCTAGCTGGAGCCAGGCTCAACATCTAGCTGTGTAATCAGAAAAAACAAAAGCAAAAAACAAACAAACAAAAAAAACCGAACACAACAAAGCCTGCTATGTTACTTTGTTTTTTTAAAAATTTCCCCCCATAGCAGCTAGGAAGCAAAGATTGCCAAGAGTGTAATTTAATCTTTGCAAAACGTTTCCTAAACAACTTCATGAGCTGTATCATCAGAGCTGACGAATTGAATACCAGGTCTGATGTTCTTGTAAGCGGCTGTATCATGTGAGTTCATAAGAGAGAGTCATCACTCAGTTGCCCAGCTGAGAGTTTAAGAACATTTAAGGGAAGTAGACAAACCTCAGGCCAGCTCTTGGACCATGATGAGGGAAAAGTTAATTACCGACCTTCGGTGTTCAGAAAACCTTGGACACGGAAAGAACTTGGTGAGTGGTTATTTCCGGCATCATAGTAACCGCAGGGATCCTGAGGCTGAGTTAGTTCAGCCAGCTACCTTGAGTTAAGTGGCCACCCTGTTTCAAGGACCTCTTACCTTTGGGAGCTGAGCTCTGGGTCACACTGCCAAGTAAAGCTAGTTCTGCCCCTGATGTCTTTTTACAGATGACACTGGACAGATGGATGGGAATTGCGTATGGGAACTGGAGTAGCAGGGAATAAAGACGGCTACTTTTCCCTTGAGGGTTGCTGCAGTTTGAATCTGGTGTGTCTTTCAATAGCCTGTGTGACGAGGGTTTCATGTCCAGCTTGGTGCTAAGAGGAGGTGGTGATACCTTTAAGAGGAGGGGCTTGGTGGGAGGGGTTAGAGCCATGGGAGGCGTGGCATGTCCTTTCTCCTCTTCCCTCTTGTCGTTTCTTTTCTCCCCTTCCTTTCTTTCCTTCCTCCTCTCTTTTCCTCCTCATCCTCTCTTCCTCCCCATCTTTCTCTGCTCCTCCTTCCTTCTCCCCGCCCCACTCCTGTCTTGCTGTTCTGAACACTGCCTAAGTTCCCTTTGTCATGTGACTCCGTGGTCCCAAAGCTGAGAGGAATGGGATACATGCTTGCTAAGGTACTCCTGGTGTGCAGAAGGCCATGGGTTCCATCCTCCCCTAAGAAAACACTAACGAACCAAGCAGTGAGGCCAACCTAGCACTGAGTAAAACTCCAGTCATAAACCAAAATGATCATCTCCTTGACATACGATGACAAGACACCCTGGGTCTCTTGTCTTGAGATTTTTTTCTCCTCCTTAGAGCGTCTTTCCATGGCTCCCTCCCTTACTCATAATAAAGTTTAAATTTACAAATGTGTGAAACCCACCGTGGCCAGCCTTACTCCTGTTTCTCTCATCAGTTTTTATTTGGGGGGACATTGTGTCAATGATGGAATTCAAGAGTTTGGTACACACTAAGCAAGTGGCCTAACTGTAGAGCACACTCCCAGTCCCTCACTGGGGGATTCTAGGCAGGTGCTCTACCACTGAGCCACGCCCCAGCCCCCTCACTGGGGGATTCTAGGCAGGTGCTCTACCACTGAGCCACACCACAGCCCCTCACTGGGGGATTCTAGGCAGGTGCTCTACCACTGAGCCAGGCCCCAGCCCCTCACTAGGGGATTCTAGGCAGGTGCTCTACCACTGAGCCACGCCCCCAGCCCCTCCCTGGGGGATTCTAGGCAGAGGCTCTACCACTGAACCACGCCCCCAGTCCCTCACTGGGGGATTCTAGGCAAGGGCTCTACCACTGAGCCACACCCCCAGCCCCTCCCTGGGGGATTCTAGGCAGGTGTTCCACCACTGAGCCACACCCCAGCCCCTCACTAGGGGATTCTAGGCAGGGGCTCTACCACTGAGCCACACTCTCAGCCCCTCCCTGGGGAATTCTAGGCAGGTGCTCTACCACTGAGCCACGCCCCCAGCCCCTCCCTGGGGGATTCTAGGCAGGTGTTCCACCACTGAGCCACACCCCAGCCCCTCACTAGGGGATTCTAGGCAGGTGTTCCACCACTGAGCCACACTCTCAGCCCCTCCCTGGGGATTCTAGGCAGGTGCTCTATAGCTGAACCTTGTCTCTACTGTTGACTCATGCCCCAAATTCCTCTCTACCTCCCCAAACTAAAGAAAAAAGAGCTCAATTCACCAAACTGCAGAAGAGACAGTGCAGTCAGAGGAGCTAAGGATCAAGCTGCAGCAGTATGGTGAAGAGAGTTATGTTTCTTAGACCCCCACAAAGGGATGCCCGAAGGCCAAATAACTTTTGCCTCTGGGGTACCATCTTGCTTGCTTTCAACTTCCACATGGTTTCAGCTGCACAGTGCCTGCTACTCACCCATTAATATAGAAAATTTAGGGGTGTCTTTGAAGGCAGAAGATGCTTTCTCAGATGGTAGTTGTCTTAGTCAGGGTTTCTATTCCTGCACAAACATCATGACCAAGAAGCATGTTTGGGAGGAAAGGATTTATTCAGCTTACACTTCCACATTGCTGTTCATCACTAAAGGAAGTCAGGACTGGAATTCAGGCAGGTCAGGGATCAGGAGCTGATGCAGAGGCCATGGAGGGATGTTTCTTACTGGCTTGCTTCCCCTGGCTTGCTCAGCTGGCTTTCTTATAGAACCCAGGACTACCAGCCCAGGGATGGCACCACCCACAAGGGGCCCTCCCCCCTTGATTACTAATTGAGAAAATGTCTTACAGCTGGATCTCGTGGAGGCATTTCCTCCCCTGAAGCTCCTTTCTCTGTGATAACTCCAGCTTGTGTCAAGTTGATACAGAACCAGCCAGGACAGTAGTAAACCTATTTCAGGAGTTAGGGTACCAGCCTTAGTTCTACAAGACTATCATTGAGCCACTGAGTGGCTTTCAGTGTCTCGTGGTTTTTTTTTTTTTTTTTTTTTTTTTTGTTTTGTTTTGTTTTGTTTTGTTTTTGTTTTTTTTCTCAAAAGTTCAAAGATTGAAATTCACTGGCCTCAGAGACTGAGTTTTAGAACATATGTTATTACAGGGCTCTTAGGGAAAGGCAACAAATCTGCACTCCTTCTGTACAGAATGGGGGGGTCCAAGGAAATGAGGTTCCACTGAGGGTCATAGCCTTGGAGTTAGTGAATTAGTTAAGCTTTACCACATGGAGGCAAGGACAGGGTGCTGAGCTGGTTAATCCAGTTCCTATTCACAAGGTGTCCAGATGACTCTTGCTTTCAGAAAAGCCCCCACATGTGGTTTCTAGAAAAGGGGGTCTCATTGAGGAGAAAGGAAAAAAACCCAGATCTCTCCCCCCTCCTACGCATGTTGGTTAGTTTTCTGTTAGCTTGACACAATATAAGTCATTTGGGAGGAGGGACTGACAGCTGAGGATGTTTCTCCATGAGATGGGCCTCTAGGCAAGTCTGTGGGATTGTTTTGATTAATGATGGACATGGGAGGGCCCAGACCATTTGTGGGCAATGCCCCCAATGGACAGGTGGTCCTGAGTTGTATAGGAAAGTAGGCTGAGCAAGCCATGAAGAGGAAGCCAGTAAGCATGGTCTCTGTTTCAGTTCCTGATTCCAGGTTTCTGCCTTGAGTTCCTGCCCTGACTTTCCTAAGTTGCTTTTGGTCACAGTGTCTTATCACAGCAATTAAGAGTGCACCCCACACTTTGCTAGTGTCCCTGTCCTCTGGCCAGAACAGAACCAAGAACATTTTCTGCTTCTTGCCAAGGACAAGAATTAGAACTGCTCACTCTGGGGCCCCTGCTCCTAAATCTACCTAATCTGCTCTGTCTCCTGCTCTTACCATTAGCAGGGAGCATAAACTCCAACTGTCCCTCATTCAGCTCAAGCACACAAAGGCCACAGGCTCATAGTTATTCCACAGCCAGCATGCTGACCATGACTGAAGGTGAAACTCAGAGGCTGAACTTGTCCACACTATGTGGATGCCCTGTGGGCCACGCTGACCTTGAACTCCCGCCTCCTGCGCGTTGGAGATCACTCAGTTTCCCCTTCTTCCTTAGCACAGTTCTGTTTCTTTCCTCTTCTTCCCATAAGGGATCCCTAATAAACACGTTGTAACCCAACTTTGTCTCAGCCTTTGCTTCTTAGGATCTAAGCAGGCTGTACCATAGGCTCTTGACTGTAAATCCGTTTTTCACTCTCTAAGAATCATAGGCAAGCTTTTTGAAAGCCGGAGAACAGACGTCGACATATCTTTGCCTGAGGCAAAGCAGGGCAGCAGATCACAAGGTTTCTATTAGACCAAAATCTCTCCAAGGTAAGCGCTGTGTGCAGGCGCCTAAGCCCCTGAGTTGCTGCAATTTAGATTTTAATGTGCAAACACCCTGAGCAGGCCTGTCTGTAGAAGCCGGATCAAAACATTTATCTTGGAAAGAAAAGAGAAAATATTAGCTCTCGATTTACTAATGTTCAAGAGGGGAAGAAGAAAGGAGGGAAGATAAAATACCCATGCACCTGCACACACACACACACACACACACACACGTACACACACACACACACACATACACACACACACACAAACACACACACATACACACACACACACACACAAACACACACACA
>CM052721.1:19545198-19557339 GCA_028551405.1 Uromys caudimaculatus
ACACACACATACACACACACACACACATACACACACACACACACATACACACACACACACACATACACACACACACACACACACATACACACACACATACACACACACAGAGAGAGAGAGAGAGAGAGAGCGCACGCTGAGAAGACAGCTTGAACAGCTTGGTCAATAAAGTACTTACTATGTATCAAAATGGATATGAAATTCAAAAGAATCCACATGAGAAAAGCCTTGAGTGGCGCATGATTATAACCCCACAACATATGCACACACATGCATAAATCTATGTGCACTTGAGTTCACGTGTAGGTATACACACACACACACACACACACACACACACACACACACACACAAACCAAAACCCAAAATAGTAAATAAAAAAAAAAAATCTGTTGCTACAAACTATACACAGAGATTCTCTTTGAGAGCCAGGAAGGCTGTTGGCCACTGTACTATATTGTTATGCGTGGCTGCCAGAGCACTTGTAGAGCAGCTACAGATCATGTCTGACACTGCCTTCGCTGACCTTTTCAATACTGCCCAAGCACTGTGGAACTGGTGTTTCTAGAGGAATTCAAATCAAAGGTAGTCAGGCAGAAAGGATTTGGCTGTGGGCAAAGCCCAGTCAGTCGCTCTGTGGTGCACCCTATCATTCTCATGTAAATTGTAATTCTCTATAAGCATGGCCAGTCTTCTGCCCAAGTTCAAGATACTCTCTTCAAAATGGTGAGGAAGGCCAGGAGGTCATAGCCATCTGCCTGCAAAGAACGTAGCTCCTCTACTGACAAAACCAGCTCCAATCCTATCCCCAGAGAGGAAGCTGGAAGGCCTCACTTGAAAACATACAAAGGAATTTTGACATTCAAAGAGAACAGGGACCCCAAGCCCAATCACAGGAGCACACTTATTTAAACTCAGCACCCCAGACGAGACAGAGGGATCACAAGCTCCAGTCCAGCTTGCCTACATAGCAAGACTCTGTCTCAAAAACAAAGGCTCGGGATGTAGTGAGAAGGTTAGGCTGACTCCATGACTAAGGCTTCACATTGGCAGTTTAGGAGACTAGACCTAAGAACTGGGCAAGTCTAGGCAAGCCCAGGTAAGTCAGTTACTAGAAAACAAACAAACAAAACAACAACAACAAAACAAAAACAACAGTTTCCAGCCAACCTCCCCCCTCCCGTAATGGTTCTGGAATGCCTAGAAATAGAATAAGACAAAGACCACCTATCCCAGAATTCCACTAATGTGCTTTAAATCAGGCCTAGGGGCTCACTTGGTTGTCTCTCTATCTCGGTAATAGGAAATCCCAGCATGCTGGACTTCTGCAGAATAAAACACTCTGCATTTACATACTATTTGAGTCTGGGGTATCATTCCTTGTTGAATCATGGACCCTTACAGCAGCTCAGTGGTAGAGTCCTTGGCCAGCATTCTCAAGGCCCTGAGATTGATGGCTAGGTGTTTAAGAGAACAGCCAAGCAAGACAGCCTAGGAGAGGTAATGCGTGCTTGTGATCCCCATACTTGGGAAGCTGAGGCAAGGGAAAATGTCATGAATTTGAGGCTAACTTGTACTAAATATATTATGTTGAGCAACCTGGGATACTGTGTGAAACCTTGTCTCCAAAAGAAGTGGCGGGGGGGGGGGGAGAAAGGAAGGAAGGGAGGGAGGGAGGAAGGAAGGGAGGGAGGGAGGAAGGGAGGGAGGGAAAGGAAAAGAAAGAAGGAAAGAAGACTACTTGTAGTTGACTTGAACTTTGAGTTTTAGGGGTCACACAGCTGTACTGTGCACTGTCTCCCACTGGTTTTGATGTAGATGATGCTGAGATTCCTTTGCAGGGAGCTTTGGGACTTTAACCTTAGAGTCTATATAGTGGCTATTTCTGATTGTCAACTTGACTCTATCTGGAGTGAATTATAATCCAGAATTAGAAGGCTCACTGTGATCTGGATCTTGAGACTGGAGGACACAAGTTTCAGGTGTGGTGGTACGCACACCTCTAATCTGGGCCACACCTGCTGCTGGAGATCTACATAAGGACATTGGAAGGAGGAAGATTCAATCTTCTTTGCCTGCGAGCCTTGTGGAACTAAGCAACTGCTAGATCCTTGGGTTTTCACTTATAGCTGCTGCCGACCATTGTTGGGGAGTTTGACTACAGACTGTAAGTCATCAACAAATTCCCTTACTATATAGAGACTACCTATAAGTTCTGTGACTCTAGAGAACCCTGACTAATACAGTCTACCAAGTATGCGTCTAGACCTGGGGATCATTTGAGAAATGTTTCCCCATAACTAACACAAAGTTAACTTGACCTAGCTTTGCCCCAGCTCTTTCCCTACCTTCAGTGTCAAAGGTACTGTCTTAGTTAGGGCTTTATTACTGTGAAGAGACACCATGACCAACATAATAACCCTTATAAAGGAAAGCATTTAATTGGGGCTGGCTTACAGTTTCAGAGGTTCAGTCCATTACTATCATGGCGGCAAACATGCAGCATGCAGGCCAGCATGGTTCCGAGACTCTGGAGCTGAGAGTTCTACAACTTCATCCATAGGAGACATCAAAGCCTGTCTACACAGTGATGCACTTCTCCAACAAGGCTACACCTACCAACTACTCCAATAAGGCCACGCCTCATAATAGTGCCATTCCCTATGGCCAGGCATTGAAACACATGAATCTATAGGGGCCAAACCTACTTAAACCACGGCAAGTACCTACTCCCAGACACTGTGAACATCTGTCCATGAAAGGAGGGGAGCAAGGTGGTACCCAAGCCTCTGAATGATCTGTCCCTGTTCTTAGAAAACACACAAATGGCCATCCCTTTTATTAGCCTATCTGTCTCTTACCTTCATTATTTCTCTTATTGCTTTATTTTGTTGGGTCTAATGTAACTACTCTAACCTTGTGTAGCCCAGGCTGGCCTAGAACTCCTGATCATCCCAACTCAGTCGCCTGAGTGCTGGGATTACAAGCCGACACTACCAAGAAGAGATTTTTTCTCTCTCATTGTTTCTATCCTTTATTGAAAAGGAGCTGATTTTTTAAGTCAATCTTCCTTCTTCCCTCTCCTCCTCTTCCTCCTCTTCCTCTCCCCCTCCTCCTCCTCCTCTTCCTCTACCTCTTCTTCGCCTTTATTTCTCCCCCAAATCTATGCCTCTGACATTGATTTTTCTGGGGGAAGAGCTTCCAAACCTGGGTCCAAAAATAACTTCTTTTGGGTTTCTTTTTTATATAATTTTCTCCCAAGTAGAGCATCCACATTCCCGGCTCTCACAGATTCCTTGGCAGAGGCACTAAGAGGGAATCTGCCTTAGAAGGCAGAGCGGGGAGCAAACTGGAGCTGGAGGTGGCGACACTGTGGATTGTATAACTCTTCCTTCCTGCTGCTAAGAGCCCAGGAGGAGGCCCGGGGATGCCAACTTGGCAGTAACACTGTGGGCTCCGTGCCTGCTGGGGTAGGGCTCCAGAGGACCATCTGGGCAGAGTCAGCAATCATGACCTCCTCCCAGAGCCTTCTCTGTTCCCAGTCACTGCTTCACTTGCTGAAATTTCAAGGGAGCTCCCTGACTAGCCTTCATAGGCAGATCAGCAAGTACAATTCTGAATTCCGCATGTAAACACACTGCACACACACACACACACACACACACACACAGAGAGAGAGAGAGAGAGAGAGAGAGAGAGAGAGAGAGAGAGAGAGAGAGAGAGGATGGGCAGAGGGTCTTGCTGTATTTGACCTTCAGAATCAGAAAATGCAGGGCAAGACCTAGCAGTGTGAAACTGGCAAGCTTTCCAGAAGATTCTAGAACATGTCAAAGTGTAAGAACCATCATACAAATGGAAACCCTTGTCTACACCTCTTGCCGTACATGTAACTAGAGTGGGTCTCGTTCCATATGGAACGTTCTTCACTGTGCAGTTAACCCACATCTAAAGAGGAATTGACCACTAGCTGGAAATGGTCAGAGGTGCCTACAGGAACAGACCAGAAAGAAAAGTGTGGATTCCTACCAAGTATATGATGACAAGGTCACACCCCAGCAGAAACCATGAAAGCAGCACCTCTCAATGGGATAGAGCAGGGGGAAGCCAGAACTACAGCCACTCGTGTCAGTAATAATTCAAGCATTATCTACAGCTGGCTTATCCAATCAGGACTGTCTCGGGAGCTGGTAGTGATATTGAAGTTTGACTCACTTGCTATGATGGTTAATATTGAATCAGAATTTGACAAGATCTAAAATCACTCAGAAGACACCCCTCTAGACATGCCTGTGAGGAGCTTTGTAGAATGAATTAACTGAAATGGAGAGTCCCACCCTGAATGTGAAATGAATGGACTGGGGTCCTGGAATTAATGAGAAGGAGAGCTGAGCACTGGCCTTCATCCCTCTCTGCTTCCTGACTGCAGATATAACGTGACCAACTGTCTCACCCTGGTGCCGCCATGCTTTCCCTACCATGGTGAAGTGTAGCCCAAGACGGTGAGCCAAGTCAACCCTTCCTCTCAAGCTGCTTCTATCAGATGTCTCATCTCAGTAATGAAGAAGCGACTCACACATTCAGTTTGACTGAAAGCACCATGTTCTTCCAAGGGGAAGGGCAAGGAGGAAAGTGTGGATGGATCTATTCTAATCTTACAGGTTTACAAACCCAAGGACCTTAATCCCCGCAAGTGAGAGATCCTTAGAAATCACTGAGGCAAATACTGTGCAACTGAAACAGAAAATCTTGACATTGAAAACGGTCCCTAAGACATCACAAGCTCTGAGGAAACAATGCTAATTAATGAAAAATATGTGGGATGCATTTCTCTGAAAATAGACACAGCTCTAGAAGTCACGGGAAAGGAGAGGCTATGAAGCACTGCTCCGGGGAGGGGAGTTAGTTCTTCCTGTTAGATTCCTGGTCTTTCTCTCCACCTAGATCCATTGGGATTCCACTATTGTTCGAATGAACAGAAGCCACTTCCTGGGAACTGCAAGAGTGACTCAATGGGGAAAGCACTTGCTGAGCAAGTGAGAGCCCGAGTTTGAGTCACAGAAATTTCCAAAAAAAAAAAAAAAAAGCCAAGTGTGATCATGTGTATCCCAGAGCTGGGGAGGCAGAGATAGGAAGATCCCTGGGCGTGCTGTCAGCCCTAACTACTTGGAAAGGTCCAAGTTAGTGAAAGACCCTGTCCCAAGAAAGTAAATGGATCCTAACAAAGAACACTTAAGCTTGTCCTCTGGCGCACACACAGGCACACACACACACACACACACACACACACATTGCAAGCATGCAGAGTCGTCTCTAAGATTCTCTTTTTTTAACATACAAGAAAGATACAGCCCAGGACATAGCATATGGAATCCAGCTCAATGAATGAGCAGTTCCAGACCTTAGAGTTCTTGAGGACCAGGTGGGAGGCAAATTCAGTAAATAATGAGCATTCGCTTTTCTCTGCCTTTCGGTGGTCCTCCCTTCTCCTCGGGGCTGTTGGCCACCAGCCCATGAGGACAAAGGGAGCAGAGTTGAAGAGTAAGGACAGTCCTTGAGCATGACAGAAATGACAGGCTTATCTCTGGGATCCGCTCCAGAAAGGCAGCTCAGCTTTAATCAGGGTGAATCAAAGGGCTATGTAGTTTTGGGGAACGCGGTAGGGATTTCTAGGGTGGGTATGTATCACTAGCTACAGCTTGGGGTACTGGATAAAGCCTCACTTGTATGGTGAGGCATTCTAAGAATTCCAGGTGTTTGCTGGACAGGTTCTTATCAGGAGAAAGGAAGTTGAACCTGTAATCTCACCAAAGCTACCTGACAGTCTGCAGGTAGAGGGTGTGGGGGTTTGGGCTCCCCAGACAGGGTCAGAGAAAGAGAAGCCTTGTTGGTAAAGGGAGCCCCCCATTTTGTGCCCAGCTCAGAGAGCTGTCCAGACCTGAATTAGCAGGATTTCCCCACATTGGTATACACCTACAACCTCCATATCTCCGAAGTGAAAGTAGGCAGACTGCAAGTTCATAAGAACCTACCTTAGGGCTGGGAAGATAACAGAGAGGCTAAAGGGATTGCCTGCCACAGACGTGTAAAGACCAGCGTGTGCATCCCCAGAACTCAAGTCAATGCCAAGTGGAGCACGGGAGCTGCCTGTAATTCTGACCACAGAGGAAAGAAAGAGGGGTTCCCCAGAGCAGGCTGGCTAGGAAGACTACCCATGAGCTCTGGACTTCGACGAGAGGCCCTGCCTCAGTGAATGAGGTAAAGGAGTGATGGAGAATGATTTATAACATCAGCCTTGGGCCTACACACACATGTGCACACAAACATACATGCACACACATGAATGCACACACACACTCACACACACCTCACATACGAAAATGGGAAGACTTCCATCTTTTTCTATTTGATTTCAGAGCTAATGTCACCATATAGTTTTCTTTATAAGTCCCCAAATATCTTACTATTTTGGTTTAAACAGCCAATTACCCTTGAAGAAGATCCAAGCAATAAGATAAATTCTCTCCAGACATAAAAGAACAGACATAGGATTTGTTCTAAAGAAATCAAGAGAGACAGACTAACACAGTACAAAATGTAACTCAATCGAATCTTGGTTCAAAGGAGGTAAAACTGTGAAAGCCACTTGAGAGCATATGGATAGCTCTTGGATGCTTGATGATACAGGACATTAGTACAGATGCTACAAGTGTAACCAGAATAATGCCATGTGTAGGGAACTGATCTTACCACTAGAATATACATTGAAACCATTTGGGGTAGAATGTCATAATTATTTTTACAACTTATAAAAAGTCATGAAAACAAACACACACACATATATGTGGGTGGATATATATGTATAAATATATGTATATATGTATATATATATATATAATTCTCTGTTTATAAGTTTTAATAATAAGTGTGAGGGCAATATATAACCATCTTAATTGTAAGAAGATAACAACACAGACACAACAATGGCTCAGTGCGTAAGAGCACTTACTGTTCTATCAGAGGACCAGGCTGCAACTCCAGGTCCAAGGAATCTGACACCCCTGATTGACTTCTGTGGGAACCCACATACATCTACAAATGTGCACACACACACACACACACACACACACACACAATTTAAACAGGGTGGTAGGGTGCTGGAGGGATGGCTCTATGGTTAAGAGGACTTGCTGCTTTTGCAGAGGACTGGAGTCTGGTTTCAACCCTCAATACTGGGCTACTCACAGGAGAAAGAGAAAGAGGGGGATGGGAGGGAGAGAGAGAGAGAGAGAGAGAGAGAGAGAGAGAGAGAGAGAGAGAGAGAAAGAGAGAGTTTCATTGTAGACGACCTGTTTTGTTTTTTGTTTTTGTTTTTGTTTTTTTGGGTTTTTTTGGTTTGGTTTTTGGTTTTTCAAGACAGGGTTTCTCTGTGTATCCCTGGCTGTCCTGGAACTCACTCTGTAGACCAGGTTGGCCTCGAACACAGAAATCCATCTGCCTCTGCCTCCCAAGTGCTGGGATTAAAGGCGTGCATCACCACTGCCCAGCTGTAGATGACCTGTTATAGCTCATAATCCTAGCACTTTGGAGGCAAAAGCAAGGGTATATTGGGAGTTCAAGGTCCTCTTGTATCTTCAGCTATAGAAATAAATGCCAGGAGGGTGTGGCAGCTGCCTGGGATTCTTCAGAATGCCTCAGAAGAGCCTGCCTGTGAAGTGTGTTAGTTAGCAGTCTTCTGGCTGTGATGAAACACCTGACAGAAACTACCTAGGGGAGGAATTTTTATTTTGGCTGTTTCACAGGGTTCATTCAGTCCATCCAAGGAATCTGACACCCTCTTCTGACCTCTGAAGTCATGGTACTCATGTACACAGACACACAGACACACAGACACACAATTGAAAATAAGCCTTGAAAATGAATGGATAAATAGATGAAAGGAAGGAAGGAAGGAAGGAAGGAAGGAAGGAAGGAAGGAAGGAAGGAAGGAAGAAAGAAAGAAAGAAAGAAAGAAAGAAAGAAAGAAAGAAAGAAAGAAAGAAAGAAAGAAAGAAAGGAAAGAAAGAAAGAAAGAAAGAAAGAAAGAAAGAAAGAAAGAAAGAAAGAAAGAAAGAAAGAAAGAAAGAAAGAAAGGATCTGTTACTGGATGTGGAATGGCTGTAATACTATCTCAGCAGACAGCAAGTATCCCAGGTCTCTAACGTTTCCACCTTCCACAAGGGCAATCTCTGTTATAGCTTAATAAGAAGTGTCTGCTTGGGATCGTGATTTACATGCTTGCTTGTCTGTAGCAGAGCTGTTTTAGGAGGCTGTGAAGAGAGAGAAGTTAAGGCTGACCTGGAGAAAACACTCCTCTGGGGAGATGCTTTATCTCTCATGGCTTCTCCTCTCATCCTTGCTCCCTGTCACCCATGAAGCAAACATCTCTCCACTTCCCCCTGCTTCCACCACTTTGATGTGAACTGTCTCTCCCTGCCCTCCCCTCTATAGAGAACTGAACCCACTGAAACAGTGAGTCAAAATAAACCTTCCTCCTTTGGGTTGTTTCTGCCTGCTGCTTGTCTTGTTACCACACAGAGCTAACAACTGCAGATGCTGGGAAGTGAGATGAAAGCTGAAAGACATTCATTTTAAGAAAACAGTCATATTTGGATTTAAGTGCTGTGAAGGTAAGGGACAAGGTTTGCAGAAATGCATTGGAATATTTAAGGTCGTGTGCTGCACCAATAGAAATCCAGATGTTTTCTTGGAGGGAGCTACTTCCAATAGCCCCAAAACAAGAGAAAGAAGTTACTAGATGCCTTAACATGTAACTATATCTTAATATATAGATCCAATTCCCACAATCCCCAGTAGTTTCATTTAGTGTTGGAGAACCCTATTTAGCACATACCAAACCATTGCTCCTAGGGAAATAACACACAGATACACATCTCATATAGCTCACCATCTGAAACTCTAAACACAACTCGTGCTGGTAGATCCTACTTTATTTTACAAGTGAGAAAATGGGTTTCAGAAGTGCTAAGTGACTTCCCTGAGGCCCCTCTCTCACCACTGCCAAATCAGGCATTCCAACCTTGTCAAGATGCTCCCAGAGCTGAGCCTTCTCCCTATTCTGATCCCAGCGTCTAGTCCTGACTGTAGAGGAGCTGAAGCAAGCATAATACAGCTTTGTTTGCCCTTGCGCAAGTCTGAGAGCAACTCTAAAAATACAGAAAGTATTGATTTGGGGGATTAAAATAAATTTCAGTGAGTTGTCAAATTTGCAAATATAGAATTTTCCCATAATGGGGGTTGACTCTAATGTATGATCTTAAGCCTTTCTATTAAATTATGATGGGGAGTACCTATATGAGATTCATTTACATGTGTGGGGACAAGTTTGAGAGAGGAAGCCAGAGGTGGACATTGGGTATCTGCTTCAATCACTCTATACTTATTTTTTGTGACAGGGTCTTATGCTGAATTTTGAGTTTGATGACTTAGCTAGACCCAGTGCTCTGTGAACTCCAGTGATCCTCCTGCCTCCCTCTCATGAGTGATAGGATTAGAGGAACATGTTACTGCACACAGTACTGAGGATCAAAGCTCAGGACCTGATAGCAAGACAGGAAGGTCACCAAAAAGGTTCAGCCTGGGGATGGACATACGGCTCAGTGGTCGGGAGTACTTGCCGCTCTTGCAGCGGACCCAAATTTGGTTCTCAGCCCCCACACCAAGTGCCTGAAGCTCCAGATCTAAGAGATCCTGCCTTTCAGGCCTCTTCCAGCACCTGCACTCCCACGCACACACCCATACCCATAGAACCAGAATTAGAAATAGAAATGAGAGTCTTTTATACACATTGCAAGATTCCCTCTCTCTCTCTTTCTCTCTCTCTCTCTCTCTCTCTCTCTCTCTCTCTGATGCTAGGAATACAACAGAGGGTCTTCTGTATGGTAGACAAGAGAACTAGCACTGAGCAACACACACTCAGCCTCACCCTGGAGGATTCTAGGAAAGTGTCGTATTCAATGAGCAGCACGCCCTTCAGCCTTAGGAACACATTGAACAGTTTGACAAGAAGCTCCTAAATTACAAACTAGGCTACACTTCTTGTCACCACTGACAGAGGCTCTTGAAGTATTGCTCATTCCAATCCACAAAAGTCTACATTGTGCAACAGGTAACTCGATTCTACTTTCAGGAACTCTGAGCAAATGCATTTAAAATACAAAGTTTATTGCACAAGGCCAATTTCATACAACTGTACTGTGACTTGCCCCCCATACCCTTGTCCTGTAGCTGTCTGTTTAATTATAATTACATATCTATTGATCTTCACATTCTTACAAGACTTAGCACAGGGCTGGGGTGATGGTTCACTGGGTAAAGGGCTTGCTGCACAAGCATGAGGACCTAGCTCAAATCCCCAGAATCTATGGAAAGCCAGATCCATTTGCATCCCTATGGTGAGAAGAAAGGCAAAGACAGAAGAATCTGAGTCACTTAGGCCGGCTTGCTCAGCAGCAAACAGAGACACTGTCTCAAACAACGTGAGAGGCTGAGACCAAAACCTGAAGTGTTCTCTCATCTCCATGTGTGTGTACCCCCCACATACACACACACACACTCATGCACGCACACATGCACAAAGACCACAAAATAGCAAACAGAAACTCCAATTATGTCATTTTGTTAATAAAGTAAAATGTCCATCCAAGACCAGAGAAGCTAGAGACATTCATTCACCTGTGTACACCACAGAACACCCTCCGTGTACACATGGCTGCTGGGGGTCCCATCTATTTCCCATTCCTCTGAGCCTCCAGACACGTGCTGTGAACCCACTTGTACTCCTGACTATACTCACACTGGCTTTGCTATTTAAATAACACCTGCCACTTGCCAAACCCAACTGGCTGTTTCCTGTCCAGGTACCCTGCACAGCCACCAAATGGAATGATTGTGCTCAGTTCTTGGCTCAGGCAAGGACTCAGTGTTCTCTCTTCCTCCCCCGCCCACAAGAATCCCACAGAGTCAATCCATTACACTGGTGCAAGAAGGAGGCTTGTCTGAAAACCCCACCCAATTCTTCCTCATTTCTCACTCCCTAAGAAAATATCCTGATCACCCAAATTCAGTCAAGTCTCCACCATCAGACTTAATCTTCCTCCATCAGACTTACCTCACCACCTGCCCAGTGAACTCTTCTCCATCAGACTTGTTCCCCCAAAGAGAAGAAAACTATCAGGAGGAGGAGGAGGAGGAGGAGGAGGAGGAGGAGGAGGAGGAGGAGGGGGAGGAAATTCCTAATAAATTATGACTATCTAAAAATGGATGTTCATTCATTCATTCATTCATTCATTCAACAAAATTTCTGAGTAGCCACTATGCACTGAGTGTAGAGGGCACAATACTGGAGGAGAAGGGGACAAGCATTGGGGCTGAAGAGATTCCTCAGTGAGTGAGAGTCTTTAATATGCAAGCGTGAGGACCTGAGTTCAAATACTCAGGACCCATAAAGATGCTGAGCATGACATGCTCTTGTAACTCCAGTCCTGTGAGGGATGGAGACAGGAAGACCTCTAGCCTAGCTCCAGGTTTCAGTGAGAGACCCTGTCTCAAGGGAATAAGGTGGAGTGACAAAGCAGAATAGCCAGTGTCCTCCTCTATGCTTATATGAGCACATCCACAGTACCCATAGCCACAGAAAATAAATCAATCCAGTGTGGTGGCTCATTAACGTAATGCCAGCTCTTGGGAGGCTGAGGCAGAAGGAGCCTCATGAGTTTAAAGCTAGCCTGTGACACACAGAAGTTGGTGCTGGAAGAGGAAGAGGAGCAGGAAATGGAAGGAAGCAATGAACAGAAGAAGAAACAGAGGAGAAGGAGGAGAGGGAAGAAGAGGAGAAGGAAAGAGGAAGGACAGGGGAGGAGCAGGAAGGGAGAAGAGGAGGAAAGAAAGAAAAGAAGGGGAGGAAGGAGGAGGATGAAGAGGAGAGAGTAGAAGAAACAGAGGGAGAACAGAGAGAAGGAAGGGAACAGCTAGGAGAAGGAGGGAGGGAGGAAGGAGGGAGGAGAGAGGGAGGAGGGAGGGAGAGAGGGAGGGAGGAGGGAGGGAGAGAGGGAGGGAGGGAGGGAGGGAGGGAGGGAGGGAGGG
>CM052721.1:19557439-19627032 GCA_028551405.1 Uromys caudimaculatus
CAGGGCACAGCGCTATAAAATCATAACGAAGTTGATTAATAAGGCGTCTCTTCCCTGCCCCCCTTTCCTTCACTGCCATTTACAAGGAAAACAACTGAAGTGGGTGGCCAAATATAGACCTGCCAGGGTGCTGCTTCCACTGAAATAAAGAAAAGTGCGAAGCTGTCAAATCTCGCGTGTTCAATATCCAGGGGAACATGATTGTGTCCTCTCTGACATCCCTCAACATCCCATAATGCTTCTATCAGTGAAAACACACTGATACACACAAGCTATTTCCGGGTTCATTTTCATGTACTTTGGAGACCGTTTCTGAATCTCAATAGCATAGTTACACACATTATTCCTGCCTTCCTACCTGGACTGAAAAATAATTTACTCACCAATCCAGACAGGCTAAGGTTTGCCATTATGCTACAGAACAGTTCCCAGACTACTGGAGGAAATTCAATTTAATTTGTTTTATTTTATTTATTTATTATTATTATTGCTATGATTTGGTTTTTATGCATGTGTGCATGTGTGCACACAGGTACATGTGATGTGTAAATGTGCACAACAGAGAACACCATCAAGTGTTATTTGTCAATGATGAGGTCCAAACTAGGGTGTGGTCGTGTCCTGCAAAGGCAGAGATGAATGGATCCTTGGACTCGATGTCCTGCCTGCCTAGGTTGCTTGGTGCATTCCAGGACAAAGAGAGACCCTGTCACAAAGGAGGTGGACAGCCTTCCTGAGGATGACACCTAAGGTCGCCTTCTTACTCCCACATACAGGCAGGTACGCATGTATACCTGCATGCATGCGCACACCCACACACACAGGCTTATCTTTTGAAGCTATAAATGTGCACCTCCCTGTCCCTAAAATGTAAGATCCTTAACATGAAAATAACTGTTTGTTTCTGCATCATTAAAAATAGTCACTCTGAAAACTTTGGGTGGAGGGAATGGGTTTTCAGACTCATCAGAACGCAGTTGGGATGCTGACTATGAACAGATGGATAGCCACCCACTGCAGAGATTTGAGTCTTGCAAACAGAAGATGGCATCTTAGGAAACTAGAGAGGCTTTAAACACTAAACCCTAGGTACCGTCATTCAGCATGAGGAAACACATGGGAAGGAAAGCCAGCAAAAATGGCAGAGAGAGCTTTAAGATGCTTACACCGTGGGACTGGAGGGATGATATCACTCATGCAAGTGCTTGCGGCACAAGGCCTAAAAAAAAAAAAAAAAAAGTCAAGTGTGATGTCATCCTAGTGCTGGGGACGCAGGGACAGGAGGGTCGCTGGGCATAACTATGGAGCTGGATTGGTGAGCTCTAGGATCTGTGAGAAACTTTATTTAAAAAAATAATGTGGAAGGTGATAGAAGACTGGCTTCCTCATGCACATGCATAAGAAAACACACACACACACACACACACACACACACACACACGTGCGCGAACCAAGCACTTAAAAAAATAGGTGTGCAAAGAAAACCAAGTTGCAAGAACTATGTAATCAGTAACAGTGGAAATGCTGCAGAGTCCAGGCCAACTGAGCACTGTGTTCCCCAAACTCTAGTAACAAAGGATGCAACTCAGGCAACAGAGTGCTTGCCTAGTGCGCACGAAACTCTGGGTTTTATCCCCAGCACTATATAAATCAGCCATACAGCTTGACACCTATAATCCCAGCTCCCAGGAGCTGGAGACAGGAGGATTACAAGTTCGAGATCAACTTCACTTACATAGAGAGTTCAAAGTTAGTGTAGGCTGCATGAGACCCTGTCTCAAAAGAAAAAGAAAAAAAAAAATCTGGCAACCGAAGGCTACTCACAAGCTAGTTCCAGCAGGGCTGTGGGTCCCAACTAGGCTGCATCAAAGAATAGCTGTGATGCTTTATTGTGGAAGCTGAAGACAAGGAATGAGAAAAGGAATTCCTTAACCCCCAAATTAAGAGCCCGCCATGGTGGTGCACGTCTTTCCTCTCAGCCATTAGGAAGTTGAAATAGCAGTGCTGTGAGTTCAAGGTCAGCCTGAGTTACATCTTTCGACCACATCCAAAAAAGCAAACATGGCTAGAGATGTGGCCACAGTCTTAAGAGCACTTCCTGCTATTGCAAAAGACCCATCTCAGGAGACTCACAACCACCTGTAACTCCAGCTCCAGGGGACTCAGCACCAACTTCTGTCCTCTGTGGGCAACTACACTGATGCACGCACGTGCATAAACACACACACACACACACACACACACACACACACACACACTCATACAGAGTTTTAAAAAAAGTTATGCACTAATCGAACTATGTCTGTTCTTTGTGAAGAAACAAATTTTATTTATTTATAGAGTAACTCATTTTCAAATGAAATGTTCTCAGTTGGGCTTCCTTCCCCAAATACTACTAAACTAAACCCCAGATTCCATTTTAAAATAGTAAAAAATAGTTGGCATTTGTGTATGACTCTGTAGCTTACAATGCTTGGGTTCATGCCCTTCTCTCTGATGTTCAGCCCAAACCAATTTACACAAAAAACCCAGACCAAGAATCTTCTTATATTGAATCTCAGACAAATACTCTAAAGCCCTTACTTTGATCAGGAGCTGCGAGCTCTTGAGGTGAACACCCTGATAAATCCTCCCTCTCTGTACCTCAAAAAGAAAGGCAGGAACACTGATCCAAATACCAAGAGCTCTGTCCTTGGAACCAAACAGCCCACAATGCCAAGCTAGCAAGAAAAGCAAGCACCCACATGAATGTCTTCCCCAAGGAGGTAAAGGAAAACCAAAACAGAAAAGGCCACTTTCTTAACCTGTTCAGCGGGGCTTAGAGAATAAACTCCGTGTTCCACATCATACTTTCACTGGTTGAATGCCAAAACCTCTCCCCGATGACACTGCATTTTTGTTATGTTTTGATGTTTTTCATTTCCATTTTGCAGCGTTAAAAAAAAAAAAAAAAAAAAAAAAAAAAACTCCCGGATGTGGCTCAGTGGGTAGACTGCATAAACTGGATTTTGGAAGTAAAGGCAGGGGGATTAGATGTGCAAAGTTGTCCTCAACACCAGGATACAGAACACCCTATCTTTAAAACAAGAGAGAAGGAGCTGAGAGAGATGGCTCAGTGACTAGAGCACTTGCTACAAAAGCACCAGTGAACTGAATCCCTAGCACCAAGCTAACTGCTGCCTAACATGGCAGCCCACCCGTAATCCCAGCACCTGGGACACAGAGACCAAGGGTTCCCCAGAGCCAGCTGGGGAGCTGGACTAGTAAAACTGATGACCTCTGAGTTGGGTGAGTGGCTCTGCCTGGAAAGGTGGAGGGAAAGGTGGAGGGTGACTGAGAAAGACCTCTAGCATCTGAATACATTACCACACACATCTGCACATAGTGTGTCCATATACCTGCCAATATGCATTTATACATGTAGACACAGTGCATGTGTGTGTGTGCACGCACACACACACACACACACACACACACACACACACACGAGATAGAACCCAAAGTCCCATATGTACCAGGCACACTATCTACCACTGACCTATATACCTCAACCCCATCTATGTTTTCACACACCACTGAATGTGGGGTGGGAAGAGCATCATGGAACCCGTCTCACCTTCCACCCTCATAGCCCAGTGCCAGGAAATACTGGAGCAAAAGGAGCCCACTTAGATCATATTGTCTTCCCGTGTTATAGCAGAATGCTTAATCTGTCCCAATAAAACCAGTGCCTTGCCGGGCAGTGGTGGCACGCGCCTTTAATCCCAGCACTTGGGAGGCAGAGGCACGTGGATTTCTGAGTTCAAGGCCAGCCTGGTCTACAGAGTGAGTTCCAGGACAGCCAGGGCTACACAGAGCAACCCTGTCTCGAAAAAAACAAAAACAAAAACAAAACAACAACAACAAAAAACCCAGAGCCTTAGCTAAGGCCTTTGCTGCATCCCGTCTGAAGACTTGTGTTTTCTGGTAGATAGCCTAGCTTAGACTTTTCTCTTCTCCTAAGTTATCTGTTGCTGGGTTGGACATTATCATCACCAGCCACCATGTTTGGCAACAATAGCAGTTCCTTATATCACCCTAGTTCGTACTCAGCTGTTCCTTCCCATATGGCATTAGCTGGGATGGCTACTGTGAAGAGCTGGAGGGCCTGCTTCCTGTGACAGGTGAGAGGACCTATTTCCCCTGCAAGGCTGGAGGACCTACTTCCAATGAGGGGTTAGGTGACTTGTTTCCTGTGAGAGGCCTCTTCCTGTGACTAACAAGACAATACACTTTCTGAAGAGGCTAAAGGAACCGCTCCCCTAAGGGGTTGGTGGTGTCTGGAGGACCTACTTACTGTAGAGGACCAACCTCCTGTAAGATACTGGATGATATACTTCCTGTGTAGGGTTAGAGAACCACTTCCTGTGTGGGGCTGGAGAAATCTACTTCCTGGGAGGGTCTAGAGAAATCTACTTCCTGGGAGGGTCTAGAGAAATCTACTTACTGGGAGGGTCTAGAGAAATCTACTTCCCATGAAGGGTTTGAGAATCAGCATCCAAGATAGAGCAGCCAATAGATGGTAAATTAGTTTGAATTCTTGGTGGTCTTGTCACCTGTTGCTCTCAGCTAGGATGCTGACCACTGTCCATGTGGGTGACAAGCTCAAAAACAAACACAACACTTGAGCATTCAGAAAACTCAATATGCAGACTCTAAGAGTAAACATTCTAAGGGTTCTAAAGGCATATGTCACTTTCAGTCTGGCTTGGGAGCCACATTCTACTCTAAGCCCCCTGAGACACTTCTCAGTGGAAGGACCGCCATATCATATTGTTAGAAAAGACTACAGGGTAACATATTAGTCAGTTTTTCATCTCCATGACAAAATACCTGAGATAGACAACCGAACAAGTGGAATACTTATTTGGGTCCATGGATTTAAAGGTCAGTTCATGATTGGCTGGATCCTGTTGCTTTTGTGACAGTGATAAGTCCAGAACATCCTGACAGAAGGACGAGATGGTGGGAAACTGCTCTCCTCAAGGTGGCCAGGAAGCAAAGAGTAAATAGGAGGGGTCAGAACCAGATATCACCTACATACATACATGCACACACAGAGAAAGTCATTTCTTACAGCTAAGTCCCACCTTTATTGTGGGTTTCTAGCACAAACATCATGACCAAGATGCAAGTTGGGGAGGAAAGGGTTTATTCGGCTTACACTTCCACATTGCTGTTCATCACTAAAGGAAGTCAGAACTGGAACTCAAGCAGGTCAAGGAGCAGGAACTGATGCAGAGGCCATGGAGGGATGTAACTTATTGGCTTGCTTCCCCTGGCTTGCTCAGCTTGCTCTCTTATAGAACCTAAGACTACCAGCCCAGGGATGGCACCACCCACAAGGGGCCCTCCCCCTTTGATCACTAATTGAGAAAATGCCTTACAGCTGAATCTCATGGAGGCATTTCCTCCCCTGAAGCTCCTTTCTCTGTGATAAACTCCAGCTTGTGTCAAGTTGACACACAAACTAGCCAGTATAGTTGTCAAACTGGTGATCCATTGATGAGGTTCAAGTCCTAGTGATCCAGTCACCCAAAAGTTGGATCTACCATCTAGAGACCAAATCTTCAATGCACAAGCATTCTGTTCAGAGCCAAACATATCCAGTGGCTGATGGTTCTGTCGTCAGTTACACACCCTGCCAAAATCGTTCTAACCATTTCCCCCGGTGCTTCCAGGTAATTCTCTAAGACTTATGCCAGGCTGTGACATTTCCTACCCAGCATTCTCTTTTTACTGAAATGATAAATTATGTTCTCTAGGGAGGACAAAAAGATCATGAAAGACAAGAATGTCTTCCATAGTGCTGCTTCCTCTCACTGGTTTCCCAGTCTGGTTCTCTCTCATTTGACTTCCTGCTCCTCCCACCTGCCCTTTTATCTCTCTGATCACATGTGTCTGCACCTGGCAGGAGGGTCATCATCCCTGTCCTTTCTCTACCACCACCACCAGGGCTAGGTTTTATGCTCTGGACCATCCAGAGACTTTACGAAGGGATCATTCTCCTCCAATCTATCCTCAAAAATACACTCCTAGAGATAACAAGCTTTGCTCTTGTCTATATCCCAGCACCTGAGCTGAGAATAGAACTCAATGGTAGAGCCCTTAACCTGAAATTTCCAAGTGAGGGACTGGGAACATGCTTCAGCGGTAGAGTGCATACACAGAGATCCTCTCACTAAAAAGCTTAACTGTGGCTCAGTGGTAGAGCCCCTGTCTAGAATCCCCAGTGAGGGGCTGGGGGCGTGGCTCAATGGTAGAGCTTCTGCCTAGAATCCCCCAGGAAGGGGCTGTGGGTGTGGCTCAGTGGTAGAGCCCCAGCCTAGAATCCCCCAGGAAGGGGCTGTGGGTGTGGCTCAGTGGTAGAGCCCCTGCCTAGAATCCCCCAGTAAGGGCTGGGGGCATGGCTCAGTGGTAGAGCACCTGCCTAGAATCCTCCAGGGAGGAACTGGGGCGTGGCTCAGTGGTAGAGTACTTGCCTAGAATCCCCCAGTGCGGGACTGGGGGTGTGGCTCAGTGGTAGAGTACTTGCCTAGAATCCCCCAGGGAGGGGCTGGGGGCATGGCTCAGTGGTAGAGCCCCTGCCTAGAATCCCCCAGGGAGGGGCTGGGGGCATGGCTCAGTGGTAGAGCACCTGCTATTCACAAGACCCTGGGTTCATCCCAAGCACTACTATATTCATTACTTTTCTATTGCTGTGATAAAGCACCTTGACCAAGACAACCTTTAGAAAGAAGAGTTTATTTTGGACTTATAATTCCAGAGGGATAAGAGTCTATCACCATTGGTGAGGAATCATAACAGCAAGCAGAAATGGTGGCTGGAGTTATGAGAACTTAATTCAAAAGTAGGAAGCAGAGAAGTCACTGGGAATGATGAGGGGCCTTGAAACCTCAAAGCTACCCTTTTGTGACATAATTCCTGCAGCAAGATCACACCCCCTAAATCTGTCCAAACAGTGCCACCAACTGGGGCCACGCCTATGGGGATCATCTCATTCACGCTGCTGAAACCACCAAAGGAGTGCTCCTGTCAAAGTGTACCCCGATGGCCTGTGACAGTAACAGCTGTTACTATATGTAAGGACAACACAGAGACCACAAGCAGCAAATGCTGTGTCCAATATCACCACACATGATGGAATGAGAATTTTAATTTAAATCTCTCTGGTTCAAAGCCCTCACTCCTTACAAAAACGTGACCTACATATTTTCAAATGTTATGCTAAGATAACATGAAGAGATAAATCAGGATCACACTTTCTTCAGCTCTCACAGCTGAGAAAATAAATTTTAAAGTGAATTAAAACCAGTATAAAAATAACTAATCATAAAAAAAAAATCACTCAGGGAGGGACGCCCAAGTACATGGTATCATTCTCTTTGGAAATCTAGATAAAGGTCTAGAAATGATCTTTTCTTATTTTAACCCACCTTCCCTTCACAAAAAAAGAAAAAAAAATAGGATAAAGATGGCCAACAAAGAATATCCTGCAATACCCCATGGTTGCACTAATGTCTAGAGAGGTAGACTGAGCGGCTAGGAGGGAAGTCCTGGGAAAGAAGCAGACAAGGATTCAGACAGGAAAACCCTCCCCCTGCCATTTTCAGTGCCTCACCTCTGCTTTCTCTTGGCTAGGAGGAAAGCTAGAGAGGGAATAGAGATGATTCTAATTGCTCAAAGCTAATTACCTCCAGCAATAACAGGGATTTAGCCCTGCAGTAAAGAAAATAAATAAGACAAGTTCTCCCATGGGAGGAAGAGACTGGGAAGAGAAAGAAACCCAGAGATTCTGTATTTTCTTCACCTTCCTGTAGATCAAAAAAACACCAGGGCCCAAATCTCTAGGCTTTGTGTTCTCTGTCTTTTCAAGGTTGGGAAGTAACAGAAAGGCAGCCACTGGGGAGAGGGAGGGAAGAGCAAGTAAGACACCAGAGTAGGTGCCATGACAAAGTACAGGTTACAGGGCTGCCTGGAGTCTCAGAAACCACTCAGATCCCAGGGGTGACCCCATCAACACCCCTAGGACAAGACGTTTTAGCAAACCTGGAGAAAGCATGCACTGCTGTAGCAGAGGATCTGAGTTCAGTTCCCATCGCCCACATCGGGCAGCTCACAGCCACCTGTAACTCCAGCTCCGAGGAATCTGATGTCTTCTTTTTGCCCTTGTAGACATCTGTACTCTCACACACAGACACACACGCATGCACACATACTTGCATATATGCACCCCTCTCTCTTGCAACCTTCCACTCACTCTCACACTCTGGAGTTACAGAGAAGACGACAAAGGGACACCTTACCCAGTTTCCATTGACATCGATACCGCTGCCCATATTAAACACAAGCAACAACGTTTGATAACTTACAGTAACTTCACAAGACATAAAAGGGGCCTGTGTTTTTTCTGTCTTATACTAAATACCAATAAATGTCAGATTGTTATCTTAATTTTTTTTCCAAATTTATTTATTCACTCTGTGTGCTACAAATACTTTACCAACTGAGCCTTCTCCCCAGGCCCTAAAGTACAGTCTTGGGAAAGACAGAAAAAATACAGAGTGGTCTCCTATCTTAAATCAAAACACAAAAATGTATACAAGTTGAAGTAAGAGGGCCGAGCTGGTAGAACACCTACTGAGGGGCTGGCTGGGGGTGTGGCTTGGTGGTAGAGCACTTGTCTAAATGTCCCACCAAGGGGCTGGCTGGGGGTGTGGATAATGGTAAACTATTTTTCTAGAACTCTCCAGTGAAGGGCTTGGAGCTTGACTCAGTAGAAGGGCGCTCCCCTAAAATCTGCAAGTGGGGAGGTGAGAGCACAAATCAGTGGTAAAATATTTGCTGAGCATCAGAAAAACAGATCATGGAATAAAGGCTCTGCGTCAGTTTCTGTATGAGACATTTCAGCTTACCATTTTACAAGTAAGGTTTTTATCTACAGTCAGAAAGAGAACCCCACAGAATCATTTTCAAGTGAACTTCAGGTTCAGAGAAGTGGGAAGCAAGCTGGAAGAAAGGTTGCCATTCTGTCTTCTCCAATTAAAGCACTTTAGTATTCAAATATGATGGCTTGTTTTCAGACAGCTGGGTGGCTCCCTTTGATTTTTATTGATAAGAAAAAATTAATTGCATAAAACCAGAATGCTTGAAAGTAATTTATCTAATCACACACAAGAGTGGTATAAAAAAAGAGATATAATAGAAAATTAATTTTCTTGGATAGTTCTCTATGTATTCTACATTCCATGTTCTTGAATCACTACATTTCATAAAGAAACACAAGATTATTATTATTATTATTATTATTATTATTATTAGCTAAAATGGAACATTTTATCCATGGATTTTTAAAGGTGTGTGTGTGTGTGTGTGTGTGTGTGTGCGTGCGAGCGTGCCATGTATGTGTACCCTGTGTGTCTGTGTATTGTGTATGTGTATATGTGTGTGTTGTTGTGCGTATGTGCGTGGTGTGCTATGTGTGTGTCGTGTGTGCCATTTGTGTGTTTGGGTGTGTTTGTGTGCCATGTGTGAGCCATGTGTATATATGTACATGCTATGTGTATATGTGTGCCATGTGTGTGTATGTGTGTACCAGGTGTGTCTATACCCACAGAGGCCAGAAGAGGGTGTCAAATCCCCAGAGCTTGAGTCACAGTGGTTGTGAGTTGACATGGTGCCAAGAACCAAACTCATGTCCACTAGAACAGTGTATTCTCCTAGCCACTAGCCATCTCTCCAGCCTTACAAATTACTTTCAAGTTATTGACTATGTGCCCCAAGAAGATATAAATATTTATTTATTTCAGGTTTATTTTAGAAAATGCAAATATTTTATAGTGTAATGATTAACACTGCAAAAATCATTTCACAAGATAAGTAAGCTTGATGTCACTGGAATGCAATATTTATATTCATATTTTTCAAGCAATGGTAATCTTGTTTGTAGTTCACTGAAAATAAAAAGTGATACCTTAGAACTAGTTCTGACTGGATTCAGTCAATTAATGTGATTAGTTCTGGTTTCTGGTTAAGTTAAATTCTGGCTCCCAGTAAAAACAGTCTTATTTAGCATAAAAGAACAGTGTTCCTGTGTGTGTGTGTGTGTGTGTGTGTGTGTGTGTGTGTGTGTGTGTGTGTATACTTTTAAATCTTTCAGGACCTAGAGAGATATCTCAGTCAGTAAAACGCCTGCCTTGTAAGCATGAGGACCTAAATTCAATACCCCAGAACTCCAAACACACACACACACACACACACATACACACACACACATACACACACACACACACAGAGAACCAGGTGTAATGGCATGCACATGTGACATAGAAGCTTGACAATCATAGACAAGCAGATCCTTGGGCCTTGTTTATCAACCCGTCTAGCCTACTTGGCAAGTTCGAGGCTAGTGACAGACCCTGAAATGTAACCAGATTTGGTAGGTCAGCCTCCTCATCCTTAATACAGCTCCTCTACTCCAGGTCCAGGATTAAATCCTCAAAAACTCAGATAAAGTCAATATTCTCCCTTACAGATAGACCCTTCGGATCTACCTAGCTGATTGACACCAACATAATACATTCCTTCAAATACGTGTTGAGGGGATGGGGAATGTGGCTCATTGGGCAGAGTGCTTGCCTAGCATTTGTGAGTCCTGAGGTCCACTCCCAGAACTATAAAACAAAGCAAAACAACACAAACAAAAAACCCAAATGTAGTAGTGGAATACTGTAATCCTAGCTACATGAGATCCTGTCTCAATACACTTTTTCAAAAAACATAAATATCTGGTGGTGTTCTTTGGTCTCCTCCACAACCAAAGTCACCGGGACATGTTAGGGAGGGGTTTGTTTACTTTCTAGAGAGTGGTGCTTGAAGTACACATTTGCCAAGGGAGGGATTTTCATTAAAAGTACAACCTTTGTTGCAATCATACTACAGGACCCTTTGGGGTTGTTCTCCAGCAGAAAGGTGAGAGCTAGGCTTAATGGGTTCTCTGGGAGTCACTCTTAATCCTATGATAAAATGTGTGTTAAAACATACACACAAAACAGCTTCACGTTTGACGATTGCGATTTGGAAGTGGCCACCGTAGGCTCGTGGTCCCTATTTAGCAAGTGGCGCTGTTTCTGAAGATTGTGAAACCTTTGAGAGGTAAAGCCTCATTGGAGGAAATGGGTCGCTGGAGGTGGGGCTTTTGAGGCTTTATAACCTGACTCCACTTCCTGTTCCTACTCTGCTGCCTGAGTATGTAGTGTGACTAGTTTCGCTTCCTACTCCTGCAGCCATTCCTTCCTCACTGTGATGGAATGTATGCCCTTGAACTGTGAGCCATAACAGACCGTCCTTTCCTTAAATCATTTCTCATGCATTTGGTTACAGTGATGAGAAACGTAATGAATTCAATACTCAAAACTGCCTCTCGGAATAAGTTTTCTTCTTGCGTACACAGAAACTAAGACTTGGCAGAGCAAAGTAGCATGCTCAGCCGTCTTAGTGAGGATTAATAGCTCAACCTGTAGCTCCCAGTTGTATCTTCCTTTGGACCTCACTGGTTGTGAGGATTAAGACAGTTTAATTTGGAGTCTAATATACACTAGTCAGTATTTCCTGTTTGATATTAACTCGTTCATCATTAATTTGTCAGGAGCCCTTTAGAAGCTCCCACATCACCTTCTCCCTCTTCATTTCCGGTCCCTTCCTTGGAGCCTATCGGTTTGTTTCCAATCAGTATCACTTTGACTGGAATCTGGGCTCTTTTTCAGTAAGTAACAGAACCACCTGAAGCGCAACCCCCCCACACACACACACAATATATGCCATCGCTCTGAAGACCTGGCCTTTCTAGAACCATGTGGAGGTTTCAATGACCCTCACCTTTGAGGTCTACCTGAGGTAACCTGACTGGCTGAGGAAGATTTGGATTCACCATGGTGTATCCCCTAATTCGTTACAGCGCTGGAGGTCATAAATCACAGGACTCTCTCTATTTCCTTTATTCCTTTCCACCAAAAGAGTACTTACACAAAATGTATTTACACACCATGGCTAGTCAATTAATCTTTTCACTACACTTGCCAGAGGCATCATTAGGATTTCCAAGGCAGCTCTGTGCGTTTGCATTAGAGATGACGGTGGCTCACTATGGTTCATTTAGTCATTGTGGCCCATTTAGGGGTCTTGTCTAGCCATTTGTTAACTGGAGGCTTTCTGCTCAAGGTCATGTAATTTCTTGTCATGTGTTTAGGAAAACCACAGAGGCATGAACAGCCATATATTACTCTCACTCAACATATACTGTTGTTGTAAATATTTAATCTCAGTCAGGGGTTTCTACCCCACCTTAGCTCATTCAGCTCCCAGATAAAAGACAAAACTTTTGTATTTAAATAAGCCTTAATCAGCACTAGAGATGGGGCAAGTATCTGCCCTCTAAGCTATTAAGATCTACTTCCCCATCAATAACCCTGAGCTATGACTGGCCATGTTCCACCTGGGCCACTCCACTGGCCAGGCCCCATGACATCTTCTCTCTCCACCTTCTGACTCTTCTTCTCATAAGGTCTTACCACCAACTCCAAGCCTAGGGAACCAAAACTCCGCCTACCTCTCTTTAGGCATCTTTATTCAACCAATAGTTTAAATTAAGGAACAAAGTTACATAGTAGTACTTGCTATACATAAGGATATTATCTTCCCTGGTGGCAACCAGACCTTGAGGGCCAATATTTAACATTACGATACATAGCAACAAACCAAATCTCAAAAATATACAGTCACATGTACACACAGGCTATCATAAACACATGCACACAGGCATAATTGCACACACACACATACAAAAAACATATATATACATATGCATATGCATATATATATACAAAATCACACAAACATATATACACTCACAACCACATACAATCACATTTACATACGCAATCAATCATACATACAAAAGCACAGATATACATTTATCTATACAAAATTCCCATGAAAGAGTCTAGTTTTGTTGCCAGTACTGCAGAGACCCAGATATTTGGTCTCTAGGCCTCCTCAGTTTTGTGAAAGAAGAAAACAAAGAGTCTGCTCATCCTTTTTTAAACACAATTTTCATGCATTCAAACTTGGCATTTGTGCTGGATTCTAGAAACGTGATTCTGAGAGGAAAAAGTCGAAAGATGGGCTTGATTACAATTAAGCTCCACTTTCTGTGTTTCCATTATGATCCTGTAACTTAACCTCTCTGATCCCAGACCACAAAGCAGTTGTCAGACCATCCACTCTCTCCTAAGACAACACCCACTCCCGCCCAACCCTCCAGTCTATTTAAACTAATAAAACAGAGGAGGTAGCTGATACTGGCTTAACATTAGGCACTTTATGAATTGTAAAACTTGTGAATGTTTGGGCCGCTCTGGAAAAAGGGGAATAATTCTTTTTTTTTTTTTTTAAATATGGTCACAATCCAGGGTCAGTTTATCACATTACATAGCTCTTAAAAAGGATTGTTCTTTAACCAAGGAAATAGAATGTTTATATCACCAGCTGTTAGACTTGTAATGAGATTCTACAGCTCTAGCATCAATGAAAAGGGAGCGGAAGTGAGAACTATAGAAAATCAATCCATCTATTTCCCAGCCCTAACCATTCAGAAGCTGACACGGATTGCTGAGAGTCACCCAGTCAAACAGCAGATGCTTATGCAAAACCTCAAAACCCAGGGCTGCCAAGATTGGCTTCTGTAGATTCCAAACACCAATTTCAGCTTCAAGTCAGGCCCCCTCGTCCTCTGCACTCACAGTGTTACACTGAATGCTTTCCGCCTGTGTTAGGAGTAAAGAGAAATTAACATGAAACTGATGTGTCTGAATGGCTTTGTGGTATAGATGCAAACATAAAACAAACAAACAAAAAAGTTAGCTTAAAGACATGACATCTAATTTGTCTCTTACACTGAGAATTCTGGAAGAGGGTAGTGTGACATTGAAATGACAATTCAGTGATTGCCATACAGAAACCAGAAGTGGTGTAGAGATAAATATTTAACCCTTGTTCTGACACAGACTGCAGAGCCCAGAAGAAACCCCAATGCCACATCATGATAAAGCATGTCCAAGCCACTCATGGTTCACAGCTGTAATCCTAGAACTCAAGAGGCTAAGGGAAGGCTATCATTTTGAGTCTAGGGCCATGTTGGATTATTGTGACTTCTAGACTAAGTTGAGCTACACCATGCAACAGTGTCTCAAAAAAATAAAAGATAGGACAAGTGAGATGACTCTGTGCATAAAGGTACTTGCTGCTGAAACTGATGGCCTGAGATTAGTCACCAAAACCTTTATGATGAAAGGAGAAAACTGGATCACTTGGGTCATTCTCTGATGGCCACACAAGTTCCATGGCCATGATCATGCGCGCACGCGCGCACGCACACACACACACACACACACACACACACACACACAAACACACAATAAGCAAATAAATACATAAATTTAATTTAAAAATTTAAGTTTTTTTTATGTAGAGTGCCCTATCTGTATGTACACCTGCATTTCAGAAGACCACATCAGATCCCAAGATAGTTAGTTGTGAGCCACCATGTGGTTCTGGGAATTGAACTCAAGACTCTGGGAGAACAGACAGTGCTCTTAACTGCTGAGCCATTTCACCTGCCCTTTAATAAAAAGAAATTTAAAGATAAAACTAAGAGAATATATAATAAACAAATTACTTCTTCCATAAAATAGTTGAAATAACCTCTGGAGCATTAGATAATAGTAAAGTAGTAACAAATAACTAAGAAGATAAGAATTTAAAGTACTGTCTTTGTTTTGATACTATGTAACTGCAAGAATAAATTGAATAATTTTAATGGTGGCTTGCATTACAGTAGGCATGCAAAATTCCTAAAAACTTAATAGCTAAATCCTTTTTGTAGATTTATTTTTAACTATGTGAACATGAGTGTAAGTGCTCATAGAGGTCGGAAGACAGCACTGGATCTCCCGCAGCTGGAGTCATAGGTGGTTGTAAGCCACTCAACATAGGTGCAGGGGATAGAACTTGGGTACTCCAGAAAAGCAGTGTATGTCCATAATCACTGACTAGCTCTCCAATGGTTTACACCTGACGCTTACATATCAGTACAAGTAGTTTCCAAAGCACCACTGAACACAGGCTCCTGTCCTTCTGTTCTACCACCCTTAATGGGTACACATGTGCTGACTTAAAAGCTCCAGATACTATATAGTTTCTCTTTACTGTGACCCAAATACCTAACAAGAAACAATTTAAAGGAAGAAAGGTCTATGTGGGCTCAAGGTTTGAGTCAATATAGTCTATCAGATCTGGGAAGGCATAGCAGCAGGCAGGAACATGAAGCTAGGATTACTTACATCCTCATTCCCACAAAGACTACGAATCAGAAGGAGGGTAGGAAATGGGGCAGGACTGTGATCCTCAAGCACCATATCATCATCAACATACTTCCCAGAAACACCCAACTCCCAAGGGTTTCACGGCCTCCTAAAATACCACTAGCTGAGCCAAAATTCTCAAATACATGATCCCAGGGTGTGGTGGTTTGAATATGCTTTGAGGTCCTATGCTCAAGCTCCACTCAGTGCAGAAGAGACCCTCCTGCTGTCTGCCTGCAGAAGTAAGTCTCCTCCTGGTTGCCTTCAGATCAAGATATAGAACTCTCAGCTCTCCTCAGCTCTGTGTCTGCCTGCAGACTGGCATGCTTCCCGCCATGATGATAATGAAATGAACTTCTGAACCTGTAAGCCAGCCCCAATTCCATGTTTTCCTTTACAAGAGTTGCCTTGGTCATGGCATCTCTTCACAGCAATGGAAACCCTAACTAAGACACATGGGCTACATTGCACATTGAAACCATAGCAGCTCATATACGAATGCCAGGCTGGAAGACGAGAGCAATAACAAAACCCTAAGTGGGTGTCTTAGTGTATTTTCTATTGCTATTAACAGAATTTCAGAGGCTGAGTCATTTGTAAAGAATAAATATCTAACCTCCTGGCAATGGACAAAGAGATACCTTGTTATTGGTGGTGTTCTTTGTCAGGGGCAGAACAGATGGCAGTTCTTTGTTAATCCTAGCTTGATGCCTGGCTTGGTGGCCAAAGATGTTTTAGGTCTAGGATGCATAAAAATCAAATCAAATTAAATCCAGGCAGTGCAGCACAGGAGGGAGACAGAGACCTGTGTTCCACCATGTCATGTGGTGCAGACAGGAAGGATGCCCACAGACCTGCCCTCTGCCTCACAGCACAAGTGGGCTATAGACACACAGAGCCCTGCCTACCACCATGCATTGCAGTGGGGAATGAGGAAGACAGACAAAGACCTGCAAACCACCATGCCACCCACAGACCTGCCCTCCGGCCCTGCTGTCCATCCTCTCTCCTGCTGTGAGGTCGTGTGGCTGCCAGGGGTGGAGGTGTGGGGGAGGGGGGGATGTCCATGCTCTGCCCCACCTCCCTCCTCATGATCCACAGCAGTCAGGAGAGCTGGCCCTAGGGTCGCGATAGCAGCTGAGCTGGTCCTGTCATTCACCAGCTGCAACACTCAGAACAGGCTCTGCATCTTGCCTGGGCAACAGTGAGCTGGCCCTGATGACAAAGGTATGAGGAACGAGCCCAAGGGTTTGAGAGTGAGAGAGCTGGCCCAGTTCCTCACTGGTTGCAGTGCTTGGGAGAGTAGGCCCCCACACCTTCACTGGGCAGCACAGTGGAGGAAACATGATAATAGGAGAGCTGACCTTGTCAATGGCGGCACTGGGTGGCCTAGCTGATGCAGTGCTGGTGAGCTCACCCTGGTAATGCAGATAGGGAAGAGCTTGCCCTGCTGACCAGTTCAGCTACCACCCAGGCCCAGATCCAGGGCTCTGAGTTGGCCTGCCTCAAAATCTACATCACCTCTAAAGCTGCAGGATCTCCCTGATATGGAGCAACAGCAGGATAACCTGGAGGAGGCCCAGTGAAGATCCAATATCGTTGGTGTTACAGAAGCTGGAGATCTTGATCCAGACCAATGACTCACTGCAGGGAACTTATGCAGGTGAAGATGTGTAGACAGAGGGATGGACTGTGAGACACATCGCCACACATTGTAGCTTCCACAAAGAGGTGTTTTCTATGCTTTGGGGTGTGTGTGTGTGTGTGTGTGTGTGTGTTTATTTGGGGGGAGAAGTTTCATGGGTGAAGAGCAGATATGAGGGGATGGGGAGATGAGTGACACTGGGGTACATGTTGTGAAACTCATTTTTTAAAATTTAAAAACACAATTTTTAAAAGTTGTCTATTTGTCTCTTATTTCTAGGAAGTGAGAACTCCATCGATGGCATCTTTTTTCATTCTTTTGAGGGCTTTATAACATGACAGAAGGCAACAAGGGAAATGTCTAAGTTTCTTTTCCTGCCACTGTGATAAAACACCCTGACAAAAGTAACTTAAGGGAGAAAGGGCCTTACTGCAGCTGATAGTCACAGGTTACCGTCCACCTTGGCGGAGACGTCAAAGTATCGGGAGATTGAAGCAGCTGGTCACATTACCTACATAGTCGGAAGAGAGTAATGAATGGTGCTTCTCCTGCCCACAATTAAGATGAGTCCTCCTATGTGATCCACCATAATCAAGATAATCTCCCGTAAGCATACCCAGAGACCCTTCTTCCAGGTAATTCTGGATTGTGTCAACTTGGAAATAAAACTAATCACCACAGTAAGTGACTATCTTAGAAGGAGGTTCCTTTCATACCAAAGACACCAAAGACAGCTCATGCTAATGAAGGCAGCATCCACCTACTCATTCAGATAAAGTGTTCACGACCCAAACATCTCCTAACAGACTTCATCTCACAAAATTCCACATTAGGGAACTAAGCTTTCAACATTTAGAAATTAGAGGGAACATGTCAAACCATATTTTCAAAAAATCATTTCCTCCTAAATCATAGAGATTGTAACTCACAGGCCAGAGTTATGGCACCTGTGCTCAAGTTGAAGATGGCTAGGCAGAAGAAAAATCACGGGTCAAGGATGCAGGCTGAGTTGGCCGACTAAATGGGACTGCTGTAAGAGTCAGAATGCATCTATGGAGCTCACACATGCATGGCCAGGATCAGCACAACAGGGTGTAGATGAAAAGATGGGGGTTCAAGACTCAGGGCTTGCCCTTGATAACTCTTTCTAGATAAAGCAACTACACACGGAATTCTTTTTTGAATTATATTTTTAATTTGGTTTTTTAAATGTCATACACGTATACATTGCATTTTGTTCTTGTCTATGCCCCCACCCCCACTACCTCCCTTTAATCCCTCCTGGGCCCCCACAATTTGCATGGGCTACAGAAATGCACAGAGTTGTCAAAACACGCACATTCTTTTCCTATCACACAGAAAGCCAAGTGCACACTCAGAAGTGGGATGGCAGAGATCACCATGGGTTGTGGTGGTCCTTTTATTTCTTATTTAAAATATGTAGTAAGTATACTTTATCCCATTTGTTTAGTTGGGGAGGTGGTATATACAGAAGCACTCATGCATATAGAAGTCAGAGGACAACTTTTGTGTGTCAGCCTGCTCCTCCATGTGGGTACCTAGACTTGAACTCAGGTTGTAGGGCTTTGCAGCAAGCCTTTACCAGCCAAGCTGTCTCCCCAGCCCTTCATTTATGTTTGTGTTTGTGTTTGGTTTGGTTTGTTTAAGACAGGGTCTCTTTATGTAACTTAGGCCAGTCATGAATTCTTGATTCTTTTGTTTCAGTCTCCTGAATGCTGAGATCTGGACATGTGCCACCCTATTTTGTCTAGATGGTTTACTTCAGCCAAAGGATTTGTCATCCAAATAGAAGTCCACTCCAACAAGCTACTACCAATGTGTTTATAAATTCTGCCTCACTTCAATCAGAGGCCAAAGGTCAACCTCAGATCTCATTCCTCAGGCATGACCCTTCCCACCTTATCTTTATGAGATGAGGTCTCTCACTGGTCTTGAACTCACCAAGTAGGTGAGGCTGGACAGCAAGCCCTAAGATCTACTGGCCTCTGCCTCCACAGCACTAGGATTATAAGTGTACACCACCACACCCAGCTGTTTTAACATGTGTTTCAGGAATTAAACCCAGGTCCTCTTTAATGCACAACAAGCATGGTACCAACTGAGTTACCTCCCCGGCATATAGTGTTCCATTTAAAAACCCTTTACCCAAGAAAGCTCACCATCACAATGCTTCACATCAGCACATTGTTACTAGAAATGTCTGTCATTTGCAAGGTTGAAGTCATATTTCTTCACATTGAACTCTCTTTGGCCCCTGGGTAGGATGGGAAATCCTTGCTCTTAGCATGAACGGGAATGAAGGTTGCTTTAAGTTGCTGAGATATACAGTCCATGGGGGCTGTTGAATCAGGCCATCAATTTCCCCTGCTATAAAAGGTTACTCTCTCCCTGCCTTTCAGTTTTTCCCTTTCAGCTCTACACAGGTCACCACTGAATTTCTGCCTTTAAAAAAATTTAGCATAACGGCTTGTCTGGCACAGTGATAGGTCTGGAAAGTTCAGGGGAAACCTTGCTACAAGGTCCTTTAGGACCCGTGATAGACAAAGAGCAACTTCCTCCTTTCCCTGATAACTAGAAACCTTTCTTTCTTCCACCATCCTGCCTCTGTCTCCACATGACCCAAATTTGCCCAGTATACAAATTATGTATGAATCAGCTGTTGCTGTATAACAAATATTCCCAAAGCATATACCTGACTGCAGCAAGCATTTCTCTCTCTCTCTCTCTCTCTCTCTCTCTCTCTCTGTGTCTCTCTCTCTCTCTGTGTGTGTGTGTGTGTGTGTGTGTGTGTGTGTGTGTGTGTGTGTGCGTGTGTGTGTGTGTGTGTGTGTGTGCGCTAGGTTAGTGGACTTTTAAGACAAAAGGCCCAACTCAAGAAGCTCTAACAAGCTAGACTCAGTCACCTGGACCAATATGCCAATTGAAGAGATAAAATGTTGGGAAAACTAATCAGTCAGTTGAGCACTTGCTTCATAACCCCTGAGGACCTGAGTTTGACTACTTCCAAGGACATTGTTTAAACAAAAACAAAGTAATTTTGTAAATAACATGTACCTACAATCCCAGTGATGGGAAGAAGACCAGAAGGATATTTGGGGTTCATTGACCAGCCAGTCTAGCTGAATCAGCAAGTTCCTGGTTCAGTGAGAGATCTTATCTCAAAAAACAAGACAGAGGGGCTAGAGAGATGGCTCAGTGGTTAAGAGCACTGACTGCTCTTCCAGAAGATATGGGTTCAATTCTAAGCACCCACATGGCAGCTTACAGTTATCTGTAACTCCAGTTCTAGGGGACTTGATACCCTCATACAGACATACATACAGGCAAAACACCAATGCATAAATAAATAAATAAATAAATAAATAAATAAATAAATAAATGCCTCACACAGACATGCATGCGGGCAAAAGACCAGTGCAGAAAGGAAAAAAGAAAGAAAGAAAGAAAGAAAGAAAGAAAGAAAGAAAGAAAGAAAGAAAGAAAGAAAGAAAGAAAGAAAGAAAGAAAAAGACAGACCTCACACGGACATACATGCAAGCAAAACACCAATAAATAAATAAATAAATAAATAAACAAACAAACAAACAAACAAACCAATCAATCAGAGAGCAATTGAGAAAGGCACATGCACATGCAAACATTTGCATGCCTCTCACACACAAGAAAGGTACAAAAGAAGGAAGATTCATTAAAAATAAAGAAAGTATATTAACTTACTTTTAAACTTTAATTTATTACTGTTGTGTAGAAGTATATATGATGCGTGTGAGAGGGAGAGTGCTTCTTGCTCCAGCACGTATGTGGAAGACAGGGAACAACTTTCGGGAGTTAATTCTCTCCTTCCACTGTAGGTTGGCCATGGAATTCAGATCTTCAGGCTTGGGCGCTGAGTGCCTTTCCCTGCTGGGCCATCCCACTGGCCCAAGAAAGGAGACTGAATTGCCATGGCCATATTGGGAAGCACCTCATTTTGAACTGAGGGGAAAAAATAATAATCTCCTGCTGTATTCCCTAACAGGGTTTCCTCACTAATTTAATGAATTAATCTTAAATAAATGTACTATTAGGTTAAGGCAGGCTAGTCATAGACCTTTGGAGCCAGAGATCTTCCTGAGGATAATGAATTCCATTTCCTAACAGGTAAATAGAGGCACTTCATGGGGCTGAGACAATGAGGTAGCAGACTAATAGCCAAACAAGGTGTCCCAAAGGTCCCGGCATGGAGGGTCTGTCTTCTGGGAGACTTCTTTTAGTGGAGGTATCATACTTGATGGTTGTTAGTTCTATAATTTCTCCCAGACCTTTAAAGACATCCTAACCCAGCTTTTAAAAGAATAGGAAAAGGCATTTATAGCGTTAGGAAAAATTGAGGCAGGACTGAATTGTCCCAGGGATAAAAGTAACAGTAGACAAGCATGCAACTTCTAAAGGTAAATATGCATTAGCCACAGAAGTGGTTTCCTCTCTCCTTGTCTCGTAGCTTGAGAACAGTAGAGGACATCACTGATGTAAGCTGTCATCCAGAACCTGGGTGAGTCTATCTCTCATCCCCTCTCTCATGAGACTTTTTCTGGAAAGATGTGACTTAATGGTGTTAAAAAAAAAAAAAAAAAAACAGTAAAATTTAAAAAGGCTTCCATGGAAGTCTAGCTTAGTGATCTTGTAAGTTTGTGATGGTTAAGTACAGACGTATGAGTGAGGAACTATAAAAACATAGTGACTGAAAGGCAGCTCCATCACCCAAAAGCCTGCCCTCACATGGATAAGAACTACTGAAAGCTGGAACCATGGAGCTCCCTGAAGATTTGCAGTTAGAGCCATCAAAATGTTCTATGCCTGCTATAAAGAGGAATCTTCTCAGTCTGGTAAATGCCAAGAGCTTCAGCAAGAACTTAGATAGATTAATGAGTATACTACAGCAGCTCAGCAGCAGAGAGTTGCCCCCTTCCAGCAATTCTGCTTGTATAGCCCTGTGAGTTTTGTAAGTTTCAGGAGTTCTCTGAGACTTGTAAGTTTTATTGACTTCCAGTAGCCTCCCTCTAGGAAGAAATGTTTCAAGTCAGAAGAAGTTTTACACAACACCCTCTTTTAGAAAGAGGTTAATTGGAAATAAAGTGCTCAGCCTTTCAGCCTGTCTTAGCCTTCTGTCTCTCAGTGGTTACACAAAAATTCAGATATAAGCCTGAGGTTACTGTCTATTACGCTATTATTACTATTCAAGACAAGCAACTTTGTTAAAGTAAATCCTCCCATCCAGGTAATGGGTAAATAGCTGATAATTCTTAAGATTATCATAGACCCTGTGGGGCATTTCATTTTGTTTTATTAGTTTTGGTGTATACTTACTTGTGTATACATGTGTGTACACAAGTGCATGTGTGGATGTGTGTGTGTGCGTGCGTGCATGCATGCATATGTGTGTGTGTGTGTGTGTGTGTGTGCATTTTGATGTTATAGGTTTTCTTGGATGGTTGGTAGGTTTGTAATGGGAACTGGCTATACAGCACAGGCTGGTCTTGAACTCTAAATCCTCTGGCCTTTAACTCCCAAGTGCTGAACTTACAAGGCTATATACAGCCATGCCTGGCTTACAGCTCCAGTTTGTAACTGTCCTTGGCCAAGACTCGGCCAATATTAACTTTCCCATTCCACAAACATTTTAGTCGATCTTATTAATGTCTATCCTCAAAATTTATTCTTGCCCCCAACAACACTTGAGCGGGAGTCTGAAGATGAAGACCCTACAGAAAGCTGTATAGGAGAATATACATCAGGTCTCTTCATCAAGGATATTCAACCAGGAAACGGTTTCTAGGTTTAGGCTGCAGCATCATGAAGATAAAGTGACTAGTTACCAACCCAAGGCAATTAATATTGTTCAGAGTCCCTGAAGCTGGATTCATTGCTACAGAGTGCAGGCAGTGGACTATAATAGACTCAAAGAATTTTTAATGGAAATGAAGTCCCCTTCAGAAAAATCTGATAGCTGTACAGAGATAGAAAGAGCACAGTCATTCCCTGGAGTGAGGTAATAAAGAGAATAGGAGACACAAGGACCCCATGGAGAGGTCTTAATATGTTAGGTGTGAAGAGGAATATGACATCAACTTTGTATGCTTTTTTGTTTTTGTTTTTTTTGTTTTGTTTTGTTTTACAAAGCCACTAATACACAGAGCTTCCTGGTGTAAACCTAAAACCCCAGAACTGATCAAGAGGATCACAAGTTCTAGGCTAGCCTGAGCTAAATAGCAAGACCTTGTCTCAAGAAACAAATGAAATTTGGAGATCTAGGTTAAGGGTTAGAATACTTGCCTAGCAACTCCCTAATTCATTCTCTCTCTCTCTCTCTCTCTCTCTCTCTCTCTCTCTCTCTCTCTCTCTCTCTCTCTCTCTCTCTCTCTCTCTCTCTCTCTCTCTCTCTCTCTCTCTCTCTCTCTCTCTCTCTCTCTCTCTCTCTCTCTCTCTCTCTCTCTCTCTTTCTGTGTATGTCTCATGCACACACATGCTCTTGCTCTCACTCTTGCTCTCACACACTTGCACGTACACACATGCACACACACTGGCAGAGAGACCTTGTTCTCCTCAATTTTAACAATTCCCCCAGATACCATCAGACCACAAGCTTCAGACAGTGACCTCACTGCACCCACCAGAGCTGACAAGGTAGATGGGACAATTCAGATTCCTAAAGACTCTGCCTCCAGGAGCCTTCTTCCTGGAAGGATGTCTGATGGGTTCCCCTGCAGGACTCAGCATGCCACACTCTCCCTAACTGTAGGTCTTTGCAAATTGTCCAAATAGCAGCTGGTCTTAATCAGCTGCTTACTTATGTCTAAAAAGGAAAGAGCTGAGGAGTTATGGACTTAGTTTCAGAGTTGGGTTTTTGTTTTGTTTTCTTCTTCATCAACAGAGGGTTCAATATTTAGAGCGATATTGATTCGATTTATCTAGTGTTGTAATGTTCCATTGGTTGCTAGGCAACAGAGTTCTTTCTTCCCCGCTTTTTGAGTGGCTCATGGGAGTTTGACTACTGAAGAGATTACTTTGTGTATATGAAACTAAATGGACCATAGGTGCCATACATAAGTGGAGGAACACTGTTTTACTGGGTAGTGTTAAGGCCAGGCTTCCTATAACATTTCTGTAATTGGGAGTCAAACTCCAGAACACAGGCCATTCATATTCACATTCCCCTACAAGGTACCCGCTGAGAACAATTTAACACAAAGTTGTGCCGATGCATAAAACCCTATGTTGTGTGCTTGCTATTCCAGTCTCTAAAGCTCAAAGCTGCACTGGGGCAAAGATAGATTCATTGTCCCTGCTAACGGTTTGAATGTGAAGTGTCCCCCACAGGCTCATGTGTCTGAACTTATTCCCCAGCTGAGGGCATTGTTGTAGGAATCTGTAGACCCTTTAGGAGGTAGACCCTCCCTAAAGGAAGTGGGTCATGGGAGGGAGGCCTTGAAGGACACCCCACCTTCACTTCCAGTTCCACACTCAGCTTCCTGATCCACCAAGATATGAACGAGCCCTGCACAAGCTCCTCCTTGCAAAGACCAAGCTACTCCAGCAACCATACCTTCCTTCACCCACGAGTTTTCTAGTTTCTTTTCTGATATATGAGAATTGTTACGGTTAGCTTTGGCCAGTTTCACACAAACTAGAATCGTTTAGAAAGAGGGAACTTCTATTCTCATAGATGCTTCTGTGAGAGTGGCCTGTAGACAATCCTGTGGGACATTTTTTGGGTTAATGAATGATGTGTAATGTAATGTAAGTGATGCCATCCCTAATTAGAGAGTCTTGCGTTATATAAAAAGCTAGGCTGGGTGAGCCATGGAGTCAGTAAGCAATGCTCTTCCATGGCCTCTGCTGCAGTTCCTGCCTCCAGGTTCCTGCCTTGACCTCTCACCATGACATATTTGTGATCAGGATATTTACGTCAAATAAATTCTTTCCTTCTCAAGTTGCTTTGGCACATAGTGTTTTATCACAGCAATAGAAAGCACTCTAAGACAGGAGGGAAATGATTTATTTCACCTTATAAGTTACAGTCCATCACTGAGAGAAGAATTATATGACTCTTTTTTTCTGGAGAGACATGAAAAGCATCTACTCATCCCAGGTAGTGAGCCAACAACAGACCAAAGTAATGATACCAATAAAGTCCACATTGGTGAGCCAGTGAGTTTATTGAGGTTACTCAAGGGACTATGGTGAGGGGTAAGTTATGAGAGCATAAAAGAGTCAAAGACAGCTGTAGCAACAAAGTACATCCCAACATGGGTGACAGATCACAAAAAAGGGAAACCTAGAGCACAGCATGCAGGTAGCTCAGCTGATTGGAAAGTATCTCTTTCAGGTGTCTCAGGTGGTCTGATCCTGTTCTAGGCAGTCTGGTTGGTCTGAGTATCTTCTAGGCTTGTCTGAGAACATCACTCAAGTAGTCCTTACTGCTTATATCCTCTTGGAGAAGAAGGAGTCTAGTGTATCTGGTCAGTTTTAGGGACTTCCTGAAACTTTTGAGTTGTTTTTCCCCCTGAGTTAATGACCTTCCCTGGAATATAGGCTGTTTCACTTCACTTTAGAACTTCTTGTGTCTTAACCAGCTTAATGAGTTCCAATATGGAATATTTTATCTTTCAGGAAGTTGCTACAAAAGAGGATGTCAGGGTAAGAACTCAAGCAGAAACTATGGAGGAATGCTTCTTGCTGGCTTGCTCTACAGCTCATGCTCAGCTAGTTTTCCTATACAACCCAGAACCACCTAACCAGGGAATGGTGTCACCCACAGTGGACTGGGCCCTCCTAAATCAATTAACAATTAGAACAATTCCATATGCATACACATGCCCATAGGCCAAGCTGATCTGGACAGTCTTCAACTGAGACTTCCTGATCAGATGATCCCATACTATGCCAACTTGACAGTGAAAGCTAAATATGCTAAAGGCAACATACTATAACTGAGGAAAATAAATCCTTTATGTCAGGTGTTTTGGCACAGTGAAGAAACAAGTAACCATTACACTCTCTGTGCAAGTTACCTCTAAACTTCACAGAAATAACCAAAATTGAAACATGAGTAATTATAGAGGCCAAATGCTGGTTGACATTTACTTCCGGTAGTATGAGTTTTCTTCATTTTTAAATCAAACATTCTCCCCAGTAGAATCTGTTTTATGAGAGTGGAGCTCTAAGACAGCAGAATGAGCAAAGTCACCACATGAGTACATTTTCAATTGCTATAACATACAAAATCGCCTTACCTTTTTTTCCCTTTGTAAGTATCTTACACCAATGTACACTGTCTCTTTAAAATTCTTAAGGCAGAAGCAGCGGGCAAATGCGGTACTGTCAGTTTGGGCTGTACAGTTCAGTGACTTGGCATTGATAGTGTTTAGTTTGGAACCTGTGTGGTAGCCTGACCTATTCTAGGATCTTAGCTTTCACTACATTTCAATTCCCTCCCCCCTTCTTTTTTCAATTAGTAGGGAAGGTGAGAGGGCATGTGGAGAGGCTGTAGGAAGAGAAAGAGCGAAGAACCTGGAACTCAGTCCTCTAGGAGAGCTCCCTGAGAGGAACATAGCATTTTAACCAGTCACAAACCTTGCTAGAAAGTCAGGAACTCAGGGTTACAGCCACAGCCCCGCTAGAGATTACACAGCCATTCTCAGCCTGGTTTCCTTGGGTGTGGCCATGGGATACATAAACCAAAGGTCACATGCAGTGTTTGGAATTTTCTATCTGTGAGAAGACCTATTCAGGAGAGAAATGATCCCATTCTTCCAAAGAGAGGCGCTATCTTGAAGAGAGGAAAGATGTGAAGGGAGGAGGAGCGGTGATCTCAGGCAAGTAGCCAACAGCTTGCATTTATAGAGGGTAGGAATGTAAAACAGATGCTGTTCAGGAATGTAAAACATTGCCCTGGGAGCCCCATCATTGGCCTCTGGAGAGAAGGGCTTCTCAGATCCAGGCAAATAACACAGTAAGTCACAGAAAGTTGCATACTCATCAAAACCAGCCCTAAGCTATGGCTCTCTTGGGTTGCCCGGTGCCCTGTTTCCCATTTTTTTTTGTGGCTGTGCATTATCTTGCATTGCTCTGAATAGATGCTATTCTCTAACTAGAAATGAAGTCGTCTCAGTTGTTCTTTTTAAGATTTATTGTTTTTATTTTTAATTATATGCACATGGGGGATGTGCATTCATGCAAGTGTGGTTGCCCATGGAGGCCAGAAGAAGGTGTTAGCTCTCCTGGAGCTGGAGTTAGAGGTGACTGTGAAGTGCATAATGCAGATGCTGGGGACCAAAGTTTGGTCCTCTACACAAGCAGTAAATGCTCTTAACTACTAAGCCACCTCTCTAACCCCATGTTAGTCTTATTTTGCAGAAGCAAACAAATCTGGAGCTCTGACAGCAACAAAATGTTCTAAAACCCCTTCCTAACAAACCTAGTGGGTTTGTTCTGTGAGAATGGAGATCTAAAATAGCATAAGAACCAAGGCCATTGTATAAGTCCATTTTCAGTTGCTATAACAACACCAGAAGATGGGGATTTATAAGGAAAACAAAACGGTCTTATAAAGCTCATAGTTTCAGTGACTAAAAGTCTAAGATCAGATAGTCCCCATCTTTCTAGCCTCTGGTGATAACCCTCTGGCCAAGCCATGGCATAGCAGAGAAAACGGGGTTGGCAGAGGGTAGAAGAAACCAATCACATAGAGAAACTTACTTCTAGAGAACCCTTTCTAGTAAGAACTGTTCTACGTTAGAGCACCATGATGAAACTTTCTGGGTATGATGTATCCAATAACCTCATCATCACATAATAGACTATAGTTCTTAAAGGTTCCATCACCTTCCCAATACAGCCCCTTGGTGACTCATCCACCATATGAATCTGTGGGATCTATGATGATGCCTCTTGTCATCTTGACCAGACTTAGAATCACCTAAGAGATAAGTGAGACTTTCCATAAGGGTCTAAATGGGAGAGGAAGACACGCCCTGAATAAGGAAAGAACCACCCTATGTGCTGGGGACAGGGACTGAACAAAAAGTAGAAGGCAAGCAGAGCACAAGCCCATCTGTCTGTCTGTCTGTCTGTCTGCTTCCTGACTGCAGATACAATGTGACCAGTGGCTTCATGCTCCTGCCCACATGCCTTTCACACCTTGGTGAATTGTGCTTTGAACAACAAGCCTTTCCTTTCTTCCGATGTAGCTTTCGTCCGTCATTCTGTCACAGTGATGAACAAAGCTCCTAATACAAAGGAAGCACACTCTAACAACACCCGAGTTTTGTAGTCACTCCTAACAGGGCAGTTTAAACACACACAGAGAAAATGCTGAGGTCAAGGTCAATGGTCAAGGTCAATGGCCACGGCCACTGCTGTGGGCGCCTCAAGAAATGTCAGCAGAAGGCAACTGAGATGCCTCCACAGGTAAAGAAGCTTGCTGCTGAGGCTTGCAACCTGAGTTTGAGCCCTAGAACTCACATGGTAGAAGGAAAGAACTGACTCCACAAGTTGTCCTCTGACCTCTATCTACACTTGAGCCATGGTATATGCACCCTGCCCTCCCATCCCCCACAAAAAATAGATATTTAAGAAAAATCTCAATAGTCTCTAAGAAGAGTCTATGCTCACACCACTGGTGTAAACCAAGACAAGGAAGAAATTCAGCAGGTTTGGGATCCAACACTGTGTAGAGGGAGGCTAGAGATTGCAAAGAGCTCGCTACCCGCCATGTCCTGGAGGGTCCTTCCAGGACAGGCTAGTGACTAGGTTCGAAGTTCCCGCCAGCGGGTGCTCCGTGCTGTAGAGAGAAACCATCGGTAATGGAAAGAAGCAGGAGACAGAAAGATGCGTTGGAGCAAGACAAGATTCCGTTCAAGCTCCGAGACAATCTTTATTGTTACAATGATTTAAGCACATTGGGGCTGGAAATGGCAGAGGAAGGAAGAATCCACAATGCAACCAGACATCATATACATAGTTATATGTCATAGTTGTCCCAGAGCTGAAGGCCGGACATCTAATCCCTAGCTGGGGGCAGTAGGCTGGGGAGAAGTAAAAGGAATGCCTGCTGTGAAGCCGGAACTCTTTGTGTTGCTAATCAAGCCAAGCCTAAGAGTCAGGGCCCTAGATACAAAACAAGATAATCTGATATCTGGCAGAAAGAGATCAAGGGAATGCCTGCTGTGAGGTCCGAGACACTGTGACTAGCAAAATAAGTCAAACCTGGGATCCTTCATCTAGCAGAATATGCCAAGGCCAAAGCCTTTGTCTCTGACAAGAGATACTTTCTCCCCCAGCAGACTGGTCTAGAAAGATGTCTTAGTTAGGGTTTTACTGCTGCGAACAGATACCATGACCAAGGCAACTCTTTTTCTTTCTTTCTCTTTTTCTTTTTTTTTCTTTCTTTCTTTCTTTCTTTCTTTCTTTCTTTCTTTCTTTCTTTCTTTCTTTCTTTCCATCTTTCTTTCCATCTTTCTTTCTTTCTTTTTTTGTTTGTTTGTTTTTTCAAGACAGGCTTTCTCTGTGTAGTCCCCAAAGCAACTCTTATAAGGACAACATTTAACTGGGGCTGCCTTTGAGGTTCAGAGGTTCAATCTATTATCATCAAAGCAGGAGCATACCAGCATCCAGGCAGGCATGGTGTAGGAGAAGCTGAGAGAGTTCTACACCTTAATCTGAAGGCCACTAGGAGAAGACTGGGTTCCAGGCAACTATGATGAAAGTCTTAAAGCCCATGCTTCTTCCAAGAAGGCTACCCCTACTCCAACAAAGCCACACCTCCAAATAATGCCGCTCCTGGGGCCAAGCATATTCAAACCACCACAAAGGAGGTATATTCGTTACCGAAGCACCTAAAGAGTGCTTCACAAAACTCCAAAGTAGATTGTAAGGTGAGAAACAGAAATAAGAACAAGATGTCTAGAGTCAGGCATGGTGGCTTCTAGTGTGACTTAGGAGGCCAAGGAAAAAGGAAATGATGAGTTCTAGGCTAGTCTGAGCTGCATACCAAGACCCTGTCTCAAAAAGAAAGATGAGGCGATGACCCAGTGGTTAAAGTGCTTGCTCTGCAAGTGTGAAGACCACAGTTCTGACCCCCCCCCCAAACTCACATACAAGCAGAGCTTTTTTAACATAGCTATTTATCATCCCAGAATGAAGGAGGTAGATAAAGTGATCCCTGAGGACAAGCTGGCTAGCTAGACTAGTTAGAACTACAGTCTTCAGGGATGAGTGAGATACCCACCCTCAATAAATTAGGTAAGAGTCCAAGGAAAATGCCTGATGTCGACCTCGATGCCCCGCATACGTGTGAGCACACCTACACAAATGTATGCACAACACATACATACTCAAAGAAAAATAAAAGTACCCATTGTGACAAGCCTTAGATAAAGTGACAAATTCAGTCAATTTGCAAATGGCCCTCCTGATAGTTGAGCCCCCTAAAGAAAGTCTTGAAATGGATTAGTTAAATTAATCATTTCAACAAACTGGAAAAAAAAAACATAATAAACAAAAATCAGTGATAGTCCTTTCTCTAGGCACTTTTCTACATCCATACATCCTGAGTTTTTCTTTAGAATTTTACAAGGCAGGCAGAGAATGTAAGTATCTGGGGCCTGTCTTAGTCACGTTTCTATCACTGTGAAGAGACACCATGACCAAAGTAACTCATAAAATTAAGAGTTTGCTGCAACTCTCAGTTCCAGAGAGTTAGAGTCCCCAGTCATAAGAGTAGAGCACATGGCAGCAGGCAGGCATGATACCAGAACAATAGCTGAGAATTGCATTCTCATCCACAGGCACAAGGCAGAGAGAGAGAGAGAGAGACAGAGAGAGAGAGACAGAGAGAGAGAAACAGAGAGAGACAGAGAGAGAGAGAGAGAGAGAGAGAGAGAGAGAGAGAGAGACCATTCCCAGTGACGCACCTCTTCCAATGAAGCCAAGTTCCCTAGTCATTCCCAAACAGTCCTACCAACTGGAGATCAAACATTCAAATATTTGAGCCTAGGAGAAGCATTCTTATTCAAACTACCATAGAGTCTCAAAATAGTTTCAGGAAAGTGAGCTCTATGATGGAACTATACAGATATTTGCAATGTCAGTGTGTGTGTGTGTGTGTGTGTGTGTGTGTGTGTGTGTGTGTGTGTGTGTTCCTATACATGTGGAGACCAGAAGTTGGTATCAGATGTCTTTCTTGGTTACTATCCACCTTCTTTTTTTGAAACAGGGTTTCTCACTGAACCATAAGCTCACTGATTCAGCTGGACTGGTTGACCAGTGAGTTCCAACAATCAATCCAAGCATTCTCACCTTTCAGAGCTGGGACTACAGACGCACACTGACTTGCCTGGCTTTAAATATGAGTGGTAAGGATTCACATTCTGGTCCTCTCACTTGGACAGTAAGTGCTTTTTGGCTAAGTCGTGGGCTTGGAAAGTAGAGACATGATTTGTAGTGGATGTTAGCTCTTCCTGCTTTGTTTCATTCTCCTTCCATAGTCCTTGACGACTCTCAGGATCTAAGGCTGGGTTTCAGAAGCTAAGCATTGCAAGAGGCGGAGACAGCATGAGTTATTTCCCAATCGCTTGATCATAAACATATGAATCTCAGCCATGGGAAAATATACTGGGCGAGGAAAGGAAATACCACAGCAAGGAAATCAAGAAAAAAGAGTTTGGCCAAATATCCAGCTAGCATTCACAAAGCATTCCTGGGCCAAGCTAATAACCTAACACAATGTCTGACTGCATGAGCTCACTTTCCTGAAACTATTTTGAGGCTCTATGGTGGTTTGAAGAAGAATGGTTCTCAGAGGCTCATATATTCGAATGTTTGGTCTCCAGTTGGTAGGACTGTTTGGGAAGGACTAGGAAGTGTGGCTTCATTGGAAGAGGTGTGCCACTGGAGATGGGCTCTGTGTATATGTGTCTCTCTCTCTGTCTCTGTGTGTCTCTGTGTGTCTCTGTCTCTCTTACCTCTCTCTCTCTCTCTCTCTCTCTCTCTTTCTCTCTGCCTTGTACATATGGATGAGATGTAAGTTCTCAGCTATTGCTCCAGTACCATGCCTGCCTGCCTCTATATGGGGGTGTGTGCACATACATGTGGGGGTCTGAGGTTGACATCAGGTGTCCCCCTCTATTGCTCTCTACCTCATACAATGAGACAGTGTGTCTCTCTGAGCCTGAAGCTCTCGATTTCCACTTCTCTAGCTGACCAGCCTACTCCAAGGATGCCATCTCTGCCTCAAGCTGCCTGCCACTCACATTCAGCTTGTACAGTGGTTCTGGGGTTCTGAACCCTGGTCCCCATGCTTATGCAGCAAGTGTTTTACCAGCTAAGTCATTCCCTCTGCCTAACGTATATTGCTTTTGTAAGTGGGATCAAATTTAACAAAGGAACCCTGTGCTTTAAAATGAATTAGGATAAATTAGTTCCCTAATGAAAGATGCTATCAAGCATGGGAGGAAAAACTAACAGAGAAAAGTCTTAATGTGCTGATATGGAGGGGTAGTCCTAAGGATGTCGGTTTATAGACACTAATGCTGTGTCTATATACACAGATGGCTTTGAACGGCATCAACCCTTCCAACGGTTGGATTACAACCAACCAGTTGGTAACTGCTTGCTTGCTTGACTGAATTCAGTGGGTTTGTTTTGAAAATAGCCTATTCTCTGCCCAACATCACCACTTTTTTCAACCAATTTGCTGAGTGCTAGCTTCAGATGTCTGTATGAGATGCGTGACAACTGCATGTTTAAACTGGGCTTGGGAAATTGGCCGAGGAAGGGAGTTAACAGAGAGCCTGGCACTTAGGAGGTGATCAGACAAAGGATGCCAGATGACAATGAACTCCAATTTAAATCAATCACTGAACTTAGGGAGAACAGCAGAGGGAAGACCAGGCAATTCTGGAAAGTTCCACCATAAAACCTCATAGGGAGCATAGCACTTCCTAGGTACTGGTACACAGCTGTAAGGCTGTGGAGCAGGAAGGAGAAACCAATTACCCAACCTACTGTCTCGGTGTAGATGTTTGGCAAGGTGGGGCATGATTTAACGCCATAGTAGACCTCTCTTTCATGTGGAATAATACTCCTATTTTTTTAAAGATTCGTTTTCATTTTTTAGTTAGATCTGTGTCGGGGGTGTTGAGTATACACAGGAGTGTAGTGCCAGAGAAGGGCATCAGATCACCTAGAACTTCAGGTACAAGTGTTTGTGAGCCACCTATTGTGAGTACTGGAAACTGAATTCTGGTTCAAGAACAGCAAGGCTCCTGACCACTGAGCCACCTTTCCCACCCCAATTGCTTGTCCTAACCAGCTGGGATGGAATTGTGACAAGTTGGACACAGACATCGCTTTCTGACGCATCTCAAGAGTCAGTCAGCTCCGGGAAACCCCTGAGGGTTGCATGGTTCCTTACTAATTCATCTGAGAAGCTTTGGATAAGAACCCCAGGGTTTCTTATCCCAAAACACCACTCACTCGTAGCAGGAGCCCTGCAGTGGACCCTGGGTGAGATGGATGGGTGGTGCCAAGTCTGTAATCTCCTAGAGGGTGTTCCTGACAGGTTTCTCTGATGATTTAGGTGCTGTTGCTAGCCTGGGCTTGATGCATCACCAGAGATTCATCTTTCTCAACAAGCCATGGCTGCTGTTTTGTAACATCCTTCCATTCTTCTCCTCTGGAGAGAAAATGTGATGAATGACAAGCTTGGGGAGACAATTCTAGTTTTTTCGCTTTTTTTTTTTCCCCTTCTAGAATTAGCCTCAGTAAAACAGAAGCACCAGCCATCCAATCCATTTCAGGAAAGGCTTCACATAAGGACAAAATAATACCCACTACATCAATTATGTCTTCTGTGTTATTTCACCCAGTGAGGTCAGAATCATGAGCAAGGGCTGGGGAGATGGGTCATTGATTTGGTATACAAACATGAGGACCTGGGTTTAGATTCCCAGCATGAGACTATCAATCTGAGCATAGTGTCTTGTGCACATGTGACCCCAGCATTGTGAGATAAGGAGAGACAGTTGGTGGGCTTGCTGGTTCATTCTAGCTAGAAAAACAAATGTGAGTTCCAGGTCCAGGAAGACACTGCCTCAAAGGGATAAAACTGCATAGTTCACAGAGACACACAACACACACACACACACACACACACACACACACACACACAAACAAGAACCATGAATACCTATGTGAGCAAAAGAATGAATTTTTCACCTAAATATTATTTAATATTAAAGATAAACAAATTTGACTCCTTTAAAGGAAAATAATTATACATAAATTCACAAATACACAGATTTATTAAGATTGAATCTTACATTTCTGCTCCATAAGTTACTAATATTTTAAATTTTGTTATCTATTGTCTGTCGGGGCTATTATAAAAGTCCCTGTGCTGTTTTGATTTTGCTTTTTAACAATACTTTAAAATGACATTTCCTATGTTTTATTACAGAGCCCATCCACTCATTTTAGAAATGGGGAAAGTGAGGCTGGGAGTGGAGTCCTCAATTTTCACCTGTGGTTGAGAGAGGTCCAGGCCCAGTACCCAAGACCCTTGATCCTAGACTGAACACTCTTTACACTCATGTCACTCATTTGGATCCTGTTTGTTCAGACCTGGGAAACACAAAGAACGGCAGGATGCTAATTGGGTTCTGGTCATTTGAAATCCAAATCTTAAAGAGCCCAAGTGCAAGGCATGTTGTGCAGATTTGTCCTCTAAGCTCTGTCTAAAATGCAAATAAAATATTAACAAGCAACATGGTCTCCAAATTATAGAATGTTTTGGAACATCAATGTTGATATTAGAACCTGGCAGGAGAATGCATCGAGCGTAAGCTCTGATGTCTCTCCTTCACGTTTTCCTCTAAAATAGTCTATGGTGTCATAGTAATAGGAGTGGGATTTCTACTCACTGTAAGACCCATAGACCTACAGAGAGTGAGATCATCTGTGGGATTGTGTATACGACATTTCACAAAGAGCCCAGGCTCACGAAAGAAGGAAGTAGGTGGGCCTTTACTCATTATCTATGCCTAGAAACTACAAGACAACAGAAACAGATGGCTCCCGTTCTCTCACAGTGAGAAACCTGAATGGCCCATCACTCAATATCCCTCCAGAAACTACAGCTTCCAAAATCCCAGAAGCCAGGCTGGCAAAAGAATCTCAGTGTGTGTGTGTGTGTGTGTGTGTGTGTGTACATATGTGTGTACACATGTGTGTGCAAACTCATGCATGTATGTGTGTATTTGTAAGGTCAAGAGACAATCTCTTACCTTCTTCCTCAGGAATCCTCCAACATTTTTTTAAGACAGGATCTCTCACTGGCCAGGAACTTACCAAGTAGCCTAGAGTGGCTGGCCAAAGAGCTCTAGGGTCAGCCTGTCTCTGCCTTCACAGTGCTGGGATTACAAACAAGCAACATGACTGGCTTTTGTATATGGGTTCTGGGAACAGAAATCAGGTCTTTGTATTTACAAGGCAAGTAATTTACCAACTGAGCTATCCTTCCCAGCCCTGAAGACTCTCATTTCTGAATGCAATATGCCAGAATCAACGAACCTTGACTGACCTACATTTTGTGGATGGACAGCAAATGGGACAAAAATGAACTGTTCCAGGTCACTGGTGAGTAGGTTGGGTGAGCTTGACTTAGTTTTAGTCTGGTAATTCTGTCTACTTCTTTTTTTTTTTTTTTTTTTTTTTTTTTTTTTTTTTTTTTTTTTTTTTTTTTTTTTTTTTTTTTTTTTTTTTTTTTTTTTTTTCTGGTTTTGGTTTTTCGAGATAGGGTTTCTCTGTGTAGCCCTGGCTGTCCTGGAACTCACTCTGTAGATCAGGCTGGCCTCGAACTCAGAAATCCACCTGCCTCTGCCTCCCAAGTTCTTAAATGGCTCTGACAGAGTTTAAGCTTCATGGTGGCCCAGTAAACATGCATTTGGCTTTCCCTGTGAGGAGCACTACTTCTAGTTTACTCTTTAGAGTAAGAACTAAAATCGACTTCTTTTCTGCCTTGACTATATAACTGGCTTAGGTGGGTCTTTAACACGGGAATCATTCTTTGATGGACAGCCATGGATAGATAGTTGGATAAGTAGGTAGATACACAGTAAGTAAGCAAGAAGATAATGATATATAGATGATATATAGATGAATAGATGATTGATAGATGTAGATATATAGATACAGACAGACAGTAGATAAGCAGATAGATGATAGATCTATAATAGATTTCATATATTATATAATTTGTTTATTTAAATTGTACAGTCCATAGTGTTTAGCATATTCCCACATTTAGTATATTTGTATAATGCTACCATTATCACACTTTTAGAACTGTATTGATATCTCAAAAAGAAATTCTGGAGTTTGGGGGTGATTATAGCTCAGTTGGCAGAGTGCCTTCCTAGCACCTAGCACCTAGCACCTAGACTCTTGGGTTGGTTCCCAGCATAAACTGCAAGTGGTGGTGTCCCCTGATATCTCAACACTCAGAAGATGCAGCTAGGAGGCCCGTAACTTTGCAGTTATTCTAAACTCTATTTTGAGTTTGAGGCCTCCTGGTATACATGAGATCCTGTGAAAAATTAAGAGAGGGAAAGGAAGGGGTGGAGAAGGAGGAAGAGCAAGAGAAGGAGGAGGAGGTAGAGACAGAGAGAGAGAGAGAGAGAGAGAGAGAGAGAGAGAGAGAGAGAGAGAGAAGCACCAAAAGGGCTGTAGCCTTTATTTCTACCCCTCCAGGCCCCTTTCCCACATGATCCTGTTCCCTAATATGCTTCACTCCCTCAACAGATTCCCCAGTTATGGAAACTTCATATGAACAGAATCATTCATTCTATGGGCTTTTGTAATTACCTCTGTCCACGTAGTACCACTGTGATGACATTAGTCTCCAGATGACAAATGATCCCCCAGCCAGTGACTCTCTCATCTGAGACCCAGACCATATGGGTCAAAGACAAGCTATCTCTATCCAATTCCTGACCCATAGAATTCATGAGAGTAATAAAATGTTTGGCTTCCAACACTAAGTTTTGGAGTGGTCCATTGCACAGCCATGGTAACCAGAACAGATACATAGACCTGTCAGCATAGCTCCAGCTCATTCCTTCAAGGTCTATCCATTTCTCTGAATTCTCACCAGTTGTATTGGAGCCTTGGGGTTGTTTGGATAGAAGTTATTGGATCTCATTTCTTTTTCCATAAAGCTAGGACCAGCTGCAAGCTCCCTGAAGGCAGCAACGAATGTGTCATTTTGACAATTATAGCTCAACACTGGCCACAGTGCCTGGAGCATATAAGTGGGCTGTCCCAGTTATCTATTGTGTCATCGAGGCTGCCCCAGAGAACTTGGAGGCTTAACATGGTGGTTTGAAAATTATGGTCTATGGACAGATAATGGTCTATTTAGACAGCTCTTTGTGTAAATGAAATGTTAAGAGCATTCAACAAAACACATGATCTCTGGCTGGCTTTTGGTGGACACAAATGTTTGCAATAAATACCTTAAGCCCTTTGTGCAAAGCCTGAAATATTTACTACCTGGTCTTCACACAAAAAGGTGCCAATCCCTGGCTAAACACAATACATTCATGAGACTGTGTTCATGTGAGAACTTGGCTGATACAAGAATAACTAAAATGGTCTCTGTGGTAGCTACTTTTAATTGTAATGTTGACACAACCTATAATCACCTAGGAGGATAATCTCAATGAAGGATTATCTACATTAAATGGGCCTGTGTGCATTTCTTTGGGAAATTATCTTAAGTTAATTGATATGGGAAGACCAGTCCACTGTAGGCAGCACCATTCCCTAGGCAGGAAGTCCTGAACCATATGAGTTACTAAATCAAGTTGAGCATGAGCAAGCAAGCAAGCAAGTAGACAACCATGCATTTTCTCTCAACAATTGTCTATGGATAGGATGTGACTAGCTGTTTTAAGTTCCTGCCTCCTTGAATCCCCAGCCATGATTGACTACAATTTGGAATTATAATATAAAAGAAATCCTCTGTCTCCTATGTTGCTTTGTTCATGATATTTTATCACAGCAGCAGAATACTAGAACAATTCACTCACATGATTCTGTCAAGTCAGTTTCATGTGCTGTGGCTGATAGCTGAGAGAAACAACGTAATAGGAAGAATGGTTTATTTTGGCTCCTGGTGTCAGGAATTAGTCTATGTTTGCCTATCTATGCTTGTGTCTGGGGTAGTGATGAGGATGAACTTCATGGTGGGAAGGTGCTGTAGGGCAGAGCTCCTTACCTGATGGTGGCCAGGAGCCAGAGAGAAGCTAGAGACGGCTAGAGACAAGATACCCTTTGTGGCAGTTGAAATGATAATAGCTCCCATAGGCTCAAAGATTTGAATGTATGGTCATTAGGGAAGTAGCACTATTTGAAAGGATTAGGACATATGGCCTTGGAGGCAATGTGTCACTGGGGGTGGACTTTGGAGTTTCAAAAGTCCATGCCAAATCCAGAGTCTCTCTCTCTCTCTCTCTCTCTCTCTCTCTCTCTCTCTCTCTCTCTCTCTTGTTCTACACTTCCCAGTGGTTCAATCCCACTGTTGAATCTACTAAGAGATTCAAGTAAGACTCATTATGATCTGACTGTCAAATTGTCCTCACAGACAGACTCAGAAGTATGTTTTAAAAGTCTTCTCATCTTGGGCTGGTGAAAGAGCTCAGCAGGGAAAGGGGCTTGCTGCTAACTCCGACAACCCAAATTCCATTCCCATGGCCCAAGTGATGGAAGCACAGAACCAACTCTAGCAAGTTGCCTTCTTAACTCCATATGCTAAACAAATAAATGCAGAGAGAGAGAGAGAGAGAGAGAGAGAGAGAGAGAGAGAGAGAGAGAGAGAGAGAGAGAAGAGAATCAAGAAAGATTTGAACTGGGAGTTAGATAACATTTTATTTTGTGTCTTCACAGGAAAAGAAGATATCTAGCCAGGAATCTGAGCAGAGACCCTTCCACTGTGGCCCCTGCCCCTTGCCCTACTGTCAGAGTTACACAAGGCTGGGTGCACACAGCCTTTCTTGTCATTCAGCAGTAGCAACTGCAGTTGGTTAATTACCAGTCACCCAATCTTTCATTCACACCACTCTGGAAGCAAGGATCTCACACATCTAACTTTACCACAAGCCCTGCGTTCCTTCCTGTCCTGCAGAGGGGGAGAAGGGTGACAGGTTTCAGACTTTACAAAAGCACCAGTTTAAAGCCCAACAAAGAAATGCTTCACATTCAATGAAAATGAGGGACTGAAAAAAACAAGAAGCTTAGTCTCAATTTTCGATTCCTTTCCCTCACCATCCCCTAGCAAAGAGGGCAAGGTAAAGCCTCCTGACACCTGCTCCAGAAGGGTAGCCAGGAGGAACCATTCTGTAACAAGGGCCCATGTTCTCTTACCTCTGTGATTGTTACTTGGGCCTTATAGCCCCTTAGACTCTATGCCGATTTTGTATTAAGCTAATTAATCTCTCCTCCTACCCCTCTGTTTGTTTTATTACCTCTTCACAACTTATCCCCAAAGAACACTTCTGGTCAGGGGAGAGATAAAGATGGGAAAATGAAAGTAACAGCAAAACCATTTTAGTCCCAGGCAAGTGCTCTACTGCTGAGCCACACCCCCCAGCCATTCACTGGAGAATTCTAGTCAGAGGCTCTGCCGCTGAGTCATGTAACACACATGCACATGTATACACACGTGTATACACACACACACTACACACACACATATGAATAAATCTTTTTTATTAAAGAACTTTGAGACATTGGAGAGAGATGGATTTTTATTAAGAATACATACTGTTCTGCCAGAGGATCCAAGTGTGCTTCCCAGCACTCATATTGGGCAGCTCTATCGTTTGTAACTCCAGGTCCAGAGGGGATCTGATGTCTTTGGCCTCTGTGGATGCCTGATCTCATGTGCACACACCCCACCTTACAGAAGCATAATTTAAAATAATCTTTTTTAAAAAACCTTGAAAATAATAGTGTTATACTACATGTAGAAAACATTAGGGTACATATCAATAAACTTATTAAGGATCATGGAGGTTCATTGTGGAGGCTGGCTAATATGTTACCTGTTTAAAGAATGTGTATTGATGAATAAATTCATGACCAACTAGTACAAAACTGTCTAATTACTTACACTTGATTTCTGTCTCTGACAACTGCTAGCTGCATGTTTGGGTATGCAATTTAATTTCTCTAAGCCTGTTTCCTAATCTTTAAGGTTGTATTAATTTACATATTCAATTTAGAAGCATTTAACATGATGTGAAAGATAAGGAATTAATAAACACGATGCACTACATTGTGTTTGTATGTTGTGCGTGGGTATGTGCACGTGAGTGCAGATGCTGTCAGAGGCCAGAAGAGGGCAGAAGAACCCCTAGAGTTGAAGTCTGCAGGTGTTTGTAAGGTGTCTGACATGGGTATGAGGAACTGAACTTTGTTCCTTTGTGAGAGCTATACATACACTTAATGACTGAGCCAGTTTCCTAGTCTTCAAGGTTGCCATATTAAATTACATAGTCAATATAGAAGCACTTAACATTATATGGAGGATAAATGATCAATAATCATTGGCTATTTTATTATAGGTTTTAATAATTCTTGGGCAAAGGCTCTTTATAAATTATTCTCATGAGACTTTTATCTTTGAAGGAGAAGGAAAATTGACCATAAAAAAGAATTTCAAAAGCATTTACCTGAAAGCAACATAATTGGCAAAAGATTGTATTAAAATTCATTAAAAAGACGATCAAGGACATTGAGGGAAACTGGTGTTGAGAAAAACAACAATATTACCAGAATAGTGAGGGGTGCCATCAGAAGACCAAAGATGTTTAGGAATTCATAAAATAAAGGGAGTCGGTGGGTATAGGCATATATTGTTGCAGCAGCACATGATGAAAGCCATTTTGAAGACACTGGATTCATGGGTAAAACTTAATTGGGGCTAGCAAAAGGGCTCAGCTGGTAAACATGTTACTGTCAGGCCTAATTACCTGAGTCCCATCTCTGGATCTCACATGGTGGAAGGAAAGAACCAACTCCTGAACATGACCTTTGACCTCTACATGTGGCATGAATGAATGTTCACTCACATATACAGATTCTAAATATATATATTAATAAACAAATAAGTAAGCTGTTCTCATATTATGAACCTATCTTCATATTGTGGTGTTTGGAATGAGAAATGCCTCCCATAGGCTCATAATATTTAAATGCTTGCTCCCAGCAAGTGGCACTGTTTGGGAAGGATGGGGAGCCTTCGGGAAGTGGGTCCTTGCTGGGGGAAGTGAATCACTGGGGTGAAGTTTGAGGCTTTATAGATCAGCCCACTCCTGCTTTTTCTCTCTGCCTCCTAACCGTGGATTCAGTGTGATTAGCTAGCTTCTTGATCCTCTTACCATGCCATCCCTGCCTTAATGGACTCTGCCTCTCTAGAACCATAACCTAAAATAAAACCTTTACTTTGGTATTATATCATAGCAACAGGGAAGTGTGAATACAAAGATGTCCATTTAAATATGCACACAAAACTGCATTTAGAGATTTGTGCACAGATATTTTCAATATTCATTGAAATATTTTCCTGCAATTGCAAAAAATTATAAGTAACCCCAAAGCCTATGAAAATTATATTAAGAATTGTAAAATATTCGCACAGGTACTCATGTGAAAAACATTATCATGAAAGTATTGTTTTAATCATTCCTGTTTGGTTGATCTTCATATCTAAAATTGAATTAAAAAAGAGAATTGCATAAAAATGCTCATGGTGCCACTTTTATAACAATAAAGTCAGATATTCATGGTTTTTTAATTTTTTTATTGTATTTATTTTTCTCTTTCTCTGTGTGTATGTGTGTTTGAGAATGCATGCCACTTCGTGTGTGCGTGGGTCAGAAGAGAGCATACTATATTTTTTCCAGGGATTGGACTTGGGTTATTATGCTCTGCAGCAAAAGTCTTTGCCCACTGAGCCACATGTCATCCCAGATACTCATGATTAAACATACAATAAATGTGTGCGTACATATGAACACAATGAAAAAAGACCAAATACTTTTATTTTTTTATTGGATATTTTATGTATTTACATTTCAAAAGCTACCCCTTTTCCCGGTTTCCTCTCCGGAACCCCCTCTCCCATAACCTCCCCCCTGCTTCTATGAGGATGCTCCCCCTCCCACCCACCCACTCCCTCCTCACTGCCCTGGCACTCCCCTATACTGGGGAACTGAGCCTCCATAGGACCAAGGCTTCTCCTCCTATTGATGCTAGACAATGTCATCCTCTGCTACATATGCGACTGGAGCCATGGGTCCCTCCATGTATAATCTTTGGGTGGTAGTTTAGTCCCTAGGAGCTCTGGGGGGTCTGGTTGGTTGATATTGTTGTTCTTCCTATGGGGTTGCAAAAGCCTTCAGCTCCTTCAGTCCTTTCTCTAACTCATCCATTGGGGACCCCGTGCTAATTCCAATGGTTGGCTGCAAGCATCTGCCTCTGTATTTGTCAGGCTCTGGCAAAGCCTCTCAGGATAAACTATAACAGGCTCCTGTCAGCAAGCACTTCTTGGGATCAGCAATAGTGTTTGGAGTCTGTATATGGGATGGATCTCCAGGTTGAGCAGTCTCTGGATGGCCTTTCCTTCAGTCTCTGCTCCACACTCTGTCCCCATATTTCCTTTAGACAGGAGTCCTTCTAGGTTAAGAATTTGAAGATGAGTGGGTGGCCACATCCCCCAACCAGGGACCTTGACTAACCTCTGGATATGGTTCCCCTCCCCTTTGTTGGGCATTTCAGCTAATCTCATCCCTGTTGGGTCCTAGGAGCCTCTTGATTTCCTGGCATCTGGGACTTACTAGTGGCTACCCCAGTTCCCCATCCCCCATTGCTACACACCTCTGTTCAAATTTCTGACCCTCTGTATATCATCCCTGTCTCCTCTCATACCTGATCCTGCCCTCCTTTCCCCCTCCCCTTCCTCTCTTCCTCCCAAGTCCCTCCTATCCTCTACCTGCCAGGAGTATTTTGGTCTGTCTTCTAAGAAGGACTGAAGCATCCACATTTTGGTCTTCCTTCTTCTTGAGCTTCATATGGTCTGTGAATTATATCTTGGGTATTCTGAGGTTTGGGGCTAATATCCACTTACCAGTGAGTGCATACCATGTGTGTTCTTTTACGACTGGGTTACCTCACTCAGGATGACATTTTCTAGTTCCATCCATTTGTCTAAGAATTTCACGAAGTCATTGTTTTTAATAGCTGAGTAGTTCTCCATTGTGCATACTTTTAAAACACCTAGTTAAGAGTATTAAAGTCCAGTTTGGAATGAGTAATCACATAAAAAATTAGGTTGTCAACTAAGAATAGAACTGTTGAGTAAAAAGTTATCATAGGAAAACAGCTAGAAGAAATATTGATCACACCTAGGATGAAGGAAACAGACAAAAGCAGCCAGGATTATTAAAACTGAAGAAAAATGAGGGGTGGTACCTCAACCTCTGGGGCTCTGATGTTGGTGCTACTGAAGAGGCATGATGACTCTCAGTACAAAGCCCTGAGGGAACCAAATACTGCATTTACATACTACCAAGACTGAACTATCACAATGAGGGAAATTTGTGTTGGTGGTAGGGTAAGAAAGTAGAGGAAAGTCATCATAGCAAGCCCACAGAAGACTCAAGGAAGAACACAAGAAATCCATAGGAAGTCACAGGAGGTTCACCGGAAGCATACAGAAGGTCTGCAGGAAATACACATGAGATCCACAGGAAGCACAAAGGAGGTCTGCAGGAAGTCATAGGAAGTTCACAGGAAGCATAGAGAAAGTCTACAGGAAGTACCAAGAAGAACCTCAGAAAGCATAGATGAGGTCCACAGGAAGTCATAGAAGTTCTACAAGATGTCAGAAGAGGACCACAGGAAGTACATATTAGATCCATAGCAAGCACACAGTAAGTAAGCACACTAGAGGTCTACAGGAAACACACAAGAAGACCACAGGAAGTACACAGAAGGTTCACAAGAAGTACACAGGAAGGAAAAATTCTCCACTTCCTCTTTTCAAATATCCTCTCTAGCCAACCACTGGCCAGTTCTTGCAAGGTCAGATATGGTTTGCATGATCCCCATCCTGGGACCACAAAGCCCCTATAGTAGAGTCATGATCCCCATTCTGGGACCACAAAACCTCTGTAGTAGAGTCAGCAGCAATGCAAAGTCAGTATCCCAGGGACAAGCAGCCTTCCTGAGATAATGTTGACGTCAAGGTCTTGAGACTCCAGGCACACACACACAAGTTTACGAACTCTGGGATACACAATGAACAATGGCTGCTGATGTAAACCTTTGAGCCGTTATTCAGAAGCAAGGTAGAGCTGGAAGTTAGTGATTCAATTACTAGAGGTAACACCTTGAAACTTAAAACAGCATATATTTCCATTTCTGTGGAGCAAGAAGAATCTTTTATGCTTAATTTTTATCAAGCTGTGAAGTGAGGTTTTAGCCATAGGTGTCTTATTGATACCAGCGGTGCTCAGAAGGCTCTGACTCTCAAGTCTCTTCAAGATTATCCTCCTGCAGTGTCCCCACAGGCTCGAGCGCACAGCCCAATGCGAAAGCAACTTTTTTCTTTAGAAGTTTCCTAGACATTTTTTCTTTCCTGCTAATATTTTTTTTCAGCCTCATTCCATACATTGTGTCAGAAAGCCTCGTTCAGTACCAGGGTCAGTACTTGCCAAAAGCATATGGGAATTAATAAAGCTTTCAGCCAACCAGCCTGCCTTTTGTCAGTATGGAAAGGGGTGTGTGTGTGTGTGTGTGTGTGTGTGTGTGTGTGTGTGTGTGTGTGTGTGAAATAGACACAGCAAGTATAGAGAGACATGAAGATACCTTTAAAAAATTCAAATCAACATTATTTTTATTATTTTATTTACGTCTGTGTGTGCATATGTGGGGGGTGTATTTGTGTCTCTGTGTGTGTGGTGTATTTATGTATGTATGTGTGTCTGTATGTGTATAGTGTGCATGTGGTATATTTTTGTCTGTATGAGTGTGTCTGTGTGCATGTATGGTGTGTGTATATGGTATATTTATGTTTGTGTGTGTCTCTGTGTATAGTGTGTATATGGTATATTTGTGTCTGTGTGTATGTGTGTATACAGTGTGTGTGTGTGTGTGTGTGTGTGTGTGTGTGTGTGTGTGTGTGTACACATCCTCAGAGGCCAGAAGAATGTATTAGACCCACTGAAGCTGGAGTTAGAAGTGATTGTGGGGCACTCAATGTGGGTGCTGGGAACCAAACTTGAGATCTCTACAAGAACAACAAACGCACTTAACCCCTAAGCCATCTCTCCAGCACCCCTACGTGGATTTTAAAACAAAAAAACTCCTGCTGGGGATAAAGATTATTCAGTCGATGAAGTGTCTATTGCACACACCTATGGTCCTGGAGTTGGGAGGTGGAGACAGGAAGATCCTGGGGCTTGCTGACCAGCCCGTCTAGCCAAATGGATGAGCTCCAGGTTCAATAAGAGAACTTGTCTGAAATATAAGATACAGTACACAGGATGATACGCTGACACCCACAGATATGTGCACAGACATGCATGCATGCATACATACGTACACACACACAGGGGGGGAGGCTTCTCAGGTTACAACCACATGCCAGATAGACACTTTACTCCGAGATGGAGCTCCATGCATGCTTTATTACCATTCAGATCCTCCCACGGCAGGACAAGTGGTTTTGTAGGAGTCAACTTCCTAAATCCTGCATCTTCACACCTGTGGAGCCAGGTTAGCGACTCCTGTCTTGTAGGGTGGTTACTAGAAGTAAATACAATAACAAGGAAAAAGATCTGGCAAAATGCCTGGGACATACACGGGTTGCAAGTATCAGAGTTTATTGGTCCTCTCTAAAAGTTTATGAGCTGTTATAAAGACCAGACATATCCTTTCTGTGAGCTGAAGAGGGATTTTTAAATCATCCTATTGAAACAGTACAAAGAACCGAACCCTATAAACACTGGATTTTCTCCCACAGATACAAAGCTTTGGGAAACTTTATCCTTGTTTCTCTTGGTATATGACATTAACATTAACCTTGCACTTTAGTTGAGTGAAAAAGGAAGTCACTTGACCAAGATGCCACCACAATCGATATGATTAGCAAATAGCTATTAAGTGAATGATGAGAGGGTAGTGTATACAGCATGAATACCTTGGATAAAAGATGACTCTCATCTTTAGGAATGAAAAGAAACAACATAGGATTTTATCATGCTGCTCTGAACCATGCACAACTTAAAACTTCAAGTTATTTATGGAATATTTAATATTTTCAAGTCACCATTGATGAGAATTGCTAAAACCACAGAAGATAAAATTGTTGGTATATATATTTAAGTAAATATATATATATATATATATATATATAGTTATAAATAAATATGAAGCTTATTTGTGTGTATATATGGAAATATACATATGTAAATGAGAAATTATATATAAATTTATGTGAGCATTACTGTAATGGTTTTCATGGAAAAACAACAGATTTCTTCAAAGAGCTCCTTATTTTTAAAAATAATCTCTCACTATTGCTCTTGCTGTCTCTCAGAAATGGAGAAATGGCTCATTGGTTAAGAGCACTGATTGCTCTTCTACAGGACCTAGGATCAATTCCCAGTACCCTCATGGAGTCTCACAACTATCTGTAACTCAGTTCAAGGGGGCTCTGACACCCTCTTCTGGCCTTTGTGGACACTGCATACTCTTGATGCACAAACAAACATACAGCAAACCACCCAGGCAATTTTTAAAAATTAAATTAAAAATCTCTGTCTGTTTCTGTCTCTTGTCACTCTTTGTCTCTCTGTTTCTCCATATCTGTCTCTCTATCTGTCTCTCTGTCTCTCTCTCCCTCTCTGTCTCTCTCTGTCTATCTCTCTCTCTCTCTCTGTAAGTGAGGAGCTGAGGGTGTGGCTCAGTGGTAGAGCACCTGCCTAGAATCCCCCAGTGAGGGGCTGGGGGCATGACAGTGGTAGAGCACTACCTAGATCCCTCAGTAAGGGACTAGGGGTGTGGCCCAGTGGTAGAGCACCTGCCTAGACTCCCTCAGTGGGGCTGGGGGTGTGGTTTAATGGTAGAACACCTGCCTAGAATCCCCCAGTGAGGGGCTGGGGGCATGGCTCAGTGGTCGTACTGGCTAGTTTTGTGTGTCAACTTGACACAAGCTGTAATTATCACAGAGAAAGGAGTTTCAGTTGAGAAAATGCCTCTATGAGATCCAGGTGTAAGGCATTTTCTCAATTAGTGATCAAGGGGGGGAGGGCCCCTTGTGAGTGGTACCATCTGTGGGCTGGTTGTCTTGGGTTCTATAAGAAAACCAGCTGAGCAAGCTAGGAGAAGAAAGCAAGCCAGTAAGCAGTATTCTTCCATGGCCTCTGCATCAGCTCCTGCTCCTTGACCTGCTTGAGTTCCAGGCCTGACTTCCTTTCGTTATGAACAGCAGCATAGAAGTTTAAGTCACATAAACCCTTTCCTCCCCAACTTGCATCTTGGTCATAATGTTTGTGCAGGAATAGAAACCCTGACGAAGACAAATTGGTACCAGGAGTGGGGTATTCCTATGACAACCTGGCCATGTTTTGGGGAGGATTGTGGAAGGACTTTGTAACTTTGAGCTAGAAGAGCCATTGGGATGTTAAAAGCTCTGTGGGGTGTTCTGCAGGAGCTTGGAAGATAATGTTGAGAACAGTGCAGAAGATGGAGGTCTGGCTTGTGAAATTTCAGAGGAAAGATTAAAGACTCTTATCAGGGCTATTGCTAGTTTGACTTAAGATTCTGTGGTTATGATTAGCTGGGGCTGAAGAAATCAGCTGTGATTAACAAGATACTAGAACTACTAAAGCAAAACCATTGCATTGCTGGAACTATTGATGCTGGTTAGCTGAAGCTAAGATATTAGTGGTGATTAAGAAGAGACCAACATCATTGGGGTGAAATCTTCTGAGAAGTGTTTTCTGAGAGCACAGAGGCTGCATTCCAGAGATAGCCAGGGTTGTACTTTGTGCTGTGACTGGACTTGGTAATGTGTAAGAGTCACCCAGGTGGTACTGGTTTTGAAGGCATGAAGGAGTCGTGAAGAGCAGCTGAGGCCTGGGCACTGTGAGAGGCCGTGGAAGGCCATTGGTGAAGGTGCAGCTTCAGTTGCAATTGATGGTCCAGGACTGAAGGGGTCATGCAAGGGAGTTGAGATTCAGGCACTGTGAGAGGCCGTGGGAGGCCACTGGTGAAGGTATAGCTTCAGTTGCATTGACAGCCCAGGACTGAAGGGGTCATGCAAAGGAGGTGAGGCTTGGCACTATGGAGAGAGCCTATGAGAAGCTGTTGGTAAACTTAGTTGCAGTGGAAGACAGCAGTGTTTTGGAGATGCCAGTGCCATGAGATGACCACCAAGAGCAGCAGCAGCAGCAGCAGCAGTGGAGTACAGGCATCTGGAGCCTAGAAGACAAGGTGTGTGCTACAAAGGGCAGAGCTGGAGAAGTGACTCAAGCCCTTGGAGGAATCCAGAAGATCGTGAGTGGATCCCAGAAAATGGACGGTTGGAGTTTGATTTTGCTTTTGATTGTGACTGTGGTCTGATATTTTTCCCTCTTGAAGAAAGAAGGTATTTTAGTGGAGCCCACAGTAAAGAGACTTTGAATTTTTAAAAGACTTTGAATTTTATTGGATGTTTAAAAGGGACTGAAATGTTAATATGTAAGAATTTGCAAAGACTGTGGGACTTTTAAAGTTATTTAGATCTTGGGGATGAGTAAGAAAGTAGGGGTCGAGGCTTAATGGTGATGTGTTTGTGTGTCAAGTTGACAAGGGGTCAATTGTACTGGCTAGTTTTGTGTGTCAACTTGACACAAGCTGGAGTTATCACAGAGAAAGGAGCTTCAATTGAGAAAATGCCTCTATGAGATCCAGGTGTAACTTGATCTCAGTTAGTGATCAGGGGGGAAGGGCCCCTTGTGAGTGATACCATCTGTGGGCTGGTTGTCTTGGGTTCTATAAGAAAGCAGGCTGAGCAAGCCAGGAGAAGCAAGCAAGCCAGTAAGCAGCATCCCTCCATGGCCTCTGCATCAGCTCCTGCTCCTTGACCTGCTTGAGTTCCAGTCCTGACTTACTTTCGTGGTGGACAGCAGCATGGAAGTGTAAGCTCAAAAAACCCTTTCCTCCCCAACTTGCATCTTGGTCATGATGTTTGTGCAGGAATAGAAACCCTGACGAAGACAGTGGTAGAGCCCCTGCCTAGAATCCCCAGTGAGGGGCTGGGGGCATGGCTCAGTGATAGAGCATCTGCCTGGAATCCCCCAGTGAGGGGCTGGGGGTGTGGCTCAAAGGTAGGGCTCCTGTCTAGGATCCCATGAGGGGCTAAAGGTATAAGAGTATGGCTCAATGATCTCTCTCTCTCTCTCTCTCTCTCTCTCTCTCTCTCTCTCTCTGTTTATTTGTATGCCATATATGTGCAATATCTTACCTATGGAGGTCATACTGGAGGGTTGGGTGCCCTGGAGCCAGAGTTAGAGATAGATATGAGTTATCCAACATGGGTGCCAAGCCTGCTGAGCCATCGCTCCAGCCCAACACTCTCCATTTTTCCAAAAATAAAAACATAATATCTGTAAAAGTAGAACAAGCTTCTCAAACTGAACAATAGAGGACCCAAAAGATAGAAACGGTAAATGAACTTGAAAGTACAATTAAATGACTGAGAAAGAAACTCAACAAACAGATGAAATAAACTCTTAGGATTTTGCTCAGAAAATTCCCTAGAGGAAAAGCTCTAAAGCATATAACTATAATACAAACAGGGCAAACAGAAAACCATGCTGAAAGAAAACAGGATACCAAAAGAAAAGGTGATGGGTGGGAAGACAGGGGAGCAAGGAGAACATTCAGAGTTCTTGCCTTTGCCATTTGGTAGCCTCATCACGCTGCTTCCTAGAGGAGTCTCTGGGATTGAAGGAGGTAGCTCTATTTTCTGTTTTCAAACATGGAGTTCTCCTGAGGGAATAGGGTGGGCTGAAGGGAACTCTGCAGACTGAGTGATACTCTGCACTTGTACTGACCACTAGTCTATCAGCTCACTCCATTATATGTGCCATCTGTAATGAGTCTTTTCATAGGACTTTTGCAGAGACAATCTACAACTGGCAATTTGTTTGAAAACTACTGAGACCAGCAAGAAGGCTTAGTGGGTAAAGGCACTTGTAGCCATGCCTAACACCCTTAGTTTGAACACTGGGACCCACATGGTAGGAGAGACCCAAGTACCATGCAATTTAAATTTTGTATTTAAAAATGAAGATATTAGCAAGAAGTGAGTGAGGAGGAGGCTCCAATCCACCCTAAAATCATGGTTCAAAGCACAGATACAGGTTCAGGCATCAGGAAAACACACATAATTTGATTTAGTTAAATAGGTTTAATTACAAAACAATATTAAGGTGATAGGGAAAGTTTGATTCCAATTATATTTGAATAGAATAGAAAAGCTCAACACATTTAGCAGAAATAATATTTGTGATAGAAGAAAGCAAAGAACTTCATTAAGTGGAAAAGAAGACGTGGTGGAGAAAAGAGATAAATACCGATTATAACATTAAGCATAATAGACTGTGTTCAGCTTCTAGTTTTAAATATCATCTACTTAGTGGTCCTGAAGCAGACTTTTTCAACTCTTAATTAAAATGCTTCTTTTAAAACACAGAATAAAATAAAATTCACATCTCCACAAGAAAACAGGACAAATAGCCTATGGTAAAGCTAGAGACAGTTTCCTGTCTGCAGATAATGGAACTAGAATGGTTCGCTAGAAAGGGCTACAAGTGTAGCTCAGGAGTAGGAGCTTTGAAATTAGTAAGGACCTGGAATATGCCTCATAGGTAGAGCTCCTGCCTAGATTCCCCTAGTGAGGGGCTGTGGGCGTGGCTCAGTGATAGAGCCCCTGCCCAGAATCCCCCAGTGAGGGGCTGGGGGCATGGCTCAGTGGTAGAGCCCCTGCCTAGAATCCCCCAGGGAGGGGCTGGGGGCATGGCTCAGTGGTAGAGCACCTGCTTAGAATCACCCAGGGAGGGGTTGGGGGCGTGACTCAGTGGTAGAGCACCTGCCTAGAATCCCCCAGGGAGGGGCTGTGGGCGTGGCTCAGTGGTAGAGCCTCTGCCTAGAATCACCCAGGGAGGGGCTAGCTCAGTGATAGAACCTGCACAGAATCACCCAAGGAGAGGCTGGACATGTGGCTCATTAGTAGAAGACTTGCTTATAACTTTCCAGTAAGGAACAGGAGTGCAGCTCAACCCTCGCCTAGCATGTTCTTTACTAGTATATTTGAACTATCTGTCCTGGGAAATGTACTCTTGAAAGGCAATTTCTGTCCTCTCTGACCCAGAGATAAAAAAACATGAGGAAAAAGAACTGAGATGGAGAGAGATGAGGATGGGGAAGGAGGGGGACTATTCTATTAAATAAAATCAGAGAATTTGATGGAGAGTTAAAAATGTCACTGAGAAAAGGACATAGCTTTCTCCCTGTGCCAAGACAGAACACAATATCTGTCTGTCATTAACTGGTGTCTATTTTGGTTTAAATCTGGATTTGCTCCATGGTTTTCTATTCTGTATGTCTTGTCCATAGCTTATGGAGCTATCATGAAGGCCATGAAGGTTCTTAAAGGTGGGCCTGACTGTTGACTAGAAGAGGACCTTTAAAGCTTACATGTATCCCTGGTCTTTCCTTCCAAGCTTGCTGCCATGTGAACAAAGCCCTACTACACACTGCCACCATGGGCAGATCCATTCCCTTTGCCTGCCCTGCCATGATGGACTGGAATCTCTCCAAACCCATGAGTCAAAATAGATCCTTCCTCTCTTGGGTTGTTTCTTTCTGGTATTTTGTCACAGCAATGCTGTAATATTTGCAAAGAGAAGACACAGGAGGGTCAATATTTTCGTTACTAAGTATTACAACATGTGGTCCTTCTGTGAAAATCAGTCCTTTGTTAGCAAACAGTGCATCTTAATTATTATCCTGACAACCTATAATCAAATCATTATTACGATGATTTGCCTTATGAATAACAACACTTCACATTTCTGATAAGTTGGATGGAAATGGAGAAATAGGAACAGCTATTTAACAAAATAAAGCCAGTTAGAGCATGCAGAGACGAGTTCCTGATTTGGACTTTGTTAGAGTTTTATCCTAAAGAGCAAAGTTAGGGCTGGAGAGATGGTCAGGTCACACAAGGGCTTGCTCAGCAAGCCGGGGGCCTGAGTTTGAATTTCTAGAACCCAAGAAAAGTCGGGCTCAAGCAGATAATGCCAGGAAGATGGAGGCAGAGAAGAGAATCCTGGCACACACAGTAAAAACAATCAAGAGATCCAGCCTCAAATGAGATGGAAGGTGAGGACCAATACCGAACGTCGTGCTTTAATCTCTACGCTGACACTGTGCCAGCCCACACCCATATTCCCATGCATGAATGGCTGTGCGGGCATGGCACACATGCATTTTACGTACACATAAAGATAAATTAATTTTAAAATGAGTTGAGTTCATAATTTTCCTCCTCATTCAGAGGAACATTTTGGGCTCTATAAAAATATCTAGGATTAACACCCCCTGTTGGTATCTGTGTACGTTCATAATGTTCTAAGCCATCAGTGTCTCTCTACCATATTGGTCAAGGGATTTACCATATGATTAACGATACTTCATCCTCCTCAATGCATTTCAATACCCATTATGCCATTAGATCCACATAGTCACCAGGGAGGAAATCGGGGTCTGTCTGTGTCCAGGATGAAGTGACAGAGGTCAGTGTGGCTTCCCAGGACACGTAGTAGGAAGGATTCCCATTTTCTTTCACATCACATTGTGCTTGTTACAGTTGCTATTAGCTGTAAGACACATCAGTCAGATCTTGCACCTGAGCCATGAAAGCCTCAGTCAAGAGGCTTGCAATGGACTCCCATCACCCTTTGCCAAGATCTGTAAACACATGTGAAGAAAACCCGTAAGATGTCTCAGTTACTTTGAAAGAGGAAGGCCCAAAAGGAACATAGGAAACTGCTGGCCTGTTCTTGGTCTTTATCCTGACCTCAGCAGCTAGCCCATGTGCTCAAATTGAGATTTTTTTTGAGCTGGAAACGTGTAGATCTGTGAACATTCCTGTATCAAATTTACATTTCAATACAAGTGGAATTAGGGGCTGGAGAGATAGATCAATGGTTGAAAGCATGTATGTGTACTGCTCTTTCAAAGGACAGCTTTGATCCAAGCACCCACGCTAGGCAGCTCACAAACGCCTGTAACTCCTGCTCTGCTAGTGACGCCCTCCTCTGGCATCCATGAGCAACTGCACTCACATATACACGTACAGCACACAGAGAGACAGATGCAATTAACAAAATTTAAAGGAGAAGCTTTTGTGTTTGATTTGCTGTGTCCTCATCTCCTCCCAAGGGACTTCTAGGCAGGTGCTCTAACACTAGGCCACGCCCCCAGCCTTCTGACTAAAGGATTCTAGGCAGGTACTCCACAATTGAGCCACGCCCCCAGCCTTCCGACTAAAGGATTCTAGGCAGGTACTCCACAATTGAGCCACGCCCCCAGCCATGGGATAATTCCAGACAAGCTACACCCCCAGCTCTCTGTTCAACTTTGTTTTTCAACAGGGTCTAAGTTACCTAGAACGGCCTTACAGACACTTTGTCACCAGCCTTGAAATTACAGCCCTCCTGCCTCAACTTCCCAAGTGGCTGGAATGACAGATCTGTGCCAGTAGGCTGGGCACAAGTGGCTTCTAAAGGAGTAGGTAACTTTATAATCTCATACTTGCTTTTTGAGTCTCATGTTGTCCCTCAACTCCTTGAATTCTTTGTTTCTTCCTTACCAGGGCGAATTGTCCTACTTGTTAGAATTGTACCACAGCAAATGTTAGTAAATGATGTGCCTAGTGGTGGTGATTAAGTCAAATCAAACACATTTGTCACCGAAGCGGTGGCCTCCAGCTGTTTATCTAGGAAATATAATTGAATACTAATGGGGTAAACACTACAACTTGCTGGTTTCTTTTTCACTAAAGGTATGGGCTTTGAAATATAAACTGAGGGGTTAGAGAGATGACTCAGTAGTTAAAAGTGTGCACCATTCTTGCAGAAGACCTGTGTTCAATTCCTAGCACCCCCACTGAGCAGTACACAACTGTCTGTAACTCCACCTCCAGAGCATCTGACACCATCTTCTGACATCTTTGGGGGCACTTGCATTCACACACACACACACACACACACACACACACACACACACATACACACACACACACACACACTCATGCATGCATTCCTGCACACTATAAAATAAATCGTTTAAAATAATAAGATAAAAATGGAAAATTTTAAACCTATGATAATCCTCTCAAGGAATTTAACAAAGCTATCCGAGATCAATTCATTGCCCCAATAAACCAAAGTACAACAAACACAGACAATGCCCTTATTGGCATGGTGTCTTCTGTAATTTATTTTCTCTCCAAATTTACTGTATTCACCATTTATAAAAGAACTTATCCTCTCACATCTTGTGTTACATTTTTCTGAACTTTCACTTTCCAGAAATATATATCATAACTCTTACTGTTGAACCAATGCACACGAGAAATAGCAGTCATCAACATATGGACAGAAGTAAAAACTGGGATCTGAAAAACTTTAATAGTTTGTTTATTTACTCAGAGATGGGGATCTCTTGTGGTCTAGTCTGGTCCTGAAATCACTGTGCAGCCAAGGATGACCTTGTACTTCAGACCTTCCTACCTTCAACCTCCCAGGGCTTGGACTGCAGGCATGCACCATACCCAATTCTTGACATGCTGGGGTAGCGCCCAGGGCTTTGTGCAGGCTAGGTAAGCACTCTGTTCCTTGAATCACATCCTCAGACCTGAAAAGGCTTATTAAATGATACAAATAGCATACCTAGGATACAGCAGACAATGATACTACAAATGGACATAAAATAATTTAATAAGATTGTTTTCATTAAAAAGCAATGCCTGATGATAGTTGCCTTAGTTAGGGGTTCCATTGCCATGAAGAGATAATATGACTAGAAACTCTTATAAAGAACAATATTTAATGGGGACTGGCTTACAGTTTCAGAGGTTTAGTCCATTATCGTCATGGCCAAAGCATGGTAGCATCCAAGCAGACATGATGTTGGAGGAGCCGAGAGTTCTGCATCTTCGTCAGAAGGCAGCAGAAGGAGACTGTTTTCCACAGGCAGACAGGAGGAGGGTCTCTTCTTCACTGGGCAGAGCTTGAGCACTAGGAGACCTCAGAGCCCACCTCCACAGTGACACACTTTCTCTAACAAGGCCACACCTCCTAATAGTGCCATTTCCCATGGGCCAAGTATATTCAAACCACCACTACAGTAGTTGTTAAATATCCTAGGTCTCTCCAGCTTGAACCATAAGCTTAAGTCTCACATAGACCCATCTAGACATTAAGAAGCCAGATGAAGTGTGACCCATACCTCTGATCTCAAGACTCAGGAAATAGAGGTGGGAAAATTGAGAGTTTAAGGTCAGCCTGTCTCAGGAAACCAAGTACTGGGGATGTAGTTCAAAAGTAGAGCATATGCCTTCCTTGATGAGCAGTAGGCCCCGCCTACCTCCAACTGTTGAGAAAGGTGTCCTTAAAGAAGCCAGCACCAGGAATGGAGAAAGAGAAAAGTTATTTTCACCACCAGAGACTTTGTTTCTTGAGCAAGAATTTGAGGCTACGCGGTAGAGGGCGTGCTTGCCTAACATGTATGAAGCTCTGGATTCCATCCCCAGCATATGTAAAGCAAGTGTGTGATATACACCTCTAAGCCCAGCACTTGGGTCACAGTGAGCTCAAGGCCTTTCCCCACCATATTTTCCATTCAAGGGTTTTGTTTTGTTTTGTTTTGAGAATTACACACCTGCAAAATGTGTTTTGATCAAGTCTGCCCCCATTCCATCTCCTCTAATTCCTCCTCCACTCTGTCACTTTCCCTTCCCATCTTCGTGTATGTGTGTGTGTGTGTGTGTGTGTGTGTGTGTGTGTGTGTGTGTGTGTGTGTGTTTCCCATCAAGTCCACTTAATGTTACCTAAAGACCAAATCTTTTGGGTTCAGACTCCATCTTAGAGAACCTGGCCTAAGGTTAACTAATTCAAGTTAACTAACAGGCCAGTACCTAGCATCAGCTTCCAGGCTACCCCTACAACAAAACCTGAGTCTAACACCAGTTTCCAAGTTATTCCCCAACAAATCTGCACCCTCAGGTTACAAGCTTGCTCCTGAAACTTCACTTCCTAACAACCACCAATCAGGAGGAAAGCAGAAGTTAAGTTTATGGTTTGGATCCCAGTACCAGTCAATTATGTTAAAGACCATAATGGCCACCCAATCAGATGTATACCAGGCTAGGTACCCCTTTTTTGCCTCTATAAATGCTTGCCCAAAATTAGGCTCAGGGTTCCACCTTCCTGCTGTGTCAGGGCTGGCGGGGAGCCCAAGCTAGAGCTTGAATAAAGACCCTAATGTGATTGCATCGGAGTCGGCTCCTTGGTGGTCTTTTGTAGTTCACAAACATTTCCTGGCACATTACTAGTATGTGAATGAATATAGTACCATGTACAAGAGACAGATGATGTGGTGATTATTCTTGGTTGTCAACTTGACTACATCTGGAATTAACTAAAATCTAAGTGGCTAGGTACACCTGTGAGGGATTTGTTTGTTTTGCTTTGTGTTTTAAGACAGATTTCTCTATGTAACCCCAGCTGTCTTAGAACTCACCATGTAGACAAGGTTGGCATCAAACTCACAGAGATCTGCCTGCCTTTGCTTTCTGAGTGCTTGGATGAAAGGTATACATATGCCACTATGCTGGGTGCTGGGTTTTTCTTAATTAAATCATTCGAAGCAGGAAGACTCAAATCTAGATCTTTTGAGGTAGGAAGATCCATCTTTAATCTGGACCACACCTTCTGGTGCCTGCCTGCCCTCTTTTAGTGGCAAGACCATTCCTTCACTGGCTTAGAGCCTCCTTCTTTGGGGTTCTGGTGTATACTGAAGACCAGCTGAGACATCCAGCCTCATAGACTGAGCAACTACTGGATCATTGGACTTTCCTTTGGCACACCGCCATTGGTGGACTAGCTGGATCACACCCTATAAGCCACTCTGATATATTCCATAGACATATTCATTCTATCAATTGTTCCTCTGACCCTGACGCCTGATTAATATGGGTTGCCTCTCAGGGGCCATGTCTCTAAATAAAACTGTTTCTCCCTCCCCCACAGTCATCAGTTGCCAATAGCTCCTCACCCAGAGGATATCGCAAGCCCCTCACCCATCTGTGCTGGGGTTTTGTGTGGCTTGATTTGCACCAGTCTTGTTCAAAATTCTTTCTCCAAGGGTGGGGAAAGGGTACCAGGCTGCATGCTAATGATGCCGTGTTCATTTGTCCTGGAGCACAGCCTAACAGAGTCACCCTGTTAACGCTTTTTGTTTTATGCTCTGTTCTGTTCCATAACACACACTTGTTATCCTCATTGCTTGGCAAGCACAGCAGAACCAGAGGGATTATATAGTCAGCATCTGGAAATATTCCACAATCATCACAGAGCAAGCTCTAAGCCCAGTCCTTCTCCTTCCTATAACAAGCAGGTAAAACAAGACCGAGAGAAGACGTGGAGTGCGCACCTGGAGCCAGCCCCTTCAAAGGGAGCCAGCTGGTTAATGGGAATCCAGTGTTCTAAGGGAGGGTGACTTGTGGAATGCAGCCCACATGTGACATGTAAGCAGGGAGACACTTGGAAAGACTTAGGGGAAAGGCTTTTAGTACCACCGAGGGAAACATTCAGATCCTCAAACTCACGGACTCTGTGCCAGCATATAAAAACTGAGTGTAACTCCTAACCTTTAACTCGGCAGAGCCCGGTGGAGACCAAGCGAGCAAGCAATGTGCTGGGCTCAGTGACATAGCTATCCCCATGTAAGGTGGGGGACAGATTTCCTGCCTCTGCAGATTTCAGAGAGCCAGAAGGGCATGGGGACACCCAAGGATGATCAAACCCCCAAGAAGATTGTTGCCACAGACAAGATCTTAGCACTAGGATCCTTATTTTGTGTGTGTGTGTGTGTGTGTGTGTGTGTGTGTGTGTGTGTGTGTGTGTGTGTGTGTGATATATGTACACATGAATGAGTGACCACACATGCCTGTGTGCAGTGTGCCATACAAGATGGCATTGGGAGGTCCTGCTCTATCATTCTACCTTAAATTCTTGAGGCAGGGTCTCATCAAACCTGGAACTACACTGACAGCCAACAAACTTGTAGGACCTTACTATATCCAATAACGCACACACACACACACACACACACACACACGCACACGCACACACACTCACACGCACACACACACATACACTCACACGCACACACACTCACACTCACACGCACACGCACATGCACACGCGCGCGCACACACACACACTCACACGCACATGCACACGCACACGCACACACACTCACACGCACACGCACACACACCAGCTTTTTATATGAGTGCTGAAGATTCAAACCCAGGTCCTCAAGCTGTGTCACTCTTACTCGTGAGCCATCCCCCCAGCCCTGTGAGCCTCAATTTTTGACCTATATTGTAATGGCTTTTGGATGTCTAGGGGACCCCTATAAACTTACCTCATTGGTATCTCTAAAGATAGGACTCACAGTGTGTTGTTGTTGTTGTTGTTGTTGTTGTTGTTGTTGTTGTTATTTGGAAGGGTTGTGCGTGCATGAGTGGGTATGTAGGTGTGTGTCTGTGTGAATGTATCTCTGTGTGTGGCTGCATGTGGAGGCCAGGGATCAGTATCAGGTGTCTCTCAATCACTCTCCACCACACTTTTTGAGACAGGGTCTCTCACTGAGCCTGAAGTCCACTAGCAAGCCCTGAGAAGGAAGCCTCCTATGTTCACCCCTCCCCCAGCCCTAGAATTTCAAGCATGTGCCACATGCCTAACCTTTACCAAGTGCTGGGGACCAGACTCAGGTCCTCATGCTTCTTCCAAAAGCGCTGTGCAGGCTGAGCCATCTCCCAGCCTGTGTGTAACTAGCTGAGGACAGCACAAGTGAGCTGCTGCATGCCCATTCACAGCAATGGCTCCTCCACAAATATTGGTTTACAGATTCATCACTTCTACATCTCGCTCCACCATCTGCGATAATACACGGGGCATGATTTCTTCTTTACAGAGGATTTCATCCTGCTAATATTCCATGGGAGGGCATTTTGCTGTAAATTAAAAGAGGGAAAATAGCGTAGGCCTATCTCCATGCTGAATCTATTATCTCCAAGCCAGTCCTTTCCCAGCTCAACTCCAACTGACCCCTAGCCAGCATAGACCAGGCAACAGTCCTACCAAATCTGGGTGTCCAGTTCTCAGTGTTCAAATAAATAGAATTTTCCCTACCAAAGTAGAAGCCAAGACTGTACGATGCTTCTAAAATATGCACATGTGGGTCCAGGCCAAGTGCAGTCCATGTTCTGGCCCCAGTTAGGAGCTGGCAGCTGTGCAGGGAAAAACAGCTCAAGCCAGGCAGATCAGGAGCTGGGGTCCTTTCTGCCTCTACCATTTAGAAGCATCTGGAACATTGGGAGGTCTGAGGCCTTGTCACCTTCACCTGGAAACAGGCTGCGATAATGTTAGTTGGCTCTTTCTCTTTTTTAAAAAAAATATTTATTTGTTTTATGTATGTGTCTATGCGTGCAGGTGCGCATCTCTATGGGTGCCCACAGAAGCCAGAAACGGCCTTCAAATCCCCAGGAGCTGGACTTGCAGGTGGTTGTGAGTTGCCTATGGTGCTGGAAACCAAGCTCAGGCCCTTGGCAATGCTTCTAACCACTGAGCCACCTCTTCAGTCCTACTGGCTGCTCTCTTTTAAGGCAATATTCACACACACCTTCCCTCCTCCAGCTTTGAGCTACTAATCTGCTCCACCCTCAGACTAGGAGGTTTCAACCAGGAAAACACATGGGTGAGATTTCATCTCTCTCTCTCCCTATCCATGTCCCTCTCCCTCTTCCTAAACCCTCCTCCTTCTCTCTCCCTCTCTCCCCTTCCCTCCTTCTCTCTCTCTTTCTGTCCCTCCTCCTCTCCCTCCCTCCTTGTGTGTGTGGGGGGGGATGCATGGGCACACGCATGTACATGCCTTGTTTTTTGAGATAGGATCTCTCACTGAAACTTGGATTAGAGATAGGCTGGGTAAACAGCAAGCCTCAGTGTTTCTTCTGTCTCTATCTCCTAGCACTGGGATTACAAGCGTGCACTGCCACACAGGGCTCTCTGTTGAAGTATAGCTCCTGGTCTTCCTCCCAGCCCTATGCTCCCGGAAATAAGGCTCAGACTCAAAATATATTTACAGATACCTTGGCTGTATAGCTAGGCTCTTCTCTGACTAGATATAACTTAAAATATCCAATTGATTCTAGCCTACATTCTGCCATATGGCTGGTTACCTGTTCTCAGGTACTATGCTTCTGTCTGGTCACATCTTTCCAGAGAAGCTCCCTGGCTCCTTCTCTTCCAGAATTCTTTCTCCTCCCATGTCCCACCTTCTATTTCCTGCCTAAGCCATAGGCCATAGGCTTTTTAGTTGACAGGGGAAGCATCCATACAACACACAAGATGTCCCCTCTGCAGCTCTCTCGCACATGCTCTGAGGGGGAACTCAAGTCTTCATGCATGATCAGCAAACATTTTAGCAACTGATCCATCATCCCACCCTACCCTCTCTCATGCATGAAAGTATGGGTGTGGGTGTGCCACAGCACTGTGGTGGAGGCCAGAGGACACCCTCAACCTCACCTTCCACTCTGAGACAGGTCTGCTGCTCACTGCTACACATGCCAGGCGAGCTAGCCCATGAGCTCCCTGTCTCCACCTTCCATCTCCTTGTAGGAGCACTGAGATTTCAGTGCATCCAGATTTATGGAGGTTCTGCAGAACCTAAGTTCTCACACTCAGATGGCAAGCACTTTGCTGGCTGAACCATCTCTCAACCCCAGGGCTTCATTTCTAAATTCTATGAGCAATCATGTTGACCCCAACGTCTGCTGTGCTCGCTTTGATCCGCTCTTGCCCATTTGATGCACAAAGAACATCAGTAGCTTAAAATTCAGCCTTGGATTCCCATCGCTGAGGCTCCCTCACCTCCTCTAACCCTATTTTGTATCTTCTTTGTGCCTGGCTCTCCCAAACCAGCGTCTACCTGAAGCCTCCCCCATCCACATGAGTTGCTTCAATACAGCTCTTCATCACCTATTGAGTATTCTGGTCCCATCTTAGAGAGAAGGAAGCTACTTACTGTAAGCCCTCACCATGCCCCCATGAGTAACCCCTCACCCATTATCTTAGGATTTCTATTGCCATAATAAAACACCATGACCAAGAGCAACTTGGAGAGGAAAGAGTTTATTCCAACAATCCATCCTTGAGTGAAGTCAGGGCAGGAACTCAAGCAGGTCAGGAATCTGAAGGCAAGAACTGAAGCAGAGGCTATGGAAGAATGCTGCTTACTGGCTTGCCCTGCCTATAGTATACAGGACCACCACGCCAGGGGGTGGCACCTTCCACAGTGAGCTGGGACCTCCCAGATCAGTCATCTATCAAGACATTATGCCCACAGACTTGCAAACAGCCTGATCCTAGGCATTTTCTCAATTAAGATCCCCTCTTCCCTGGTATGTATGTCTAAGTTTATGTCAGATTGACAAGAACCACGCAGCACGCTCATGCTCCTGTAAAGAAACCTTTTAGCCATGATCCCGTGAGTAATCCCTCACCCATGCTGCTGCAAATAACTCCTCACCCACGCTTCTGTGAGTAATTGCTCGCGCACATACCCATGAGTAACCCTCACCCATGCTTGGATAGGCAACCCTGGTTGATCCTCTCTAAGAGCAAACTTCTCAGTAATGACATGAGAAAAAAAGAAGGAAGAAAGAAAAAGATGAGGGGAATGAAAGAAGGGAGGGAGGGAGGGAGGGAGGAGCTTGAATAAACTCAGCTTACCAAGCCTTAACCAGTAGAATCGGTTTTTGGTTTTTTGGTATTTGTTTGGTTTTCTTGGTTGGTTGGTTGGTTGGTTTTTAGTCTCACCAGTGCCCTGTCTGGGATGAACAGAAATGGAAAAGTTAACAGAAAGCCTTCCAAAGGCTCGGTTCTTAAGAGCATCACCATTTGGGAAGGACGTCAATACATGAATAAGGGGTGTAAATACTCAGAAATGGAGAGAAAAGGAGAGCGAGAAGGGATCACAGGAGGGGCGAAGGAAAGGAGGGCAATGTCCTGTCCCTGCTTTGAAATAACAACATTTTTTATTTGTAATTTTATTAATTTAAAATTAATTTAGCATATTTAGTCATTAAGTGTGCATTTTCTCTCATGGGATTCTCAGATTAAATTTCCATATGATTAATCCTGTTTACAAACTCTGTTAAATTCCCTCAAGCATCTTATAATATGTTTATAAATATTTCTCCAAAATAGTTGAAGCCTCTCAGAGGAAGATTTACAGATTTAACAAGAAGGTCGCCAGGTCCTTCAACAACTTGAGGAGCCAACTAATCGAAGCATGGGATGGAAGGGCTCAGGTTCCAGAGCGCTTCCGTATTAGGATGGCCGTGCTTCCTTAAGGGGAATCTTTCCTTCCCTCCTCCCCTCTCCTCCCTTCATCCCTGCTATCCTTCTTTTCTTTATTTCTCTGTCTATCCCATTTTGTTTCCCTCTGTCTTTCTTTTTCTTACTTACTTTCTTTCCCTTCATTCTTCTGTTCGTCCTTTCTATTCTTTCCTTCCTCCATCTCTTCCTCATCCTCTTCTCTCCCTCTCATTTCCTCCTTACTTCCCCCTCATTTCCTCCTTACTTCCCCCTCATTTCCTCCTTACTTCCCTCTCTCATTTCCTCCTTACTTCCCCCTCATTTCCTCCTTACTTCCCTCTCTCATTTCCTCCTTACTTCCCCCTCATTTCCTCCTTACTTTCCCCTCATTTCCTCCTTACTTCCCCCTCATTTCCTCCTTACTTCCTCCCTTCTTTAATTCTGATTTTCTTTCTCCCTCCTCTTCCTTCATCCTTCTCTCTCCTTCCCTTCTTTCCTCCTAACTTCCCTCCTTGTTTCTTCCTTCCTTCCTCTTTCCTTATATCTTTCTTCTTTCCTTCCTCCCTTATTTACTTACACAAGGCAACATTTTTATGATTCCTATGAATCATAGATCTCATTACAATTGCAATCCTGGCTGTTAAGTTAATACATTAAGTACTCCCTCAGATCAAGCAAGGTAAACAAAAACAACAAAACAAAACAAAAACAGGTATGAACTAGCCACACTGCAAATGTACTCGTTAACACAAGAACTAGCTGAGTACCCACCCACTGGGCAGCAGGTTAAAGACAGAAGGCTAGGCATATGCCAGGCTTCATCAGCCAATTAGTTGCTTGCCTTGCAAACTCGAGGCCCTGAATTTGATCCCCAGAGCCCATGTAAACATGTCAGATATTGTCACACAAACTTGCAAATCCAACACTTGGGAGCTGGAGGTGGGAGAGGTCTACTGGCCAGATAGCCAGACAGACTAACATAATCAGTCATTTTTATGCCAATGAAAGACCCTATCCTAAAGGAAGTAGATAGTATTCCTAAAGGTAACACCCAAGGTCATCCTCTGGCCTACACACACACACACACACACACACACACACACACACACACACACCACCCCATCCACTGACACCAGGACGAAAGTATGCACCCCCACATGCTTAAACACTCATGAAGGCATACATACATGAATAAACATTGTTTTTTCATATATGGAAACCAACTCTCTCAGCTCAATTGAATGACAGAACTGATTCTCTCCTAGTCTTCATAGGTGATACAGTAGATATCCAACACTTCATATATATCATGTATGCCCCATGTCCCAGCTCTGAAAGTACCATGTTTCTTGAAAAATGGGACGGAGGTCTAATTCCAAGCATTGCATCCAGCGTTCTATATAGAGACACTACCAGGCGGTTGTTCCTGGCAGCATGCCCCTGACAATACCCTGCATATAATAGATGCTCATGAAAATAAATCGTGCATGGAAGTCAAGCATGGAGAGGCTACCCTGTAGTTTAAACACACACACAAGCTCATGGTTATTATCTTACAACACTCAGGGAATAAAACCTGTGACAAAGTGAAAATATACAGCTTTTATCTCAAAATGAATATGAGATAGTTTATTCTGGAGCCAAATATGAGTGATCATGGCCAGGGAACACAGATTCAGGTTACCCCAAATATGTGGTATTAGTTTCATAAAGGTTTTATGGTAACAGGATGAAGAAAATCATGAATAAAGATTTTTTCAAATACATTGGTATGGAGATCAGGCAGCCTCTAGAGCAAGAAATCTCCTTTATAGGACTCAGGCACTATCTGATGGCATTCTTAGCTTCTGAATTTGTGGGACCTGTTCTAATTTCATTCTGTTGCTGAGATTAAACATTCTGACCAAGCAGTTAGGATTTAACTTGAAGAGAAAAGGGTTTATTTGGCTTACACTCCCAGGTTACAATCCATCATTGAAGGAAGTCAGAACAGGAACTCAGGGTAGGACCCATGGAGAAACACTTCCTGGCTCCATCTTTGGCTTGCTTGCTTGTTTAAAGGCTTATACTTAGCTAGCTTTCTAACACTTCCGAACCAACTATCTAGGGATTGTATCACCCACAATGGGCTGATCCCTGCTACATTAATTAATTAATAGTCAAGACCATCCCTGACAGACATGCCCACAGGCCAACCCAATTTACATGATTCCTCCATGGAAGCCTTCCTCTCAGATGACCCGTCAAGTTGAAAATTAAAGCTAACCGAGACAGGGGCTGTTCCTAAATTCCAAAAGGATTTACCCAATACTCACAAGGATATTAGGTCATACACAAAGACAGCAATGAAGGGTCACTTAGGGGTTAAAATACTCCAAGATAATGAGATTCTAGACCTGCAACATTCCAACTCTCCACCATCACCAAACCATCACTTTGCCATCCGTGTTTATTTTGAGATATGGTTGCACTTCATGGCCCTAGTTGGGCTGAAACTCGCTATGTAAATCAAAGTGGTCTGGACCACATAGAGATATTTGCTTGCCTCTGCCCTCTGAGTACTGGGGTTAAAGGTATGCACCACCATGCCTGGCTTCATTGAAAGTTCTAATCAATCAACAAGATTTTGTAGAAGGTTCAATCTATGTAGGATGGGTTTCTTTCTGGAAAATCTAGTTTATGGGGTTTCAAAATAAAGACAGGTCTCGTTTAATGAGCTGGGACTCTCTGACAAGAGCTTACTGAGGGTTTGATGACATCTAGCCAATATGTTCCCTTCTGCCCTATAAACCTCAGCCCATACGCAGATGGGTGGGCTCTAATTCTTACAGAGACCCACTCTCTGATATCTTTTCTCCCAAACAAAGGTCTGAGCTGATGTCAAGTGTCTGGTTCCTTGTCTGTCTGTCTGTCTGTCTGTCTGTCCTTCTGGTTGAACTTTCACAGCCCAGGAAAACTGTAGCCCACCCTTGGAACTCTCTACCCTTCTCCCCATTTTAACTCATGCACAGCCTTTCCTCCATTAAAACTTGCCCATAAAATGAGCTACCCAAAAAATCCCACAGCGCTACTCAGTCTTGACCAGCACTCAATCATTACTGTCTGCAAACCCTTGGTAACAAAACTTCCAAGATTCTGAATGATGGATGTGGCTCAGTTAGTAAAGCACTAGGCCCAAGTGCAGAAAGCCTTGGGTTCTACTGCCAGTACTGCATAAACCAGTCATGGCGGTGCATAACTGTTATCCCAGCACTTAGAAGGTAGAAGCAAGAGAATCAGCAGTCCAAGATCATCCACAGCTACATAACAAATTAACATAACAAAATAAAATAAAAATTTAAAACATGGGTTAAAATGACAGCTCCCTGTTAAGAGCACATACTGACTGCTCTTGCAGTGGAGCAGAGTTCAGTTCCTAGCACCCACACCAGGCAGCTCCCAGGTCCCTGTTAACTCCATCCCCAGGTGATCTGCCACTGTCTTCGGGACTTTATAGGCATCTGCTTTCACACATGCACATTTACACACAGATACACACAATTAGAAATAAGATAATTTCTTTTAAAAAATAATAAAGCCTCCCAATTTGTTACTTTGTCCTATGTCCCGTCTTTCAATCCTCTCTCAGAGAGTAGCAAGGAGAAGTGACTTACCCAGCTGCAAAAGACATTGATGGATACCAGTTCTGTTTGGGGGCCCTTTCCTCTGTTTGGGGGCCCTTTGCTTTCTATCCAATATTTAGAATTCTCTAGCACCCAGGGAGGCCAGCTACAGACAGCCAATGGCACTCAGGGAATAGAAAGGTAAAATAAAGGCACAGAGGCACAACATGGAGCCAATCAGTGAGCTGAAACTGAACTCCAAACACTTCACAGAGAGTCCCTGATGCTGAAGTTGAGAACTTTGATCAGTTATTGAGGGACTGCACAACAAACCCACCTGGGCCCCTGGCCAGGACCTCCAGCACTCTTTGTTGTTGTTGTTTTGGTTTTTTGGTTTTTGGTTTTTCCAAGACAGGGTAGCCCTGGCTGTGCCCTCAGCAGCTAAACCCCTTCTGGAACTCAGCGATCCTCCTGCCTCTGCCTTCCAAAGGCTTGAATTAAAGGTCTGTGGCCACCTCCCAGCAACTCTGGTATTCTTAAGGAAATTAGCACTATTGGTCTAAAAGGGTTTGTGGGTCTCATTTGTTTGGGAAATAAGCCTTCTAACAAAACCAAGCCTGACTCCCTCTGGATTTATTCTGTTGCTGTGATAAAACACTCTGACCAAAAGTAATTTAGAGTAGGAAAGGGTTTATTTAGTTTACACTTCCAGGAAAAAGATGGTCACTGAGGGAAGTTAGGGCAGGAACTCAAGCAAGAACCTGAAGCAGAAACCTTGGAGGAAGGTTGCTTATCAGCTCGCTCAGTGTGATGCTTAGTTGGCTTTCTCAAAGAGCCCAGGACAGCCTGTCCAGGAATAGTCCTCCCCACAGCGAGCGGTACCCTACGCCCTTTCATTGTCAATTAACAGTCCAGACAATCCACCATAGGCATGATGATCTGAGCCATCACTTAGTGGAGACTCCATTTTTGGGAGGCTCTAGACCGTGTCAAGTGGACATCTAAAACTAAGCAATAGAACCTTCTGCTTTCCATCTGTGCCTGGGCCACCAGGGTTCCATAGCCAAGCAGCACAGGGAGAAAGTTACCCTCCTAGGAGCGTGGAAAAGCCGTGAATGGGGTTAACATGAGCACCACTGCTCACTGGGACCCGCCCGGAACCTGAGGGACACAGGGACTGAGGTAAAGTCAGGCATAGGAACCTTCCAGTTTCCATCTGTGGCGGGAGACCTCTGCCTGGACCACCAGGCTTCCATAGCCAAGTAGCACCAGGAGAAAGCTACCCTTCCAGGAAGCCGTGAGTGGGGCTAAGACAAGCACCACTGCTCACTAGGACCAGGGCACCTCAGCCTGGGCCACAGGGCTCCAGGAGAGAGCTGGTATCCCAGGAGTGATGACACACCTTTGAGCACAGGCAAAACCTCCACTTCTGTTCAAACTCACTGGATAAAGAGGGACCCTTGCAGAGCCATCAGGACACAGGAACCAAAGGAAAGCTGGGGACAAGATCCTTCTGGTTTCTGTCTGCACCCCAGAGCTGACCCTGTGCCACAGCTCTCCAAACCCAAATACCTCTCAGAGAGAGCTGGTCTTCAAGGAGTATTGATACAGAGGCCTGCAGGAGGGGCAAGCCACAGCCAGACAGAGTAAGCCCAGCTGACATCATGCTGGAGACCAAATGGCCTTGTTTGAACCTAAGGCCTTGCTCTTAATCAGCTAGCCAGAGTGTCCCAGGTTTGACTTATTTAGCAAGTCAAAGTGTTCCGGGCTCCACAGCAGGCATTCTTTTGATTCCTCCCCATTCCCACTGTCTCTAGCAAGCCATAAGACATCCTGTTTGAAGTAGCCTGCAGCTTCAAGACAACAATGACTGTCATCCTAATTTACAGCTATGTGTGACATTTGGTTACTTTAGGAATCCCCCTTCCTCTGCCGCTTCCCACCCTAAGTGCTTATATATGGACCCAGAAATAAAGATTATTTCGAGCTTGATTGGACATTTCGACTTGCTCCCAGGTATTTCTTGTTCCCTGTCATCTTTCCATTATTCACATCTCCCTCCTCAGCAGCTGAAAGTCCTGCAGGCAGGACATTTTGGACCCTGGTCGATAGTCCCTCCCGGGAGGGCCCTCTAGGTGGGACGGGACAGTTAGCTCTTCGCAACAACAAAGTTAACAAGATGGCAAAAGGCAAGGGCAAGAACATAAGGAACAGAAAACAAGGCTACTTGGCATCATCAGAACCAAGCTCTCCCACCACAGCAAGCCCTGGATACCCCAACACACAAGAAAAGCAAGACCCAAATTTAAAATCATTTCTCATGATGATGATAGAAGACTTTAAGAGAGAAAGAAATAACGCCCTTAAAGACATACAAGAGAACAGAGGTAAACAGCTAGAAGCCCTTAAAGAGGAAACAAAAAATATCCATTAAAGAATTACAGGAAAACACAACCAAACAGGCAGAATTACAGGAAAACATAATCAAACAGACAAAGGAAATGAACAAAAATATCCAGGAACTAAAAATAGAAATAGAAACAATAAAGAAATCACCAAGGGAGACAACCCTGGGGTTAGAAAACCTAGGAAAGAGATCAGGAGTCATTGATGCATGCATCACCAATAGAATACAAGAGATAGAAGAGAGAATCTCAGGAGCAGAAGATAGCATAGATAACATTGACACAACAGTAAAAGAAAATGCAAAATGCAAAAAGCTCCTAACCCAAAACATCCATGAAATCCAGGACACAAATGAGAAGACAGAACCTAATGATAATAGGTATAGAAGAGAATGAAGATTCCCAACTTAAAGGACCAGTAAATATCTTCAACAAAATTATAGAAGAAAACTTCCTTAACCTAAAGAAAGAGATGAACATAAATATACAAGAAGCTTACAGAACTCTAAACAGATTGGACCAGAAAAGAAATTCGTCCTGTCACATTATAGTGAAAACACCAAATACACAAAACAAAGAAAGAATAGTAAAAGCAGTAAGGGAAAAAGGTCAAGTAACATATAAAGGCAGAC
>CM052721.1:19627532-19671660 GCA_028551405.1 Uromys caudimaculatus
CAAATGGATGGAACTTGAAAATATCATCCTGAGTGAGGTAACTCAGTCACAAAAGAAGGAACATGGTATGTACTCACTGATAAGTGGATATTAGCCCAAAAGTTCGGAATACCCAAGTTTCACTTTACAGTAACCGCTGGACTGAGAGTGAGGTCCCAGATGGAGGAGTTGGAGAAGGGACTGAAGGAGCTGAGGGAGTCTGCAGCCCCATGGAGGGAGCAACAGTGTCAACTGGCCTGCCCCCTCCCCGTCCTCCTGTAGGCTGGACCACCAACCAAAGAATACACATCGAGGGACCCAAGGTTCGGACCACATATGTGGCAGAGGAGGGTCTTGTTGGCCATCAGGGGGAGGAGAGACTCCAGTAAAGGGGAATGTCAAGGTGGGAATACAGGAGTGGGTGGGAGGGTGGGTGGGAGGGGGAATACCCTCATAGAGGTTGGGGAGGGGGAGGGGATAGGTGGTTTCCAAAGAGGAGACCTGGAAAGGGGGAAACATTGGAAATGTAAATAAAGTATCAAAAAATAAAAAATAAATAAATAAAAAACCTAAGCAATAGCTTTCTTATATTCTGAAATGGATTATCTATCTGTCTGAGAGCAACAGGGCTCTTCTCCCAGTGGCCTCTACATCTGGAAACTATAGAAAACAGGAAATGCTCAGAAAATCTGCTTATGCTACTTAGGAAGTCCGCATCCCCCAACCCTATCCACTGGCCACCCCACCGGACGCCTGACCCACAGACCAGCAGACTCAGTCCCACCCACACCCCACCCCGGTCCCTGCTCTAGCCCCAGCCCCGCCTTGAAGGTGAACGTTCCAGGTGTTAGTTCTTCTGTGAAGGGAAGGTGGTTAGGTGAGTCTGAGAAGGTACAATTACAGCGGGAGCATCTCCAATTCTGTTACCCGTGAGGCTTTCTGTGCCAAGTGCACCCCTGAAAGAACCTTTGCCACCACTGCCAACAAAACTGCCAGCAGGGGAGTGCCCCTGTCATTAAATACTGCTCAGCTCCTGGGGTCAGGAAACATAATTGGATGTGGTGAACCTGGAGAGGAGGCCTTTCAACAGTGGGATGAAGAAGAAACAGAGGGAGGGCATGGCGGGGAAACGTACAAATGAGGTGTCAAATTTTGATAAGAAACCTAGGAGAGAAGCTGGTGGCTGAGGTAGAGAGACCTTGAAGCACTAGCGCTCTCTCTCTCTCTCTCTCTCTCTCTCTCTCTCTCTCTCACTCTCTCTCATTGTGCTCTCTCTCCCTTGCTCTCGCTTTTCCTCTTGCTCTCCCTCTCCATTCCCCTCCCTGCGTGTGTGTGTGTGTGTGTGTGTGTGTGTGTGTGTGTGTGTGTGTGTGTGTATACGTGTTCAAGTGTGTAGGCCAGAAGACAATCTCCAGCCTCATTCTTCAGGTGCCATCTACCTTGTGTTTTGAGGCAGGCTTGCATCCTCCCTTGGAAGGTGTTTTTCTAATAAACCATGCCTGTCCGGGTTCTTGCTGAAGGACACAAAAATTTGGATTCCCTTCCAGAGGTGCCTATTGAGCGATCTCTCTCTCTCTCTCTCTCTCTCTCTCTCTCTCTCTCTCTCTCTCTCTCAATAAAATACCCCAACAACAAGCAACATAGAAGAAGAAAGGAGTTTTTCAGCTTACAACTCCAGATTACAATTCTTCATGTTGGAGAAGTTAAGGCACAAACATAGGTCATCACTGTCAAAAGAGGAGAAACATATATCTGCTACCTGCCCACTTGCTTAGCTAGCTTTCTTCACTCTTAGAAAGTTTAGGGCCCAGACTAAGAAATGGAGTCTCCCATAGTGGACTAGGTCAATTAACAATCAAAAAATTCCCCGACAGGTATGTCCTCAGGCCAACCTGATCCAGATAAGTCCTTAATTAAGGGTCTTCCCAAATACCTCTAGGTTGTGGGAGATTAACTTTTTTTTTTTTTTTTTTTTTTTTTTTTGGTTTTTTCGAGACAGAGTTTCTCTGTGTAGCCCTGGCTGTCCTGGAACTCACTCTGTAGACCAGGCTGGCCTCGAACTCAGAAATCCGCCTGCCTCTGCCTCCCGAGTGCTGGGATTAAAGGCGTGCACCACCACTGCCCGGTGAGATTAACATTTAAAACTAACCATCACACATGCCAATATCACTAAGCCCAAGAGAACATTGCAGCAAATGCCTGATGGCTCTTTCCAGGTATTTGAACTGTGTGTGGAAAGTTGGGGGCATTTAAAGAACTCTTCTTTCATGGGGAAAAATGGTGAATACAAAAAGAAAGGTTGAGATATGGGTAATGGTATCCCCACCAGCCCCCAAATCTTAGAACAACTGGCTAACATTTCTCTCCAAGCTCTTGCCCCATCCTCTTAAGCTTGCTTCTTGGCTGAAGTTGGATTTGTCTCCTGTCTTCAATGTAGGTTAAGGAACATTGTAACACAGGCCACATCTGCCTTAAATTTCTCTAAACCCTAGTGAGTGAAAAAAAGAATTTAGTTTTCATGGAACCAGAATCTTTTATACTTTGGAAACCCCGTGTTAGTTAATCTGTTTGTTAACTTGATGTGATCTAGAATCACCTGGGAGATGGGCCTCTAAGCATCCCTGTGGGGAAATGTTTCATTAGGTTAACTGAAGTGAGGAGACCCATCCACTGTGGGTGGCGCCATTCCCTCATCAAGGACCCTGGACTGTATAAAAAGGAATAAGTGAGTCAGGTACAGACATTCATCTTTCTGATTTCTGACTGTGGACACAACATAACCAGCTCCCTCAAGCTCCTACAGTCATGCAGCCTGGTAAACTACACCCAAAGCCCGTAGCCAAAACTGAACCCTTTCTCCCTTAAGATGCTTTCGTCAGAGTCATTGTCACAGCAAATGAAAAGTATGATACCTTGTTTTGAAAAATAAATCTAATATTATAAACACCAGATTCAGTAGAAAGTGAATGTCCCTTCAGAATAAAGAACCTCACAACAAATTATAGACTTTGAAAACAAAACTAGAAAAGAACACAGACTTTTATTAATGAATGGGCTCATGTCCCTTTCTAATGCTTTGTGTGGTCTTGTTGTGGTAGTTGTTCGATGTTGTTACTCTTGTTACCATTGTTGTAACTGTTGTTATTGTTTGGTTCTGTTGTTACTATTCTCTACTGGAGTTTGTTTTGTTGTTGCTGTTGTTGTTATTTTGTGTCATTGTTACTATTCTGGTTATTTGTTGGGTAGTGTTATTGTTGACTGTTGGACAGTTGTTGTTGTTGGTAGTGGTTATTACCTTTGTTTGTAGGGTGTATTGATATTGCTGTCTTGTGGTTGTTTGTGCCAGGCAGATGACTGGAGCCAGTACCATGCTAGGCAAGCATGCTACCCCTGAACTACAAGCCTAGCTCTTTTTCTAGTGCTTTTTAGCCTCCAATTTCTCAGCCATGTAATCTTTGATTGCCTTTTGATATGCTGAGAATTTTGTAATACCATTTTTGATAGCAAACATGGTTGACCAAATTTGTTTTGAATTACTGGGAGTTTAGAGATGTTGATTTGAGCATCAAAACTTGTTCATAGTAATGGTGTTTATCGAGTTCTTTCCTTTGATAGCTGTAAGATTTGGATGCATTTTCTTGTGCAAGGACTAATCTCCAATACTATAACTTGATTACTCTGTGTAATTGGGAAATAAACAGAACATTTTCCTGGTGGCATGCACCACTCAACACGCTGTGACACCAGATGTGGGAGGACAGGATTTCCCCACATACCAACCAAATGACACTCCAAGGGACCCAGCTGTCCTGTGCTTCCATTCTTCTTGGACACAATCTCCTGTCATAGCATCTGATCCTGTAATCCAGTGTCTGAGCTCACAAAGTGTTTTCATGTTAAACACCAGCCCCAAGCCCAAGTTGTAACCTGCTCTTCTGACCCACCAGCTCTCAATTAGGGATTCCCAGAGTCTATTTCTTGGGTCCTTTAATTTGTAGGGTGGCTCACACCTCAAGGAAACATTATTTGCATCCACCTATTTATTATCAAGGATAGTCCCTTGGATACAAATGAATACCTAGAAAGAATAGATACATAGGGGTCTTTTATGGGGAAATGGTGGGGATTCCATGTCCTCTCCAGACTATCCAATCGGACCTATTTCCTACAGTGAGGCTCTGGTTCCTAAAGGCTACACAAAATATGTCCGACAGCTGGAAACCAAGTGTTCAGGCATGCGAGCCAGTGGGGGAGCCTTTCACACTCAAACCATGACATTCTTTTACTCCCTGGGTATCATCTCGGGTTGACCTTGAGCTATTCCTCCCACCTCAGCTTCCTAAGTGTTCCTTTTAAGTTTTTAAAATTATTTTTATGGGGGTGTTAGGTGCAGTCTGGTAAATTCTGGTGCTGGTAGAGAGCAGAGACAATTGTGTACAGGCAATTGTGAACCACCTGACTTGAGTGCTGAGACCCAACCTCAAGTGCTCTGGCAGAGCAATATGCACTCTTAACTTCTGAGTTGTGCTTCCAAAGTTTGTTTATGTGTATGTGTGTGTGTATTCATGTTTATGTGCACCGCGTGTGTGTAGAGACCAGAGGACATTGGATTCACCTGATGTGGGTGTTGATAACCAAAACCATAGCCTCTGAAAGAACACTGCTACTCTTAGCTGCTGAGTCATTTCTCCAGTCCTACCTTTTGGGTTTTCATGGAGGCTTCATTACAAAGCCATGATGGAAAACATCACGAGCCATGAGTGTTTGCAAGGCACAAATGGAGGCCTGCATTCAATACTCAGTACTCAGCACTCAGCACTCAGCACTCAGCACTCAGCACTGCATACAAAGGGCATGACTATAATCATGCCACCTTCATGGTAGAGGCAGGAGAATTAGAAGTTCAGGATAAGCTGGAAAGAAAGCTGCCTCGGTGGTTATGAGTGTGAAATGTTCTTGCAGAGGACTCAGTTTGGTTCCCAGCACCCAAATTTGGCAGCTCACAACTGCTTGTGACTCCAGCTCTAGGGGATCTGATGCCCTCTCTGGCCTCTTTGGGCACCTGCACTCAGCCACACATAGATTCACACATATACACAAAATTTTATAAAATAATAAAAGTAACTATGTTTTTAAAGTTTAAGATTATCTTTGGCTACATTGTAACTTTGAGGCCAGTCTGAGCTATATGTGAGGCCCTGTTTCAAAACAAACAAACAAATCGTGTGTGTGTGTGTGTGTGTGTGTGTGTGTGTGTGTGTGTGTGTCTGTCTGTCTGTCTGTGTGTCTGTGTGTGTGTTTGTGTGTCTGTGTCTCTGTGTCTCTGTCTCTCTCTGTCTCTGTTTCTCTCTGTCTCTCTGTCTCTGTCTCTCTCTGTCTCTCTCTGTCTCTGTCTCTCTCTCTCTCTCTCTCTCTCTCTCTCTCTCTCTCTGTGTATGACGCCTTTTTCTCATATTTCAGAAACCAACCTGAAAGCTGATAATACAAAACATTCCTCACAAACATCAGGGCCTTCCAAGGCTGCCTTCCTCACTTATAGCCCAAGCTATCAGGTCCAGCTCAGAGTAATATACTGAGAACTGGGCACAGGACATAAACAATTCACCTCCCACCTTCTTCATTCCAGACTGTCTCAATTAATCCAGGCCATGGTTGCCTGATTGTGCCAGTGCCTTTCTTTCTCTTGTTGGCAAACGTCTTGTGATGTTGATGCACTGAGCTTATTATAGCCAACTAAAATCTTTTAATTTTCACACATTACTAAACTGATTCTCTCCCAGGCTGGAACTGAGCAGTTGAAGGTACAACTATACAGCTCTATATAGATTCCAATTAAATTCCATATTGGGGGGGAATCTCTCTCTCTCTCTCTCTCTCTCTCTCTCTCTCTCTCTGTGTGTGTGTGTATGTGTGTGTGTAGGGCAAAGGTCAATGCCAAGTGCTTTCCTCAATGACTCTCTGTCTTACTTTTTAAAGATTTTACTATTTGCCAGCCAGTGGTGGCATTTAATCCCAGCACTAGAGAGGCAGAGGCAGGTGGATCTCTGCTTTCGAGACCAGCCTGGTCTACAGAGTGAGTTCCAGGATAGTCAGGCTACACACAGAGAAATCCTATCTCAAAAAACTATATGTGGCCGGGCAGTGGTGGCGCACACCTTTAATCCCAGCACTTGGGAGGCAGAAGCAGACAGATTTCTAAGTTTGAGGCCAGCCTGGTCTACAGAGTGAGTTCCAGGACAGCCAGGGCTGCACAGAGAAATCCTGTCTCAAAAAAAAAAAAAACCTTATGTGTATTGTAGGTCCGAGTTCCATCTCGTCGCTGAGGTATGTGAATGCCACTCAGGCAGACAAAACACAAGGGTTCTAGGCTGCGTTCCATCCTCTCCACCATGGTGGTACCAGGCTGGCTGAACAATGACACCTGCTCAGGGGAGGCAGAAGGCAGCCTAAGATGGAGGCCCCAGCCTGGATGAGAAATGGCACAGGCTGAGATTGGGGTTCCCAAACTACCGGGCATTCATCTGGCAATGAACCCAGAGGGTGTGGTGGGAAATCTGGCTTAGCTCAGGGGTGAGTGTCAAGAGTGCAGAGGGGTCTTCTTAGGTGGCTGCTTGATAACAAAGGCTTCTTCCCATGGCAGTTTTTGATGAGAATGACAGTCAGTCCTTGCTTGTCCAAACTGTTTATTCATGATGAAAATGGTACATACAACTTACTCCGGGTGGACCAGAGATTAAATACCCTTTGCAGGAAGGAATGTCTGGGAAGGGAAGCTTATTGGGGCGGCCCATCTAGACACCTCATTAGCATGGAGAACTAGTTGTCACAGCCCTCATGTGGGGTATCGTGGTCACATCACGTGTTCCAGGACAGGAATCTGGTCACGAGCAGAGCAGATTCAAACGCCTACTGTTCTCCATTATGAGAATTGCTGGGGGTTCTTAATCTGCTCAGCCTTCCCAGATTTTGTCTGGTGACACAGGTCCAACTTGTGAGAGAGAGAGAGAGAGAGAGAGAGAGAGAGAGAGAGAGAGAGAGAGAGAGCCATAGCTGTAAAGGTCAGAGGACAACTTGCAGGAGTCAGTTCTCTCCTTCCACCTTGTGGGTTCCAAGAACCAAACTCAGGTCGTCAGGCTGGGGAAAGCAGGCACTCTCACCCACTGCACCACTTACCAGTTCCAGTCTTTTTTGTTTGAATTCATTATTTTCTTCCTTTATCCTGCTGGCCCTTACTTCTTTTTCTATAATCTTAAGGACACTGGCTTCAGCACATCTCACCTGTTTATCTGACCCACAGCTATCTCCAGAGAATCCTCTGGACACATAAGACTACATCTCCCAGAGTCTCCTAAGAGCATTTATCCTGGAATATATTTAAACACAACTCCTAATGTTACCATGATAATTTACATTCAATATGGAGCCAGAAGGTTTACAAGTCTCTTTCTTGTGAAATGCTATTTCACAAATAAACCACCAAGGGAAAAACATTAAAATTCTCCTTTATGAAAAAGAATCATGAATTTTAACTCTCAGTGCCCCCACCCAGATCCAAGACATTTTGGCCCAGAAAATGACATGAAAACACTCTTCATTGGAGCCCTCTGAAAGATGGATAATATGATCCCAGGATGCTAAAAGCCTTCCTTTTTACTAGGTGCAAGGAGGGAGCTACACCATTGGTGCTGAGGTAGCACGGGTGACCTCTGTGGTGGTTCAATATGATGCTTAATTTGGTCTATTGGACTGTCTTAGCTATTTTTCTATTGCTGTGATAACACACCATGACCATGGCTACTTATGGATGAAACAGTTTATATTGTGATTACAGTTCTGAGGGCTGGAGCAGATGTTTACAGAGGTAGCAGGCAGCAGGTAGCTGGAGCAGCAGCTCAGAACTCATATCTTTCCCAAACCACAAACAAGAAGCAGAGAGTATATTCTTTTGAAATCCCAAAGCCTGTCCCCAACCCCAGCAGTGACACACCCCCTCCAGCAAGGCCACACCTCCTAAGCTTTCCCAAAGGGCCACCAACTGGGGTCCAAGTATTCAAATATCTAAGACTTATGGGGACATCTCATGCAAACCACCATGTGGACACACTCCAGAATCACCTGGGAAGAGAGTCTCAATGAAAGATTGTCCAGATCTCTGAGCTCTTGACATGTCTATAGGAGAATGTTTTGATTGTACTAATTGATATGGTGGAAAAATCCAGGTGATGTGGACATCACTATCCCCTGTTTGGGGACCCTGACCTGTATTAGAGCAGAAAAAGCAATCTGAGTACTCCATAACAGTGCAGTAACTTCTCTCTGCTCTTCACTGTGGATGTGATGTGACCAGCAGCTTCAGGCTCCTAACCCCTTGATTTCCCTACTATGATGGAGTCACCTGGAATTTCGAGGAAGGATAAACTCTCTCCCTCTACGTTGCTTTTTGTTGGGGTATTTTCTTAGTGCCATCGACAGAAATGAAGTTAGGACTCTCAGAATGTACATAAATCATCTTTTTCCAAAGTCCTGCACTTTGACAGCCATATCGGAGTTGCGACAGAATGCGGTATCAAACCTAGGCAAGGAAATGCAATTCAACAGGTGTGTGCATGACCATCCTAAAAGAAAAAAAAATGTTCTAAAGAGAGATACTTGCCCGCCAACAACTGGAGTGGATGCTCTCCCTAAAGCTGTAGCCTGACTGTGGTATCCAGTCCCTAATAGGGCTGCTTTGTCTGGTCTCAGTGGGAAAGGATGCTTCTAATCTGGCAGAGACTTGATGCACCAGGGTGAGGGGATACCCAGGGGACCCCACCCTCTCAGAGGAGAAGGGAAGGGTAGTGGGGAAGGGTCTCTGAGGGGGGTATTGGGAGGAGGCAGTGTTTGGAATGTAAATAAATACATATAAATTTAGAGAGAGAATGAGAGAGAGAGAGAAAGAGAGAGAGAGAGACTTGTGCCCTTCCCTTTAGCTATCAGAGTACTGAAACAATAGGTCCCCAAGAGAAAGAATTTCTTGAGGGAGTCCCCTGCTGGGAGAAAGAAAAGACTGGAGCCCAGTGCTAACCAGAAAGGGATCTTGTCTCCTAGAACCGAATTGTACACTCTCTGATAATGGAAGGCATTTTTATTTGTATATTTGAGTGTTGTTTTGTGTTTGGTATTTTTGAGACAGGATCTCATGTAGCCCAGGCTAGATTGGAACTCAATCTGGAGTTAAGGCTGGCCTTGAACTCCTGGCCCTGCCGCATGCTGTGATCACACACTCCTGAAGGCAGCTCTTGACATGCACACGATACCCTCGCTCTCCTCTCACTAAAGCATCAAGGGCGCTATTTGCTTCCCTTGCATAATTACTTTCTCCCAGGAAAACAATTATAATTTAATGAATTTTTTAGCAATTACAAATTCACAAGTTGATAATAAACACTTTTTTTTTTTTTCAGCAAACACTAAAACATTCAGAAACACTTCCTCTGGGAATTGTTGTGATCTTTAGAAATACGATGGTGAATCAAATTACCAATCCCAACAAAATCGGAAGGAAGGCTATGTATTCTAAGAAAACTAACTCTGAATATTTGGCAATCGCTCTGTGAGTATCCTCAAGCAAGCATTGTCAACAATTCCTATCTCGTCATCAAAGCAGGCCTTGTTGGCTAAGCACTTTCCACAATTTCAAATTTTTCACTGACTAGGGCTGGCCACCAGCCAGGATATTTCCATTAAGTGTGTGTTACTCAGAGCTGGAAAGATGGCTCAGTGGTTAGGAGCACACTTGAAGTTCTTGCTGAGGATCTGAGATTGGTTCCCAGTACCCATGTAAGGTTGCTCATAACCATCTAGACCTGCAGCTGGAGGGAATCTGAGCCCTTCTTCCACAGGTACCTGCATTCGTGTGCACACAGACAAGCATACATATGCATTGTTAAAAAAAAAAAAAAAAGAAAAGAAAAGAAATATACTTTCAAGTTTACTATTCTGTCACACTTTAAAGCCCTATAATGACTGATAGTTAAATTCTACTTACAGAATTTTTTACTTCAACTGCTTGAGCTGAAGAAGTGGCTCAATGGTTAAGGATACTGGGTTCAAATCCCAGCACCCACATGGGAGCTTGCAACTGTTTTTAAATCCAAGATCTGACACCTTCACAGATATGCATGCAGGCAAAATACCAATGCACATAAAATGCAAATTAATAAATTTGTCCTTTTTCTTCATTTTAAAGGTTTATGTTTATTTCTGTATATGTACACGTATATCTGTGTGTGTGCACCACAGGCATGTAGAGTCCCTTGGAGGACAGAAGAGTGCATTGGATACCCTGGGACTGGAGTTACAGGTAGCTATGAGCTGCCTGACATGGGTACTGGGAATAGAACATGGGTTGCCTGTAAGAGCAGCAGGTATCCTCGACCTCTGTGCCGTCTCTCCAGCCCCTTGGTCTTATTTTTCTAATGAAAATAATCTACTGATCCTGTTCACAGGAGGAATGTGTACTCCTGATGGTATCTAATTTGGATTCTGCTTGCTTCTTAATGCTCCTTAATGGCAGTTGACTAAGTATATAAAATGCTGAGCCCTCTTGTCTTATCTGCAGGGCCCTATCTTTGGTCAAGAGGAACAACAAAACAGTAAATATTTATTAGACATCCAAATAGGTGTGGAGGGCTGGGAAGGTTCCTCAGCCAGCAAAGCTCTTGCCATATAAGCATGAGGACCTGAGTTTGATCCCCAGACTGCATGTAATCAAAGCCAGGTATAACAGTGGACTCTTATAATTCTGGAGCTGGGAAGGGAGAGAGGATCCCTGGGGCTCCCTGGCCAGGTAGTCTAATTAAATCAATGAGTTCCCCTTTCTCAAAAATAAAATGGAATATACCTGAGGAAGAACACTCGAGATTGACAGCCTGCTACACACACACACACACACACACACACACACACGCACGCACGCACGTGGGCACATACACATACATACGCACACACAAATGTACCCATGCATACACATATTCACAACACACACACACACACTACATGTTAAACACCTTTCTGAGTAGCTTTTAAGCCTTTGCCCTTAAACAGCTTAACAGGGAAACCAGGGTTTGAAATTGACCCCCTGCCTTTTGACCTACCCCTGACCTTCTCAAATAACAGCTTACATGTGAACTAAAATAAGTCAGCATGACACATGGCTTAGCTTGTGTGGCCTAGCTCAGGCAGATAAAGCTAGTGCAATCCAATTTCTACCAGAACTAAGGTGAAAAGGCATAGAAGATTTTAGACAACAGGAGTAGGCAAGCACCAGACACAAAATGTCATACACACGTATGAATGGAGGCAGATTGTTCTTAAAGCACACTGGAGTGGACTGCATGTTTATCCAGGAAAGGACTATGGAGGATGAGTAAATTCACCATAACCTGCAGCTTAAAGCAATAGAATGTGTGTGGGAAAGGGTCTCTATTTGGGAGAAATATTTTTACAGTTAAGGTTAATTTCTTTATGAACAGTCTAATGCATGTCAAAGGATGGCAGTCCAGAGCTGGCTGGTGTACAGCTCAGCAGTTGAACACTTAGCTGGAGTTCTCTCCGTTAGGGTCGTGACTCAGCAGGAAAGTGCCTGCCTGGAATCCCCCAGTAAGGAGCTGAAGAAAAGAGAGTGCTTGCCTAGAATCTCTGAGTGAGGAGTTAGGGGAATGGCTCAGTGGCACAGCATTTGCCTCGCATGCAAAAGAAGGCTTAGTTCTATCCCAATAGCGCAAAAAATGAAAAGCAAAATAGGTTTTAATTCCTGCATACATCACTATTATTGTAAAGAATAAGAAAGCCACTGTGTACGGGGTGTGTGTGTGTGTGTGTGTGTGTGTGTGTGTGTGTGTGTGTGTGTGTGTGTGTAAAGAGAGTGAGACAGAGAGAGAGGGAAAAGAACCAGGTACCACAGGATCTAGGAGGCCTAAGATAAATATTGGTTGATTCCTGTTTTAAACCATTGTATTAAAAGATTACCGATTCACAGTATTTATGGATAACAGGTAGATCATGCATCCTTAGGACAGGAGCTCTGGCCTAGTTCATCAGTTCCCCTAACGAAAGACAAAAGGTTCCCAGGAAGTATTAATTCACCCGCTGAAAGCTAGACGCTGAACCCTTTTTAAAGCATGCACACACACAAACTCCAAAGACCCACGCTTCCCATTCATCCAGCAACATAAATCACCAACTGTGTTGTAGTGATCTTTTCAAAGCCAGCAGAGTCCATGTCCAGTTATCCATGTCTGTGGGGAGCAGGAGTACACTGAATAATGAAACACACAAGGAATGTATGCATTTAATTTCAGGAGTTGTTTCCACTCCATGTGAAAATGTCTCACCTGTATTTTCTCTCTCTATTTCCTGTTCACAATGATATATAAGAGGGTCCTCTGACACATCTTCCAGCCACCATGACAGTAGGACTGAGCCCTACGAAACCAGGAGCTAAAATGAGTCCTTCCCCCTTTAAGTTGTTTCTGTCAGGCTGTATACACAATCACAAACAGGCTGCCACTCAGTGTCCTGCTACTATGTGACTTGGTCTGGTGGTTTTGTGGGAGCTGATGATTCATTTCAGAAGTAACAGTGGAACTGGCAGATGCCCTTGGACATAATGACTGGAGCCAGGTCTCATTCATCTGCAGCTCCGTGATAGTTATGAGAGATCTTCAGAAGAGAGAACGTAATGACAGAGTCAAAGATGACAGTGCTGTCTCCAGCCCGGCGGAGATATAATAGCCCAAGCAGAAGCGCATGAATCGGAAGGCGTGGAGTGATGTCTCACTTCCTTATGGATGGGTACAGTCTACAGTACTTGCCCCTCACGATCAGGCAGCTGGGCCCATCAAGCCATCTGCATTGCGGAATGCCAGCAGACTCAAACAGGGCACGCATCCACCTAGGGGCAGAGACACAGGCATCAGGATGGCGCACAGCTGCACAATGCCGCTCATACTGACATGCTTTCCTAATGGGGCTGATTTGCCACTGCACAGAGCCCACAGGCGGCTCAGCTGTGGCCATGTGTGTATTGTTAACGCTCACTAATGAGGCCCAGTCTTCATCAAAGGCACCCATGGTCTCCACAGCCAACCTAAACCATGTCTGCATGGAGTTCTCAGTGAATCTCACCAAGGACTAAGGACCCAAACAACAATCAGGTGCTGTCTCATATTCTGTATGACTATGGAAGGCCCACTGTCTCCATGCTGCTCAGTCTGTGTCCCTCCTCAAGCCCTCAATATCTTCTTTCTTGTTCATTGTTGTGATTTGAGTGTGAACGCTCACCCACACGCACATATGTTTGAACACTTGGTCCCCAGCTGGTGTCACAGTTTTGAGAGTTTGTGGACTGTTTAAAAGATGAAGTCTTGCTACAGAAAGCAGATTGCTGGACAGTGGTGGACCTCGAGATTTGATAGTTCATGTCTCTTCCCTGTCTGCTCTGTGCTCTCTACTTCCTGTCGGTTTTCTGTTGTCTGCCTGTCCTCTGCTTCCTGTCTGCCCTCTGTTTCCTGTCCCTCTGTCTCCTGTCTATTCCCTGCATTATGGTCTGTCAAGATATAAGACATTGCAGCCATATCTCCATATGTGGTAAACTCCATCATGATAGACTGTTCCTTCTTGAACCATGAGCCAAAATGACCCTCTTCCTCTAAGCTTTACTGCCTTTAGTTCCTGCCTCTGTGGGACCTACATGATGAAATAAGCCCTTTCCCCTTTGGGTCTTAGTCATGGCATTTTGTCACAGCAGCAGAAAAGTGAACTAGAACAGCCCAATCCCTGAAATCCCATAGCACACCCCAGAACCCCTACTCTCCTACTCTTCGGGGCTTGCTTTAGAAGTTCTAGCAGGGAAGTACAGTGTCTGCTTTACCCTGGACTGGAGAAATGTCCTCCCCTACTGGGGAAGACCATCCGCTGGTCTCAGGAGGGACATATATGTAGCAGCAAGAGAGGAAGAAGATATCTGCTAAGTTAGCCAAGTCAACCAAGCCAACCCTGGCCATCAGTGAAGTAACAGATGCTGCCGTCTGTTCCCCCACACATCTGTGCTCTCTAACCCTAATGTAGAACTAAGCCCACAGAGGGGAGCCTGTCTTTACCCTCCATTCTATCACAAAGCTCTAGTAGATTAGGGTACCCTTCTACGTGGTCTCATAAAACATAGTTGTTTACTGCATATAGCACACTGGGTAGCAATATAGCACTTGTCTTTGGCTTGTTTGTTCATTTGCTTGTTTGTTTGTGAAGATGTAGCCCCATCTGAACTTGAACTTCTGATCCTCCTGTCTCCATCTCCCACATGCTGGAATAGCAGAAATATACCATCACACTTGGCTTAAATGTAAGATGTGTTTGTTTTATATGCTAGGACCAGATCTTAACTATAGTCAAACTAGCCTGAAACTCACTAAGTAGCTCAGGCATATGTAGAGCTTCCTGCCTCAGCCTTGGGAATTCTGGGATGATTTATTTGTATGAGCTGCTACACCAATTTGTTACTGTTGTTTGTTTTGTGTGTTTTATTGCATTTTTATGTATTTATTTTGTGAAGGGGGCAGAGGAGTATGTGCGTGGACGTGTGTCTATCTCTCTCTTTCTCTGTCTCTCTCTGTCTCTGTCTTTCTCTTTTGCTCTCTCTCTCTCTCTCTCTTTCTCTCTCTCTCTCTCTCTCTCTCTCTCTCTCTCTCTGTGTGTGTGTGTGTGTGTGTGTGTGCATGCACGCACGTGCTTGCGCACGTGTGTGTGTGCCACACTTATGCTAAAGTCAGGAAAAACTTGGGGAATCAGCTCTCTCCTTTCACTTTGTGGGTTTCAGAGATGGAACCCAGGGCATTGATCCTGGGGATAAACATCTTTACCTAAGATCCCATGTCACCAACCCCTGTTTGTTGTGCCTCGAGACAGGGTCTCGAGCTAGCCTCAAACTCACTATGCAAGCAAAGCCTGGCCTTGAATGATCAATACTCCTTTCTCTACCTTGTAAGTGCTAGGCTTACAGGCATGCGATACCACATGCCTGTTATGTGTCTGTGAACTCTCTGAAAGCAGCAGCGAGAGTCTTGTGCATCTTTAAACCCTGGAAGCAGAGCACAGGGCTGCCAGAGAAAATGCATTCAAGCACGTGTAGGAAGCTGGGTGGAAACTTGTGGGAGTATAGCATATATTTTGGAAAACCTAACAAGGGCTTCAGGCATTTTTGACAGGATAGAGTGATGAACTGCGTTTAACAAGAGAAAATTTAATTGGAACAAATGTAAGGTTCTGCCCTTGGGTCCAAAAGGCACAGGTGTGGGAAGATGGAGCTGTGTGGAGTTGCAGTTTATATGAAAAGCCTGGGGAGTCAGGTTGTCAGGATGCTCAGCGCAGGTCAGCAGTGTGATCCGACTGCCAAAACATTCATATGATCTTAGCCTGAGCTAGAAATGCAGTTTTTAGAATGAAAGGCATGGGACCTGAAGTCTAGACAGACCATTCAATAGTCCTGGGTTCCTTTTTAGCTTCACATTTGAGGCTGGGGGGGGGGGAATCAGATAGTAAAGAACTTTGCAGAAATAACAGGTGGTGAGGGTTAAGGTTAAACAGAAATGGGAAGAGCAGGGTCGATTTAGCCTTCAGAAAGCATCTGAGTCCTGGCTAGTTTTTTAAACATTGATTAATTTTTCTTATCTTTTTGCTTGTATTACATTTTATTTATTTTGTGTATGTCTCTGTGGGCATGCGTGCATGCATGTGCACACACATGGTGCACATACGGAAGTCAGAAGACAAACTTCTAGGAATCAGTTCTCTCCTTCAACTATAAGGGGTCCTGAGGGTGGAACTTAGGCTGTCAAGCTTGGTAGCAAGTGCCTTCCTTACTATCCATCTTTATGTCTTATCATCATCACCACCACTGTCATCATTATTTGTATACATGTAAGTGTGTATGCATGTTGATGCGTGTACCAGGTCACCTATGTATATTTAAGTGCTGTTTTGCATCAGGAGCTGTCCATCTAGTTCACTGAGACCAGGTCTCTCATTGACCTACAACTTGCTAAATCAGTGGTTCTCAACCTTCCTGACGCTGTGACCAGTTCATTCCTCATGTTGTAGCGACCCTCAACCACAAAATTATTTTTGTTGCTACTTCATAATTGTAATTTTGCTACCATTATTAATTGTAATATAAATATCTGTTTTCTGATGGTCCAGGTGACTCCTGTGAAAGAGTCAATCAACCCCCAAACGGGTCTCAACCCACACATTGAAAAACCTGTGTTAAATAAACTAGGCTAGTTGACCAGTTAGCCCCAAGGATGCGCCTGTCTCAACCGTCCCAGCACTGAGATTAGAGTGACCTACCAGTATACACATGGTTTCTGGGGATTAAAATCACATCCTCATGCTTGCAAGGCATGCGCTTTGCTGACTGCATGCCATTGCTTCATTTCTGTTGCTGTGTTAAAACATCCTTACAATAACGCAACTTACAGGAGAAAGGGTTTGCTTTAGCTTTTAGTTCCAGGGTACACTGAGCAACAGGAGCTTGAATCAGCCAGGCACACTTCATCAACAGTCAAGAGCAGAGAGAAATAAATGCACTTGTGCTTACTGCTCAGCCAGCATTCTCTAGGCTAACACCGTCCAGGGTTTAAGTCTAGGGAATGGTGCTGCTCATTCCTGGCCGGGTCTTCGAACATCAAAGCATCACCCACAGACACGGCCACAGTCCGAACTGATCCAGACACTCCTTCTTTGAGGCTCTTTTTCCATGTGATTCTGGGTTGAGTCAGAGGTGACAGTAGAAGCAACCACGCTGAGCCAGCTCTCCAGCTCACTATTTATGCTCAGATGCATAAAAGGTGTACATAGTTAACTATAAGAAAGTCATTTCTAACCAAATACAACACCCCAAAGTGGACAGGTTGAGAGTCCCCTGGTGAAGGAATCATTTCTTTTTAAATTTGTATTTATTACTCTTGCATGGTCATTTATTACAGTTAATAAAGAAAACAAGGCCAGAAAGCGTTTGCCTAGTCTTTGTTAGCTCTTCAGTTACACACTGCAGCATGATTAACCTCCTAGAATGCATACTGTTGTCCTGTAGTAGCCATGGGAGACCAGTCTCAGAGCCATCCACAATCTGTACATGTTCAAGTCCCTTCCATAAAATGCCATTTGTTTGTGTGTGTGACCTATTCATAGCCGCACACACGGTGCCTAGCATGATGCAAAAGCCCTTGTGCTCTGTTTTAATTTTGTAAGACTATGTATTGTTTTGGTTGCTTGTTTATGGGCTGGGGTTGAATCTAGGGCCTTGAGCATAACCCAGCAAGTGTTCTACCACTCATCAACACCCACAGCCTCCCACTGACAGATTCTAAATTTTACTGCTGAGCCACACCCCCTAGCACCTCACTTTAGAGGAAAGAGAAGTTCTAGACATGTGTTCTACCACTGCGCTACATCGGCAGTTGATTGGATGAATTTTAAATTCTCATTCACTGGGTTACCAATTACAGCCAATTTTCACCCATCTAAGAATTATAAGCAGTAAATTAAGTTGAACGTTACTAATTTAATACTTTGCAGTGGGCCTCCCATTTTCCTCCCCCAAAATTCAAAGCCCTACCGAGTAGGTAAACATTAATTTTCTAATCACTTGCCCAATGGGCTTCCAAATTTCACCTTTAGTTTTCTAAAACTCACCTAATTTCTATCACACCCCATCCCCCCTCAGTTTCTTGACAATGTATGCTTAACTCATTGAACTGGATTCTGCTTTTCTGTTCCCTTCCCAAGTTCCTTACTACATTTAAGGGCTGGTCCCTCACTCATTAAATTTATGAATCTGTCTTTGAATATGGAATATTCCAATAAATACTTAGAGGTCATCACCTATCTACAATGACCTCTGATGGGGTGGTCCCAGCCCTACTTGTGGTCTGAAAAATAACCTAGAATCTGAAGACTATGTTCTACCATGCATAACTGTTCTCCTGACTTCTGGTTAGCCCAGCTAATGTTTCTCTAAGTCTGGTTCCCAGGTCAGGAGTACCACCAAAGAGGGTTGTTCTATCTTCACTTCTGTTCCTATAGTCAAATATTCCAATCAAAAGCAACATAGCTTGAGGTTCAGCAGGAGACCATGTCTTAATGAATTTAGTGAAAATGATAGAACGTGATTCTCTCCTGTGTCTTACTTTGACCTCTATACATGAATAGAAGTGCACCTCACCCTTATACACACATAAGTGCATACTACACAGACATACACCACACATACATATACACACACATACACTCAGGCAGGCACACATGCATGCATGAACACTCACAAATAGGCACATAGCACGCTTCTTAGAACACTAATGAAGCACACCTGTTGGAGTATCTGTTGGGACATTTCTGGGTTCTGAGTGTGGGCAACACTGTGCCATTGAGCTAGGTTCCGGGACTGAATAAAAAGAATAAATGGAGCTGAGTGCCGTATTCATTGCTCTCTGCTTCCTGACTGTGTGTGTAATGTGATGCTCTGCCTCACATTCTTGCCTCTCTGTTTTCCCAGTCATGATGGACTGGACCCTCAAATCATGAGCCAAAATAAACTCTTCTTCCCTTAAGTTGCTTCTTCTCAGGTGTTTGGCCATAGCAGTGAGAGAAGGAGGTGAGTCAGGACCACCGAAGACTTAGTTTCCCTTCTCCAGCCTAGACCATTTGCAGCATTATTTCTGAGTAGAGTTACCATGCCTAGTGTCCACAAAGTACTCACCCCTCTATCTGCTCAGGTGTTCAACGTTCTCGGGGAGTTCTGTCATGCTTTGCCCTTGGGCAACGTAGTATAAAGAGTGTCTTGATTAGCTGTCAAATTGACACAGCCTAGAGTCATCTAGAAGAGCCTCAATTTAGGGATCACCTAAATCATTTGGTCTGTGGACATGACTGTGGGAGGTTTACCTTTAAAATCGATGATTGTTGTAGGGAGACTGTCTTAGTTAGGGTTACTGTGGAGAGATTCCATGACCATGACAACTCTAAAACATTTAATTGGGGCTGGCTTACAGTTTCAGAGGTTTAGGCTAGTTCATTATCATCATGATGGGAAGCATAGCTGAGAGTCCTACATCTTGATCCTATGGCAGCAGGAGACTGTGTGCCACACTGGGTGTAGCTTGAGCATAGGAGACGTCAAAGTCCAGCCCCCACAGAGATACACTTTCTCCAACAAGGCCACACCAACTCCAACAAGGCCACACTTCCTAATAGTGCTACTCCCTGTGGGCCAAACATTCAAATACATGAGTCTATGGGGGCCATAACTATTCAAACCACCATAGGGGCCAATCCCACTGTGAGTGGCACCATACCTAGGAAGATGGACATGGGCTGTGTAAGAAAGCTATCTAGCATGAAACCATGAGAAAGCCAGAGAGCAAGCTAGTAAACAGTATCCCTCAGTGGTTTCTACTTGAGTTCATGCCCTGACTTCCTTCAGTGATGAACCATGACTTAGAAGTGTAAGTCAAATAAATCCATTCACCACTTAAGCTGCTTTTGGTCAGGACATGTTATCACAACGACAAAAAAGCAAACTAGAGTAAGGTGGGTTGAAGAAAGGCAGGAAGAATCGATGCTACTTGTGGCTCTTCAGACCATTTTCTCCCCTTTTAGGAAAAAGATCTCTGGAATTTTGGGGACTTAAAAAAAAAATACTAACAGTGCATATTCCCCAAATTCTCCCTGATTTACACAAGAATGTACCTTAAAGCCAAATTTTAGAGGCCATTCTCTCCGACTGTGTTCTCCAAGCAATGAAAACGTCACATGGAGTGGTTTGGAGGAGGTGGGGGTGGAGGGAGGGTCTCATAGCAGGAGAGCTCTCAGGGGAGGGCGGGGAAGCATTGAATACAGGATACATGCTGTCAAATGCTCGATGACTTCATAAACACTAGCTGCTGCTCTCAGAAGCACTTCTGGAAGGGCATAGTGTACAGATGTGGAGTGTGTTGGTGGGGGGTGTCTCCTCTAATGGGGTGCCTACGAAGTTCAAAATAGCAATATGCAAAGAAATCTCTCTCCAACCCAGAGATTTTTTAAGAGAAAACCCGATGGAGTGGATGAAATGATCTAGTGATCCAAAGAATCTAATCTCTCTCTTCCTCCCCCCCACCTCCCCTCCCTTTTATCCCTCCCTTTCCCCTCCTCCTTTCCTTGTTCTCTCTATAGGGTCTCTATAGGGTCTCATTTTACATAGATGGATAGATAGGTAGATAATAGATAGATGATAAATAGATTCATAGATGCATAGAATCAGAGAGATATATAGATATTTGTGTATTGTACATGTATGCTTATATAGACACATAATCTATATACATGTATGTGTATATATACACACATAAATACATGTGTGTGTGTGTATATACATACATACACTACACATACATATACAGCCCAAAAATTGGAATCTTCCTGTCTCAGTCTCCCAAGTGCTGTGATTACAGGCAAACATGACCACACCCAGCATATTTGGTTACCTATTGGGATCTGTTGCTTCCTAGCTGGATAATTGAAACCAAGACCCTTTATGTCTTTGAAGCTTAAGAGAAGAAATGCAAAACACTCTTGAAGAGGAGAGATAGATGGGCCAGTAAAATGCATACTGTGCAAGCATGGGGCCCTGAATTTGACTTCCCAGAACCCATACTAAAAAGCCAGACTCAGAAGCACAAGCCTATGACATGGCTCCGGAAGGCAGAGACAGGAGGACCCTTGGGGCTTGCACACACTGCACCCACTCCTCTCAGCACGGGCTTTCATACCCATTTTAGAGATACTGATTATAAAGGTCAAACTATATAAAGTTCTATAAAAAGAAGCTGTGATTGTACAAAATGTAAAACAAAGGGAAGTCCATCTTTGCTTTAATAAACCAGAGTTCTGCATGTAAAGACCAAAAAATGTTTCCACTTTTTTAATGTCTGATTCTTCAGAAAGATTACCAGTCTAGAAAAGGAGACTGAAACACTGTAAAAGTCCGAGGACAGGGAGGAGTGCCTTGAAATGCTGTCCCCTGGGCGTGACATGGCTGCTATTCATAGGTTCCCACAGCAGCTGTGGTTATGGGTGTAAGATCAAGCGGGTTACATTCCAGCATGGAAGAGGAAGAGAGTCAAGGCCATACTCCTAGCTGAGGAACTATGGGCTGGTGATGACTCCTCTGAGAGGAAGAGTCGCCTTGGGGGAGGTGTGACATATGACTCATGGTAGGTTTCCATGCCAGTGAATGACCCCACAGCCATGCTCACAGAGACAACTATTTGGGCTCAATGCGTTAAAAGTAATGGGTTAGGGGTCCTGGGGGGAGTTAGAGGGAGGAGGGAAGGATCAAGATGCATCATATGCATGTATAAAATTTTCAAAGAGCCAAGTAAAAATGATAGTTTTAAATAGAAGTGAAAGAAATTAAAGACAATAGGAGTAACAATGTTACCAATGTAACTCAGGAGGTTACAGTAGGTCGTGTCTGACCCAGATGATTTTCCTGTAGGCTTTATTTACCAGCCACTGAAAGAGAAATATTTACTTCTTCAGCTGCTGTCCTAATGGGTTTTAGTCTTGTATATTTTGTTTTTACATTTGTTTATTTAGGTTTGTGTGTGGCATGTGGGCGCACCTGCCACATAGAGAGTTCAAGGGATGACTTTCAAGAGAGTCTGCTCCCCGTCAATGGGCCTGACCCCTCCCCCCGGTCGTCCTGGAGTTTGGACCACCAACCAAAGAATACACATCTATGGACCCATGGTTTGGACCACATATGTGGCAGAGGATGACCTCGATGGCCATTAGGGAGAGAGGAGAGGCCCTTGGGCCTGAAGATGTTAGAGGCCCCAGTAAAAGGGAATGTCAAGGCAGGAATATGGGGATGGGTGGACTGGGGGTGGGTGGGAGGTGGAATTCCCCCATAGAGGCGGGGATGGGGAGGGGATAGGGGGTTTCCAAAGAGGAGACCCAGAAAAGGGGAAACATTGGAAATGTAAATAAAGTATCAAAAAAAAAAAAAAAAAAAAGAGTCTGCTCCCTCCTCCCAGGGATTGAACTCAGGTCGTCAAACTCTGCTGCAAGTGTGTCTACCCACTGAGCCATTTTGTCATCCCTGGTTTTGTGCTATTTTTATACGTGACTAGGACTACATACATTTAGAGGTTTAAGATGGTGCAATTCTACAATTGGACCCGAGACACAACTTCTACCATAGTGTTACTTGCACAAAGTAGACCAGTTAAGACCCTAGCCCGTGCTGGCCACAAACTCCATGGCTGGTGCTGCCCTTCTAGAGCATGGCCGCCATTTGTCATTACTGAAGCTCCAACTGCTCATGGACAACGATTGGATTGTACAGGCTCATCTTCCAGATAGGTACTATTAATTACGTTCCTCTCTACCCAAGAGCTCGCCAAAATTAACCACTTTGTAAAAAAATAAATAAATAAATAAATAAATAATCGTCAATTTGATTCTAATATGCACTTTAAAGGCACTTAGGCAAATTGTTGGCTTTAGAAAGAGGATTCTGCTTTCTAGAACAGTAGCCACTTGAACTCCAGGCTGGCCTCTGCCAGAATGAAGGGACGTGGTATAGATGACTCAGCAGGATCCTGACGCGCTTCTGGGTCATCCAGGAAAGATTCAACGATGCTCAGTGGCGCCGACACAGAAGGTGCATTTTATACTGCATTTCACGTCTGCCGAACTGGATCACTCACAGGAGGCCCGAGGTGACTCCTGGACTGAGATCTAAATCGTTTTGGTTCGATTTGAATTTCCAAAGTTAACTAAACACCTACTGCTCATCCAGACTATAATTACACCGGGAAGGCATGCTCTATTCCTTCAAGGAACTCACAAGTTCATGGATTAAAAAAAACAAACAAATAAACAACAACAACAAAAACCAACTGGAACTAGTGAGATGGCTCCCTGGGTGCTTGTCACCGAGCCCGATGACCTGAGTTCAATCTTGGGGTCCTACTTGGAGGAAGTAGAGAACTGACGCCCACAGGTTGTCCCTCTGACCTCCCCATGCATCATGGCTTGCACTAACAATAATAATAATAATAATAATAATAATAATAATAATAATAATAATAATAATAATAGTAAAGGATAGCAAATAAGATAAAATAATCAAACAGACAAACAAATAATTAATACCATATAATCCCAGTACCTGGTGCATGCAAAATTTGATTGAATGATCTTTTGCCCAACAACAACTCTCAGGAGAGGAATTCAAGCCCAAGATGCAAGAAGACAGACAGGTCAGCCTCAAGGAGAAGACAGCTCAGCTCCAGTGATGAGTTCTCAAGACACTAGCCCACACATGTGAGGGTATGGGGGCACATGTCTGTGATCCCAGAACTTACAAGACAGAGCCAAGAGCTTCATCGAAAATTTAAGGCTATCCTGGTCTACACAGGAAGCTCCAAACCAGCCAGAGCTACAGAGTGAGAGACCCTATCTCAAAAAGCAAAGCACAGCTGCATACCAGAACAGACAGCCTTCTTTCTATTCTCCCGTCACACTGGTCCCTTCGTCAACAGCAGAGTAACTCCCCTGTCTTAAAACACAGCTGTTATGGGTCTGAGTTCTTTGGAGTCCCACTCTGAGCCCTCGGAGGCTCCACGATGAAAAGAATTAAGCTAAGCACAAACATTTTTCTCTTGTTAGAGTGTCCGCTCCCCCACCCCTCAGCATCTCAATCATTCCTTTCCCCATCCAGATCCCAGGAGCCAGAAGTGAGCCATGTGGTCTTCCCATTGATGTAAATAACCATTGGCTTTACTGAACCCATCTGCTGGGACTGGTGGTTGAAATCATAGCTCTAGAGTGTTTTCCACCAAGTGCCCCTTGGGCACTGGGGAGGCTGAGCTCCTGCCTTCCCAATTGAACATTTGTTCAATTTCTTCAAAAGAGCTCTCAGTACAGAAGCTCTGTGTTCATTTCTCCAGTATCCTCAGGGGTGGGATGTCTAGCCATTTTCTCTGCATCAACAATCACTTTCTCTCATTTATTTTCTTTGTTGCCCCTAAAGCTTTTGTTTTTTTCTGCCTCCCAGGCCTACAGACTGCCTGGCCCTGTCACTCTATCCGGGAACTCTGAGTTGAAGACAGCTAGTCATCATGGAGCCTCCATGATACCCAACAGCCCAGAGCAAGTGTCTGGGTGGTCATGGTACCATGCATGCTTCTGGACCTGTCCTGGGTCTCCAGGCTCATGAAATCACAGGGTCCTAGGTTCATTAAGTTGCCGTGATAAACCACCCGGATCCACAGAGTTTGTTTTAGCTTAGCATACATCAATCGCTATAGGGAAGTCATAGCAGCAGGACCTTGAGACAGCTGGTCATATCACATCCACAGTTGAGAACAGAGAAACAAATACAGACATGCGCGTGCGTGCTTGCTCGCTGGTTTGCTTGCTTGATTGGTTGATTGATTATGATCAGTTCAGTTTCTCCACTCTTACACAATTCATAACTCCTGCATACAGAACAGTGGGCTGGGGCTTCCCACATCAATTCATTTAATTTTAAAAATTCCTCCCACAGACATGCTCACAGGGGAGCCCAATATGGAGCTCATTGAGAATCTCTTCCTGGGTGATTCTTTTGTGTCACATTGACAATTAAAACTAACTGGAAGGGTGGCTCAGCAGTTAAGGACACATACTATTTTTGCAAAGGATCTGAGTTTGGTTCCCAGCGCCCATGTCAGGCAGCTTACAACTACCTGTAACTATAGCTACAGGAGAATTCAGTAACCTCTTCTGTTCCCTACAGTCAAGTAAATGCACATACCTGTGTGAGTGTGTGTGTGTGTGTGTGTGTGTGTGTGTGTGTGTGTGTGTGTGTGTGTGTGTGTGTGTGTGTAAATACAACTTGTAAGAAATGGGAAACTTACAAGGCTCAGTGAGCTCCTGAAGCTAAGTCCTCCTCATGGTGATACTCGGAGTACTTCTCATGTATCATGTCTTGCCAAAGCAGATGTGTCCAAAGAGACCCAACACATCTATAGATGAAAACATATCACAGTGTCAAAACAGAATTTTCATTGAGTCCATCAGCTTGTATGGGATTATTTAATTTGGTTGGTTGGTTGGTTGGTTGGGCTTGGGGGACAGAACCTTTTATGTAGCCCAGGCTAGCCTTAAATTCTTTATCCTCTGCTTCAGTTTCACAAGGGTTGGGATTGAATGTGGTACCATATTGAGTTTTGGAAATATTAATTTTTTCACCTTCAGAAAACCCCAAGGGAAACTGAGATACAAGCAATTAATTTTCCCAAGATCATGCAGCTAGCAGAAGAAGGGATTGAACTCCAACTCGAGAATATATAGCTTTAGAGCTACTTTTTTGTAGTTTTTTTGTTTGGTTCTTTATTTGTTTGATACTGAGACAGGGTATGCTATATCCTAATCTGACCTCAGACACACTATGTAGCCAAGACTAGTCTTGATCTCCTGATCTTCCTGCCTCCACCGCTCAAGGGTTGGAATTGTAGTCATGGGCCACCACATATAGACTTGGAATTTTTCACTAATTTTATTTAATAGCTTGGAAGAAGCTCCAGGTATGCACTTTTGTGGATTACTACCCATGCTGGAATGAACTTTTCAGTGGTGCAGCTACCCTTGAGTCACCTATGCTCCTGTAAGTAACCATCCATCCACAGTCATGTAAACAACACCAATAAACTCACTTGCTAAACTCACTAAGCTAAAATTAGGTGGAAATTTTTCTTTGATCCATCATTACTGGCCTATTAGGAGTAAAAAGTCACAGAAGCCCTACTATGCGATCCTTTGTGTTTGTTTTATTTTTAAATTTGTATTTTATTTTTAATTAGGTGTATGGGGGTGTCAAGTGTATGTGTGTATGGGGTAGGTATGTTTGTGTGCCTCTGTGTGTGTGTGTGTGTGTGTGTGTGTGTGTGTGTGTGTGTGTGTGTGTGTGTGTATCCACAGAGGCCAGAATAGGATAGTAGTTTCCCTGGAGCTGGAGTTACAGGCAATTGTGAGCCATTTGACACAGTACAGGAAACCAAACTCAGTGCTTTTGTAAAAGCAGCAAGTAATCTTAACAACTGAGATGTCCCTTCAGCCTCTACTTGATCCTTTGCTCCAGTTGGCAACCTCATTCTTGTTCTCCTTTCTCCATTGTTCTACACTCAATCAGTAGTCACGAGGCTGGCAAGCATAGGAGAGAGTTTAGTACCCTGAGGTCCTGCTTTGTTTTGGGATATGCACATAGCCCTCTTGTAATAAGGCACTTGGAAGCCTAGTTCCTTCACCAGCACATACTAAATACAAACACCCCTACAACCAGACAGTGCACTACCAACCTATGAAACCCCTTGACCCCCCCTCTGCTACAGGTGTGTACTCATCTCTAAACAACTGATGACTAGAGAGAAAGTGTGGTACATACACACAGTGGAATAGTATTCAGTCTGTAAAGAAAAATCAGATCATGAAATCTGCAGGAAAATGGATGGATCTGGAAAGTAAAATATTATGTGAAGTGACCCAGAGAAAGACAGAAGCTTCATGTTCCCCTTCATATTCAAGTCCTAGTCTGTAACACATACACACACACACACACACACACACACACACACACACACACACACACACGTATATTTGGAAACATGTGGGGGTACATCTAAACATCTAGAAAAGAGCCTGAGAAAGGTAATATTAGGTAATGTGGAGGGATGGAGAATGGTCCAAAGGACACAGGGGTCATGGAAGAGGAAAGAGTCTGGAGGGCACAAAGGGGAAGCAGAGGAAGCAGGACATGGGGGAGATGTAGAAAGGAGAACCATGAAAAACATATTTTGAAAGTGTCATAATGGCATCTAACACATCGTATGCTAAATTTTAAATTTTATACAAAAGAATTTCAATCCCCATACTCCTCCAAGCTACCAGATGGGTCTGTTTACCTTTGTAAGTCTTTGTGCTAGCTCTCCCACCTTACCCCCCACCTGCAGATTTTAGTCTTCAAACTCATCTTGCTTCTTGTCTGGCTCTGAAGCCCCACAACCACCACATCTCTTAATAACTGCTTTCTTTCTGAGGACCAGCACTCAGTCTCTCAGCATTGACTAGGACTCATTTCTTCATCTTCAGTAGGTGCTTCCTGTTGTCATGTTCCTAGTACCTAGATATGAGCCTCTTTCTCCATCTTCCAGGACCAGACCCTGACCTTCTTTACTTTTTGACAGGACTTGGTCACTGGTTCCATTGACCTCACACATCAGATCAATGGCCCTGTGTTATGACACTAGGGTCTCTAGACAAGCATTTGAGTTGAGTTTGTCTCTGATGTCTCAGGTCATATAAAAGGCATGGATCCTAGACTCTGTGTTGAACACAGCTTAAAAGAGTACTGTGGTAGTTTGAATGAGAAGTGTTCCCAATAGGCTTATGCATTTGACTGCTTGGTCCCTATGTCACCTGTGGCACTGCTTGAAGAGGTTGTGGAACCTTTAGGAGGTGGAACCTTACTGGAGGAAATATGTTGCTTGAGGAAGACACTAAGCCTTGCTTGACTTCCCATTTTCTCTTTCTCTGCTCCCTGTATACAGGTAAAATGTGATTTACCTGCTTCCTGCTCCTTCTGCCATGCCTTTCCCACCATTTGGACTCTCTCCCTCTGGAACCATAAGCAGAAATAAACCATTCCTTCCTTTAATTGCTTTTAGTTCTGATATTTTATCACAGCAATGGAAAAGTACAAATACAAGCATCCAGTCTGGATTTTCTCCTCTTCCTTATAAACAATTGATCCTGAGACTGGTTTCATTGCCCACTTTTCTCAAAGTTTTACTCCTGTATCCAGAACGCCAGCATTGGCCAGAGTCTTAAACTGGTCTCTGCCTCATTCTCTTCTATGTCAGTCGCCATCTAGCATCACACTGTTCCAGTGACTGGGAAGCTGGTGTCAGAATCTAGCACCACACTGTTCCAGTGTCTGGGAAGCTGGTGGGCGATGAGTGTGTAGAGAGTGGAGATGTGAGCCTGCTTCCACTCTTCCAACTCCAAGCCAGAAGTTAGAGGCCAAGTGCATATGGAACTGAAGGTCTAATAGGAAACATATGCTTTCAGTTCTATCCTAGCAGGAGAGAGGGAATAGGGGCAAAACAGGAGCTGCAGTTGGTAGTGGAGGCTGGACTTCAAACTCAGGCCTGATTAAGTTCCTGCTCTTCCTGATGGGGACTTTATACAATCATTCTGACTTTTGCAGGAGGATGGGTTGTGGGACAGAGAATAAGGGACCTAGAGATTAACCAAGAAGTTCACAGAAAGTCCAAGTACTAGATGATACAGATGAAACTGGGATGACAGCAATGAAACTGGAAAAAAAATAATAAATGAACTGAGGGAAGAATTCAGATCTGGGAGAAATCAAGACTCCATCCTATGTCTCCAGCTACAGTGACTAAGACGATATGAAGATGCCTTTAAGAGAACAGGCTGGGAAAAGCAGGACCCTGGAACTCCACACCCTAGCTCTTCAGTAACCTCTGAGACCCCATCAACCCTGCAGCCACAGGGAAAGCCTAGCACACAAATACCAAGGTTAGCCTGTGCTAGCAGTTCCATGCCAAGAACCACAAAGTTCCATTTTATTTAAAACACGAGCCTTGGCAGAATTCTCTACCTGGACAGAGACAAGCCCATTATTTCATTTCATGAGCTGCAGTGTAAGCCTCTGTTTTTGTGTTCCTATTAGCAAGACCTCGTGACTGACAATGCCGCCAGCCTACTGGTTCTACTCCCCCCAGAGGGCCACAGATCAGCCAGCAGAGACCAGAGTCCAAGCAGGCAGAGACAGGTATTTTCGTTTGGGATCAAGACCCCAAGACAATCCTGTTTATGCAAAGGGCTCTTATTGTTTTACATTTTTTAATTAAAGGCAGCCTTTTTATTCTACCCAGTCCTTCAAAAAAAATCTACTGGGGGAACTGTAATTTTACTTCCAATCTCTCCCATTTAATACTCCCCTAGTGCCCATAAAAAGCTCCGGAGTTTCAGTTCATGATTTGAATCTTTACAGATAATTAGCTGGCAGAATGACTCCAAGAGGGAAGCAGGTACATATATTTTCACAACGTGGTGGAGAGTGGGTGGGAAAACCGTGGGAGAAGCATCCCCAGGCTGTCTTGGCTCATCTCTGTTCCAGAAACGTAAACATGCAATTCATTGAAAGACACATTCATTTTGGTTCTTTAATTGATGCCATAAAAAGTACATTTTCCTCCTCTCTGATGTATCTTATTAAAAAGCTGCTTGGCTCTTCCCACCTTCAGCTGCCACCTCCGCCAGCCTTAGTCATTTTACTTAGCCTGTTCCCTGCCACCTTGGCTAGATTTGAAAGCTAGCCTCAGTTTCCCTTCTAAGCATAAGAGGTTCTCCCCTCTCCTGCCTTCATTTCCTCCTCCCTCAGTGCCTCAGAGTTCACTCCCTCACTTCGTTTCCCTTCCCTCCCCCCACAATTTCTTTTCCTTTCAACATCAATTATAATCACTGTAAACTAGCTGCCTTCTATCTGGGTCATAAGCTTGTGATAAGACTCACACTCAACAAATGTCTTGTAACAACCTTGGGAAAAATTAACTTACACACTCATGCAGACATCTGGGCACTCACCCAGACCCTCCCCACACACACACCATTTGACATCTAAAGCACTAAAAGCTCCTAGAAGTTAAAAGATTTATTCAAATCCTATTCTCACAACTTCCAATTCCCCTCTGTGCATATGCACAGGCACAAAAGTGTGTGTGTGTGTGTGTGTGTGTGTGTGTGTGTGTGTGTGTGTGTGTGTGTGTGTGTTAAATAATTTAGTGAATGGATAGGTTATTTTATAAAAGAAGTCTCTTGTAAAATGGGTAGAAGAATGGACTCAAGGATTGCTATACACATAATCTGTCTCTCCAAAATTTATATGTTAAAATTTAATTCCCAACATGGTGGCTGTTGGATGTGGGACCTTTTAGAGGTGATTTGGTCACAAGAGCAGAGCTATAGGAAAAAGAACCCTTTAAGAGTAACTGCAGAGAACTCCTTCATTCCTTCCAGCAATTGAGAATGTAGTGAAAAGACTCAGTTCCCAATCTGGTAGCTCTTTGACCTTGGGAATCCAGCTTTCAAGACTGTGGGAAGAAATTTCTGTTGTTTATTAGTTACCCAGTCGATAGCATTGTGAGCTGGCCCAGGTGAATTCGAAGCTGAGTTACTCTGTGTAGACTAGCTGGGTTTCTCTGGGCTCATAGCCCTGAGCAGAAAGTTCCTGAATGCTCCAGACCTACTAACCACTCTACTTCCAGAACTGAGTTCCAGGAAGCTCATGGGGAATCTTTAAACCAATTTATTTCTAAAATGAAAGACGCTTGCTCTCTCCCAACCCAATCCGTGTTGCTGACTCAGAATAGAAATTAGGCTGGAAAAGTCCTTCCACCAGCATTAAACATCTTGTATTAACCAGGATTGGTGGCATGTACCTCTAATCCCAGCATTTAAGAAAGAGAGGTAAACAATCTCTGGAAGTTTGAGGCCAGCATAGTGAGTTCCTGGACAGCCAGGACTGCAAAATGAGACTTTCTCTCAAAAACAAAATCTTGTATTAGTCTTTCATTAAGGTTCTAAAAAGATGGTTTCGTGATTAAGAGTTCTTGCCTCTCTTGCATAGGACCCTGAGGTGCCAGCATCCATGTCAAGTGACTCACAATTGCCTGCAACCCCAGCTCCACAGGATCAGATACCCTCTTCTAGACTCCCAGCATCCACACGCATGTGTACACACTCATATAGAGCACACACAGGCACATAAAGCACAGATCTTTAATTTCTCCTTGATTGAGGCTTTCCTCCCACCTCTCTGAAGTGATTTCTCTTTTCATTTACTACACCCCTACTTTAGACTTCAACATTGTTACAGAATCCTCTGACTTAGAATTGCTTTGACTCTTCCACAATGTCCCATTCTTAATCAATCTTCTCAAAGACAAAAATCTTCACAGCACACTGAAAACACAAGGCTTCTTTTCAAACATTGTCAAGAACAGTGGGACATCTGAAAACCAGGTATAAGAACCTGTATTACTATTTAGGTTATACTCAACCAGTGTCTACCGTGTAGACAGAGCCTACTTCCTCCCACCGTCAAGGGATGTTGTACCTTCAGAAGACATTTTATCCACGGGATTAAGGAATAGTTCTGGGATTCACTTTCTCTCAGGGAGTTCATCAGCTTCAAAGTCAACAGTCCCTGCCTCCCAGTCTCATGAAATCTATATTAGACATTTTTCTCATTGCCACGACAAAATGCTTCACAAAATCTACTGAATGAAGAAAAGGTTTATTTGAGCCTGCAATCCATCCTGGTGAAGAAGGCATGAAAGCAAGAGCTTCAGGTGGCTGGTCACATTGCATTCACAGTCAGAAAGGAGAGAGCAGTGAATAGCAATGCTTAGCTCTCTTTTTATTTAAACCAGGATCCGCAGCCCATAGAACAATGCTACCCATGTTTAAGTCAGGTTTTCCTCCTTAGTTAACCTCATCTCTCACAGACACGCCCAGAGATTTGTCTCCAAGGATTTTAGATCTTCTCAAGTTGTCAATCAATAAAAAAATAAAAATAAATTTAAAAAATCCTCACATGGCTGATTTTAAACAGTATCCAACATGGCCTCTGTCATCTGATGAAAAACTCCAAGCAAATTGGAAGCAAGGTCTCTCCAGAAATGACTACATTACCCACTCTTTCCCACAATGGTCGCCAACTTTCTGTGTAAGATTTATATGCATTCTTTTCTCAGAGCATGGAGCATCTTGAAACAGACTTGACGTCAGCTCTTGGGAACAAGACCGTTTCATCCTCTTGGAGAAGAGATAACAGTGAAAATCTTCAGAATAACACCCTTTCCTAAAATTAGGTCAGCTCCTTATTGGCAGGCATTGTCTCAGGCTTCAAGGGCAAAAATAAGTCAAATATAAAACAAATATTAACTTCTTGGAGTTTCAAACCAACTGGTGGAATTAGAAAAACTAATAGGAAAAAATGGCATCTTACAACCCTCTAGCCAAAGAAATTTCAAGACGGCATCAATCACAGAAAAAACACCATTGTTACCCTAGGACAGTCTTCATCTCTCCAGCAGTCTGGAATTCCAAATTCCACTGAGGAAAAGTTGTGAGGGAAAATCACAGAAAGTTCTGGAATCAGGGCTGCATGTTATAACCACCTAGGGAATTGTAAAAATTGAAACAAAACCAAAATTCAGCCCTAGGCAACTCAACAAAGTTGTTTTTTTTTTGTTCCATACCTTTAAAAGTTTTTATGTGGGATATTTCTGGGATGTAAAATATGTATAAAGAGAAGCATCATAAATCCCCTAAGGCCCCAATATCCCTCATCGGATTTCAGATTTCAGTAATTAACAACACAAGACCAATTTCATTTCACTCTCTTCCTCTACTCAGCTCCCTTTCTCCCTTTCTCCCTTTCTCCTCTCACGAGTAATGTTTGTTTGAAGCAAACACAAGATATCAGATTTGCCTAATTCAGAATTTGTCTCTGAAGGATAATTCTTGCATACATCTATTTCATTCGTTTACTTATTCTACCCTATCATAGCAATGTGATATACTAGATCTCTGTCTAAACTGATCCAGATTTTTGCCCTTATAAACAAGCCTATGATGAATGGCCTTCTATTTATTACTTTTATTTCCAGGTGTGATGATTAATACTGATTTTCAACATGACAGGATCTAGACCAGTGGTTCTCAACCTCCCTAATGCTGTGACCCTTGAATATAGTTCCTTGTGTCGTGGTGACCTCCAATCATAAAATTATATTTGTTCCTACTTCATAACTGTAATTTTACTACTGTTACAAATCCTAATGGAAATATCTGTGTTTTCCCATGGTCTTAGGCGAGAGGATTATTAACCTCCAAAGGGGTCGTAACTGAATCACTGGTTGAGAATCACTGATATAGACTTACCTAAGAGAAAAGTCTCTGGGTGTATCTGTGAAGGAGTTCTAGATTAGGTTAATGGAGGTAGAGAACTCTATCCTAAACATGGGCACCACATTTGGGGACTAAATAAAAGGAGAAAACAATCCAAGCACCAACGTTTCTTTCTCTTTGCTTTCTAATTAAAAAGGCAAAGCGACCAACTGCTTCATGTTCTTGCTGTCTTGCCTTTTCCACCAACGCAGACTCAGCCTCAAACCATGAACCACAATAGCCTTCCTCCCTTAAGTTACCTTTGTCAGGTGTCTCATCCAAGCAACAAGAGCAGTAACTAAAACATCAGGCAATGGTGGTGAGGCTCAGCTGTTAACATCATTAGATTAAGAGACACTTAGGAGATCCGTGAAGCACACCTATAAGTGTCTATGACGGTGTTCCCAGAAACAAAGTTTCGGGTCCCGGGTCTAATCAACGAGTTAATCTCTTTATGAGTTTGTAATATGACAGCATCATTGAAAGATGACAGAAAATAGGAGGCAGAGCCTAGTTGGAGGAAGAAGATCAGGAGCATGGCTGTGGGGCTGTCTCTGCCTCTCGTCCCTTTCAGGTTTATTTTCTGTGTTCCATAGCCACCAGGAAGTGACAGAAAGCTTCTCTGCCATAAACTGTTGCCAGCAGAAGGAGCAGCTCAGGTGCCTGGGGCCAAGCAACCATGAATTTAATTCTCTGAAACCACGAGCCAGAGTAAATAATCCCCCACCCCCACCCCTTACACTGTACCTTCCAAGTGTTCATTCATAGCACGGAGAAAGAGTAAGACTAACACAGAGATTCTGTAATAGATCTTCATGATGGTGGTGATGGTGGGGCATACGTGCGTGTGTTTGCGCATGCATCTCTCTCTCTCTCTCTCTCTCTCTCTCTCTCTCTCTCTCTCTCTCTCTCTGTGTGTGTGTGTGTGTGTGTGTGTGTGTGTGTGTGTGGCTGTGTAGCTATGGGCTATCTGTATATGAACATATTGATGGGAGCCAGAGAATAACCTCAGCTATGGTTTCTCAGGAGCTGTCCACCTTGTTTTATGAGACAAAGTCTCTCACTGGCCTGGAACCCACCAAATAGGCTTGATTAGCTCAACCCCCATGGGTCCATGCATCTCAGTCTCCCCCTCAGTGGGATTACAAGGTACACAGCTACATCTATTTGGTTCTGTTTGCTGGTCTTTATATAGATTCTAGGGTTAGAACGCCGATCCTCACGCTTGTGTGACCAGCACTTCCCTGGCTGAATCATGTCCCCAGCATGAGACAGGGAACTATTGATGAAGAAATACAGTTGGTAAAAGACTACATTTGAACCCTAGCCCTATCCTGAGTCTTTTTCCTCATAAAATCTAAATATTAATAGTTTCTACCTTGGGGGCTGGAGAGTGACTCAGCAGCTAAGAGTGGCGGCTCTAAAGAGGACCCAAGTGCAGTTCCCGGCACTTGTGTCAGGAGGTCCACAAGTGCCTCTAACTCCTGTTCCAGGGCATCCAGTGCCCTTGTCTGAACTCTGAGGGCATCACATGCACACATCCACATGCACATACCATGTAGTTCTTTTAAATTAGTAAATATTTAAAAAATAGCTCCTATCTCATAGACTTCTTAGGAGGGTTAAATGAGCTAATACATGTAACTATTGTATCAGGTATGAGCACATGTTAGGAGGTTGACTAGTGCTGTTGCAGTGTCTCTCTAAACTTCTTCTTTAGTTTCCTGTTTCGTTTTCTCAGCTGTCCTAACTGCCTCAGGATTGTTGGCCCAACAAAAACACATCATTATAGTGAAATTGCTTAAAATAACTATAAGCTTTGAAAATCAGGGAGAAAAAAGATTTTTTTTTTTTTTTTTTTTTAGGAAGCAGAGCCAAAACCTATTAAAATATACTTTGCCTTTCTAGTTTCATGTGTGTTTGTGTAGTGTGCATGTGTGTGTACATGTCTGCATGTATGGGGGCACATGCGTGGACATGTATGCACACATGTATGCGTATGCATGTAGAGGCTTGTGGTTTGGGTTGGGAAACATCTTTCATGGCTCTTCCACCTTATTCATTGAGCCAGGGTCTCTCAATCAAACCCAGAGCTCACTACTATGATTAATCTCCCTCGCTAGCTTGCTCTAGGGATCCGGTGTCCAGCTTGTATGGCTGGAATCACAGTGGGTCACTATGCCCACCCAGCACTTACATGGGGTCTTTGGATCCAAACTCAGATCCTCACACTGGCTCTCAGCAAGTGCTTTAACCACTGAGGAATCTCCTCAGTTCTCAAATACATATGATGACAGATTTTAAGCATGAAAGATAAGAGAAAGAGAGGGACTCCAGACAGAAGTAAGATGTGCTCTCCCATGTGAGCTCCAGGTTTGATTGAGAGACCCTGGTTCAATGGCTAAGGTGGAAGAGCAAACGGGAGCATGGATACAGGATTCTCTAAGGTATAATTGGCAAGGATTTTATTATATTTATTACATAGAAGTGTGCACATGCCCACTCACTTACAACATGTGCACGCATGTCATAGGATAACTTGTAAGACACAATTCTCTGTTTTCATCATCTGTGTCTCTGAAGAGCAAACTCAGGTTGTCAGGCTTGTCAACAAGGGCCCCAGTCTATGAACCATCTCAGCCCAAGGGGTTTATTTTTATCACTATAAAAACAGAATGTCCCTTCAGAGTGACTGGCTATCTTTAAGATGGTGAGATACATTTCTGCGCCATCTGTATAGTCTTCTCAGAGGTGGCCAAATTGGTTAGACAACCTGTCAATTTGCTTGAGCCACTAATTTAATTGATTTTTGTTTTATTTTTTACTAAATTGACAGACTGAGTACATGGATGAAATTGACTGGCTGTTTTGATATCATTTAGACCCAGCTGAGTGGGGCTAACCATGAAGGGGAAATAATTGTTATTGACATGGTAGTGATGACCAAAGACACTCATAGCTCAGACTGCCAGAGGAATGCTGAAGTCTTCATAATAGAACTGGGATCACACCTCGCCAAGCCGAGAGTCAGGTCACTGATTCTTCCCCATCTACTCCACTGTATTAGTAGGGTAGTTGATAGAGGGAAGATTTGAAAAGCAACTTTGAAAAGATTCAATCATACCTATAGAAGTTATTTTTACATTTCACTTTGATTCAGCTGTAGGGATACACACACACATGCCGCAGTGTGTGGAGGTTAGAGGAGATGGTTCTTTTCTTCCACAGCGTGGGTGCTGGGGATTAAAGCTCAGATCGTGGGGCTCACCAGCAAGCTCCTTTACGCATTGAGCCATCTTTCTGGCCCTAAATACAAAGTGTCGGTGTCACTCTGTGAGCTCAATTCTGAGTGTATGGGGGCTCCCAACAGAGCTGAGGAGATGCTATATACTCCCAGTAGCCGCTGAATATATGTGGCTTTAACTTTATGTGACAAAATAGGCTCTTCAGTGTGACTAATAGGGATAGAGAGATGGCTCAGCAGTTAGAAGTGCACAGGGCTCTTGCAGAGGATCTGAGTTTGAGTCCCAGGACCCACATCAGGTGGTTCATAACAGCCAGTGCCTTCAGCTCCAGGGGATTTGATGCTCTCTTTGGGCTTCCATGAGTATTACATGAATGTGTCTTATATATACATAGTATATACACACATGCACAGATCTTTAAAAACCGAATAAGGGAATTTGTAATTTTATTATAGGAGATTTACATTGGAGTATCTGGGTGGATCTAATTTAATCCCAAATATCCTGATTAGAAAGTGATGAAAGAATTTATTTAACTACTAAAGAGGAGAAGGAAGCAAGATGTGGAAGGTGATATAGAGAAGGGGTCACAAGTCAACCTGTATAAGCAAACTCCAAACACTAGGAAAACAAGAAAATGGATCATCATTCCTTTAAGTGAATATATTTAAGTCAGAAAATCCATGGTGCTATTTAGAGCAAATGTTAGGAATAGAATACCCTTCCTACCAGTGCCTCTCGGGTATCATTCACGGTAGGAACACATCAGGTAACAAGAAGAGGCCAAATGGCTCGAATGGGAAGAGCTTGGACCTGCTGAGTCTGCTTTTAGCAGAAAAGTTCTGTTTTAAATCTGGGTTCCATTTAAGATTTCATGGGGAAGGGTGTTCTTTTAAAATAGGAACAGAGAAGTGAGGACAGAGGTAGTTGATATTTGTATATGTAATCCATTGACGACACTAAGGACATTGTGCATACTAGTACCTGGGACAGAGGAAACATAACAAAATATAATATTGATAGTTATGATAATGGTGATTGTCATTCTACACAGAGGCCTTCACGGCATCATTGAGGAGCTATATACAACTGTGCCTGTTGTAGATGAGTGTCTTGCCCAGTGTCGCTCAGCATCTGCAAGAACAGGGTTGGCTCAAGGCCTTTGTAATCCTATTCTCTATTACAATCCAAATAGTAGATATCATCTGACAATCTTAATGAATAAACGTGTTGCATAAAAGCTATTCTTGGAGCTGGGAAGATGACTCAGTGAGTTAAGCATTTACAGCTCAGGCATGAAGACCAGATTTCAAAACCCCAGCACCAACATAAATTCTGAGCATGAAAGAATCCTCCAGTCCTGCTGCCCAAGAGGCAGAGACAAAAGATCCTTTCAGGCAAGCTGGATGATTAGAGTAGCCAAATCAGTGAGCTCCAGGTTCAGTGAGAGACCTTGACTCAGTTAATTAAGTTAAGTGATCAAGGAAGACAATGATGTTAGTCTTGAAGATATATACACAAAAAAGTTTTAAATAAAGACTAATCTTTTTAACATTTTATTAATTGTGTGTGCCCATGCATGTGGAAGTCAGAAGACAGTTTGTGAGAGTTGGGTCTTTCCTTCCACCATGTGAGTCCTGGGGATTGAACTCAGATCCTTGGGCTTGGCAACAGACATCCTAATCCACTGAGCCATCTCTCAGTTCCCTCAAAAGCTATTCTTTTGGTGTGCCTTTTAGTGCAATGACATTTTTAGGTTTTAATGAGTCCATTCTTGACCATTCCAGGAACTCTGTATGACTTCATTATCTTGCTGGACCCCAATGTCAACAGATGACCTTACACCAGACATGATAGATGCTTCTGTCCTTTCTGTACACAATAGATAGGGGATGGGTGCTGTTCTGACTGCAGAGCAGATTGTTGTAGAATAGAAGGGTAGGGCAGGCAATGGAGCAGAGACCCTGAGTCAATGACAGGAGCAGCTGTCAACTCATTAAGGATGCCCCATTAAAATCTGGGCCACATCAGGTCCAGCCATCTGTCATCTGAGAACCACAGCTGCATGCTGAGTCTTCAGCTCAAACAGAAGCAGCAGCAAAGTTGGCATATTCTCCCAGCACTGAGAACCATTTGTCTTGCAGCTCAGTTGCTCGCTTTGGTGTCCCAGTGATGAAGTCTCCTATTGGCCAAGCATCACATAGCATCAAAGAGAAACGAATAGGACTTAACTTTTAAAATTCACTGTGTGTGTGTGTGTGTGTGTGTGTGTGTGTGTGTGTGTGTGTGTGTGTGTGTTTATTTGCACATGTGTGTACAGGCGCAGGTGCACATATATTTCTGTGTGTAGATTTGCAAATGCATGTGTATGTAGATCCAGAAATCAACCTCAGGGTCATTCTTCAGGAGCCATTCATCTTAATTTTTGAGACAGGTCTTCCCACTGGTCTAAAGCTCAACAATTAGCCTGCGCTGGCTGGCCAGTGAGTCCTAGGGATCTGCCTGTTTCCACTTCCCAGTATTGGAATTACAAGCATATGCCACCACACCTGGCATTTTATGTGGTGCTGGGGATTGAACTTGGATCCTTATATTTGAGTGGCAAGCACTTCCCTGACTGAGTCATCTCCACAACACCAGGGGTAGGAGTTTCAGTCTGGCCAATCTGTACTATGCTGTAAGAGAATAAGAGAGAGAAAAACCATGAGTCTCTGGTGAAGTATTTCCCTGTGTCTTCCATTCCCTGAAGTGCTTGCTGTCTTTACTTGATCACAGGTATGCCCTCATCCCTCAATAAAGCTCCCCACCTGGGCATTCAGGATTGTTGACTATTCCATCCTTTCTAACCACACCAAAGATACATTCTGTCCTGCCACCCAAGCACCTCGAATGCCATTCTTGAAGGGAAGGAGTAGACATTCACGTTTCCACAAAAGAAAGAATTTTATCAATACACAAAGATCAACAAAGCATCAATTAACACAGGAGATGAAGATAAAATTGGAAAATAGTTACAAAGATACAAAATGTTAAGGGACAGCTTCAAAAAAGTATGGACAAGGTTCCTAGTGATCAGAGACTCAAGCTTTCACGTGAATGTAGCATCTACTGAAGTGAAAATTTCTGGTTTCTTTGGAGACTCAGATGTGTCATATGATGTTTTTCTTCTGGAAACTGTCTTACGAGAGGATGTTTTGCGGAGGCAGACACAAGGGAGGATGTTTTGCTGAGAACAGACATGCGATGTTTTTCTGGAAGCTGCCTGGAAAAGGGGACATGTGATGTTTTGCTGGAGAGGACATGTGGGTAAACGTGTCACCTAACAGTGGGCGACACTGTAGCATTGGTTCGCCTTGCCACTCTTCCCTGGTGTCTTCATTGGTCTTTGCTGACAATGCTGTGAAATTGGTTTACATTGCCTTCTTCACTGATCCGTTTGTGTGACTTAGTAGAGAGAAACACACCAAAGAACTCCTTGTGATATTCCAACGGCTCCTTGCCTCTTCAGAGGACTCGCACTGATTTGCAGAGCCTTGCTGTGACTTCTGGATGGAACTGCCATTGTTGGTTCGGGAATGGTGTTGGTGAGTGGATTGAGCTACAGTCGCCGATTTGTGTGAAATGATCTGCTGACGTCCTGATAACAATTGGAATTGTCTCGAGAACTATTTTTGCCCAATTAACCTTTCCTTCCCACTACCTCTGGTGGGTGGTGGGCTAGAAGGGAGGTTAAAGGGTTTAAGAACCCTTATTAAAGTGGGTTTTTAAAAATCTAAGCCTACAATCTACATGAAAAATTTACCTAGAACCAAGATCTTACCCATCATACTCAGCAGGCGCATTCTAATCAAAGCCAGTCTCATTCCTTGTCATTTCAATTACATAGTTATGTATCTCTTGTCCTCAGTTTTTCCCTCTCCAATCTAAGACCTTCAGTTTAGTTTCAACAAAGGAAGGAAGGAAGGGTTTGTCCTGGCTCATGGTTTGGTGGTATAGTACATCACAGTGAAAAAGTCATAGTGAGGCTGCTGATCACACAGTACCTATAGTCAGGAAGCAGAGAAAGACATAAATGCTGGTGTTCAGCTTACCTCACCCCAGTACCCCAGACCCTTAGGTGGTGCTGCTCACAATTAGGATAGTGTATCTTCAATTAACCCAGTATATAAACTCCTTCACAGACAGGCACAGAGGTCTGTCTCCTATGTGATTCTAGATTTTGCCAAGTTGACAATCATTAGTAACCATCACAACTTCACATCATGTCAACTTGATACTCAAACACATACTTTAAACCAAAACATTCCACCCCTGGAACCCAAAGTCTCACTTATATGTCATAACACAAAATACACTCAGTGTAGCTCTAAAAGTCCCCATAGTCTTTAGCCGTCCCAACATTATTCAAAAGCCCCCACATCTCTTCTGAGACTTAAGCAATCTCTGAACCATAACCCCCTTAAAAAAAAAAAAAAGCAACAATGGTACAGAGTACCCCTTCACATATCAAACATAAGGAACAAAAGAAAAGGAAGGAAGAAACAGACAAAACCACGCCAGAAAACCTGCAGGAAAACTCAAATCCTGCAGCAGTATGTCCAGAATCTCAGACTTCTGATGGAATCATCTCGGCTCCAACAGGCTTTGGTTCTGCCACCTCCAGCAGAGAGCATCCATAGATCCCACGACAAGATGTATATGTGTCAGTTTGAATTCCTCTTGTTCACAAGTCTCTCATGGTTCCCCACTTCTTTCCAAGTAAAATCCTCAGTTACTATTGTTCACCACGATGGTTACTTTTGTGTGTGGGAACAGAACCAAGGTCATAGAAAGCACAGACATTTGCTCAAATATTATTCAGGTGATTTGTCTCTAAAGGTGTTTCTGGATCCAGGTGACCTTCGAATCAGTAGGCTAAGTAAAGAGAATGTTCTTTGAGACATCCCTCAAATACTCATGTGTTAGAGACTTGGTCTCCAATGCAGTCAGTGTTCAGAGACAAGACTGTGGTAGGCAAACACAGGAGATAGTTTATCCTGGAATCCTATTTTATTTTACACACACACACACACACACACACACACACACACACACACACACACAAAATGTACAAATGCCCCTCTCTCACCAATGGGCCTAGCTATCTCAGAACCCCTGTAACACTCCACCTGCACTGAGCAACACTACTCTCATTTCCCTGATCCAACAACAATTAAGTTTAGATACTTTCTATTCAAGTGTATTCACCTAGGTAATAAGCAGAACTTGCCTGAATTGGTTTGAAATTCGCACATAAAAAACAAACTGAGAATCCCCTATTTACCATCCTATGCCTATGCATAATTGGGTCAGATGCATTGTGGGAAGTGATATATGTGCAGTGGGAAGAATGCATACATAACTTAACTAAAATAGTCACTCAAACTATGCCCCTTAGTAACAGACTCCTCCTTCTCTTGAAACATAAAGCTCCCAAACAGGGACTCTTTAATACTCCCAGTCATGTGACCACCAGCAAACGTGAGAGTATAGCCCTCTAAAATCTGTTCTGTTAAGTGCTCTGAATAAAGTTATGTTTCTTCTTTTGCAAATCTGTGTGAGCCCATATTTCTAGTTCTTTGGATAAGAGGCAGTGTATTTGTCAGGGTTCTCTACAGTCACAGAACTTATGGAATGTCTCTATATATTAAGGGAATTTGTTGTAATGACTTACAGTCTGAGATCCAACTAACCCAACAATGGGCAGCTGTGAAAGGGAAGTCCAAGAATCTAGTAGTTGCTCAGTCCCACAGGGCTAGTTGTTTCAGCTGGTCTCCTGTAGAAGTAGATTCCAACAGATGTGCTGGCAGGTAAGTGCAAGCAGATAAAGAAGAGAGAATGAGCCTTCCTTCTTCCAATGTCCTTATGTAGATTTCCAGCAGAAGGTGTGGCCCAGATTAAAGGTGTGTACCACCACACCTGAATTTGGAACTTGCTCTCTCCCAGGCTGGCCTTGAACTCAGAGATCTGCTTGCCTCAGTCTCCTGGGATTAAAGGTGTGTACTTCCTTGCCTGGGCCTAAGCTTTTCCTGGCCACTAAGCCTTAAGATCTGGATCAAAAGCTTGTGTCATCCCATGTCAAGATCTCCAGGTCAGAAGCCTGTGTCTTCCAGTCTCCAGATCTGGATCATAGGTGTGCCCTCCATTTCTGGATTATAGTTCATTCCAGATGGAATCAAGGTGACAACCGGGAATAGCTATCACAGGCAGAGAACCTGGAAACACTCAATCCCAACCCATCAATAGTCAGGGCTTTGGGAAGCAATTGGCTTGTGAAGGTTCTCACTTCACCAATGGACTCCCACAAATGGGTCTAGAATTAAATGAACTCCTAGGGGCGGGGTTAAGGAACATAGTATCTGGTTGAAGGGAACGGGTTATTGGGGCATGCCATTGTCCACAGGCCCTTCTTCTTTGTCTGCCTCTCTTTATTTCCTGACTGCCATAAGATGAAGAACTTTAGTTTCACACACATGTCCACTGCCACGATACTTTGTCTCACCTCAGGCCAAAACCTTCCACTGAGTCCCATAAAACCATGAACCAAAATAAATCGTTCTTCCTTTGGTATATTTGTCACAGGGACAAACTGCTGGCTAACCGATATGGTAGGTCTCATCCAACTAAATGGGACTGAAAGGTCTTGGTAATAAAGGATTTCTCCTGCAGGTTGCATGAGCTGGAATGTTAATCTTTCCTTTTCTTTTACCCTGAACTGAAAACACTGGTTCTCTGGGAGTTATTGAGCCTATCACTTTAAAAATGACACCACACACATCAGCTCTCCTGAGTCTCCTGCTTACCAATGCAGATCTGAGGACTTCTCAGCTTTCATAATCACAAGAGCCAGTTCTATGTTTTAAGCTGTGTGTGTGCACACGTGCGTGCACACATGCATGCACGCACACATGCATGTATGTGCATAATTATGAATGTGTATACTTCTATGTGTACATGCTTCTATGCGTATGCACGTGCTTGCATGTGCTGAGTGTACATGTGTGCATAATTATGTGTGTGTATGCTTCTATGTGTGCTGGCTTCTGTGTATATGTGCATAATTGCATTGTGAGCATGTGTGTGTGTGTGTGTGTGTGTGTGTGTGTATGTGTGTGTATGCATATTGCTATCTATTGATCAACTGAAATAATGAATACAAAAGATTTAATCCTTAATTACAAATAGGGGAAGCATTGTAGCAGAGTTGGAATATCAGATATACAAGTAATTACAGTCTTCAAAAAATGAAGTTTTGCTGTATTGGTTAAATATTAAGCAGCAAGTGGCTTACAAGGTGGCTTAGTGGGTAAAGGCACTGCTATCAAGCCTGACAATATGAGTTTGAACATTCGGATCTGTCAGTTTGCATTTCCTCCTCACCACTGGGATGCCAGGTCCCAACCCATGTTTCTCTGGGCGAGAAACAATGAGATCTGGGATAGATGTTATGCTTCCCAAACTCCTGTGTACCCAGATGCCACTGGGGACCTCAAGGAGTTGGGAATGGGGGTCTACAGGCCTGCAGCCAGGAATAGGGGTGGAATCTGGCTTGGTTCCTAGTGATCCCAGTGAGTGCCAGAAGTATGAAGAGGCTAGAAGAGGAGCCTTCTAAGCGGGAAACAACCCAGATGTCCCTCATCAGAGGAATGGATACAGAAAATGTGGTACATTTACACAATGGAGTACTACTCAGCTATTAAAATCAATGATTTAATGAAATTTGCAGGCAAATGGATGGAACTTGAAAATATCATCCT
>CM052721.1:19681903-19698723 GCA_028551405.1 Uromys caudimaculatus
AGATTTCACCCAACACCCCAACCCCAAAAGGATAGTATGGGAGATCTCTAGGTCATTCAGGACATTGGCCTCAGAAAAGTTAACACTGGTCTCAAAACCAATTCTCATAAGAGAAAGTCCATGCAAACGGAAAAGCCTGGCCAATCTCAGGCTTGCAGCCATCAGACTTCAGACTTCATGTAACACCTGACCTCAAGTACTCTGTTATTAACATGACAGTGAACTGAGAAGCAGGGAACTTGACCAGAGAGAGAAAAGACACATGTGAGGAAGGTCTCTTTTGCCTGCAGTGAGGCAGCTAAATTGCTTGAATGGTGCAAGACTTATCATCTAGTGGCATCTTTCTTCTTCTCCAATTTTCCCATTGTCAGGCACACTCTTTCCAGAATAGAGTGGCATGGGGGCCTTCCACAAGTTGCTTATGACACTTACCCCCTTCAGACATAATGCACGTAAGGACAGAGAAGGCCTCCCACTACCCTAGCCCGGCCAGCCAGCTGGCAGCTCCTCATGAAGACTTAACTCCTCTGGCTAGTCTCGCCTTAAGTTGGAGAGCATCCCAGGTACCCTGTATCCCCATTCTGGGCTGTCCATCTTCAGTTGATCCAAATCCAGTGGCCTGGTTTGCAATGCTGAATTTTTTCCTATTGTCTGTGCCTTAGCTTCTAACCACCAGACCCTGTTTGCATAATCTACTTCCCAAGGGAAACAGCATTTCTTCCAAGACAGAGACCTATCACACTTTTCTAATATGTTCTCTCTCTCTCTCTTTCTCTCTCTCTCTCTCTCTCTCTCTCTCTCTCTCTCTCTCTCCCTCTCTCTCTCTCTCCCTCTCCCCCCCTCAATTCCTGTCTCCTGTGGAAAAATCCCTGCTCCAAGCTGGAGCCTGGTACCCTCCTCTACCCCAGTATCTCCAGCAGCCATCACTCCTTGTCTGAGAGACTGAGCAGGGTCCTGATGACGTCTTCTTGAGACAGTTCCTGCCTCCTGTCAATCGTCACTTTACTTGGTCATGTTATGGAGGACAGAGTGTTTCAATATGGAGGCACTAGCCATGAAACAACCCATTCCCCCATCCCCCATCCCCCACTCCCCATCCCCTATCCCCATCTGACACTTTAGCCCAGCGGTTATCCACCTTCTTAATGCTGCAACCTTTTAATACAGTTCCTCATGTTGTGGTGACTTCCAGCCATAAAATCATTTTCATTGCTACTTCATAACTGTAATTTTGCTACTGTTACTAATCATAATGTAAATATCTGATATGCAGGATATCAGAAATGCAACTCCTATGAAAGAGTCATTCTATCTCCAAAGAGGTTGCAACCCACATGTGGAGAACCACTGTTCCAGTCCTGTGTATCAAGGACCATATAGATAACAACTTAGTCTCTGTATCCATAACAACTGGTCTTCACTGAGAGACCACCACAGAAGAGCTTTTGAAAGAAGCCCCTGCTCCAGCTATGGTGATCTGGTGTTCACAGCTGGGTGGGAAAATGGAGAAACTTGGAAAACTCAAATACCCCCAGAGTCACTCTTGATTATCAAGAAACCAAAATGCATACTTGCTTCACAGTCTTTACCCGTCTGTGGTACTCTGGGATGTCACAATGGGATGGGGATAGGATGTCCAATCCAAGCGACTATCTCCATCACGCAGTGTCTCCAGATGGACCCTCTGCTTGCAGACACTGGGACTTCTACTTAGCAGCAGCAGAAGCCATGACTGAACAGCCAGACTCCAGAAAGAGAGGAAACCACCTCTCGCTGCACTCCTGTGGCTATCTCCTGTCCTCTTCTTCCTTCTCTGTCTCTCTTCCGACAAGCTCTCTAGCTAAGACTCGAGTTTGAAAAGCTGGCTCTTTTGCCTTCCTGACATGCCACCTGCTCTCTCCCCAGCCCTTTATTTCCCATAGGACTCAACTTGAGAAGGGTGGCATTTCAGTGGCAGGTAAGATTTAAATGCTGTGACAACTAGCGTTTTTCTTCATTTCTGTCCTGTCTATGTTCTGATTGCAATTTTATGACATGTCAGAGGTCTCCCAGAAAGCACCAAAAGTTTACTATTTACCATTTATACTTAAAGTTATAAAATTACAGCAAGAGTAAATGTTTCTAAAATATTACCTGGAACATTGATACCACTGCTGGTTAGGAAGGCTGACCTTAAACATACAACTGTCTCCCTGCCTCGGTATCTCAAGTCCTGGATTAGCTGTGTGCCATCAACCCCATTTGAATTTATCTCCCCTCCTCCCCCTTCTCCTCCTCCTCTTCCTCCTCCTCCTCCTCCTCCTCCTTCTCTCTCTCTCTCTCTCTCTCTCTCTCTCTTTCTCTTTCTCTCTCTCTCTCTCTGTGGGTGACATGTCACATGCCATGGCACATATGTGCAGGTCAGAAGACAACCTCAAATATCACTCCTCACCCTCTGCCTTGTGACGTCTCTTGTCCACTACTGTATGTCACAATAGCTGGCTTATGAGTTTCTGGGAACTCTCCCATCTCACCATAGGAACACTGGAATTACAGATGTATGCAACTGTATGTGGTTTTACATGAATTATGGAGATTCGAACTCAGATCATCGCACTTGCACAGCAAACATTTTAATCACCCTTTTGAATTTTACTTTTAGTAAACAAATTACACTGGATTTATAAGATGAAAAGTGCCATTTCAGTACATTGTATATGTCATATTCAAACGTTATGTAATCAGTATACATTGATTTATTATTACATCAATACACACTGTGGAATAAACAAACCAGGATGGTTTGGCATGACTAGGGCTTAGAATGTTTATCATTTCTTCGTGACGAAAGCATTTAGACCTTGCAGCTATTTTTGAGAGGTTTCGGAGATAGCTCCTCTCAAATAGCTCCCCAGTTAAATACTTACCTCATAAGCATAAGGAGTTGGACTTTCACACCTAAAACCCATTTCAAAAGCCAGACTGAAGAACTAGCTCAGTGATAAAGAGCACTGGGTGCTCCTCTACAGAACCCAAGTTCAACTCCCAGCACCCACATAGCAGCTCACAACTGCCTGCAACTGCAGTTTCAGGGGTCCGTGGCACCAGGCATGCCTGTGATATACATGCAAAACTCATACACATAATATAAGATAAGTAAATCTTTTGAAAAAGCCAGCCAATAAGACTGCAAATAGGAGGCGAAGATGGGTGGGTCTCTGAAAGCATGCTGCTCAGCTAGCCTAGCCCACCTAGTAAAGTACCCTGCAAATAAGGGTCCTCCCCCAAAAAGTGAACAAGCAAACATACAAAAACATGGAGGACTCCAGAGGACTGACAATTGTCGTCTAACCTTTGCATGCACATTGATTGCATGCATGCACCTCACACATGCAAACTAAATAAACAAAAATAAGCACACAAATATTATAGCTGTTTTGATATATGTCAATGTGTTCCTGATATCTATAGTCACCACACTACCTAGCTAAATTGGATCACCTATCTATCGAAAGTTATGTACCTACGGTGGCTAGTTTTAATTGTCAACTTGACACAATCTAGAATCACCTAGGAGTAGAATATCAATGAGGGACTTTCTGGATAATGTTGGCCCGTGGTCATGTCTGTGCGAGACTGCCTTGATTACATTAATTGTAGTGGGAAGAGCTTGCATCCAAGTGGCTACCTCAGTTTTATGGGAAGGGAGGCGGGGGGATTGAGTGTTAGCATGGACGCATCTCCTGCTGTCCTCAGAATGCAGATACAGTGTAACCAGTTCCCCTAGCAGCTGGAGTCTAGCTCCTGCCCATGTGATGGACTCCTTCCCTACTTTGATGGACTCTAACTGGTAGCTCTGGGATCCTGAGCTATAAAGATCAACACTTTTCTCCTGAAATTGCTTTTGTCATAGTATTTTATCAAGGCAACAGGAAACTAAGACTGTACCCGTTAGTTTACATGTCCCTGTCTCCATTCAACATGCCTTTTAACTTGAATGAATGTCTACTCCACATACAAGGGCACTGATTTGCATACAGTAATACCTAGTATGCACACAATAATACATACTCTGCCCACAGTGACAGAGATATACGAGGGTGCAACAAATAAAGAACAGCAGAAACCGCAGATCAGCCACAGCTGCAGGCTGTTGTGGGAGTAGGAGCATTACTTCAACCCGTGCATTATTCAAAGTTTGATTTTTCTTTTTTTTTTTAAAGATTTATTTTTGTGTAAGTGTAGGCACGTGTGTGTGTGCATGTGCGTGCGTGCGTGTGTGTGTGTGTGTGTGTCTGTTCGCACACGTGCTTACAGGTACCCACAGAGGTCAGAAATGGTGACAAATCCCCAGGAGCTAGAGTTACATTTGTGAGATGTCACATCTGGATGCTGGGAACCAAACGCTGGTCCTCTGCAGGAAGTATTCTTAACTGCTAAGCCACCCATCCATCCCCTAAAGTTCAATTTTTCTTCCATTCTCCTCTCTACACCCCCTCCTCCAAGGGAGAAAAAATTATGAGAAGACATGAGTGTATTGTCTCCCAAATAAAGGTGAAGTGACAGCGCTTTCAATGAAAGGCTCCGCATGATTGGAATTAAATGTCAAATACGATTTTCTGTTGGCAATTCAAAGTGTCTGTGTCAAAACCCAGACTGACGGTGTGGTTGCAGATTAGTGTCTGTGTGAATGGCGGCATCGCACTGTGGGGAAGGTTTACGATTCAGTAGATTAACACAGCTCTCTTCATGCAACCACTTAAGAGCTAATTTGTTCAAGATAGAGACAATTAAACTGTGGCTGCCCACAAGCAGGGCTTTTCCCACACCCTGAAGTCACCCACTCTCTATGGGGCTGCTCTGATGGTGTACCCTGCCCTGCTGCAGGTCTGCGGGGGTGAGGCGGGTGTCTGCCATCATAACTGGGTGACAGGCAGGAGGGTTGAGCTGGACACGGCTCTTGGCAGCCCAGCTGTCAGTAGCTACCAGCTATGCTTACTTGCCGTGTCTCCAGGAAAAAAAAATGGAGTTCTTATTGATCTGCCCGATATGAAATGGCCTTCCAGGCTGGAGATCTTATTCATTTCAACTTTCCACATGGGATGGAAGGGGGAGGGGTGGCAGCAGCCTGACAGGTCACTGAATCATGTACTCCACCACCAGGTTTCTTCTAGATCTAGAGACAATAATGGCAACCAGGATCTAGACAGTTTTAGAAATTTGCCTGCTCACAAAACACAGTAAGTAGGAAGAGAATACTTCATAATAGTATAGTATTGTCACAACATGGCAGAGGCCATGTTGGTGAATTACAAAACTCCAATGTCCTGTGTGATACAAAAAGCGACTTTGATATGCTGATGGGATAATGCTAACACCATTAAGTAACTTTGGGCTGAGGATGTAACTCGGAAGTAAAGCATTCACCTGCAATCAGAAACAGGGGTTAAAGATGTGGCTCAGTGATAGAGCCCCTGCCTAGAATCCCCCAGTGTGGGGGTGTGGCTCAGTGGTAGAGCACCTGCCTAGAATCCCCCACTGAGGGGCTGGGGGCGTGACTCAGTGGTAGAGCTCCTGCCTAGAATCCCCCAGGGAGGGGCTGGGGGCGTGGCTCAGTGGTAGAGCACCTGCCTAGAATCCCCCACTGAGGGGCTGGGGGTGTGGCTCAGTGGTAGAGCCCCTGCCTAGAATCCCCCAGAGAGGGGCTGGGGGCGTGGCTCAGTGGTAGAGCTCCTGCCTAGAATCCCCCAGGGAAGGGTTGGGGTCATGGCTCAGTGGTAGAGCCCCTGCCTAGAATCCCCCAGAGAGGGGCTGGGGGCGTGGGTCAGAGATAGAGCCCCTGCTTAGTATGTGCAAGGCCCTTAATTCCATCCCCAATGCTGAAAAGGGGAAGAGGGCAGGGAGGACTGATTAATTTGCATAGGCCACAGTGAGTTCACAGCAGAGATATAGAGCTAAATCTCCTAATTCCTTGTTCTCTACCTCGGACTATGGTACTTATCTGGCAGACACTGTTCTTTCTTCCTCCAGCAGCAACTTGTCCTCCATGCCTGGGGACAGAAGTAAAACAAAGACAGCAGCAGCCTGTTCAGTACGGCATTTCTATACTTCAGCAGAGGATGCAGGAAGCTCACAAGACAATGTTCCAGCTGCGATTTGGAATGCTGACTCTGTTCCCTGTGAACCCTGACATCCAAATGCATTCATGAGGTGCCATTTTCAACTCTCCTGCCAGTCTCCATCCTCATCTGTATCAGAATCTTAATGCCCACTTCCCTGTTGAGTTATGGTAATTTATTGTAATGGTGTATTCTGACCTTTTCAGTATTTTGTATTTTTATTGGATAGTTGTTTCACCTCTTCCCTGGGGGGTTAAGCCGGGTTGAAAACAAGAGAGAGCGGCAAGACCAACCAATCAAAATACAGAATATTAAAAAGGTCAACACACAAGAGCAAACTGCTAATTTGGAAAACACAAATATAAGAAGGATGAGAATTCTGAAGAGCCTGGTGGTCACAGAACAGAGAGAGAGAGAGAGGAAAAGGCTGGGGACCTCCTTTCAGCCCATTACACAAAGGCCAGGCATGGTGGCATGTACACCTGCCATTCCAGCTTTCAGAAGGCAGAGGCAGGAAGGCAGATAAAAAGTTCAAGGTTACACTGGACTGCATAGGAATTTGGATGCCAGTCTGGACTACACGAAATCCTATCTCAAAAAGAAAAGGAAATTGGTCCACAGCACACAGCTTCCATCAGCCACTAAATGGAGACTCATCTGTCATGAGAATTCCAAGAAAGGTAAACACCAGAATATGAGGCCTAAACTACACCATCCCTGTTTCCACTTGATGGTTGCTTGCGGCAGAGAACGGTGGTAAACCTATGAAGTCCCAACCCAAAGATGCTAGGCACTTTGAGTATAATGTGATGTCATCAGAAGATGCAGCAGGAGCTTCTATCCATAGGAAGATAAGCATCTTGAGAGTCTAGAAATGATACTTCTCTGTGTGTGTCTCTGTCTCTGTTTCTCTCTCTGACTCTCACTGTCTCTGTCTGTCTGTCTCTGTCTCCCTCCCTCCCTCCCTCCAGGAAGGGAACACCCTATTCATCCTTTTCAATTGAACTCTATGAGTTAAAATATGAAAAATAAGCATATCTTGGGTCACATATAATAGTACAAACCTATATTCCCAGCACTGAAGAAATTGAGCTAGGAGGATAGTGGAAAATTAAGTCTAGCCTGGGCAACATAGGGAAACCTACCCTCAATAAAAAGGAAAAGATAGAGCATACCTTAACAATAAAGACTGGAAAAGCATTTTTTAGAAATGGAAGCAATTTATGTGGGCCTTGACTGTTTTTTACTGAAGGTTACAGCAATCAACATCATGAATGAGCTATAGGGTATCAGTGTTTATCCATGGAAATGTACCTGGATTGTTTGCTATCCGTGTTTTCAACATGGGGGGAGCCTACTCAGGCATTCTACCACTGGACCATGATCCCAGCCTTTTACCAAACTTACATTTATGAACTGTAGATGGCTCAGACAATGAAACAGAACTTTCAATATAAAATCCTCCACAGCAGACATAAATGATGTTAACGTACACTCACCTACTGGCACTTTTAAGTCAGAATCTAGTCAATAGCACTCCAAGTAAGTATATCAGAGGCAAAAATTTGATTTTAGAAAAATTATGCAGATTCTAAATTATAGTTCTTTAAAAAGAGTTAATATGTAATATAGTCATTACACTATTAAGTAGGAAAAAAAAAGCTTCTAAAAGCACATGACCTCTGATTTAAAATAGAATTTATTGCTCACCAAGAACTACATACATATTTTTTACTTTTATTGTATGTGGTCCACACCCCAGCCCCTCACTGGAGGATTCTAGGAAGGTGCTCTACCACTGAGCCACACCCCTGGCCTCTCACTGGGGAATTTTAGGCAGGAGCTCTACCACTGAGCCACACCCCAGCCCCTCACTGGGGGATTCTAGGCAGGTGCTCTACCACTGAGCCACGCCCCCAGCCCCTCTCTGGGGGATTCTAGGCAGGGGCTCTACCACTGAGCCACGCCCCCAGCCCCTCCCTGGGGGATTCTAGGCAGGTGCTCTACCACTGAGCCACACCCCCAGTCCCTCCCTGGGGGATTCTAGGCAGGTGCTCTACCACTGAGCCACACCCCCAGCTCCTCACTGGGGGATTCTAGGCAGGGGCTCTACTGCTGCAACACATACCCATCCCCAAGAACTATCTTTTGCACTTCATGTGCATTCATTTAATTCTTATCAGCCAGAAAGAATCATCCATACCTTCATACTATCAAAGTTTGAATTTGAAATAAGTAGAGCATAACAAGATGCAGAGATGTCAGATGACTTGCCTGGAGACAAACATCTAATTAGTGTTAGCTTCAAATACCCATGGTCAAATGTCTCTGGCTCTAGGATCATGTTTGTAGCCACTGTCCTACAGTGTGCATGACAGGCATTGAGAAGGCTGTTCATAATTCCAGCACAAGGAGGACTGAGGCAGGAGGACCATGAGGTCTGTATTCAAGGCCTATATGTGCTACAAAGATCACTTCTTAAAAATCAGTGTGTGTGTGTGTGTGTGTGTGTGTGTGTGTGTATGTGTGTGTGTGATCATGGCCTACTTTTCATTTATTTGTGTTTTCTCAACCTGTTACCACTAAGTCATGCCTCCAATTCCTCACTAAAGAATTCTAGGCAGATGCTCTACCATTGAGCCATACCCCTACCTCTGCACTGGGACATTTTAGGTAGACTCTCTACCACTGGAGCCAAGGCCCCATTCTATCACTGGGGGATTCTAAGCAAGAGCCCTGCTACCAGACCACACCCCCAGTCCCTCACTGGAGGATTCTATGCAGGTGTCATATCACTAATTATTTTTATAATTATTACATTAAAATGATTTTAAAAATAAATTTTATAGAAGTTAAAGTTAAGACTGGGGAGATAGCTTAAGAGATAGAAAACTTCATGTTTTCTGGATTTGGTTAAAAAAAAAAAAAAAAAAAAAGTTGGCCACATGCAATGGCTGGGAGGTAGAAACAGGAAGATTTCTAGGGTTGACTGGCCAGCTAACCTAGTCTAGTCTCCTTGACAAGCTCCTTTAAAGACCTGTTTTCAAGGGGAACATGGAAAGTACTCGAGAAGTGAGACCATCCATTGTTTACCACACGTACTGGCACACACATTCACCACCAACACAGGAGCCTACACACCGGAAGTTGAGGGTGTAAGTTGGAAAGTATCGTGTGACTAAGGAACAGCTTCGTGGAAAAAGAGGAAATAACATACCTCGTTCGTCTGCAGCTGGAAGAAGAATCAGGAACTGGCAAGGATCCTTCAGACAAAGGCTTTGGCACGACCCCTAAGAGCCGCCACATTCAACATGCATGTTGTGGCATATATGTGTAACCCTAAAACCGGAGTGATGAAAACAAGCAGATCCCCCTAACTTTCTGGTCAGCCAGTCTAGCCAGTTGGTGATCTCTCTATTCTCAGTGAAATACCCAATCTTAAGAAATAATATGAGCATTGGTAGCAGACGACGCCTACCACGGAGCTGTGGCCTCTCTACACGAGTGCTCACACACATGTACCTGCAGGCATATCTACACTGTCACACTCTCCTCTAATAGATTGTCATTCACATGGCTTTGCTGTAAGCTACAAGTCTTTGGTCATCCTGAAAGGTGGGGACATTATCAGATGAATGGTTACATCTTCTGTCGTCTGGAATAGTCCCTAGGCCATGCTTTGAATGCTCATTCCCTGATAGGTGGCTCTATTTTGAAAGAATCTGGAGCGTGTAGGAAGCAGGATCAAGCTAGAAGACATAGGTCCCTGGGTAGACAATATTCCAGACCTTCCAGCTACCAATTCCTAGTTCGAGGGTATTTGATATCCATTTCTGGTTGCCAAGGGCTCCTGTACACAGATACATAAAACCACACACAGACACAGAAATAAAAATAAATTATTTTAAACATAGGAATGAAATTTATGTCTAGTCAGCTTTAGTCCCAGGCTTAAGCCCAGAAAGATGCTAGTCCTTTGTACGCACTCCAGGCAAGACCTACTATGTGGCATTGACTCAGGAAGATGGTTTCTGAGTGAGGAATGAGCGTTAGTTAGTCATCATAGCGCATACTGTAGCTCTGGGTTCCTGTAGGAGAAAAGCCATTCTTCTTTTTCAGTGTATGCCTGACTTTTTGTACTCTCCCATGTGATCATTTCCACTTATTTCAAAAGACGTTTTATCCACCTTGAGGTTTTACCTGCTGGAACCTGGGGCTGCTGTGTTACAACATCCACGAAATTACGCTTAGGGATGGCAAGCCTCTTGTCCTCACACAGAAGTAGCTTAAAATACTGTATTCCCCTTTGTAGACACTGGTTAAACTATCATCAAAACCAAGATGAAAATCAAGAATCTTCCCTCTCTGGTGGTTCATGACGGTTTCCCTCTTTTGTTCCAGGCTAAATCGCATGTGATTATTATTTCTTTGACTTGACTCCTCTGTGTAACAGTTCATCAAATCAGCTTTTGTTCTAGAAATTTATTTTGTCGGCTAATTGGTCCTCCTAGGCTCAGAGGTACTAAGCTGCCCACCAAAGGGCCTTTTTCTTTGTATTAATACAGCACCTTTCTCTAGAGAGGGCTTAGCATTTGCAAATAGCAACGGATTATTCATTGAAGGTATTTTTGCGGAATTTGAAGGTTGAAAATTGTAAAAGAAATAAAATAAAATAGAGTTTACAATGGTTTCTTAAATAATTATTATTCAGAAATGACTTATACCTAGATGATATTCTAATTCTGAACTAACCAGTCAAGAGCTCGTGTTCCAGGAGTGTTCATCAAAGGTGTGCTGAAGAAGATAAACAGAATTGACTGGAAATCAGGGTTTGGAAGAAACTTAGAAAGTGCTAGCTATGCAAGCCTGAGCTTCCATTTCCAAAACGATCTGAGTGTGGGACGGTATGCTTGTGATTATAGATAGAGCTGGGGAGTCAGGACTACTTGCTATGGTCAGTAAGCCCCGGGGGAAAAGGGAGATAAACTGCCTCAAGAGTCAAGGTGGGGGCCTGGAGAGATGGCTCAGTGGTTAAGAGCACTGACTGTTCTTCCAGAGGTCCTGAGTTCAATTCCCAGCAACCACATGGTGGCTCACAACCATCTGTAATGGGATCTGATGCCCTCTTCTGGTGTGTCTAGAGACAGTGATGTACTCACATAAAATAAATAAATAAATAAATAAATAAATACATAAATAAATAAATAAATAAATCTTTAAAAACAATTAAGGCGGGGATGTGTTGAAGAAAGATGCTGTAGGTGACTCTGCCCTCCATGTGTATGTGCACGTGTATACAGAGAGAGATAGAGACAGAAAGAGAAGAGACTGAGCATCTAATCTACATGGGCAAATTGTTCCCCAGATAGGACCAATCAAGGAAACACACAGGCATTTTTTCTAAGTAGAGAACAAGTCCCTGGCTTTCTTTTGGCCCCTTCAACATTGAATCACTCTTTCCAACACTATCTATCTATCTGTCCGTCTACCTACCTACCTATCATAGGTGTGTGCGTGCGTGTGTGTGTTTGTGTGTATACATGTCTTTATTACTATTTATATATCTATCTTTCTTCATCTTGGTTGACTCTGTTGGCTCGTAGTGAACTTGTCCTAAACGAATCCTGGTGTTATTTTACACTATTGTATGCTGTCCTTACTGTTTGGCTCTTCTCTGGGAAACTACATTTTGTACCTGGCACATTCAACCTGAAGCCCATAGGCCACATGCATCCTGGAATAGCCAGGAACGTGGTCAACCTGAAGCCCATAGGCCACATGCATCCTGGAATAGCCAGGAACGTGGTCCAACACATTAGTAGGGTACAACATCATATTGCAATATCAGATGGTTGGGTCTCTGAGTGAGCAGTTGACAGAAGGGCTATTTCTTGTGCTCACAAGCCTTGATTCCCAGAGCCCCAAATCAGAGCCTAAATATGGTAGGAAATCCATCCTTTCTTATTTTATCTGTTTACTGTGTGTCCTATTTAGCTTTGACTTTCAACTTGACACAGCTTAGAGTCATCTGAAAGAGGAATTTCCCAGATACAATTGTCCTGCGAGCATGTTTGTGTCTTGATTATTAATTGATATAAAGGGCCCACCCCATTGTGAGTGAAACTGTCTTTGGGCAGGGGTCCTTAGCTTTGTAAGAAAGCTAAGTAAATGGAAGCCCACAAGTGGGACAGTTAGTGGGATTTCTTCATGGTTTCTGCTTCAAGTCCCTGCTTGAGTTTGTACCCTGAGTTCCTTCCTAACTCGTAACCTGTACGTTGAAATAAACTCTTTCCTCCCCTACATTGCTTTGGTCAGGGTGCTGTATCACAGCAACAAGAAGGAAACTGGAGCAGTGTGCTATTAATAAATTATTAAGGGCATACTTTCTGAAGATCTCAGGGCCCAGAACATCTATTTGTTGCAATAGCATCTCATCTACACTGTATAATGTCTGCCTGAACCATGACCTGCTTTGTCTCTTCCCGCTTTCTTTTATCTTCAACAGTGTCTTCCCTTCCCTTCCTTCCAAGCTGCATTAATAATCTTCTTGTCTTTGAAATTGCTCTGTTAAAAAAATCCCCGGTTGACATAATGGAAATGGTGATATGAAACTTGATATCAACTGTGCCAGATCAATGGGACAGACAAGAAAGAATCATAATACCGGAATAGGGATTAAAGAGAAGACATCATTAATGCTCTTGCTTACTCCAGAGATGAATGGCTCAGCCTGGTCCTTCTTACCTAATAATGGGGAATCACTGATCATTTGGGGTGGGGGAAGGAGGGTTATTGAGGAAGTGTTTAGGTTTTAGGTTTTTGAAACAGCATCTCACTAAGTTGCCCAGGCAATTCTTAAACTTGTGACCCTCCTGCCTCAGCCTCCAGAGAAGCTGGGATGATGAGCCAGTGCCACACGGTTTAAGTGATCACAAGATGTCCATAAGTATTTGTTCACTTATGAACTACATTGAAAGGGGAGACAGAATGATGTGATTGCTGGTTATCTTTAACTGTCAGTTAGACTGTAATAGTTACTTTTCTGTTGCTGTTGATAAAGCCCTGTGACCAAGGCAACTTATAAAGGGTGATTTGGGCCTACAGTTCCTGAGGTATAAGCCTGAGGAGGTGTAGCAGCAAGCAGCAAGTCCCAAGCATGGTACGTAAGAGCTCAAACCCCAACCATGAGCATGAAGCAGAGGGGGCACAAGATGGAAATTGTACAAGGTTTTTAACTCTCAAAACCCAGCTGTCGTGATACGCTTCCTCCAGCAAGACCACACCTCCTAAACCTTCCTGAACAGTAGCACCAAAGTGGGGACCAAGTATTCAATTGTCTGAGCCTCCAGGAGACATTCTTGTCCAAACCACATCAACGCACTCTAGAGTCACTTGTGAAGGGAACCTGGATAACGAGTTGTTTAGGTCAGGTTGACCTGTGGGTATGTCTGCGGTGGGTTGACTTGATATTAATTGATGTGGGAAGACCCAGCCTACTTGAACAGCTCCATTCCCTAGGTAAGCAGCCCTAAAATTGTATGAATAGTAGAGAAAGTAAGCTGAGCACTAAGTGTGCATTTGCTCCTAACTGTGGATGTGAGGTAACTGTCTCGAGTTCTTGCCTCTGGTACGTCCTCAAAGTAATGGACTGTAGCATGGAACTGTGGACTAACTCCTTTACTCCTAAGTTGCTTTTAGTAATTGTTTGTTTGTTTGTTTGTTTGTTTATCACAGCAACAGAATTTAAACCACAGCATCTGGGTTCCACCTGTTTTCTCAGTAAATAATATCTGGAGAATTGGGGGGGCATTATAATCCAGAGAAGCAGCATTCCGTAGCAAACAATCAGATGATGTAAGAGTGATATTAAAGATACTGTAAAGACATTATTGAGCTTGAGCTTCAAAAAGAGAAAGAAAGGAGGGGAGAGAGAGAGAGAGAGAGAGAGAGAGAGAGAGAGAGAGAGAGAGAGAGAGAGAGAAATCCTCAAGGGCACTTTTTAAAAAATGGCTTTTAACATTAGGCATCTAAGAAAACACTGAAGCTGGGTTGCCTTGGGAAAAGGTGCTGATTCAAAGAATATAGAAGCTTGGAGATTAATATTCAACCCTAAGGGAATTGACTGGACCTGGAATACATACAAAAGAAGAGCGAACCTAAAAATTCTGTTCATAAAGTCTATCCCGAGGATCACATTGTAAGTAAAAGACAAAGCCAAGAAATAAAAGGAAGTCAAGATATTAACAGTGTACCTCTAGGGTTATATTTATTGCAGCTCTCCAGAGCACATGGGGTATTTACCAAAATAGGTAAGCATTTGAACACAAAAAAAGTCTCAAGATATTGTCAAGATTCTGGCATCATGCAGTCTCCTATCTCAGGACAATTAAGAAGCATTCAATTTAAAATTTTGCTTTAGGGCTGATAGCTCAGCAGTATAGGGTATGCCTAGAGTCCCCCAGGGAGGGGCTGGGGGCGTGACTCAGTGGTAGAGCCCCTGCCTAGAATCCCCCAGTGAGGGGCTGGGGGCGTGGCTCAGTGATAGAGCACCTGCCTAGAATCTCCCAGGGAGGGGCTGGGGGCGTGGCTCAGTGGTAGAGCACCTGCCTAGAATCCCCCAGTGAGGAGCAGGCTGTGTGGTTCAGTGGTAGAGCACCTGCCTGGACTCCTCCAGTGAGGAACTGTGACTTGGTTTAGCAGGAGAGTAACTGTTAGAATCTCCCAGTGAGCAGCTAGGGATATGTCTCCATGGTAGAATGCCTACCTAGAATCTTCTAGTGAAGGGTTAAAAATATTGTTCAGTGTGGAGCATCTGCCTAGCATATATGGGGTCTTAGGTTTACTCTTCAGTATATACACACACACGGGGGGGGGGGGGAGAGCGAGAGCGAGAGAGCGAGCATTTGTGAATACCATGGCCTTGTATTTGATCCCGGGAGCTCGCATGTCTCCCCCTTGGTGTGGCACTTTTGCGTCCATGGCTAAGGCATCCTCCCTCCCTTCTCCCTTTTTAGGTGCCTCAGCTTCCTCCTTGAATGTCTACCTCCATCAAAACTGTTCCTTCAGTTTGCATATTTCCTGCCTCAGCCTTCCCTGAACTACGGTTGCAGGCATTGCTACCACGCCCAGTTGTTAACGTTGATGTTCCCACGCCCATGAGGCTGGCGGGAATCCCAACTCCCGTCTTCCCGTTTGTGAGCCATTTCCCTGGCCCTGCTTTGTTCCCCTCCCTGCTCAGAGTCTGCCCACCCTTAGATAAGTGATCTGCTTCCTCCCTCCCATTTGTAGTCTCTCCACATTTTCCTCACCTTCCATTCTTCCCAGAGGCCTTTCCTGGCTTAGAAGATTGGAAACTATTTTTAAACTGATTCCATTTTTTCCGGAATTGACAAATCCCAGAACCAATGCATTTTCTGTGCACATAACAGCCCCTAAAATTCCTTCTCACTGCCTGTCTGTTTTTTTCCCCTCCGTCTCAAATGAGCAGGCCTAGCAAAAGGACCTAGGCTGTTTGTTATGGCTGTTGGCTTCCCTTCTTAAACTCTCTATTCGGGATAATCCCATGATGCCGTTCCCTAACTCATTCTGAGAAAATCACACACCACTTGCAGAAGTGCTCACGTGGACGACCCACTCCCAGTACCTTGCCCATTATCTTTGTCTCTAAGGTATGTGTCCTGTGAATATGCAAAACAAAACAGGACAATGCATAAAATTTGAATCCAATCTGTCCATCATCCAGATGTTAAAGGGACTTTAAACAAGAAATGTCCTTCTTGAAGTTCTCTCTCTCTCTCTCTCTCTCTCTCTCTCTCTCTCTCTCTCTTTCTCTCTCTGTGGGTGTGTGGGTGTGTGTGTCTGTGACTGTCTGTGTGTGTGTATATCTGTATGTGTGTTTGTGTGTATATGTATCTGCATGTGGGTGGATTTGTCTGTGCATAACTGTGTGTGCATGTGTGCATGTGACTATGTGTGCCTGTGTGCCTGTGTGCATGTGCCTGTGTGTGTCTGTGTGCCTGTGTGTACATGTGTGCCTGTGTGCATGTGCCTGTGTGTGTCTGTATACCTGTGTGCATGTGCCTATGTGTGCCTGTGTGTGACTTTGTGCCTGTGTGCATGTGTCCGTGTGTGTCTGTGTGCCTTTGTGTACATGTGCCTGTGTATGTCTGTGTGCCTGTGTGTGCATGTGTACCTGTGTGCATGTGCCTGTGTGTGTCTGTGTGCCTGTGTGCATGTGCCTGTGTGTGCATGTGTACCTGTGTGCATCTGCCCTTGTGTGCCTGTGTGCGCCTATGTGTGCCTGTGTGCGCCTGTGTGCATGTGCCTGAGTGTGCCTGTCTGCCTGTGTGTGCATGTGTGCCTGTGTGCATGTGCCTGTGGGCATGTACCTGTGTGTGCCTGTGTGTGCATGTGTACCTGTGGGCATGTGCCTGTGTGTGCCTGTGTGCATGTGCCTGTGTGTGCCTGTATGCATGTGCCTGTGTGTGCATGTGTACCTGTGTGCATGTGCCTGTGTGTGCCTGTGTGCATGTGCCTGTGTGTGCATGTGTACCTGTGTGCATGTGCCTGTGTGTGCCTGTGTGCATGTGCCTGTGTGTGCCTGTGTGCATGTGCCTGTGTGTGCCTGTGTGCATGTGCCTGTGTGTGCCTGTGTGCATGTGCCTGTGTGTGCCTGTGTGCCTGTGCCTGTGAGTGTCTGTGTGCCTGTGTGCATGTGCCTGT
>CM052721.1:19698823-19718872 GCA_028551405.1 Uromys caudimaculatus
TGTGTGCATGTGCCTTGTGTGCCTGTGTGTGCCTGTGTGCATGTGTGTGTGCATAATTGTTAGCTCGACAGTCTCATTCTTCAGGCATCTTTCCTCAGGCACGTTTCTTTTTGAGAGATGTTATCTGAATGGGTCCAGGCTCATCACTTACACTAGGCTGGCTGGCCAGTGAGTCCCAGAGGTCTAAACATCTCTGTGTCCCTTGTGCTGGGATCACAACTAGTACCACCTGACAGAAGCCAGCTTTTTTTTTTAAACAGGGGTTCTAAGGACTAAACTCAGATCTTCATTCTTGAAACACTTTCCCCATCCCTGAAGTTAGCTTTAAAAAAAAAAAAAAAAAAAAAAAGCCTCTATCCCTTCCAAATCCATGTTTCCATGAATCAAAGTACAAAGTAACTCACCTCTCCTCTACCCCCTCTCTCCCCCACGGAGCTTTTTGTCTTCACAATGCAAAATCCCTCAGAACGGTAAGAAAACCTCCACTTCTTCTGCGCACAACTGACCTCCACCTGATGTTAATTATTGCAGAGATGATTTCTGAAGCCTTTGCAAAGGGAAATAGGCTAGATCCCAAACCTCTAACTAGTACTGATTATGGATGCCACAGTCCCAACCTCTCTGTAAGGCTAATGTAGTTCAGATCTAAAGGTCCAGTTTTGGCTTCCTCCTGCCAGCTAAGGTGCTGATCTAGGCTGAGCCCCACATAGGCAGGCTTCAGAGCAACTTTCAGGCTAGGCTTTTTTGGTTTTTTTATTTTGTTTTGATTTTTGTTTTGTTTTGAATTCTTCTTTTATGTATTACATCCCGACTACACTTGCCCCTCTCTCCGCCCCTCCCAGTCCCCACCACATGTACACACCCTCCTCCTCCTCCCAGGGATATCAACCAAACGTGGCATATCAAGTTGGAAGACTAGGTACCTCCCTTCATATTCAGGCTAGATAAAGCAACCCAGTAGGAAGAAAGGGGTCTCAAAAGCAGGCAAAAGAGTCAGAGACATCCCCTCCCCCCTGTTCCCACTGTTAGGAGCCCCACAAGAGACCAAGTTACACAACCATAACATATTCAGAGGACTTAGGTCAGCCCCATGCATTCTCCCTGGTTGTCGATTCAGTCTCTGTGAGCCCCTATGAACCCAGAGTAGTTGATTCTGTGGGTTTTCTTGTGGTGTCCTTGAACCCTCCGGCTCCTACAGTCCTCCTTCTCTCTCTTCCACAGGATTTCTGGAGCTCCATCTAATGTTTGGCCATGGGTCTCTGCATCTGTTTCCATCAGGTACTGGCTGAAGTCTCTCTGGTGATGGTTATGCTAGGCACCTGTCTAGGCATGTACAGCTAGACTCTCTTTCCTTGAAAACCACTTGGTTTTAACGGGGGAATGTCCCTCAAGACTCATGAGTAGAAGGCTTCCTCTCCAGGGTGGCATTCAGAAATAGTTGTGGTGGTTGGTTTTAAGTAGGGACTTGCCAGAACCGAGAATCACCAGAGATAGGCATCTCACTTGAAGAATTATCTAGACCAGGTTGACCTGTGAGCAGGACTGCAGGGGATTGTCTTGGTTATTAACTGCGGTGGAAAGACTCTTCCCAAATGTGGGCAGCACCATTTCACGGACTGAGCCCCAAACTGTGTAATTATTAAGCCACAGCAAGGATCCAGGCATCTATTGTCTCTGCTCTTGACTGTGGACGTGACGTTTTAAGCTCCTGCCTTGTCTTTCCCATAACGTTGGACGGGGACCTGGAATTATGAGCCAAAGAAAGCCTCCTCTCTCTCCTCAGTTGCTTTTGGTCAGGATACTTTATCACAGCAACAGAGTGAAATTAAGACAAAGGCTCTGACCTAATCAATGGATTAATCTATAATCGAGTGGACTATTGGAAAGTGAAGAAAGCTAGGAGAGATGTAGCCTAGTTGGAGAAGGTAGGGCACTGGGTGTGTAACCTGTGCCCCAGGAAACCTCTGCTGCCTGGCTGCTCTACTACACAGCCCCATGGCCATGGTATTCTTCCTCACCACAGCTCCAAAGTAATGGATCCACTCAACCATAGACTCGGATGTCTGAAACTGTGAATAAAAAAAAAAAAAAAAAAAAAAAAAAAGCTCTTCCTCCTTGAAGCTGTTCTTCTTGGCATTTTGTCACACACACACACACACACAAAAGTAAAAGATACACAGGCCTTATGTGTGCTGACAACGCCAGGCAAGGTCACATTTCCTCTGTGTGTCAGCAATGTCACATAGCCAACCTGCAGCTAACACCCGGTGCTGTGAAGCCACATCCCTCTGGCCATCCACGTATCCCAGTGGGCTGATTAAATCTGACCTGATTCTCTCTTGTTTACATGCTCCATGATATGGGGCTTCGAGCTCACAGCTTCGTTTGGTACATTTATGTTACAAACCTCTTTGTAAATATCCATGAAAATCATAGATGAAAAGGAAAAAGGAATCTCAAAACACAACAGCAAAGCTCAGAGCACATCTCTGGATGCTTCTCCCTGGACCAGCTTTACTTTGCAATCAGTCCTTTCAAAATAGGGCTGTTTAATCAAGAATTATTCCAGCCCCTTGTCTTTTTTTTTTTTCCTCCCTGCCAAACACTGTGTTGAAGTTTAGAGTTCTGGATGAAACTAATCCTGAAAAACTGGTTCATCGTGAAGTAAGGCTGGCTGGCAGCATCTGTGACTACTTTCCCAGATGCTTGTACACTTGCCAGCCCTTCAGACTTCTGGGAGGGCGTTTGTAAATGCTTCTGCTGTGTTCTCTGGGTGGGGATTTACTCAAGCCGTTAGTGGGGTTGTGTGCACGCGCGCATGTGGATGTGTGGAGGACCATGTCCATATCTCCCCTTGATTTCTCTCTACCTTCATTTTGTAACTTTTTCGTGTTTATTTTTTAGTCATCACATACTGTGTTGGAAGCATTATGGCCTCTTTGAATGAAATGTGTTCTGTGGCTCTCCTTCCTGCCACCCACCTACCCCTGTTCTCCCTAGAGACCCTGCCACTCTCTCATGTCCCATTTGTCCTTTTTGCCTACTTGCTATTCTTCTTCATCACCCTCCCTTTATCTCACCAGTCAACAGATGGATAATGAAAACATGATACATATGGACCCTGGAGTACTATACAGCTATGAAGGAAAAGCAAATCAAGAAATTTGCATGACAATACATAGATCTGGAAAGTATTGTGGTTTGAATATGCTTGGCCCAGGGAGTGTTACTGTTAGGAGGTGTGGCCTTGTTAAAGTAGGTGTGGCCTTGTTGGAGGAAATGTGTCACTGTGGGTGTGGGCTTTAAAACCCTTGTCCTAGCTGCCTGGAAGCCAGTCTTCTCCTAGCTGCCTTTGGAACAAGAGGTAGAACTCTCAGCTCCACCTGCATCATGTCTGCCTGGATACTTCCTGCCATGCTCCTGCTTTGATGATACTGGACTGAACCTCTCAACCTATAACCCAGCCCCAATTCAATGTTGCCCTTTATAAGAGTTGCTTTGGTCATGGTGTCTGCTCACAGCAGTAAAACCCTAACTAAGCCAGCATTAAGTGAGGTGACACGAACTCAGAAAAAAAAAACAAAAGTGACAAGCTTTACATGTATCTATGTTGTACCTCACTACTAAAGTTGGAGGCTACCATGTCTGGCTACCTTTCCTGAGCTCAGCACAAAATGGAGGAGTCCCTTTTCTTAGCAGGGCTTCCTCTTCTTCTCCTGATCTAGGGAGCTTGACCCTCAATCTTCTACCTGAGAAATGTCATGAAATCCTTGGCAGAAATTACAGGTACAACTTCTGGAATGCCTCTCCATGCAAATGAGATATCCCCAGAACCTTAAGCCTCAGCTAATGAAACTTTATCCTAAGAAGAGCACTTTCCCACTTTCCAATGTTCATATATATCGTCTTTTATTCACCCTGAATAAAGTGTATGCACATAAGCTGTTTCATTGAACATTGGCCTAAGAGAGCTATTTCATTGAATAGCATCTAAGAGACGCTGTAGCTAAAATCCTCAGAGAAGGCCTTCTCTCTCTGGCATTCACTGCCAGACCAGGATCCTGCTGACCCACCTGTTCTGGACTTACCTTCAGCCTTCCCTGGTGTATAGCAGTGCCTGGACACCCTGAGGGAAGAAGCAGAAAATGGATTCACGTGGGGACAGAACCTCTTTCTGATCCTGAACCTCATCTATTCAGCTAAGCTGGCTGGCCATCTCCACACTCCCACTACTGGACTTACAGAATCCTGTCACCTACCTCTAGCTCTCCATGGATTCTGGGGATGTGAACTCAGCTCCTCATGTTTGAACAGCAAGTATTTTGCTGAGTAAGGCATCTCCCCAGCCCTTGTTCTTCTTTTCCACACAAGGTATGCAGCCCAGGTTAGCCTTGAACACTCAACCTCCTAGTTCTGGGTTTAGATGCACACACCACCCACCACACAAAGGTTGTAGATGCTTCTGAGCTGAGATGGTGCCTTCTTCCTGGGTAAGAAATACAAACTATAGTTGCTTTTCCCCACGTTTCCAAACCATGTTTTGTCTCTAAAATTCGCCAAGACCACCCATTACAATGGGCATGTCTAATTTGACCTGGAGTATAATCTATGCTATCCCAGAATACCACAAAGGACTGTTTTGTCATCTACAAAATAGCAATTATCATCTTAGTACTCAATATGGTAGTGCCATACTTGAATGACACCATTGACTAAAAGAACCAATATTCAACATGTAGTAAAAATTTTTAAACAGATTGTTTTGTTTTTGAGGCTGTTTCTCATTACATAGCCCAGGCTGGCCTCCAAATGAAGCTCTTCCTACCCCCCCCCCCCCCCCCGTTTGGTTCAAGATTACAAGCGGGCACAACCACCTGCTAAGATTTGGTTCTTTTGTTATATGTTTTTTGTTTTTGTTTGGGGTAGGAGGGGTCTTGGTTGTTTTAACTCTCAGGAGTCCTTGAAGACAAACCCACCTCTCAAGCTTCAAGTGAGTCTCTAAGTGGCCATGAATTTGAAAGCAGCTCTATTGCTGGACCATGAACATCTGAAGAGCAAGAGCAAGTCACTGCCTCTTATCTGCGGCTTCAGAAACACAAGGAGAAAAATACAAAGACACTGGAAGTAGGAAGCTCTCCAGACTATTCTTTTCCATGGAGGTTTGCCTGAGTGGTTCCTGTTCGTATTCACTGCAGAGTGGCCCCAGAACAAAGGAACCTGTTCAGCCGGTCTTCCGAGCTGTGAATACTGTCGCCCATGCATCCCGAATAAAGAAGCAATAAGGAGCTGCTACCCTCTCCTTTTGTTTTAATACTAACAAGGCTTCGATTTGATTACAAGGGCAGTGATGTTCCCTATTTCACATGCGGTACTGAGCCCAGTGCTTGTTTTATCTTATGGTTCACCACCGACAAAAGCAGACGTTTACCAGTTACAACCCCAGCAGAAAAGGCCCTTGCATCCTAGAGAGCCTGAGCTAATGGCACCTTTGCTGACCAGCGTGCCTGGTGTCACATGCAGAGATTAACCTCTGAAATCTAAGTGAAACTGTGACCTGCCCTGCAGAGCACCGTGATGTCAAAAATTTGTTCCCTGCATTTGTGAGCTGACAGGCTCAATGAGGAGAGCTGCGCTACTGCAAAGTCATGACACTGAGTGCTCTGGGTTCTTGTACATTTGTTTGTTTGCTTGAAAATTCCATACCTGAGCGTCATGTGATCCTCTCCACTCTTTACTCTCAATTTGATTAAAAAAAAAAAAAAAAACAAGCCTGAGTCTAGTTGGTGCTGCCTATGTGCGCATAGGTGGAGGGCCCTACTAGAGCATCCCTAAAGAGAGCTGTCACTCTCTTCCCATCAGAGCCATCAGTTGCCAATAACTCCTCCATTAGGGATAGAATGTCATTAGTCCCTCCCACAGCCACACTGGGGCTTTGGCCAGCTTGGTCTTGCAAAGGTCTCATACACGAAGTCATAGCCACTGTGAGTTTGTGTCTGCGTGTAATGTTCCTGTCATGTCCAGCAAATGCTGTCCTAGTGCCTCTGGCTCTAACAATCTCTCTGCCTCCTCTTCTTCAAAGACTTCTTGGTTTGGAGAGGAGGGAAATAAGCTGGCAATGGCTCCTTTAGGAGCTGACCACGCTACAGTCTTTTCTCTGCCTGTTGACCAGTTATGTGTCTCTCTCTGTGTAAATTGCCATCTACAGCTAAGCTTCTTGGATGAGGACTGAGAAATTAACTAACCTATGGACGTAAAGATAAGTACTGAGGTGGCAGTTTATTACCACGTTCATTTAGCAGAATAATAGTGCTAGGTTCTCCCCTAGGGCCAATGATCTAGTTTGTTCGCACACTTTTGGTCCAGTTAATGGTACCAAGAGTGCATGAGTCCTATCTTATAGAGCAGGATTTAACTCTAATCGGAGAGGTGAGACTGGGTTGCTTTGTTTGTTTGCTTGCTTGCTTGGTTTTTAAGGTTGTTAATGCTTTGGGTGTAAAATATCCCCCATGGGTCCATGTGTGTGAATAGTTGGTCACCAGTTGATAGTGCTGTTTGGGTACCTTTAGGGACCATTCGGAGTGAGGTCTGCCTGGGAGGAAGTTGCTTGCTAAGGGGTGGGCCTTGAGGGTTATACTCCAGCCCTGTTTCTAGCTCAATTATCTGTTGCCTAAGCCTCTAAGACAGTGGTTCTCAACCTGTGGGTCATGACCCCTTTCGGATTGAACAACCCTTTCACAGGGGTCACATATCAGATATCCTGCATTTGAGGTATTTATATTATGACTCATAACAGGAGCGAATTTACAGTTATGAAGTAGCAATGAAAATAATTGCCCGATTGAGGTCCATCACAACATGAGGAGCTGTGTTAAAGGATCTCAGCATTAGGGAGACTGAGAACCACTGCTCTAAGAGAAAGAATCTCTGTTGCATGCTCCCACCACCATGAGGTCACCATGAGAAATTAAGATCCTCTCAGATCATGGTCCTACCACACACACACACACACACACACACACACACACACACACACACACATACACACACACACGTATGTGTGTATGAATGTATATGTGGCCATGTTGTATATAATAATCACAGCGTGATATATACATATCACCCATATGATATAGATCGATGGATAGATAGATAGATAGATCACTGTGATTATTTATATTGAGCCAAGAAAAGGAAAAAGAAAGCCAGGACTAGTGATAGAGGTCTGTAACCTCAGCACTTGGGAAGCTGAGTTCAAGGCCTGCATAGGCTATAGAGATAGAAGTTGGAAGCCCAACCTAGGCAACTTAGTGAAACCATGTCTCAAAGTAAACAAATAAATAAATAATTAAACAAACGGAGCTGGGACTTTAACTCTGGTGGAGCAAAGGGCTAGCATGGGTCACTAAGGGGCTGAAGGCCTGGCATCGCCATAGACCACTTCCCCAGCATCAAGGATAATGTGTTATAAATGCATATGCATTTGATTCCAGTTTGGGCCCATGTTGGAAATATACCAAACCCAAAGTGACTTTGGATGTTCTTCCAGGCTGTCCTACTCAGATCCTAAGTCAGGGAAAGAGATGGGGATATCTCAGGAACACATGCTCACTCCAAAAGTCAAACAGGTGCGCTGAGATGTACCACTGTGGAAGCTAACATTCCAGGATCGTGGAATTCTGGTGCTATAGAAAGGTCAACTTTGTATAGAAAGGTCAATGACTAAAAGACTCCAGTCAGCTCAGCATTGATAATTCCTGCTAGATCTCCTTTGTATCACTTAAGGAAAGGAAGAAGATGAATGTGTTTATGAACATAACCAGCCAAGCAGGAGAATCACAAGTTTGAAGCTAGCCTTGGGTGATGGTTAGTTTAAAGGTCAACTAGCCCCAACCTGGGACCACCTAGGAAGAGTCTCTGTACTGACTGGTGTTGTGTATCAACGTGACACAAGTTGGAGTTATCACAGAGAAAGGAGCTTCAGGTGAGGAAATGCTTCCATGAGATCCAGGTGTAAGGCATTTTCTCAATTAGTGATCAAGGAGGGAGGGCCCCTTGTGGGTGGTGCCATCCCTGGGCTGGTAGTCTTGGGTTCTATAAGAAAGCAAACTGAGCAAGCCAGGGGAAGCAAGCCAGTAAGAAACATCCCTCCATGGCCTCTGCATCAGCTCCTGCTTCCTGACCTGCTTGAGTTCCAGTCCTGACTTCCACTGGTGATGAACAGCAATGTGGAAGTGTAAGCTCAATAAACCCTTTCCTCCCTAACTTGTTTCTTGGTCATGATGTTTTGTACAGGAATAGACACCCTGACTAAGACAGTCTCAGTTGAGGAATTATCTAGACCAGGCTACCCTGTAGACAAGTTTGTCAGGTTTACTTTGATTTTAAGTGCCCCAGACCACTGTCGGTGGCACCATTCTGTAGGCTGGTCCTTGAAGTATATAAGAGTAAAGAAAGCCAGCTGAGCAAGCTAACAGGGAGCTAGAGTGCACTCATTTCTTTTTGCCCTTGACTGTGGATGGGATGTGACCAGATGTCTCAAGCTCTTGCTTCTGTAACTTCCCTACAATAATAGGATAGCAACAGCAATGATGCTAGAATTCCTAGGCTATAAAGAAAAAGAAAAAGAAAAAGCTTCTAACTCGGGCTTTGATCTGTTTATGTACTGAGTTGAACTCAAAGTACAGAGCTAGCCCGAGGCCAATGACCTCCTGCCTATTTGGTTAACACCATTCCACTTTCAAATATTGCTGAATAAATGTGAACACTCCAAGCACAGATCATGGGACATCATAAGAGTTCAGAACACGTTTACTTCCTTTCTTACTAAGGATCAACCCTTGTCCTCTACTGTTCAATAATCCCTAATTTCAAGTAATTTGCCATTTTTTTAAAGAAAGAAATAGATAACAAGTAGACAATGGAAGTTTTCATAGTTTAATATGTATATTCAAGAAATACCCAAGCTCAAGAGGTAGCTGTAACTTGCCTAGAATCCTTCAATAATGGTCTGAGAGCATTGCTCGGTCATAGACCACCTATGTACAATCCACCAGTCGGTAGCCAAGAGCATGGCTCAGTGATAGAGCTCCTGCCTAGAATCCCCCAGTGAGGAGCTGCGTGTGTGGCTCAGCAGTAGAATGCCTTCCTACAGTCTTCCAATGGGGCGCTAAGGACATAGTTTAGTGGTAGAGCTCCTGCCTAGAATCCCCTAGTAAGGAGCTGGAGATGTACCTGAGTTAGGAGAGTGCGTACTTACCTAGGATGCACAAAGCCCTGAGTTTCATCCTGAAAATTAACAGGGAGGGGGAGACAAGAGAAGAGAAGATGAAGGACTAGAGAAGAGGAGAGGAACTAAGCATGTAGCTCAGTGATAGAGCACTTTCCTAGTGTACAAGCCCCCGGGTTCCATGTCTAGTACTATAGAAAGAAAAGGAAGGAAGAAACAGGGAGAAGTGGGGGCAGGGGAAGAGTGGGAGGGAATGGAGAAAAGGGAAGGGAAGAGAAAGAAATAAAACCCAGGGGAAAATGTTAGATTGACAGTCTAAATTGGGGGATCAATCTCAGTAAGGCCATAAACATTAAGAGATGATCCAGCCCTCCTGACCATTGGCCATCATGGAAACCCTGCACTCTGAGAATGATCTTTCAGTAACAGTACACCAAGAAAATGGAGAGCTCCGTTCACTCCTTAATACCTACCCATCCCCTGTCTCTTCTGCCCAGTGGGATCCTTCAGCTTGACTGAAGCCAGATATCTAAGTGGATTATTTGTTATTTATGACACCGTTCTGAACCGCGAAGCATGGGTGGCCTCCCACCACTGTTCACTAGAGGAATTGTGCAACAGTAATCAACAAATGAATGGAATTTGCCTCCCTGCCAAGGAGATGTTGCTGTCATCATCCTACCCCAGTCATCAATTAAAGGATTAAATAGCGAATGAACTGCCAGAGTTCAACTATAATCTTAGACTCAGACTCCATGAGGAAGGACACAGGCATAGATATATCATGTGCAGAGTACCTCAGTGCATGTGAGTGTGTGTGTGTGTGTGTGTGTGTGTGTGTGTGTGTGTGTGTGTTTCCCAATCTATCTCTGTCTCTATTTCTGTTTCTGTCTGTCTCTTTGTCTGTTTCTCTGTGTCTCTCTGTCTCTTTCTCTGTCTCTCTCCATCTCTCTTTCTCTGTCTCAATATGTCATTGTCTCTATTTCTGTTTCTGTATGTCTGTGTCTATCTATGGCTCCTTGTCTCCCTCTGTCTCTCTCTGTCTCCCTCTGCCTCTTTCTCTGTCTCTCTCTCTGTGTCTCTCTCTGTATCTCTCTGTCTCTCTCTGTTTCTCTGTGTGTCTCTCTTTCTCTCTCTCTCTCTCTCTCTCTCTCTCTCTCTCTCTCTCTCTCTCTCACACACACACACACACACACACACACACACACACACACCCCTCTTCTGCTCCATGACTTTTCTTGACATTTGGGGTTTCTCAGCTACATGATGTATTCATTAATCTCCTTGTAGCTGTAACAAATTATCTGATTAAAAGCAACTTAAGGAAGGAGAGGTTGGTTCTGGCTTACAGTTCATTGTTCAACAGTTAGGGTAGGAAAGGTATGGCTCTGTAGGCATGTGAGACCACTGGTTACATTGTATCCACAATCAGGAAGTAGATAAACTTTAACACTGGCGCTCAGTTCACTTTTTCCTTTCAATTCAGTCCAGGATCCCAGCTAGCACATGGTGCTCTCCACATTACAGATGAATCTTCCCACCTCACTTAGAAACTACCTCAAAGGCACATGTAGAGGTATGTCTCCCAGGTGACTCTAAAGTCTGTCAAGTGGACAGTACGTTTAAGCATTACAGGTAATAAACTCATTAAAATCACGAAGGGAAATGAATTCACATTAGAGGAAAATGTCTTTATTCTTTTAGCAAAGAAACATTCTGGTAATCTTTGTAGCAATCCCTACTTAGAATCAGGCCAGGGAAAAACACAGGTATTGAAAGTACCAGCTGGTCATGGTAGTTCACACCTCGAATCCCAACATATGCAGAGGCAGAACAATAGCAAACCAAAGTCCAGCCTGGGCTACACAGTAAATAACAGGCCAACCTGAACTAAATAACAGGGCTCTCTCAAAACAAACAAACAAACAAACAAACAAAACAAGACTAGAAGACAATCAGGCTTACATTATTTCCTACCCAGGAGGGCAATGGTGTTTTCTCCAAAGGAGAGGAAAGCTGAGAGGGCACAAGGTTAGCCAGGACATGAGGTCAGCAAAAGGGACACCAATCTAGAATGAAGTACTGAGAGGCTGTTAGAGAAACGGAGTCGTCATCGAAACAACACAGACTCACAAACCCTTTCCACTGGCACAAGTACCTTCTATACATCCCCTCACTGGAGCCTTCACAGTCACCCTAGGTTGGAAATACAGTGACTAATCTGACCTTTAGAATGACAAACCTGCCAAGCCTGGAGGCACAAGCCTGCCATCCCAGCATTTGGAAGACAGAGACAGAAGAAAGATCATGAATTCCAGGCTAGCCTGAACTGCATAGCAAGGCCTGTCTCAAATTACCCACTTCCAAAATTAAACATAAAGACAGCAAGAAATCTGGCTCTCAAGAGGCTAAATAGCTAACAACAAAAACAATCACCCAGCTAATACGTGGAAGAAAGCTAGGAATCAAATCAGGCAGACAGATTCTAGAACCCAATTCACAGCATAACCATCTGCCCGGCTCCCTTTGTGTGTGTGTGTGTGTGTGTGTGTGTGTGTGTGTGTGTGTGTGTGTGTGTGTGTGTGTGTGTGTGTGCGTGTGTGTGCGCGCGTGTGTATCTGTGTCTTCATGTGGGTGTATGCACTTGTGTGTATGCACTTATGGGCACATGTACGTTTGAAAGCTAGAGGTCAACATCAGGTGTCTTCCTCAGTTGCCTAGACATTATCGTAATAAGATCTCTCACCGGACCTGCAGCTCCCTGATTAGATGAGCGGGACAGCCCGTGTGCCCAGCTTGGGTTTCCCAGAGTTACAGTTACAGACCTGTGCCTCTATGCCAAACATGCTACATGGATATTGGGGATTTAAACTTGAATCCTTATCTTGCACTGTAAGAGACCTCAGCCCAGCCCCGTTTTTAAAAAGTGTTTACTTCAAGATTCATGTGGGACACGCAGACCATGCCGCCAGAGGAACGGGCATGGGACTGGTGAGGTGGGCCTTGCTCAAACTCCAGAAATCTCAGAATTTGAGACTGGCGGGAATGTTTCCATCTCTGTTTCCATGCCTGCACTTAACCAGGACCCCCAGCCAGGGGGTCACAAGCAGTCAGTCTATAGCACAGCACCCGGATCTCCTCCCCATGCAAATGGAACATCACAAGCATCTTAGCCTCCGCCAATGTACTCTCTCCACAAGGAAGAAAGAGCAGAAGTTATTTCACCAACGATCATCTGAGACTGTTTTTACTGAGCTGTAACTCTTGGAGAAACACCCCCCCTCCCCCCAGCACTCATCATTGAGCCTTGGACCCACCTGCCTGCCTAGCCAGGCTCCAGTAGCTCACAGAGGCTCACACAGAGCTCCACCCTCCCACCCCCACCCTCACCCCTCACCCCGACACCACAGCCACCACTGAAGCTGCCCCAGACTTGAAACCCCAGCCACCTGCCCCACACCAGCCGCTTGTTCCTCTCCAACTGCCTGAACCTGTTTATTCATTTAATAAGAGCTGGAACACTTCCGGCGTTCTTGATTGGACCAGAGCCTTGTGGACCCAATTTGTCCCAGACTCTGCTTCACCCTCCTCGGTCTGGCCTACAGCAATGTCTGATGCCCCGGAAGGACAAGGTGGACTGTGGACCTCACGGGTTCCAGACTTTGCCCTACCTTCTCAGAATGGATGTACCAGTGGCACCAGGGAACCCCACCAGGAGAGGCAGAGAAGAAAACATTTTGGAGAAGAAAACACCCATTATTGTATAGTCCATGAGTTTTCCCTCAATACTATAGTGAGAAAAATGCTGAACATACATAGGTACACATACACACACACACGGGGGTGGGGAGAGAAGTACATACAGATAAACATGTACAGACAGACAGACACAAACACATACATATACACAAAGACAGACACACACTTACCTATACACATGCACACATATACAGACAGACACACAGATACTTACACAGACGCCCATACACACATATACACATGTGTGATTGAAAGTATGTAAAAATGTACACACATACCCACCTCTGGTCATGGATGGAGCCTAAGATTGTATTATATATCTCTACCCTTCCTTTGTCCCCTTCCCCATCTACTTGGCAGCTAGCTTATCTTGCTAGGTCAGTGGTTCTCAACCATCCTAATGCTGTGATCCTTTAACACAGTTAAAATTACTTTCACTGCTACTTTATAACTGTCATTTTGCCACTGTTATGTATCATAGTGTAAATATCTGTGTCTTCTGATGGTTTTTGGAAACCCCTATGAAAAATCATTCGACCACCAAATGGGTAGCAACCCAGAGGTTGAGAAACACTGTGCCAGGTGACGTCAGAACTGAGTAAAGCTCTCATGACACTTATTTCAAAACTATTGATACAGAGACTCTGACCATTGGAAAAGCAATACAGGGGTGTGTGGGAGATGGGTCAGTGAGTAAGAGTGACTGCTATGCAAATATGAAGTACAAAATTCAGATCCCTGGTACCATGCAAAAAGCTGGAAGTGTCTGTAATGTCAGCGCTGTGCCAGCTGGAGACAGGAAGACTGTTGGGAATCGCTGGCTAACAGCCTACCTCCATGTTCAGGGGAGACCCTGTGTCAAGAGAATAAGTTGGAGTGGGACAGGTCAGAACGTGTCCTCCTCCTCCTCCAGCCTCTGTGCATGTATACACACACACACACACACACACACACACACACACACACACACGGAAGAAGAGCATTAGAGGATTGCTACTACCCCAAACACACCTCAGATAACATCATCTGGAAGTACTTAGTGCCTTAAGACCCTACAGTTCTGTGGCATACAACAGAGAGTAACGTCCAGCCCAAGGGTGACAAAAAAAAAAAAAAATCTATCTGAGCACACTAGTGAACTGTGCTCCATTGTCACCCTCTCCCAGCACTTCCCCAAGGGCACAATGGCTGAGCAGTGTGCTTGGCACACAGAAGGAAGGGTCCTCCTGTGACCACAAACAACAGTGAGTCTCTCTGCCACACCAAGGATTAGACTGTGAGAAAATGCCTGAAAACATCAACTGAGAGAACAGGCTTGTTTGGTTTTGCTCACGATATCAGGAGTTCCACTGCAGGGTCACTTGGCTCCATTGCTCCGGGTCTACCATGAGGCAGAGTCTGAGGCTTGGAGTATATGAAACCGGAATCAGCTCACCTCGTGGTAGACAGGAGAGAGGGAAGGGGAGATGGAAAAAACAAAGGAGGAGCGAGGAGAGGAAGAGAGCTGACAGGATCCAGTTACTTCTTAGAAGCCCGCCTCTCCCACGGCTGTACTGGAGACCAAGCCTTCCCCACATGAATCGTTGAGAAACGTTTCAGACCCGCATGTTAATGAAGCTGCTACACACCCTGTTCCAGGTGTTCTGTTCTCACATCAGATCAAAGCTGGGGCGTCTAATCCATCACCATCCTGCACCTCCCACGACAGTGGTGGCTAAGGGTGGCTCTGGACAGAGTCAGGCAGAGCTAGATTCCAGAACATCTTAGGAATGGGCAGGCTCCTGAGGCTAACCCTCCTCGTGCCTGAGGCAGCTTGTGGAGTTTGGCTTTGGCCTTCCAAAGGTGTCTGGAATCCTTCCTATGCCTCACAGTTCCCATCTGTGCCTCTATGGAAGCTTCCCTTGGCTGCTTGATGAGGAACTGAGCCTCTCCAGGTCCCTGAACAGACGTCCTTCCCTTCAAAACACAAACACCAACATTCAGATGGTTGGTATCTCTCATCACAGTTCCCTTACACAGTGAGCTGACCGTGTCTTACCAAAATCCTACACATCTCTGAAGGCATTAATTCAAAGAATACAGTCTGTAGGTCCTCCAGTGACAGATGATGTTAAAATGAACCCAGGAGAATGGGAAATAATACTCTCCGAGCAGACTGCACAGTGCGCTTGATATGTATGTGTGAAAATGCAATAATAAAACTGACCACTTTGTGCAATGACTAAGTGCTAAAATAAACAAATAGAAATAAAAGAATAGACACGGCCCTGGAATGCTGGTAGTATTCTTCTAATAACTCTGTGTTTAAAAATCACCCCCTCCAAACTTAACAATTATTTTATTTGACTACTAACTTTGTGAGTCAGGAATCTGGGTGAGGCTTAGATAGACAATTCTGAATTGGAGCCTCTCACAGAGTGGCAGTCAGATGTCCTCACAAGTACTGTGGTCATGTGAGGGCTCAAGTGGCCTGGCTGTCTGCCATGGCTCACACAGACGGCTGGCACTTAATGCTCCTGGCAGCTGACTGCACAAGAGTGTCTGAGTCCACAGCCTCCGCAGGGTGGTCAGGACTCTTATAAAAAGATAGGGTCTTCCAGAATAAATGTCCCAAGGCACAAGCTGATGACGACTTTAGCTCCAGTAACAGCTCTACATCACATCTGCCATGTTCTATTAAATGGAACAACCACTAAACCCACCCAGATCCAAGAGCAGAAGACACAGGAGCCCCACCTTTCAATGACAGTATCAGGTATCAGAAAGGTTATAACTTTTATGTTATATACAAGTAACATTGTACAGACTGAGCAGGTTGTATTTATGTCATTAAAGGATATATATGTACACATATAGTGTACGTACATTCATATGTAAGAATAATTAAAGAAAAAGAGGCCATAAATTTGAAAGAGATCAAGGGTTGAAAGAGACATTGGGGGTTGGAGGGAGAAAAGAAAGGATAAAATGATGTCATCATACTATAATCTAAAAACAATTAAATAAATAGAATAGGGACTATGTGCATAGCTCAGTGTAGAGCCCTGCCTAGAAAACCGGCAGTGAAAGGCTGGGAGCATGGCTCAGCAGGAAAGCACTTGCCTAGAAGCCTCCAGTGAGGAGTCTACAGTGTGTCTCAGTGGTAGTTCTGGATTTTTTAAAGCACCACTTGGCCTGGCTAACCCCTGAGTGATATTTAATTCAGTAACCAACTTTCTATGCTCAGATCCCAGACCGCAGAATGACTGTCAATATGGTAGGGCTAAAGGAGAGAAAGATAATATTATCCAGGAAGGGCTGGAATTGAAAGGAGTGTTCTATTGCTCTCTTACCCAAAAACAAGGTACATTAACTATTAAGCGTGTCTAGTGTGTTCAAGAAGCCTTTACTTCAAGATACTGAAGAATCTTGACTGTCGCCCTGATTAGATTGGGAAACACCTAGAGTTGTGAAGCACACCTCTGGTTATTTCTGTGATGAGGACAAACTATAAGCTTTGACCTAATCAATGAATTAATCCCTTAATGGAATTCCAATGTGGTGGTGTTCTTGAAGATGGGGAAAGGTAGGAGGTAGGCTTCTTTGAAGGAATGGGGTTATGGGAGGAGAGGTCCTGTTCACGGGCCATGTATCTTGCATTGGCTACTTTCTGTATCTGTTTCTGTGGATTCTGTCATGATGTGAACTGGTCCACATTGTCAGACCCTCTCCCCCATAGCGAATGATACCCTTGAATCCATGAGCCAAAATAAATCTTCTTTTTTGCTGCTTAGAGTACATTGGTTCCCTAAAAGTAACTAACACACCAAGACCCTTCTGGTAGTTTGCTGCTATTTTGAAGACACTTAGAGATATTTCCTGCGAATCCGACCAGAATGATAAGCAAAGCCTTTATGGATCTCAAGCATGAACAACTTGCATAATGTGGCTGCTTGTTAGAAAGAATTCTCATTTCTAAGTGGCACTTCAGGTAGTTGTAAGAGGTCATAGACTTAATTGTATCCTGTTAACAGCCACCGAATGCTTCAGCTGAGTGGCTGCTGTTGCCAAATTGTTTTGGAGATGGAGAGTTCACACCCTCTGGTGCTCTAAAACCCTGCCTCTTCTGAAGCCGCAGGCAACAAGTACTGGATGAGCTCTGTGCCCATCTAAGCACTGGCTGGAAAGTTTGGGTTCAAACCCTCTGCATTTGTAATCACAGCTTCAGGGAGGCAAACACAGGCAGATCCCTGCGTCTTGATGACCAGACACCCTAGCCCAATTGATGTCTTCCAAAGCAGTAAGAAACCCTGTCTCCAAAACCAAGGTGGGACCTGCAAAATGGCTCTGTGGTAAAAGCGCAGGTTTCGACCTGAATTCCATACCTGGAACCCACATAAAGGTTTGGAAAGGGAGAATCAAGTCCACAGAGCTGGGCAGCAAACTCTACACCTATACCATCCATTGTATGTACACACACACACACGTCCTACATACATACATGCACAGATATGAACACATATACACACACATATACTCACCCAAAAATAGATCTTCAAGAAGTGGGGTGGCGGTATTCATCTGGAATCTCAGCACTTGGAAGCCTGAGGCAAGAGAACCTGAGTTTGAGGACAGCCTTGGCTACATAGTGTGACCTTGTCTTTAAAAAAGAAAAAAGTCATTCAATCCTATTTTAAACACTTTGTTCTCATAAGAAAGCATCACATGGCAAAGCCCTGGTAAATTAAGAAAGGTTAGCCAATGTGCAAGGAATTTGACAAAAAAGAGAGCTCAATACAAATTGCTCTCCCAGATCTTAACATGCACACAGTGAAATGTACATTGAATAAGAAAAGTAGGTCACAGGAATGATATAGAAATGACCTAAAAACACAGCCCCACTGAGAAGCTGCAGGCCTTTTTCTGTTTTAATTAAGTGGCACGGTTCAGACATTCTGCCCAATCAAACGCAGCCGAACATTCTGTCCCCTGTACCTAAAGCACATGACAGCATTTAGGCGTGCTCTTCATCCAACCCTGTGTATGGAACCAATCTAGAATTATTTTTTAAAGAGGATTTGAGTTTAGCGTAGCATGGGAAATGCCTGTGTTGGGAATTTAATAGCATGTGAGAGCACACGATGTATAAACAAATTTAGAAGAAAAGCACTTCCCACCCTGTCGTGGGAGAACAGTGTGATGACACAAGACTATTCCCATGAGGAGGGCTGGCACAGCTCACCTGGAAATATTTCCAGATCACTGTTTTGATCAGTTTAGCTGAAGTAATTGATCTCTTTTTTTCCTCTTTCCTGTGTGAAAAATGAGAGACACTAACATTTTGTATCAGCTAACTAAAACATTTTGGTGGCGTTCGTGTTTATATGCGTGCGTGTGCACATATTCACATGTGTGCAGGTACACAGGCACATGGAAGCCAGAGGACAAACTCAGCTGTCTCTCTCAGTCACTATCCACCGTCCTCGTTGGCCAGATAGTCACTGAGTTTTCTAGGCTGCCTGACCAGAGAGCCACCTGTATCCACCCAATTACCCCAGCAATAGAATTACAAGCAGTACCACCGTGTCTGGCGTGTGTGTGTGTGTGTGTGTGTGTGTGTGTGTGTACATGTGCTTATGCATATAGAGGTACGGTCTATCAGTGAGTATGGAACTAATGGATTTCGCAAAGCAGGCTGGCTAATGAACGCCAGAGGTCTGTTTGTCTCTGTCTCCTTTTCCCACTCTTGCACACCCTACCTACCCCAAATTCTGGGTTACAAACATGTGCCACCATGCCTAAATGAGTGCTAGTAATCTAAACACAGGTTCTTAGGCTGTGCATATCTCCCCAGCCCACCAACATCTTTCTTTTCTTTTTCCTTTTTCCTTTTTTTTTGTAACTGGGGTTCTGGAGATCAAACTCGAGTTATCATGCTTGCAAACCAAGCTGTCTCCTCGGCCTCATTGTGTGTGTGTGTGTGTGTGTGTGTGTGTGTGTGTGTGTGTGTGTGTATGTTTTGTTTGTTTTTGTGTTTGTTTTTATAATTTTTGCTTGGCTTTTGCTGCTGTTTGCTTATTTGTTTTTAGTATGGGGTTCTGGTTTGTCTTGTTTGAGACAAAGTCTTAATAAATACCCCCGAGCAATAAGGAACTAGCCAGAATCCCCCTACCTCTCTCTTCCAACTTCTGGGATGACAAGTGTATACCATAATACCAGATTTTAGATTTTCCCTTTTATCTTCTCTGTATCTCTCCCATGGAAACTGTAAGAAAGACATGTTTCAGGTATGATGATCTTATGCTAGAGAGAAACCCACCCACCCAACAAGCACTAGCCTCTTTCATGAAATGGAAGCCCAGTGGGTCTGGAGAACGTCTTCCAATTTACTTGGATTAGTGGTGACAGAATCAAACTGAGAATCAGCTGAGTGACAGAGACACTTTAGGAAATCAAGCATTCACAGAAGACAGCATAAATCCAGGTTAGGAGAAGGTGAAAATCAGCCTGTGTCCTGGTGGTACACACCTACAGCCCAGCACTCAGGAGACAGAAGTAAGAGGATTTCTGCAACCGTGGCCAGCTGGGGCAACCTAGAGAGACCCTGCCTCAAAAAAGGTGGAAGGGAAAGATGTTTAATGAACAAGGGTCAACACCTGGAACTGTTCCCAGCCGTTCTACAGCAAGATGGGAAGGTGAAGACAGGAGAATCACCCAGAAGCTCCTAAGTTAACTAGACAATGGGCATGATAGACCATGGCTTTACCCAGCAGTCAGGAGGCAGAGGCAGGTGGAATTCGAGGCCAGCCTGGTCTACCAAGTGAGTTCCAGGACAGCCAGGACTACACAGAAAAACCTTATCTCAGAGAGAGAGACAGAGAGAGACAGGAGAGGAAGGGGGAGAGGAGAGGAAGGGGGAGAGAGAGGGAGAGGGAGAGGGAGAGGGAGAGGGACAGGGAGAGGGAGAGGGAGAGGGACAGGGAGAGGGAGAGGGAGAGGGACAGGGAGGGAGAGAGGGAGAGGGAGGGAGAGAGGGAGAGGGAGAGGGAGAGGGAGAGGGAGAGGGAGAGGGAGAGGGAGAGGGA
>CM052721.1:19719372-19799325 GCA_028551405.1 Uromys caudimaculatus
ATCACATCACACCTGCACATCACACCTGCACATCACACCTGCACATCACATCACACCTGCACATCACATCGCACCTGCACATCACATCACACCTGCACATCACACCTGCACATCACATCGCACCTGCACATCACATCACACCTGCACATCACACCTGCACATCACACCTGCACATCACATCACACCTGTACATCACATCACACCTGCACATCACACCTGCACATCACATCACACCCGCACATCACATCACACCTGCACATCACACCTGCACATCACACCTGCACATCGCATCACACCTGCACATCACATCACACATGCACATTACACCTGCACATCACACCTGCACATCACATCACACCTGCACATCACACCCGCACATCACATCACACCCGCACATCACATCACACCTGTACATCACACCTGCACATCACACCTGCACATCACATCACACCTGCACACCACACCTGCACACCACATCACACCTGCACATCACACCTGCACACCACACCTGCACACCACATCTACACACCACACCTATACATCACACTACCACCTCACCCTCACTACTAGTAATTTCTGGGGAACATCTGTGCTTTTTAGGGGGACAGGACACATTCAATTTTTCAAAAGGAGAGAAGTGGAAAATAAAATCTCCAAATAAAAATCTCGCTTGGTGATAATGCCATAAAGTTCAAAGAGAAAAAATAAACTGAAAATTCAAAGAATTGGCAGATGACTCAGTCAAGTGCTTGCTTTGACAAAACATGGATGTAAAATGGATATCCAGAAGCTGTGTAAAAAAGCCAGGAGTGATGATGCATGCTAGTAATCCCAACAGTGGAGACTGAAAGACAGGCTCACTGGCCAGCCAAGCTAAAACATCAGCAAGCTCCAGACCCCCCACACACACACACACACAAACACACAAATACATGCATGCACACAGATGTATAAATCCTAAAAATGCAGCTGAATGTTGACAATAGAGAAAAATGTCAATGTGTAGAAGATAAACCATGACCCTGCCAGTAGTTTAGGGGGTGCAGGGCCTGGGCTGGGGATAGATAGAACTCCGTTGTGTTTCTAGGACAGCAGTTCTCAACCTGTGAGTCACAATTCCTTCACAGGGGTTGCATATCTGATATACTGCATATCAGATATTTACTATGATTCATAGCAATGGCAACATTACAGCTACGAAGTAGCAATGAAATTGATTTTATGGTTGGGGGTCCCACAACATGAAGAACTGCATTAAAGGGTTGCAGTGTTAGAAAGGTTGAGAATCACTGCTCTAGATGTTCTAGCTTTTCACATCCTCGTTAGACCCTCTTTCAGCCTGGTATGGTTTGTTGTGAAATGTTCTCACAGGTTCATGTGTTCAGTGCTTGCTCCCCCAGCTGGTGGTGCTATTTGGGGAGGCTTTAGAATCTTTAAATGTAAAGCCTGCCTGGCAGAGGTAGAACATTGGGTGTTGTCCCTTGAACATTATCGCCTGCACTAGTTTAGGTCCAGCCCCTTGTAGTCAGGTCTAATAGATATGAAGAGCCTCACCAGATGTTCTTATCACTATGTACTCTCAAGGCCACAATGAACTGAAACTATGGAAACTATAAGCCAAAATAAACCTTTTCTTGAATATGTTGTTTGTATCAGGTATTTTGTTATAGCTATTGTTGTGTAGCAATTTCCTCTGAAGTAAAACATTGCTTCCAGGAAGGACAAAAACTTATGAGCTGTGGGAAATATTTTACAAGTCTCAGAAAGTTCCTGAAACTAACAGGATTCACAAGATACCACCTGAAGTTTATAAAAACATAATACCTACTGGATAAAAAAGACTCTTTGATCAGCCAAGATACCAGGAGAAACTCTTTCACCAGCTGAACTACTTGCAAGTCCTGCAAGGACTTGTGAGTAGGCACCCATGCCTGGGGTAGGTTTTTTCAGTAAAAGTTTATCCTTGAGTCATCTCTACTCAAGTAAGTAACCCCTCACCCATACTCCTTTAAGTAATCCCAATAAACTAATTGGTTCACTAAGTTGGACTTTGGTAGAGGCATTATTTTGGTTGGTTGGTGATTCCCTATTTGAGTTGAGTAGACTTTTTTCATGTCTCCCAGGAAAGTTGTATAGGAGCTACATAAAAATAACTTATATGACCTCTTCAAGACTAGGGGCAGAGATGGCTAACAAACTCATTCTTAGCCCCTCAAACCAATGTGTATCTTGGGTGGTTGAACTATTGTCATCTTAAGTGGCCTGTCTCTGTTTCTCCCCAGTATATTCTTTTTTTCCTGGCCTACTTCAAGTCTCCTAACCACTCTTCAATGTTTTGGCATTTATTGCTAATAAACACAATAATACTTATCATCTGAAAGTTAATGGTACCGTTTAAAAGTTTTATGCACATTATTTTTTGCTTGAATTTATGACACTTTCTCCTCTAAGCGAAGGATAAATAAATAAAAGCACTTTATCACATTTATATCCTACTCAAATTCAGACATTTCTGAATAGGAAACAGACCAGGGACACTTAAGTGAGATTAACTCAAGTTGAAACAAAACTTTGCATTTGGGGCTCTGGAAACAGGTCTTTAAGAACTATGTCTACACAAAGGATTCCAAGTGGATCACTAGACCAATCACCTCCATATGAAGGCCTTCTAGATTTTACTACTCCCCCCAAAACAGTCAGGTAAGAAAGGAAAAGGTAGAGAGTGGTTCTGATCTAAATTGTAGCCTAATAATTATCTCAATTTTCTACTTCCTCTGGAGAGTGAAGATCTGACCTAAAAGGCTTTACCAAAAAGTAAAAGGAAAAGGAAAAACAGGCTGAGGTTTCCCAGACATGACATAGACTTTACAAAAGAAACTTCTGGCAAGTTTAATGGAACCAAATCAGAAACAGATGGAATATGTTTCCTTCAAAATACCCATGGGCTTGAAAGCCCAGAAAACACACAAAAAAGTAAAAGGAAACTGTTTTTGCGAAGCCGAGCTTATGGCAGAAACCATGTGTTCTGGTTTCATCTCTGTTGCTGTGATTTAACAAAAAGAAAATTATGATCAAAAGCAACTTGGGGAAGAAAGGATTTATTTGGGTTTTACTTCCAGGTCATAGTTCACCACTGGTGGAATTAAGGGAAGGAACTTAGCAAAAACATGGCGAAACACTGCTTGCTAGCTTTCAGGTTCATGCTAGCTAGCTTAGAGAATGGTGTCACCCACAGTGGACTGGGCCCTCCTACATCTATTAACAATCAAGACAATTCCCACAAAAAATCCTGCCATCTGCCAATCTAATCTAGGTAATTACTCAGCTAAAACTCCCTCCTGAGGTGATTCTAGGCTTTGTCAAGTTGACCGTTCAAGCTAATGGGCTACCACAGAAAGTCTGGCCATGTTTGCCTAATGTAGAGGATGGAAGGGTGGTGAGGAGGCCCACTAGTGTCTCCCCTCGAGCTGAGATCACTGTTAATAGTCCTCCTTCCTGAACCTCTTGGGGAAGGATAACAAGGAAATGGGTGATCCTGTGCCAGCTCAAGAGGTAGGTGATCAAATCCTCTTCGGGTAGAACTTGAAGATCCCTGAATTCCTCCTTCTATCCTGTCTGGGAATTCTGACTATAGATCTACACATAAGGACAATTGGCAATGTAATCAACCACCTCATACTCCTGCTACCAAGACTTCCCAATCATGATGGACTTGACTATGTCCTCAAACTCAAGTTGCTTTTCTCTGGTATTTTGTCACAGTAAAAAACATAAGTAACTAATATACCAGAGTAGCCTCACAGTCCCCTTTGCTCAGCATCTCAGCCATTGAGATGTGTATGCCATGGCTTCTGGCTTTTTGTTTATTTTTTAAATAACAGATAAAGAGATCAATCAGCAGTAAAGACTATTTACTTCATAATAATGAGGATTGGAATTTGGAACTCAACACCAACATAAAAAGCTAGGCATTCTATTCATGCCTGCAATTCCAGCATTTAGTATGTGATGGCAGGAGGATCAGGAGTTCAAGACCATCCTCAGCCACCTAACCAGTTCCAAACCAGCCTGGTTAATTCATATTTTTAAAAAGGGGGGTGGGGGTGGGGGTGGGAGGTCTAGGAACTTGACTCAGTTGCTGAATTTCTTCTTGCCATACAAGCATAAAGACCTGAGTTTGGATCCTCAGAATCCATAAAAGACAGAATCCATGTAGAGACAGGAGGATCCAGGGTTTACTGGCCAACCACCATTGCAGTAAAATGGATCATTTTCCCAGTAAAAATGAGAGGCTCTGACTCAAAGCAAACAAGGTGGAGAGTAACTAAGGAAGACACCCAAGGTTGACTTCAGGCCTTCACATGCATGTGACCTGACACACATGCTGTGCACACACGTTTCCAACTAGGAGACAATCCCAAACCTCATACAACTTATTATTTATAACGCAGGGGGAGGGGGAGTTGGACTGGGGGTATAGGTGGAGGTGGAGGAGTTGGCTAGTCTCAGTAGGAGGTCTCTGTGGGGGAACAATCTCAGTCATCTGCAAGGAAGAAACTGCAGGTGTTAGTTTTTGCGCACGCGCACACACACACACGCACACACACACACACTCCCAACATTCAAACTGAGACCAGAAGAAGGCTTTGCCACTATCTGTGTCTCACACAGAACGCATGCCACTTCCATGGATCTGAGGCATTGCGTTCCTTGACATGGCCATATCTATGTGAAACAGCACACATATACTCAAGGTCTCCTTCGCTCTCCACTCACACACACACCCAAGAATCCAAATATTTGCCTTTGAGAATATAGCTCTTCAGTAACTACTCCATTTTGCATATGAGCAAGTAAAAATACGTTTCAAGAAGTGACTAGACTGAAGAGACGGCTCTGTGGTTAATAAAAACAATGTCTGCTCTTGCAGAGGACCCAACTGTGTATCCTGGTACTCACATATAGTGACTTACAACCCCCTTGTAACTCTAGCTCCCACATCTGACTGTATTCTTGCCTCTGCAGGCACCTATATAGACATAACATATACACACAGAGACAGATACACAAACACACAGATAAAGATACATGTCTTAGTTAGGGTTTTACTGCTGTGAACAGACACCATGATCAAGGCAAGCCTTATAAAGGACATTTAATTAGGGCTGGCTTACAGGTTCAGAGGTTCAGTCCAGTATCATCAAGGCAGGAACACGAAAGCATCCAGGCAGGCATAGTACAGAAGGAACTGAGAGTTCTACATCTTCATCTGAAGGCTGCTGGTGGAAGACTCACTTCCAAGCAGCTAGGGTGAGGGTCTTAAGCCCACATTCACAGTGACACACCTACTCCAACAAGGCCACACCTCCTATTAGTGCCACTCCCTGGGCCAAGCATATACAAACCATCACAATACATAAATAAAAATTAAATAAATCTTTTAAAAGTGAGACATATATTTATGTTTTTAATAAACATGTCCAATTGCCCTCCACTAAGGCAAAAGTTGTTCCAACCCAGTAATTAACTGTCCCAGACTCTGCCTAGCCCAGCATGGTATCAAACTCCTGCTCTCTGCCCACCCATTAGGTAAAAGAAAAAAGAAAGGAAGAAAGAAAGAAAGAAAGAAAGAAAGAAAGAGAAAGAGAGAGAGAGAGAGAGAGAGAGAGAGAGAGAGAGAGAGAGAAAGAGAGAGAAAGAAAGAAAGAAAGAAAGAAAGAAAGAAAGAAAGAAAGAAAGAAAGAAAGAAAGAAAGAAAGAAAGAAAGAAAGAAAGAAAGAAAGAAAGAAAGAAAGAGAGAAAGAAAGAGAGAGAGAGAGAAAGAGAGAAAGAGAGAAAGAGAGAGAGAAAGAAAAAAGGAAAGAGATCTCATTTGCACTTCCATTTTCATTGTCAGTGCAAAATATGCTCAAATGGGATTAAAGACCTATTTTGCTAAAAGCCTGTTTACTGCTACCAGACACAATCTCTTTAAGAGTCAAGGATGGCAGACTTTCCAGGAAAAAAAAATTTCCTCCAAGCCAGCAGGCATCGTCAATCTGTTATCAGGCACTACTGGGAAGCAATTCACCGTGCCTTCCACCTATAAGCCAAGTATTTAAGAGCATCTTTCTGGATCGTAACAGAGAGTTCTCAAAGAAGGAGAGAAGTGTGTGATGACTCGCTCTGAGCCAGGCTGCAATTCTGTATATGTGTGCTCTCACAACTCCCCCCTCGCCCCATGTTTTCATCCAGGAGGCTCTGTGAGATTAAGTGCCTGTCCAAACTTGCACTGATTTAAAATGGCAGCTAGGGCAGGGGATGCGGCTCAGTTGGTAGGGCCCTTGCTTAGCACACATGAAGCCCTGGGTTTCTCTCCTCAGCACTGTGTAAGCCAGGTGTAGTGGTGCATGCCTCCCATCCAGGACTAGAGAAGTGGTAGGAGGTGGCAGAAAATGGAAGTATTAGGGTTCAAGGTCATCCTCACGTCCATAGTGAGTTTGAGGTCAAGCCTAATAGGTCCTGTGTCAAAAAAAAAAGTAGAAGTAAGGTGCCATGCATGGTAAAGCAAGGATGGAATCCCATCCCAGCACTCAGACATCAGAGGCAAGGGGGTCCTGTGTTTCAGGCCAGCCTAGGCTATATAGTGAGACCCTGTCTCAGAAAACAGAAAATGAAAATACAAATGGCAAAGGAGTTAATATTGCATGTAGGTTTACAGTTAAAGACCCAAATTTGGTACATGAAAAAATGCTGCCTCCAGCTACGCTGTGAAGTGTGATGCCCACTGGCCTGAATCCTGACAGGACACGAGATGGTTTAATGTTCGTGGTAAAATATAGGCTGGCTTCCAATGCACATGTTGTAGCAGAAGAGGACCTTGATTTTATGATCCTCCTGTCTCCACAACTTGAGTGCTGGCATTACAGACCTGTACCACCTCACTCTGTTGACATGGCACTGGGGATAGAACCCTGAGTTGCTAAGAGATTTTTTTTTTTCTCATTTTAATCATGGCGATCTCAATAGAAGCCTAGTTATTTTCAGTATCCAGGGGATTGCGTCTAGGACGCCATTTAAACTCCCAAATCCATAGATATGCCAGTCTCAAATGTAAATGATACAGTGTTTACATGTAACCTATGCACATCTATCCATGTACTTGAACTCACTGCTACAATGTTCATCATATCTACAACGTGAGTGTGTTCTAAGTAATGATTACATTCCATTATTCAGGTATTGACAATAAATCCATCCCCGGTAGATTCAATCCACAGACACAGGCACAGTGTGCAATAGTATTGCTTATCTGTGGAACATCATACAGGTCTTGGTAAACTTTCTCCCGAATTAATTAGGCTTCATGACACAAGCCTATAATTCCAGCTACTCTGAAAGCTGAAGCAGGAAGATCCTAAGTTCAAAGCCTTCCTGGATATAGTGAGCTCACTTAGCAAGACCCTGCATCAAACTTAAAGGTGAAAAGAGGGCTTAGAGCATGGCTCAGCAGACTCCTTATATAGAATTTGTTGGGGGGGGTGTCTAGGGTTGGGGCTCTGTGTTAGAAAGCCTACCTAGCGACTCCAGTGAGGGACTGGAGGTGTGGCTCAGTTGTAGAGCACCTACTTAGAATCTCTCAGTATGAGGCTAGGGGGAGTGGCAATCCAAGAAACACCACCACAAAAATACATCTCCCGAATCGGACTCCCCTTAAGACTAAACATTGTGCTAACTTATGACTAACCATTGCATTAACTTATAACAGTTGTAATAGCATTCACTCAAAAGTCCAGACAAACAGATCCCAAAAGGCTAGTCAGCATAGCCTAACATAGCCAGTGAGACACCTTGTCAACAAAATAAAACAATATTCAGAGAATATCATGGAGGATGGGGTAGAAAGAACATAAGAGCTGGGGGGCAGGGAAGGATGCTGTGAGATGCTGGCTTTGGGATCTGACATCAGTCATGGCATGTAAGAATGTACTGAAGCTGTAGTTCCTCGCACACGACCTCTGCAAGGTCAATGCGATGAGTAGGTCACCATTCGTGTAGTGGGCTGGTCTGATGTTCCTTGTATTCTAACACTAAATACTGGCTCTTAAGTTGTGGTTGTCCCCAGTGAGCATACCAAGTGATGCTATGTGAACCTTGCTCCCCAGCCTGTGATTGGGCAGTGGAGGGAGAGGGGTAGGACTGGAGGGTCAAGTGGGGGAGGGGTTGCGGGTAGAGGGAGAAGAAGAAAGAAGACAGAGGTGGAGGAGGCTCCCAGGAGAAAAGATGGACCATGAGAATACGGCCACGAGAAACAGAAAGTAACAAGGGACTTCATAGCTGGGGAATAAGTCAGAACAGCTCCAAACCTGCCCAGTCTAGGCGTATGGCTTATAAATAAAACACCTGGATTGTGTGTCTTCAGTTCCAGCTAGCAAGAATTATAAATTCATTTTATAATTCCCATAGGCAACATTCACTGGACTCAGTAGGTTACAAAATTAAAACGGAAGAGGAGCATAAGAAATTGGGAAGGGGGTGTGTTGGGAGAATGGGGGGAGGGGGAGGGGAGAGCTGGGGTAGATATGATTAAGTTACATTGTATACACAAATGAAATTGTCAAAGAGTTCATAAAAGGTTTTGTTTGGTTTTGTTTTAGAAAGGTGGCTTGAGGGTTGGTTTTGTCAGCTTGCCACAATCTTAGGAATATCTCAGGAGAGGGAATCTTAATTGAGAAGATGCTTCCATAAAACTGACTTCTAAGAAAGCCTGTAGGGCATTTATTGATTAATGATTGGTGTGAGAGGAGCTCACTGACAACAGTGCCACCACCACCCCCCGGGGAGGTGGTCCTGGTTGATATAAGAATTTGAGTTGAACAAGCCATGAGGTACTGCTCCATGGTTGCTGCTTCAGTTCCTGCCCTGACTTACCTCGTGAAGCAGTTCTAAGTTCAATTCCCAGCACCCACAGGGTGGCTCACAACCTTCTGTAACCCCACTCCCAGGGACTCTAATGCCCTCTTCTGGCTTCCAGTGGTACTGCATGCAGATGGTGCACAAATCTACAAGCAGGCAAAATACCCAAGATGAAATCAAGGTGGATAGTGACTGAGGTATGACAACTGAGCACACACGCGCACACACACATGTACAAACCCATGTACACACACACGTACACACACACACACACACACACACACACACACACACACCAAGAATAGGCTCTATTAAAGTAAATTTTCAGGTAGCCAGCAGAGTTATCCCTAGAGTGAAGTAATTTAAGAGATGGGGCGGGGGATGGGGGGGCTGAGAACTTTTTGCTTCTGAGCCTCAATAAGACAAATACAGAAATTGAGAGTAAGAATTTAGAAGCTTGTATAGCAACTTGACAGAGTAATTTTATATCTTGTTGAGTCTAACAGCAACAAAAACAAAAACTGGGGACTTGTAAAAAAAAAATGTATAAAAACCATTAAAGTGATGGAGTATTTTTTATTTGCAGCAAGCATACATACTACATGGGTTGGAGTTCTTTGGAATAAGGAAGCCTTGGAATCATTGCAGAGTGGGAGATTTCCAAGGGTCCAGCCACACTCCGGGGTACAAGCTGTAGGGCACAGCGTGAATCCACACTACTATCTACCACAGTTCCTTTACAAAAGGGTCCTGGAAAACTTCAGAGCCCTGCCAGGGTGACTATCACATGACTGTTGCTATTGGAAGTTGTACTCAAAATACGGAAGACGACTTATTTGGAAAGAAACTTCAACATTTTAAGGGGGAGAGGAACACAGCAAAAGTCTCTGAGACGATAATTGGAGAATTATGTCATGTACTACAGAAATCTGTATCCAAAACACGGGGCAGCCAAATTCTAAATAGCTGTCAAGAATTCCTAAGGATATGCTACATGAAATAAGCCAGACACAAAAGGACAAGTACTGGATGATTCTGCGTGCAGAGGCCAGAAGATAGGGAAACGGGGTGATTACCCACTGGGTACAAAGTTCCTATTTGGGAAGATGAGAAGGTCTAGGGGACAACGAGTGGGGTCCTTATATAACAGTGGGACTGTACTTAAGTCATATAAGTTTTGCCTTCCTAAGGAAACAGGGTTCCCATGGCACGGATATGTAATCTGGGGCTGGGGATGTAGGGGTGTGGCTCAGTTGGTACAGTGCTTGCCTAGCATGCACAAAGCCCTGGGTTCCATCTGCAGGACCACAGATGATGGTACACACCTGTAATGCCAGCACTCGGGGATAGATGCAGGAAGATTAAGAGTTCAAAGTCATTCTCAGCTACACAGGGAATTAGAGGCTAGCCTGAAAGAGCCAGATATGGTAGTGCATGTCTACTGGCACTCTGGGAGGCTGAGGCAGGAGAATCCCAACAGTATAGCTTGGGCTATACAGTAAAACCTTATATCCAAAAGAAAGTAAAGTTAAAAATAGCCCCTGTAGTTATCATTCCATCTGGATCTAGATACTGCACTTAGAAATAAGAGAGCTGCCATTTGCTTTGGGGGCAAGACCGTGAAGAAAGAAAGAAATCCATGCTGATGAAAACAGTGCAGTCAGAATATCTGCCAGTATTAAAACTGCAGCAATTCTGTATCCTTTGACACTCTCCATTGATCATCGGCGTCCTATTGAAATTTTTGTCACTTCTGTGCAAAATCTGTCTCCTTGCTGATTGTGCTGAGTCAGCAGACCATCATCTGGGTGAGAGCCGTCTGAGGACTGCGCACAGTTGAGGAGGGTACAGCTTAATTCTGCTTTTCCTTTCGGATATGTGAGTGTTCTCTTTTATAGCATTCTTAAACAAACCCCTCTCAGGGCTGCAGAGATGGCTCAGTGGTTAAAGCACTTGCTGCACAAGGGTCAGGACCAGTTTGGATTCCCAGAACCTGTATAAAAGCCACAGGATGTTAACAACAACCTGTAGTTCCAGGCCTGGAAAGCAGAGATGGGGGAATCTCCAGAACAATCTGGCTAGCTGACGTAGCCATATCTGCCAGCTCTGAGTTTGACTGAGAGCCCCTGCCTTGATAAATAAGGTAGAAGTGCAATTGAAGCTAATGCATGCACGCATACTCATATACTCATGTATCCATGTGCACGCACACATACATATATGCATGCACACATACATACACACACACACACACACACGCGCACACACACACACACACGCACACAAACACACACACACACAGGTAAGAGGGGGAAACTCTTATTTTTCCATGATTTAATGAGTTTTGCCATCTCTCTAGTTCATTGTTATAACAGATGTCCTTGGGGGCTAGGGGTATGGCTCATAGGATAAACTGCCTACCACGTGTTGTATGAGATGCTTCTCCTGGGGACGCACACAACACACATGCACATCTACTCACCCCAGACAGGGAGGAGTAGGGCACCCATGACAGACCAAAGTGATGATTGTACTAAGTCTACTTTGGGGAACGAGTGAGATTTTATTGGGGTTGCTAACAGAAGTAAGGATGGGAGGTGACTGACAGGCATGGTTCAAAGCTGCTGCATCACCGAAACACCCACCCCAACATGGCGGCAACACGGGAAGCTACATGCTTGGGGATCTCTGCACAACCTGCAGATAGCTGGACAGGTCTGAAAATCTCCTCTCTCAGCACTGGTTATGGCTTCTATTACCTAGGGAGTAAGCCCTTGTCTTAGTCAGTGTTCTATTCCTGTGAGGAGACACCGTGACCACAGCAGCTCTTACAAAGGAAAACATTTCATTGGGGCTGGCTTACAGTGCAGAGGTTTAGTCCATTGTCATCACAGTGGCACGCAGGCAGATGTGGTGCTGGAGAAGGAGCTTCAAGTTCTACATCTGGGTCCATGGGCAGCAGGAAAAGAGATCTACAAGGCCTGGCTTGGGCTTTTAAAAATCTCAAAGCCCACCTCTGGTGACAAATTTCCTCCAGTAAAGCCACATCTCCTGATCTTTTCAAATAATGCCATTCCCTGGAGACCAATCCTTCAAATCTACGAGTCTATGGGGCCCATTCTCAGTCAAACCACCATAGCCCTAGTTAAGATCTTGTACAGATCAGCTCTCTCAGACATGTAAAGTTGTTTACTTCCTGAGTTTCTCACCCTTCCTCCTAGAAGGAAAGCTCCAGTTCAGAGAGAAACTGCTAAACAGCTCATGCAAGCATGGAACTTGAGTAAAGATCCCTAAATCTCCTGGTGTTGGTTAGTTGGTTGGATGGATGGCCTTTTGTTGGTTTGTTTTTTAATCCAGGCATGGTGGTATACACTTGTGAGCCCAGAACTGGGGGAGCAGTAGAGACTAGAGAATCCCTGGGGCTCACTGGCGGGCCAGCCTAGCCTACTTGGCCAGATTAATAAGAGATGATCCCATCTCAAAATACAAGATGGATAGCACCTGAGGAACAATTGACCTTGTTCTCTGACTTTCATATACAGAGAGAGAGAGAGAGAGAGAGAGAGAGAGAGAGAGAGAGAGAGAGAGAGAACCCACACCCCCAGGCTTGTCAGTGGTCTCTCAGATAAGATCATAACAATGACCTCTCCCAGGAGGCAGTCAATTTGCACAGCATCTAATCAAGTGATTCTCAACCAGTGGGTTGCAACGCCAAATGACCCTTCCTCAGGGGTCATATATCAGATATCCTGCATATCAAATATTTACATTACAATTCATAACAGTAGCAAAATTATAATTATGAAGTCACAACAAAATAATGTTATGGTTGGCCGGTCAGCACAATGTGAGGAACTACGACTTTAAAGGGTCTCAGCATCAGGATCAAATCCAATCCTCTCATTTCAAAAGCCAATAGAATCACAGTCAAAGGAAGGAATCCCCTGGGAGCCTCCCGATGATCTTCATGAATTACACTGCTTTGTGCAATCAAACCCCAGCATACAAGAGCCTCCGCTGAGAGCTAGCTGTATAAAAGAGACTTGGAGACACAAGAGGAGGGAAGGATGCAAGGATGCTCCCTCTCGAAAGAAAGCCTAGAGGACGGAAATGCCATTTGAAAAATAAGAGTTGCACCCGGATTTAATGAGGACAGATAAATACCTTTCAAAGGCAGGCCTAGCAGTGCCTACAAGTCATTACCTGGGCACCTGTGCCAAACCCCAGACTGTGCTAAGAGCACTTACCATCCCCATATCCCTAACCAACTGCAGGATGAACAATTAGCTTTGGTCATAATGCAGAACAAATAGTCAAGTACAAGTATATAACTTCTAATCTCCAAAGTCTAAGGGGTCACTTCAATCATTCTGTGTTTGTGAGTTTATTTTAGCATAGTAAAAGGGATTCTTAGCATAGTGTATGTTTGAGAATACACAGATGTTTTACTAACTGGGTAAGGACAGGAGGGACAAGATAGAGCATTAATTTGAGGTCTAGATGGAGCAAGATTTGACTGATAGTTCATTTACTTAGAAAGTGTGTGTTGTATGAGGCCTAATGATGCATGCTAGTGACCCACCTACTGGGGAGGCTGAGGCAAGTGGATTGGAAGGTCAAGGTCTAATAGACTACAGAGTGAATCAAAGCTAGCAAATCTGTACAACCTGCCTCAAAAGTAAAAACAAATAAGGGCCAGGAACATAGTTCAGTGATAGAGAGCATGACTAGAATCCTCCAATGAGGAGCTGGGGGCGTGGCTCAGTGGTAGAGCACTTGCTTAGAATCCCCCAGTGAGAGACTGGGGGCGTGGCTCAGTGATAAAGAGCTTGACTAGAATCCCCTAGTGAGGGGCTGGAGGCGTGGCTCAGTGGTAGAGCACCTGCCTAGAATCCTCCAATGAGGAGCTGGGGGTGTGGCTCAGTGGTAGAGCACCTGCCTAGAATTCTTCCCCCCCCCCAACCCCCGTGAGGGTCTGGGGTGTGGGTGTGGTTCAGTGGTAGAGTATCTGCCTAGCATGTGTGAGGCCAACCCTAGATTTCAATTCCTAGTACCACAAAAAGTTTTAAAATGTGATATTGTGAGTTTGGAGACAGCCTGAATTATGTGAGACACCATTGGAAGGAAGGAAGGGAGGAAGGGAGGGAGGAAGGGAAGAAGAGAAAGAGGGAAAGGAGGAGAAAATCTTTATCACATCTCTTTAAGACATCTCAAGTCAAGGACCAAATTTAAAGTTGTTATGTCCCCCACGTAGCATCAAACAACCTCCCTCCTTAGTCTGCTTCAAGGATTTGAAAGATGGATGTTATTCCCAGCCCTTCCTTCTTCCTTACATTCTGTACAAGTCGCTGGGTCCTTTTCACCTTGACCTCTTAGACCCCAGAGTCTCCACTCATACCTCCTTATTCTAAATTTTATACTAAGAAAATCTCACACACTGGTTAGATTTGGTCCTGTTTTGAGACAAGATCTCCTCGTATTCCCAGGCTGGCCTCCAACTAATAATCCTGAGGATGGAAAGATGGAGCAGTGGATCAGGAATTGCTGTGCAGATGTGAGGACCCAGTAACCCCTTAAAGGCAGGGTGCAGTAGGCTGTAATCCCATCACTGGGGTGGGGGAGTGAGGAACTGAACTCGTGGCCAAACCAGCATAGCAAATCTGTCTCAAGAAAAAAAATAAAAAGATGAAAAGCTTGGCAGATGGGTCAATGGTTAAAAGCACCTTTGCTCTCAAAGAGGACTCAAGTTCAGTTCCCAGCATCCTTTTAGTGCACTCACAACCTCTTGTATTCCTAGCTCTGGAGATCTGAACTCTGAGGGCATGACACTCATACAGACATACCCATAATAACTAACACACATGTGTATAGTTAGAAATAAAAAAATCATTAAAATAATGGTGATAAGGTACAGAGTAAAGATGCCTGACATCAACTTCTGGCCACATGCATACAACATATACTCTTAAACACAGGATAATGATAATAATTAGCACTTAATATAAGCAATGTGACATGAATAATAATGCAAATTAGTTTGTTTTATAGATTTTTGTACAAGTTTGTCAATACAAAATATATAAAGAGGGAATATAAAATATTCAGACTTAAGATTTCCATTTTGATGTCTCCCTCTTGATTTTCGGACCCCCCAGGGGTGTGTGACGGTGTGTTCTACACAGGAGCGCATAAACACCCACAACCCTAAAGACGTTCTCAGAATAGGAGCTTCATGGTTGCCATTCAAGATCTCATGCTCCGATAAATGTTCTGATGAAAGAGAGGCTGGGAAGATAGTCAGTAGATTCCAAGTTCAGAAAACTATGGACGTACCACGTAAAATACGATTCCCTTCCCTAGCAGTGATGGCTTCTGAGAACACAGAAATCGGAGATAGGATCAAGTCAGGTGTCTGCTGCTCTGAGCATTTCATCATTTCACAGGCTTCTATTCCTCTCCCTCTCTCCCTCCTCCCCCTTTTCTGTTCCCTTCTCTTCTTCGTTTTTTTGTAGTTGATGGGACCTAGGATTTTTGGGGTGCTGCTAGGAAACCTTTCTACCATTGATCCATGCCCCCAGCTTCCCCACATCTCTGAGCAAGTGCTCTACCACTGAACCCAGTCTCCCTAGCCCTTGGTATTGTGAGAAAGGGTCTTACTGTGAAAGACCTGACCCCCTTATGAAGAAGGTTAGATCCCTAGCAAACTTAGAGCCGAGACTAGAAACTACATGCCTGGGCAAGAAAAAGAAAAAAACCCACCCAACTACATTCTTTTCCCTAAGAAACGGGTGACTTTGACCTGACCTCAGGGCCAGAGGCACAATGTTTCAGGAACTAGAAATGTTTGTGCAACTGACTTGTGAATATGCAAATTCTTTCCGTTCCCCACCCCTTGCTTTGTGGATTTTCTTTGCTTTATGATCCTTTTCCTGATTTGTGATTCCTTCCTTGCTTCGGGGTTTTTTCTTCCTTTAAATACCCCTGACTTCAGCTGCTGGGGGTCGGACTCCTCTGCCCCTGCGTGGGTTACGAGCTCTACCCCAGTGCACTGGTCCCACAATAAACCTCGTGTGATTGCAGCAAGGACGGTCTTTCGTGAGTTCTTGGGGGGTCGCGCCATCCCGAGACTTGAGCGAGTGTCTCCCCAGTTCGGGGGTCTTTCAACTGTACAGCCCAGGCTAGCCTTGAACTCAAGATTCGCCTGACCCCACCCCCAGAAACTCTGTAGTACTGGGATCACAGACACACTATCAGGAAACCTAACTTCATCCTTCTTTAAAATGAGGAGTTGAGAACTGAGTATTTCAAAGACCCGTTGAATTCCATAATTCTGTAAGTCTCTTTCTGTGACTACTGACCCATGGGCTATCTCGCAGTGGCATACTAAGCGGGATCTCAACTCTTTAGCCATGCTCCCCAGCCCTTCACTGAAGGCTTCTACGTAGGCACCCTACTGCTGTTGAGCCACACCCATGGCCTCTTACTATCGGGATTCTAGCCAGAAGCTCTACCACTGAACCATATAGCTAGTTCCCCACTAGGGGATTCTAGGCAATTGCTCTGCAATCGTGATTCCCAAGTTAGCCCATGCACCAAACAGTGTCGCATGAGAAACCTTGCAAACCCACAGCTTCCCTGGTGTCCTTCTTGGTGTCTGTGATTCCAGCAAGAGAAGTCTGGGAATGCTGTAGTTTCAATGGTATTACACCAAACCTAGTTTTATAACCACTGAATAGAAATTTCATCTGCTATCATTATTTCCAATACATCTGCTACTTGCAGAATAATACTTTCCATTGAAAATATAGTTCCTACTTCATCATAATGGTTAAAGGCGATACAGGATTCACCTTACGTGGAGTCATCTTAGTGAAACTTTCTTGGGAGACGTCTATGGCTTATATGCAGAAAATAGCTCTATATAAGCTATGCTTTAATGGCTGTACAGTCACCATGCCATAATAAGCTATAATCCTGAGCAAAATACTTGCCATTTTAATTATGTGTATGGATGTGTGTCTGTGTATGCACACATAAATGCACTGTCTGCAGAGACCAGGAAAGGAAGTCAGACCCCATGGAGCTGGTGTTTCTGGTGGTTGTGAACCACCTGGTATGAGTTTTGAAAACAGATGTGAGGTCCTCTGGAAGATCAGTATGCGCTCTTAACTGCTGAGTCAACTTTTCAGCCCTCTAAATCTAATTTTTTAAAAATGTAAACCCAGCATGATTTTCTTTTTGTAATGTAAGTTAGTAATCAGTGAAAATATTCTTTCATGTATATATATATTTATAGCTATACCAGGGCACATACCTGCATTTGTTCAGTAATATGTATTAGTTTCTTTTTTTGTTGCATGACAAAAGATCCAACAACAGTGACTTAAGGAAGAAAGAATTTACCTTGGCTCACCATCAGGAAGTTTGGGCAGGAAATGCTGGTCCTTGGCTTGGCTCCTCCTTTTTAATCAGCCTAGGACCCCAGTCTAGGGGATGGTGCTGCCACATTCAAAGTATGTCTCACCATTTCAATTAGCCCAGTGTAGAAACTCCCTCTCAGTCATGCTCAGAGGGTGTCCCCTGGATGTTTCTAAATCCCATTACGTGGTCCATCAATATTAACCACCCCAGCAGGTTTGAGTAAGATCCTCACATCTGGAGCTAGCTTCTAGAAAACATCAGGACACTCCCCACACACTCTATCTCCTCCTTTGCTCTCAATCACTCTCATTCTCTTTAACACTTGAGGAAATTTAAAAAGAACCAATAGGTGTATAGTACATCAAAGTCCCCCAAGGAAAATATTTGAAAATTTCCCATCTATTTCCTTCTCCTGCTCTTTATGTTTCTCAATGGGAAGAAAGGTAACACTTACATTCATGTCAACACAAAAGGCCTCTCTGCCTGTGCATATCCCCTATTAAAGCATTCAGAGATTCAATGTCAAGGTATGTATTATACACACTTTTTTTTTCTAGGCCATTATCAGGATTCTCACAACACCATTATTCCTCAGCCCAGCTAATGCTCCTGTCAGAGATTTAGCAACAAGCATGGAGAAGTGTCAAACAGTAGGAAAGAAACCTAACTGTTCTTTCCAGCCTCAAAGGGGGAGGGGGGAGCCAGGTTGTCTTTGATGAAAACTCAGAACCATTCCAGGATACAGTCCAATGGGTTTTATCTGAGGACAGAGCAGGGGAATCTCTTATTTGCTTTTCTCAGCACACCTGAGTCCTGTTCTGAATAAATTCTCTTTCTTTTTTCTCTTGCCAATACACTTAATAAAAATAGGACCTGAGTTGTTACCATTGTGCCTTCTTCCCAGGAGGTATCCAGCTTAGAGGGAGAAGGAAATCACCTGCAAGACTCGCCCAGCCCTGGCTGCAGAGCTCTGTGGTAAGATTTAAGGGGCAGTAAAAGCCTCCTCTGGAGAAAAGTATTTTTCCAAGCTGCTTACCCGGGTGCCTAGAATTACAACCCTTCTGCTGTTAAGACATTGAGAGCCTCCATTAAAATGCAAATACAGGAGGTGAGTTACTTTATCAAAGTATCCTGGTAGCTTGGATCAGTTTATGACTTAACCCCCAGATCCAAAAACTGATGAGACACAGGACCATAGCCTCAGGTGAGAGCAAAGGTGGTACTAAAGCTTCCAGTGGAGAACACTCTGGGCCACATAGAGGCCCTCTCTGTGTGTAGTGGTTTGAATAAAATGGCCCCCTTAGGTCCACAGGGAGTGGCACTATTCGGAGGTGTGGCCTTTTTGGAGGAAGTGTGTCACTGGGGCTGGGCTTTGAGGTCTCAGATGCTCAAGCCAGGCCCAGTGTCACTCTCTCTTCCTGCTGCCTGCTGATCTGGATGTAGAACTACCTCTCCAGCACCATGTCTGCCTTCATACCACAATGTTTTCTGCCTTGATGATAATGAAGTAGACCTCTGAACTGTAAGCCAACCCCAATTAAATGTTGTCCTTTATAAGAGTTGCTCTGGTCATGGTGTCTCTTCACAGTAATAGAACACTAAGACACTGCGTAGCTGCTGTGATCAAAATACCTGACAGAAGCTAATGAATGGAGGGTTTATTTGGACTCATAGTTTCAGAAGGGTCGGTCGATCCTGATGAGGAGGGTGTGGCCTCAGGGACCTCCCTGGTGTCAGGAGTGCGAAACTGAGAAGTCTTCCTTCCTCAAATCCTGGTGAAACAGGAAGCAGAGTACAGACAGGGAGCTTGCTAACCCAGCCCCAGTGATCCACTTCCTTCAGTAAGGTTCTGCCTCCTAAAGGTTCTATAGCCTACCCAGACAGCAGCACCAGGTGGGGACCAAAAGTCCAAACAAATCCATGGGCTGGGGACCTTTCAAGTCAAAACTGTAACACTATGGAAAAAGAAAGAGACACAGAAAGAAAGATGGGGAGGAAGGGGGGGAGGGGCTCACTGCAGAGATGGCTGAGCAGCTAAGAGTGCTTGCTGCTCTTCCAGAGAACCTGAGTTCAATTCTCAGCATCTACATCTGGTGAGTTACAAACATCTGTAACTCCAGCTCCATGGGCACTGTTCTCTCTCTCTCTCTCTCTCTCTCTCTCTCTCTCTCTCTCTCTCACACACACACACACACACACACACACACACACACACACACACAGAGGTCTGTTTTCAAAGAGAATAAGAATCAGTGCTTACAAGCGCTCCTCAACAGCTCTGGCTAAGCAACAATGGCCTTGAACTTTGAGGATAAAGTCAAAGAACCATTAACATACTAATGGATTATCTTCCTCCTGCTGGAAGAAGGTCTCCCGTGGATTACTTCTCAATGTTTTCCTTTGTCTGGGCCTGTTTAGCACTCTTCCTCCCTCAGTGGCTGTTTCAAAGGAAGCAGTCCAAGTATCCTGTGGTAGACATTTTTAGCACTCACCAGTATTCCCACTCCATTCTGGGTGCTGGTAGGAAGAAGCCGTTTGCAGGAAGGTGAGAAAGGTGAACCCCCAGCCTGTTAATTGTTTTCTAAGTTACCATGATAAATGTGTAATGAATGGTACAGATTTTCTGTTTTGTTTTTATGAGATGGCTTTTTAAGTGTGTGTGTGTGTGTGTGTGTGTGTGTGTGTGTGTGTGTGTGTGTGTGTGTGTGTGTGTGAAGAGGGTGGGGCAGCATCTAAAGGTGCTCAGTCTCCCTCCCACCATATGAATTCCAGAGATAGAGTCACACCTTTACACTTGCACAGCAAACAATTTCACCCACCAGCCCCTTTTAAAAACTTCTAAAACCTGAGACAAGACCATACTATGTAGCCCAGGATGGCCCAGAACTGGTAGTAATCCCCTTCTTCTGCCTCTCATGACTAGGATTATAGTCATGCACCACCGTCGTAGACTTCTTATCCAATTTGTTTTATGTTTGATTTCCAATTCCTTTAACCTAATATCCGACACTGCTCTGTTTTAAAGCCATCTTCCTGCATCACTCACACGGGATCCTACACCCTTCTGAAACCTTCCCTCCTCGCCTAGTCTTCTGCTATCTCCGTTTTCTCGCTGACTTCACACTTACTATGCACAGCACGTAATCCCCATCTCACAATGTGCTACCCTGTTCGCTAATTATTGGAATCACTCAATTTGGCCCTTGAATCTACGCTAATTATCGTATGCTAATATATGAAATCATGCCTTGCCCCAGTTCTTCATGTGTGTGCCTTCACTCTCCTCTCCACTCGACCAGCAATTTCCTGAAAGCCAATCCTATGCTTCTCTTTCACCTTCAAGGGAGAAGACTGGGATGTTAGACACAGGATTGGCACTTGCTAAGTCCTTGAAGCTTCCCTTTGGAGGACGGCAGCAATCTCATGCTTTGGAGAAAAGAGTGGAAATGAAAGAACACTTTAGAACTTAAAGTGATCTATATAAATCTTCAAGTAAGCCCGTCCAGCCAGTCCCTCAGTACAGCCTTTGCTCTCCACGATAGAATGTTACCATGTATTAGAACGGTCTCCAATATCCTTCTAAGAGATTGCCTTGCATATTCAAGACTAAACACCACAACTTCAGGGCTGGGGATGTGGCCTGGTTGGTGCAGTACTTGCTAACTATGCATTAGTCTCTTGGTTCCATCCCCAGAACTATAGAAAATGAGCGTGGTGCTTCACGCCTGTAGTTTCAGAACTCAGGAGGTAAAGACAAGAAGAACAGAAGTCTGAAGCCATCATTGCCTCTGTCTTAGTTTGGATTTCTAGTGCGGTGATGAAACACAATAACCAAAAAGCAAGTTGAGGAGGAAAGGGTTTATTCAGCTTACACTTCCACATTGCTGTTCCTCACCAAAGGAAGTCAGGACAGGAACTCACATAGGGCAGGAACCTGGAGGCAGGAGCTGATGAAGAGGCCACGGAGGAGGCTTGCTCCTCATGGCTTGCTCAGCCTGCTTTCTTATAGAACCCAGGACCACCAGCCCAGGGATGGCTCCAGCCACAATGCACTGGGTCCTTCCTAATTGATCACTAATTGAGAAAATGCCTTACAGCTGGATCTCATGGAGGCATTTCCTCAACAGAGACTTCTTCTCTGACGACTCTAGCTTGTGTCAAGTTGACACACAAAACCAGCTAATATAGCTATGTAGTCAGTTCAAAGCCAGTCTGGGATTCATGAAGACACAACTTCAACCAAATCTAGATGATATGAGGGTCAGTGAAGAGGTTCAGTCCATAATCATCATGGCAGGAAGCATGGTAGCATCCAGGCAGACATGGTGCTGAGAGTTCTTCATCTTGATCTGCAGTCAACAAAAGGAGAATATGTACCACTCTGGGTGTAGCTTGAGCAAATGTAAGACTCTGGTGAGCCTTAGCTTACTGGAGACCCCCAAGTGATCACTTCAGAGTCAGGGATCAATGTAACAGCCAGAGGAATTTATTGTTCCAACAAGTTGGAGTCGTCCAACACCCGAAGGAGAGGTCATGACCCCAGGTGGCCCATTTGGTGAGTCTGAGTCCTTATACAGTTTTTAGAGCAACAACCACTAGGCACAATGTGATTGGCAGAACAGTACAACTTTTAAACTGATTGGTTCTTAGGGAATGAGGTGGCCAGGACTCCCCATATCTGTAGGTGGCCAACGGTTGGTCTGCACTGCTGAATGTGTCTACATGCTCTGGGCACCTCCCCTACCCTCAGGTGGCCAGATGGTCAGTCCCCCACCTGTGGTCTGAGGAATATAATTAGTCCCTCACTTCCGGAAGGGAGAAGTGCCTACCTACAGTTTTCTGACCTTTCTCTTCTAGAAGGGAAGGGGTCTGGTGGAATTTTCCAAAGGCTCTGAACTGACCTCTTCACTTTTAGGAGTCATCAAAGCCTACCTCCACAGTGACACACTTGCTCCACCAAGGCCCATCTACTCCAATAAGGCCGCACTTCCTAATAGTGCCACTCTCTATGGCAAAATATTCAAACACATGAGTCTATGGGGGCCATTGCTATTCTAACCAGCATAATTTTGTCATAACAGCACAAAGAACAAAACTACCATAGTTTCATAAACCCTTCTACCTAACCAGTCTTAGAGGGAAGGGGTCCACTGGCCATTGTTCTCAGGCCCACAGACTGCCTTTTTTATTCTTAAACCATGGAGACCTGATCTCTACAAATGAAATATCTCAGCCTCCTTTGCCATTTGCTTTCTAATGAATTCCCTCCAAAGACTGGCAGTGGCAGAAGATTCTGGAAGTCATTAACAGCCAGATCATCCCTTCGCCTGGCTTCCCCCGGGTGCTGCCCCATCTCTGCATTCTGCAGTTTCTCATCAGGGCTGAGCATCTGGCCCCTACCAGGTGAGACAACTCTTAGGGTCTGATAACTCCCTCTCCCTCTCAATAGGTTGCTCTAGCCCAGCTGTGTGTGAGCAGAAGCAGCAGATTGCCTCTGTTGCTTATCTGAGATGAGTCACCAGCCCTCTTGGCTTTTCAGCTCTGCCCATATTTGACAGCTAGTCCCCTGCACTTGACTGTCTTCCACTGGGCTAGCTGATGTGGGCTCTTCTACCGCCCCCTGCATCCCCTAACACACACACACACACACACACACACACACACACACACACACACACTAGTCTCTAATGAATAGACACTGATAATACACATCCCTTTCTCTCTGCACCTCACATCCTAGTCTTTCAGAATTCTATTCACGCTGGGATTATCCAAGTGGATATTAACAAAGCCTCTTGTTTAAAAGTTAAACAGAAAAGCAATTCTCAATGATGCAGTAAACAAAGCTGAAATAAAGTTAAAGCACAAAGCAACAGCATAATAAATCGATTCAAATGTTCTCTTTTTTTCCTTTTTGATAAAACTGCTAACGTAAACAAGCAAACTGACAAATATAATTAAGGGAATATTTTTAATTAGAAATGAGAAAGGAGATAAGACAATTTATAAAAAATATGTTTTTCACCCAACTCCAAAGAGAAAGTTACATGTACTTGTAAACAAATATATTGAAATCCTCAGTGAAATAAATAATTTCTAGAAAAGTACAGATCATTAAAAAGAATCTAGGAAATATAATTCTAAAAAGAACAATTGTCCAGAAGTTGAGAAAAATATTCAATAACAACTCAAAAAAACAGTTGGCCTCAATATTTCCACCAGAATAATGTTGGGATTTCTGAACCAGATTGGAGGGGGGCAGTAAACCATAGTACCAGAAATCTGTAATATTAGTACTCAGGAGGCTGAGACAGAGAGTTTAAGGCTAGCCTGGGCTACAATAATGAGATTCTGTCTTTCCTCAGACAGACAGGCAGACAGATAGATTAAACATTGAACAAAATATCTGTGGTGGTCAATGTTGATTGTCATCTTGGCAGGTTCTAGAGACACCTTGGAAATAAACTTTTAGACTCATCTCTGAGGGAGTTTGCAGGTCGGGTGAAATGAATAGGTAATATTTTCCCAGAATGAAGGAAGCATTATTCCAGCTCAGGTCCTGAACTGAAAATAAAAAGCAGAGAGAGAGGGAACTGAGCACCAGTATCCATCTCTCTCTCTCTGCTTCCTAACCATGAATACAGTGTGACTAGCTGCCTCATGCTCCTGCCACCATGCCTCCCCTACTATGTTGGACTGTGTACCCTCAGACTGTGAGCCACAATAAATCCTTTCTTCCTCGACTTGCTTCTTTCAGGTATTTTGTCTCAGCAACAAGAAAATATCTAATAGAATACCCATCCGGAATGAAAAGAAAGTTGAGTACTTTGTGTGTATTAGGCCAGGATGATAAAGATAGAACAGGTAGGAAGAAAACCAGAGGTGCAGGTTCATATAAACACGGACAGAAAAAGATGAAAGGAAAACATCAGCTCCCCAAAAGATCGTGTGCTGCTGTGATGTTGCAGATCTTTTTAACAATGGATTTTCTAAGTGGTTGTTTTTGATGTGTTATTAACAATTTTGCTGTTATATAACTTTTTAAAAGAAAGGGATGTGGAGATGTCTCACTATACTACTCAAACTGGTCTTGAACTTCTGGACTCAAGTGATCCTCTTTGTTAAGCCTCCCAAGTAGCTAGGGCTATAAGTGCATGCCACTGTGCTCAGCTTGAGATAAAATTACACTATAAAAGATAAGGAAGAGAGGCTGGCAAGATGGCTCAGTAGGTAAAGGTGTTTATTCCTAATCCTGACAACCTGATTCGATGCCCAGGACCCACACTGTAGAAGTAGAAAATAAACTGTCACAGTTGTCTTCTGACCTACACAGACCCCCTAAATGTGTGTGTGTGTGTGTGTGTGTGTGTGTGTGTGTGTGTGTGTGTGTGTGTGTATTAAAAAGGATGGAGAGTTGGCTCAGTGAGTGAAATATTTGCCATGAAAAACATGAGGGTCTGAATTCAATGCTTAGAACCCATAGTTTAAAGCCAAGCATGGTCATGTAAAGACAGATAGATAGACCCTGAGTCTTACTGGCCAGTCAGTCTAGCCTACTTGTCAAGTTTTAGGCAACTGAGAGACCCTGTATCATAAGAACACTGAGAACAAAGGTAAAGTTTGTCCTCTGCATGTAGACACGTCGTGGTTAAAATTAATAGGGAATTTCTACCACACTTTTAGTCATTCAGTTCCAAATAAATACACAAAACCTTTATATTTATAAGAAGTTTTAACATGCTAGAACTGGGCAGATATCAATCCTCTAAACTATTATGTCCACTTCCCTGTCAGTAACCATGATATCACTTACCATGTTCTGCCGGGCTATAGGCTGTAGGCATCTTTACTCAACCAATAGTTTTAAATTAAGGAGAAAGTTACATAGCATCACTTCCTGTATATGAGGATTCTCTTGTCCCTGGGGGCAACCAGACCTTGTGGCCAGTATTTAGCATTACATTACATAACAATAGACCAAGCCCCAACACACACACACACACACACACACACACACACACACACACACACACACATACACAATGGAGCAGGTCATGAATTCACGTCATCTTTGAGCAGGGACCACAGTCTCATACATGTACTGCTGATATAAGCACATAGGTTAGGTTGAAAGACAGCACGGAGAACAGTCTGTACAATATAAGAGTAAACAGCAACTTGACAGAGCTGTTCTGTGTGACTAGAAATCAAAGCAAAGATATCCAGAGAAAACACTCACAACAGATGAAACAAAGTGTTCCTGTCGGTGACATATAAGCAACCAACATACAGGAATACAAAGCAGGTAAAGCTCCAATATGCAAGCTGAGAGAGAACTTGACAATTCATGACAAAGACCCACAGAGAAAGGGGGAGAGAGAGAGAGGAGAGAGAGAGGCAAAAGAGAGAGAGAGCATGCGTGAGAGAGATGATCAGTAAATTGACCCGTATGTTAGCTGGGCATGGTGGCACACACCTGGAATCCCAGATGTAAGCAGGGGGATCAAGAGTTCAAGGTAATCTTTGCCTGCCACACATCAAGTTCAAAGGCAATCGGCACTACAGAAGAGCCTGTCTAGGGAAAAGAAGCCAACAAGTTTTTCTTGTGATCCAAGAAATGTCCATTCAAAGAGTGTTGTGACCCCTGACACCAGGAGTATTTTACAAGGTGAAAGGTTTCTAAAACATGAAGAGGAACTAGAGTATGGCTAGCCGTGTTTTATTGCACTTTATCTATTCATTTCATGTTGGGGGACACATCATGGTGTGTTGGCCCTGGTGGAGGTCAAGGAATAGCTTACAGAAGCCGGTTCTCTTCTGCCATGTGGGTCCCTGGGTTCAAGCTCAGGTCATCAACTTTGGCAGCAGGAACCTTTGCCAGCCAAGCCATCTTGCTGGCACAGTTAGGAATGTGTTAGAAGCTGTCTGGTGTTAGAGTATTGTGTAGAGAATGAAACTCGCCTGTCCTTAAACGTGATATTTGACTCAGGCTAGCCTCCAACTCTTAGTCTTCCTTCTTTTGCACCCCAAATGCTGAGATTGCAGCTATATAACCACACACCTGGCACCCCTAAGGAATATTTAGAGATTAAAGGAATAATAAAGCTACATACATGCATTATTAATTGCAAAATTATTCCAACAATCTGAATAAACAAAGATAGTTTAATTCCACAACAGTGGAATTAAGGACAAATTATAAATTATTATTTATACTTATAATAAAATGACATTTTATTAAGTACTCTTACATCCATTGCTCTCTTTTAAGCTCCATCAATATGATGAAATGGATAGGAACCGCTGAGTCTCAAAAAAAAATTAAATAACTTGCAGAAAAACACACAGTCAGTGACTCTACAAACCATTCCCATGCTCCAGGTTCTCTATATGTTAAAAGGGATGGTTTTGAATATCTGTACTGAGCCTCAGTTTCCTCATCTGCAAAATGGAGCTATTTACAGCACCCAAAGAGTAGTTACAAAGATCAAATGAAGCCTTCAAAAGCTATGAAACCGGGCTGGGGAGATGGCTCAGTTGGTAATGTGCTAGCCATGCGAGCACGAGGATCAGAGTTCTATTCCAAGAGCCTACATTAAAAATGCAGGGCATCTCCAGCCTTAATAGGAGAGGAGGGGCATAATCTTACTGCAACATGCTATGCCATGGCTCCTTTATATCCATTGGAGGCTTGCCTCTTCTGAAGAGAAACAGAAGAGGAGTGGATGAGGGGAGGAAAAGGGAGGTGGAGAGCGAAGGACTGGAGAGGAGGGAAGGAAACTGCAGTCAGGATATAAAGTAAATAGGTCGGATGTTAAATATATATACATACATACGTACGTACATACGTACGTACGTACTACATACAGCAGGGCACGATGACGCACATTCATAAGCCAAGCCCTTGGGAGGCAGAGACAAGTGGATCTCTGAGGCTAGCTGAGCAGACAGCTTCACTTATGTGGCAAGGTCCAGAAAGAGACCATGTCTCAAAATGTAAGGCAAAGAACACCTGAGGAATGACACCTGAGGTTGGCTCCTGGCCTCCATGTATGCACACACCTCTACCCACATACTTACACGCACACTCGCACACATACATACACACACTTGGAAAACAGTAGCTATGGAATTCTTACCAAGAGATGTGGCACACAGCCAGCCTTGGGTAAATTGTTAAGGAAAATAAAGATACAACCAAGCCAAATTTCAGCACGTGGATGGCTGAGACAAGGGGGTTGCAAGTTGGGTGCCATCAAACAAATGACAGCATGAAAAAGTTAAGAGTAATAAATGGTGCATGACCACTTGGGAAACTGAACCAGGAGGTATATGGTTCAAGGCCAGCTTGAGCCATGTACCAAGTTTAAGAATAGCTTGAGCTAAATAGTGAGACAGTGTCTCAAGAAGAAGCAAGAAAAGGAGAAAGAGGGGAGGGAGACAAGGAAGGCGAAGAGGAAGAGAGTAACTCACAGCATTGGCCCCTTCCTGAGTATGTGCACTGCCATCAAGTAATCTGGAGCCTGGTTGGAATGGAAACAGAAGTAAGAAGACACCAGCATACATTTATTCTCTGTGCTTCCTTGTTACCATGAAGTGAGCAGCTGCCATCACATGTTTGTACTGCCAGGAGGTTTTTGGGTTTTGGTTTTGGTTTTCTTTTTCAGACCGAAAGCAACAATGGGAGTCAGGGAAAGGGCAGCTGGCTATGGACCGAGACCTCTATAACCATGAGCCAAAATACACCCTCCCTTCTTTGCGTTGTTTTCTTAGATGTTTTGCCACGCTGGTAAAATGCAAACCAACCCCAGCACACTTGGGATCCCCCTCCCAAGAATCAGTGAGGCTTTATATTTTCCACCATCTCCAACGTCACAGTTGGGAAGTGGCTCCATGTCAGCCCCTGATTTGTGAAGATTCGAAATACATACAGCTAAGAGAGAGAGGGAAATGCAGCCCGTCCAAGTGGAGCGTGAAACATGAGCAACCGCCTATATGACTCAGAAAAGTGCAGGACTGGCGTGTCCAGTGAAGGGCATACGTGCTAAAGAGATGACACACAACATAGCGTGACTGAAGGCTGAATCACAGGCTTAGACTCATGTCTAGATGCGTACTCCCGCTGAGATGTCAAACAGACATCCCAGACTTAATGTGTCAAATGCCGGGTTGAGGGTGCTTACCCTAATCCACCCTCTACCTGTCTTCCCTGTCAGGTAAGAGGTCGCCCATCCTTCTAAGATGTCATAGTCCTGTCTTCCTGACTTTTCCCTCCTCTTCTTCTTTCTCTTTGAGACTGTGTTCCAATGTAGAGAAACAAAATTGATAGAATGAATATATACGACAAGGAAGATTTACTGGTGCAGCTTACGCAGTAGAGGCTGGGTGTTCCAACTGTGGCTGTCTACACTCTGGAAAGGCTGAGAACCTGGTAGCCGTTCAGTCCATGAAGCTGGGGGTAGTAGCATTTCCAATCCGGTGCTGAAGGCCTGGAGGATCCCTGAAGAACTACTGGACTTCAGTCTACACTGGGAGGCTGAAGAAGCTGGGGTCCCATGTCAATGAAGAATGCTCACAGTAGGACAGAGTCCCTAGCAGAAAGCAAAGACAGGCAGATAGAAAGCAATATTGCTTCCCCCCCCACACACACACCTCTATGTACCTAAACCTGAGTGACTTCCCAACACTACAAAAAAACTACAGAAGGGTTGGAGAGATGGTTCAGTCAGTAAAGTGCTCAGCTTGTGAACACACAGATATGAATTTGACCTTCAGATATCATATAAAAAGGGGCAAAAGCCCTGTGGCTTGTGATTATGTTAGCTCTGGGAGCTAGAAACAGGTCCTAACTACTTGTTAAACTCTAGACCAGTGAGAGAGTCTTTCTCAGAAAAAGTAGATGGTGCCAGAAGAACAATATCTGAGTGTCCTCAGATCCCCACACACATCTGCATACACACACATGCACCTGCCTGTGTGCACATCACACACACATGCGCACACACACTCACGGGGCAGAGGGTGACTTCAAAGCTTTCCAGTGTCTGCTCCTGAGCTGATGTACTCTGGTTCCTGGCCCTGGCTTTCTCACTTATTCAGTGACACTGGTACTCTTCGGGGACATCTGTGCATGCTGGGGGATATCTACATGTGCTATCCCCTTCGCCTGGAAAGCGTCTCCCCAGGCACTTCCTCGTGGTTCATGTACTTGCTTTTTTAAGTCTTTACTAGAATGTCATCATCTCAGTGGGGACATCCTTGATGTGGTATTTACAGCTGAGATGCGAACTTCCCTAGTCTCCATCCTGCCTCCTCCCTCTGTGTGGCACTTTAGCATCATCCGATCATCTGGCATGGTCCTCTGTGTCTGTAGCTCTTTCTAGCAGAAGTCAGCTCAGAAAGACAGGGAATCGTCTCTTCCTTTTTTGCTGATTATGTCACCAGAATGTAAGAGGATCATTATTTACGAATATGTGTTCAATACATGAATGAAGAAAGAAGAGGGGAGGGGGGGGAAAGAGGTAGAAGAGAGGGGAGCAGAGGAGAGACTGATTCTCTCTCTCTCTCTCTCTCTCTCTCTCTCTCTCTCTCTCTCTCTCTCCTGCCTCCCAGGGTTTCTCTGTGTAGCCCTGGCTGTCCAGAAACTCCCTTTGTAGACCAGACTGATCTTGAACTGACAGAGATCCACCTGCCTCCACCTCCCAAGTGCTGGGATTAAAGGCATGCGCCACCACCGCCCCGCTGATTCTCTGATTTTTAGAAGCAAGTGTCAGGATGTTTCCTGAAGACACCTCAAGTTAGTTTACAGAGCCGGACTCTGGGTGTTGTGTTCTACTTTGAGACAGGTTCTCACACTGTAGCCCAGGCAGTCCTGGAACACACAAGTATCCCAAGCACTGAGATGATGGGCAGCTGCCACCATACCTGGCCTCTCACAGCCAGACTCTGTACCAAGCTTTAAGCTTTAAAACGTGCTTAGCACACATTTAATCCTTTACAATTTCACGCCAGTGCTCCAATACAATGTCATTATAAATTCTCTTTCTCAGTACAAGTGGAGGCTCAAAGAGGTCCACTTAAGATCATGCTGGCTGCAAATGGCAGAGACAGTGTGTAAGCCAATAATTTCCCATCAGCCACCAACTCCCGCTGTGCCACCTGGGGCACCTAAATTCTCCAACTTTCATATTTTATTTTGCTCCTGACAGCATTGTCGACAGATTTGAACAGGTCAGCGACTAAACCTCTTGCTATAAATTTCCATTCGTCACAACCAAAACTTGGTATTTTGGAAAATTACCTTTCTGGGATTTTGCTTTTGGGTTTGGGGGTAGGATTTTATTTTATTTTATTTTATTTTATTTTATTTTATTTTATTTTATTTTATTTTGGTCTATGTTTCTGTTTGTTTCTTGTTTCTTTGTTTGTTTGTTTGTTGTTGTTTTGAGCTAGGTTCTCAAGGAACTCAAGCTGGCTTTGAACTTGCAATGTAAAGGAGGGTGACTTTGAAGTTTCAATCCTTCTGACTCCCCCTCCTAAGTATTTGAGTGACGAGCTTGGTGCCACTGTGCCCAGTTTATTTGATGCTGTCAACGAAACCCAGGACTCCCTGCATGCTTGGCAAGCACTCTACCAACTGAGCCCCAACCCCAACCCTATCCTTCTGGTTTCTAAGAGGAAAAGGATGGCAATCATGTCAACAACCACAGTTCTCTCCCCTGATTCTCTCCACTTACCCAAAAGCAAAATGAGAGAATTCAGGAGCCCTCCCTGGGAGCACATGCAATAGAAAGATTTTAACCTGGCACAGTCAGGCCCAGCAACCCCCACACTTAGGGAGTTACGCATACAAATGAAAGCATGCAGTTGGAGTCGCCCATGCATGGAGAGCATCACCCCCTTAGAACTGAGGTGCCCTGAAGCCTCCAAGCATCCAGAAAAAAATACAAACAAACAGGTTTTTATGAGGGCTGTAACCCAATTGACAGAGGCGAGCTCTCTCCGTCTGGAATTGTCCCTGCTCTGAACCAGTTGCCGTGCCAACAAGCCGCACGTTTCCACTCCACAGAATCCAATTTCTGAGCAGCGTGGCAGCGACAGGTCCAAGAGACACAATATGCAGCTCCAAGGTGCCTTTGAACACTTGCTGAATTGCAAAGAACAATGTGAGCCCCTGGATGTCCTTACAACCTGAGGACATGATCCAGTCAAATGCATCTGTGACTAATATATACAGTAGCCTCAATCCACCCAGTCCTCAGGTACCCAACAAGTGACAGCACAAAGCACTGCCACATCCTCTATCACCATCTTTATCAGATGAAGCCACAGGCATGGACTCAGACAGGATCTCACTGTGCAGACCAGAACATCCTGGGACTCATTATATAGCTCAGGCTAGCCTCAATGTACTCTGTAGCCCAGCATGGCCTCAAATGTACCATTGTAACTCATGCTGATCGGGAGTCAGTCTAGAATACATAATCCTCTAAGTCAATGGTTCTCAACCTTCCTGATGCAGGGATACTTTTTTTTTTTTTTTTTTTTTTTTGGTTTTTTCAAGACAGGGTTTCTCTGTGTAGCCCTGGCTGTCCTGGAACTCACTCTGTAGACCAGGCTGGCCTCAAACTCAGAAATCCACCTTCCTCTGCCTCCCAAGTGCTGGGATTAAAGCTGTGTGCCACCACTGACCAGCTGATGCTGTGATACTTTAACATGGTTGTGGTGACCCCAACCAGAAAATTATTGTTGTTACTACTTCATAACTGTGACGTTGTCACTGTCTTTCTCCTTAAATGTGTTTTGTTTAACTCTCTCAACCTTCCCCCATTAGGTAAATACTGTCAAGGTCCCTCTACAGCCAGGCATGCTGACATGCACCTGTAATCTCAGCCCTTGGGAGGTGAAGCCATGATGATCAGAAGTTCAAGGTCACATCAGGTAGAAACCAACTGGAAAGGTCGAGGTATTCTGCTGGAGTTCACCATTGATCTTTCTCCCCATGGCTGAACTTCCAGCTTCTCTCTCCCTCTGTAGCACTTTTATATCATGAGGTGAACACTAGTGATCTCTATTGGAAATGGGTCACCTTCCAGCTGTTCTCAAGGACACAGTGTTTCACTTTTGGGCTTCCCATGCCTGTCACAGTGAGTGGGCATCTTTTGTATCCCCAGATCAGGAGTTTTGTCAGCTCTGGGAAACAAGCGTGCACTTGGGTTTGGAAAGGGAGTGGAAGATAACTGCCTTCCGGAGCCTGCTTTTCAGTTTTCTCAAACAGGATATGACAATTTACCAACATAACATATATTACAGGGTCCCTCACAGATGGAGCCTTAGGGGGCAGGATGTTTTGCTCAGCCTGCTTCAGCCATACCTGCCCTATAGCGTCAAGCACATTTTTCTTCCTCTTACTGGGTTATAACAAAATCTCTGAGGCCCAATGCTTTAAAAAAGAAAAGAGGTTAATGTAACCGATGATTCTGGAGGTTCAAAGGAATGCCACTGACATCAGGTCAGCTCTTATGAGGACCTACCTGGAGGAATACTGTGATGATAGCAGGAGAGTAAAGGACCGCAAGATAGCAAGATAGTTATCATGGTTGTCAGCTTCAATGGGTTGAGAGGCACCCAGAAGATCAGTAAAGCACACTCGTGGATGTGTCTATGAGGGAGTGTTTAAACACAAATTATGAGGGCTCTGGATAAATTGATGGATAAATACATTGATAGAGTCCAAATAGGAATAGACTATTGGGAGATAAGAGGGGCATGCCTGGTAGGCGGCTACCTCTTGCCCTGGCCCCTTACCATGTTCTATCTCTGCTTCCTGTTTGCCTCTGTCATAATATAAACGAGAACTGATCTGTGTTCCTAGCCCCCACAATGTGAACTGAGTGAACTGATCTGCCTGGTCTGCCACAATGTATACTGACCTGCATCCCTTCCACCATGATGTGAACTAATCTGCTTCCTGTCAACCAAGATGTGAATTGAGCTGCTTCCCGGCTGCAATGATGGGAGCTGATCTGTTTTCTGTCTGCCAGGATGTGGATTGAGCATCCACAATGATGCGAACTTCTCCACTTCAACCTTCCCACCATTATGGACTATAACTTCAGAAACAATGAGTGCCATAATTTCTCCTTCTTTTTAACTTTTTTTGTTAGGCATTTTTGTCACAAGGACAATAAAAGTGACTAATAGAGTCAGAAATTCAAAGAGTGGGAAGGGGCCAGCTTTGCTGTTTTAACAACTCACTCTCAGAAACTAACTGAGGTTCTACAACTTAATTCTTTCCTAGCGTGGTGTCTCAAATAGCTCAATTCCCTCCCTTTTAAATGTTCCATGTTGCTTTCTAATACCCCCACACTGAGGATCAAACTTCCAACACATAAACCCATGGGAGATCAACACAAACCATACACAAACCACAGCCCTGAGATGCAGAGTACTGAGTGTGGGTAGGGTGGGGCTTTCCTGTCTAAACCTTGCTTTCGATGGATGTGGTAGTTCGTATGTATAATTCCAGAATTTGGGAGATTGAGCCAGAGGAATCACAGATTAGAACAGCCTGGGCTACATAGCGAGACTCTGTCTCAAGAAATAAAATAACAGAAGAAATAGCCCTCTAGTAGGTTGATTCTATAGGATCTTGGGTCAATGAGATAAGATTAATAGCCCATGGGTGTGATAATTTCACTGAATAAGTGGCCAGGTGTACTATCTGCCACACTTCCCTACAAACTGCTCAGAAATCACAGACCTGGGCAAGTAGCTTCAGTGTACTGCCCTAGATTCATATTCCCACAAAGGGTCCATATTGCTATACTGCTAGAGCTACGGATTTTTATTAGGTTAGACGATCTTTATAGTCTTATCATGTGTACATATCTCCTGAGAGTTGTTTTATAAAATATATTTATTCTATGCTTTACACAAAAATGGAGTCTTTCTACACTTCCAGAGTGATTATCATAAATGTTCCAAAGGAGAGGTATTTAAAGAAACTCTTTATCAAGGTTCATTATGTTTGCTTTCCCTTTGTGTATATGTTTGAAATTTTCCAGAAGGTTAAGAAGGGAAAATGAAGGGAAAAAAGATGGAAGGAAAGGAGGGACAGGAGGCGAGAAAGAGAGAGAGGAAGAGGGAAGGGAGGGGAGGCATGCTATTTGTCTCTGTAGATTCTATGGTAAGGAAAAACTCAGTGTGTATGTATGTACAAACAACACCCTTTTGAAGGTTTAGGGAAAAGACAACTTCAACTTCAGTTCCTTTATTTTTATTCAGCTATGTACAAACCAAAAGACTTTTGTGACTTAAAGCACTCATATACATGTGTGTGTGTGTGTGTGTGTGTGTGTGTGTGTGTGTGTGTGTGTGTGTGTGTGTGTGTTAATTTAAAGACTTTGTTGTTAGGCAGGCTGGTGCACACTTATATTCAGTACTCGGTAGACAAAGGCAAAAGGATCATCAAAAGTTTAAAGCCAGCCTGGTCTACATAGAAAGTTCTAGAACAGGCAGGGCTAGTTAGTGAGATCCTTTCAAAAGCAAAATCATAAGAAGGAGGAGGTGGCAAGAAGTATGAAGAAGAGAAGGAAGGAAATGGCAGGAGGAGGAAGGAGAAAGAGGAGGCAGCTGCAGAGGCAGTGGTGGTAAAGGATAAAGAGGCAGACCTGGAGGAAATAATTTTGGGTGAGAACACAGCTATGTTCTGTGGAGCCTAGAGCACTTCTCAATTCTTGTCCTTTGTCTTTATTTTCCCTTTTCAGGGAGGGGAAACTTCTGAGGCATGGTTGAGCTATGTATGCTGTGAATCTGCACTCCTCCTGTCTCAGCATCCTAAGTGCTAGAATGATAAGCATGCACTATGCTACTGGGCTCACACACCCATTTTCAAGCACAGTCACACCTTACTTGCCAGTGAAAGAAGTTGTAAGAAAAAATATTGCTAGATAACCTCATTGTGTGTAAATAGCACAGACACACTTTAACTTAGCTGGTATAGGGCAACCTCTCCAAATGCCTCTTAACACAATCAAGCAACACAGTAAACAGTTATTTGAAGCTACTGCCAGAAAACATGCTGTTGTATAGAAAAATTTGTTTTTATAAGTAACAGAAAGGTAAAGGGTAGTTCAGTTGGTAGAGCACTTACTACCATGCAGGAATCACTAAGTTCTATCTCCATAACAATATAAACCAAGCATGTTGGGTGTTGGATAGTAATTTAGTCCAAGTTGAAATATCCCATGCTGGAAGGAAGTTAGTTAAGAGTCAAGGAGTTCTAGAGGTGCGTCATTAGGACTGAGAAAATAAACAATTCACAAGTCTCAGGAAGTCCCTGAAACTGATCAGATGTACCAGGCAGATGATGATTCCACAGCTTATGTAAGTACTAAGGTGAAGAAGAGATTCTGATTAGCCAAGTTGCCTGGAAGAGACTCTCTGGCCTATTGAGCTTTGTGCAAGCCACAGAGACAGCTGTGGAATTCCATCTTTCACCCGTGCTGGGGTGGAATTTTCAATGATGCAGCTGCCTTTGAGTCTTCCTTGCTCCCATAAGCAAGCATAACCCTTCATCCATACTTCTGTCTGTAACCCCAATAAACTCATTTGTTTACTAAGTTTAACTTTGATAGCATCATTATCTTGCTCTGTAGTTTGGTTCCCTATCTAGAATGAATAGACATCTGTGCCCCATCTTAACAGAAAAAATTTCACACAACACTGGCTCATGCATGTAATTCAAGCACTTGGAGATGAGAAGTCAAAGTATTCCTCAGCTCCATGGGACCTTGTTTTTAAAAAAAATCAATTTATAAATATATTTCACATAATATATCTGCCATATTTAAGGGAAGTTGATAACAGCAACAACCAACACACAGACATGTGGATGGAGGAGGTATCATTATTCAAAACCAAGGTAGTTTATTGAAAAATGACATTTGGCTTATCTAAGATCACATAGCCTTGAGGTAGAAGTGAAAATGAAAGAGCAAGTATTTAAACCCAAGATTGGCACTGGAAAGATGGCTCAGTGGGTAAAGGCCCTTGCTTCTAAGCCTGACAACCTGAGTTTGACCCCTTGAACTCAAATGGCTGAAAGAAGAACCAATTCTGGCAAGTTGTCCCCTGATCACCACACATGCTGTGGCACATGCACTGGCATACAATAAATGTAAGCCTGAGACAGTATAATATTAGTTAGTTCTTCTCATCAGTCTCCCACCTAAGTGCTTTACCAGCCTATAATTGATTAGGTACTTTCAGTGGTAGAGGTGCTCACGCCCCCTAGTATAAGCTATGTTAGTTATTCTTCATATTGCTGTGAGCAAATGTTTGGTAACAACAATCTAAAGAGATGATTTATTTCAGCTTTCTATTTCAAATGTTTCAAACCATAGTCTTCTATGGCCTCTTGACCTACGGGGAGACAAAACATGGCAGCAGTGGCAGAGTATGGAAGAGAAGACTATTCACTTCATAGCAGACGGTAAACAAAGAGGGAGGAAGAGCTGAAGCCAGGAACTCTCCTATTTCCTCCAGCTAGGCCCTACTTCATGATGTTTCCACTACCTCCCAAAATAGCTCCATCATCTGGAGACCAAAGCATTTAGTTCATGAGCCTATGAGGGGCTTTTCACAATGACACCACCACACAAGCCTAATAGCCCACTTCCAGCAGCTCTATCAGGGGCTCTGCTCTTCTGGACATGCTGTGCCCATGGTATGTCCATCCATCGGTATCACGGCTCTGAGGGCCACCAGGAACATATGTGCTTTCTCGTCAATAAAACAGCCCTTAAATTTTTAAAGACCCTATGACTTAATCCTCAGCAAGTCCTCTCTTGTCCAGGCCCAGTGTCCCCAGGGTCTTTATCCATTCCTCTTCTAAGACTCAGTTACAAATCCCTTTCCCAATTTGCCTTCTTTCTTGCCTCCAGGCTTGACAAGGGACATATACTATTGATGAGCAGGAAAGCTTTCAGAGTGCCCTGGGAGACTTGTGATACATTTATGCTTTCTTGGGATGACATGTATTCTAGGAGTACTAGGACTCGCTGTCATTCTCACTGGCATTGAGAAGGACATTGGTATTTTACAATATAATCATTTTCTTTTCTTCCCAAAGGGCTGTCTGCTAGAAGTAACAATCCTGTTCTCTGGTCTCGGAGAGCCAAAGGGCCTTGAGGCAGGTAAACATTCCTCTGCAGAATTAGTTGCCTTTCCTGTTGCTGTGATCAAATGATTAAGAAAGGCAATGCAGGGAAGGTGGGCTTTACCACTACTGTGTTTAATGATGAGGTTCTCATGGCAGGGAAGTTAGAATGGCAGAATTGTAAGCCAGTCCTGTCGCTGCACAAAGCAGAGAAACAAGAGAACTGATGTTCTACTCTCTTCGACCTTTTTATCCAGCCCGGGACCCCAATCTGTGGAACAGCATCGGCCACATTTAGGGTAACTCTTCCCTCACCAGAGTCTAGATAGATGGTACACGTAGTCTTGGACTTCAGCCTCCAGGTTTGTGAGCTAAGTAAATGTCTTTCCTTTGTAAAGCATAAAATTCTGATGTGTGTGTTATGGCAACAGAAAGTGTCCTAATACAGGAGGTTATCAATAAGTATATAAGAAATCTATGATGTAAGCTGTCCCCACTCCACTTGAAGCTGCTAAAGGAGTCATTCCTTTGTACATGGCATACATATTTTAAATCCAAAATAGCAAGGGAAACAGAAAATGCACAGAAGAATACAGTTCACAGCCTGGATGGGAGGGTTTGAAAGGGGAGCATTGAACTCCCTGGAATTTTCCCAGCATCCTGCAGACCAGACGCTCCAGGGGTACCACTTTGGCTTTCTAGATTTTTCTAAAGGAGACTCTACCTCATTCATAAAATCCTAGGGGGATGAACTGAAAATAAATGAGTGTTTGATTAGCCCAGTATTGAGCTATGTCATTCCCCACTTCTGAACAGAGAGATTGCATGTCCTGAAATAAAAGTCTGCATGAAAGCCTTGGTTATTCAGAAGGGGAGAGAGGGGGTAGGGGGAAGATTATAAACTTTCCAACAAGCCTTCAGCGCTGTAACTAAACCACTAATGTTTAAAGATATCCCCGGTATTTTAGGAAGCAGTTGGTAGTGGCCTCACTAAAGCTCATTCTACTTTTCAAAAGAAATATTTGACTTGGAGGAACAGACCCCATGCTGGCTCCAAGATAAACTCTCTTAGCTCACTCAGGCCAATTTTAATGCTAAGAGCAGCTCCGTCTAAGTGAAAGTTCATTTTCAAGAGCCAAGCTGTGAATTATGCTACGGGCTGAGGTGAGCAGTTGGTCTTTTGCTGATGAAGGGAAGAAGCTTGAGAATGATACAGAAGTGGAAGGAGGGAGCCAGGGACATCCAAGGGGGATTAGCACAGAAGGTCAGAATAATTAAATGGGGAGAAGTCACCAGAGAGCTGGAGCTCCCACACATACCATCTTCAAATACCCTGACACATGCAAGGAGTGATAAGAAAATAGACAATAAAAATGGCAGACCCACCGCTTCCATCTGCCTGGAAAGACAGCTATCAATCAAATAAAACTTCTCACTATTGGTTTAAACCCAGATGGGGAGGGAAGAATTGAAATTGCTGCCCATTCCTGATCATTCAAGGAACCAAAGAAAGGAAGATAGAGAAAAAGAAAGGCCCAATTGTTTGTGTGGTTGTTTCTGTGGTTGGCCATTGATGGCATGATGTCGCATACCTGCTATGTGCTGGACATGGCTGGATGCCAAAGATAAAACAAGTAAGACATACCCTATGGGCTCAAGAAGCCCATAATGGATAACAGTTATGTGATGATAGTACCTGATATGGCCAGTACACTCACAGAGCTTTAAAGGCTATAGGAAGTCGGCCTAGAGCAGTGGCTCTCAACCTTCCTACAGCTGTGACCCTTTAATACAGTACTTCATGGGGGGGGGTGACCCCAAACCATAAAACCATTGTCATTGCTACCTCATAACTATAATTTCGCTACTGTCATGAATTGTAATATAAATGTCTGATATGCAGGATATCTAACACATGGTCCCCAAATGGATCACAAGGCACAGTCTGAGAACTGTTGGAAGAGGTGAAATGATCCAAAACGTATCCGAGAGTAGTCACTTGGCCAGAGACGGAAAACAGAGGTCTTTGGTTTGAAGGGGCTAACTGCCCACCCTGGAGTGGCAGACCTGAGCACAGTGACACACCCCTGGCCTTCCAGTTCCTATTTGGTCCCAGGGTGAAGATGCTGATGAACAAACAATTCCTGAGGTCCTACTGTGTGCACCCAGCACATGCTTCCTACTTTCAGACATCTAGAACCACAGAGTAGGTTGAAACCCATTCACACAAGCCAGGCCTACACAACTTATTTTGGGTTCTGTGTCATCCCCTTGGTAGCCTGAAATTGGCCACCATGGGAGGCTTTACACCACATAAATCTGTAAACACTATAAGCCAGGGTGCTTTATCCTTTCCAGGAAGCAATTTATTAAACATCTTACCAGCACTTGAAAAGATCCAGTCCTAGCTCTATATGACAATACTTTAAAAGCACATTCTGGGGCTGGGGACATGACTCGGTAGGTAAAGGACTTGACTCGCAAGCATGAGGACCTGTGTTAATCCTCAGAACCCATTTTTTCAAAAGATAATTGGGGTGGTTTGTAGTTGTAATCCCAACATTAGGAGGCAAAGAAAAGGAGTGGGGGTTTATGAGGACATTCCTGGAACTTACTAGCCAGCTAGACTAACACCAGGGAAGCTCTAAGGCAATTAGAGATCCTGCCTCAAAGGAGGTGGAGGAATGACATCTAAGGTTGCACTTTGATTTTACACACACACACACACACACACACACACACACACACACATACACACACACACGAAATGTGCATGTGAAATGATGGCCAAACAATGCCTTTAGGATACAGCACCCACTGAAGGAGAAGTCAGGAAGCCTTGGTGCTGGTAGAAGAGGCAGCAGAGAAGCAGGACAAGCTTGATAGTGATGGTTCAAACGACTCTCAGACTCAACTGCTGTGCTATAGTACTGTGCCATAGTACTGTGCTGTGCTATAGTACTGTGCTGTAGTACTGTGCTGTGCTGTAGTACTGTGCTGTGCTATAGTACTGTGCTGTAGTACTGTGCTGTGCTGTAGTACTGTGCTGTGCTATAGTACTGTGCTGTAGTACTGTGCTGTACCATAGTACTGTGCTGTGCTGTAGTACTGTGCTGTAGTACTGTGCTGTGCTGTAGTACTGTGCTGTGCTGTAGTACTGTGCTGTGCTGTAGCTATGGCTTCACAGAGACGCTCCATGTGACGCTAGCTACCATGACCAGCGAGCTCCAACCATACTTCTCAGATGAAATGGAAACCTCAAAACAATCATGAGTGTTAGTGACCTATAGACACAGAACCTGAGAGAGAGAGAGAGAGAGAGAGAGAGAGAGAGAGAGAGAGAGAGAGAGAGCAGCCCTGGGATGGCAAGATGGCTCAGTGGGTAAAGGAGCTTGCCACTAAGCCTGACAACCTGAGTCTATACCCAGAACCCACAAGGTGGAAGGAGAGAACTGACTCCCACATGGACACTATGACAGGCATATGGTCACACACACACACACACACACACACACACACCATGAAGTACATACATACACACATACTAATTGTTAATTGTTACTATTGTTGTTGGTACTAATGAGCAATAAAATTTTTAAAAGAATCCAGTCCAAATCTCTTACTCCATTGCAGCTAGCCATTCATGCCTGTCCATCCACTGCACATAAGCCTGCCTTAGTCTCAAGTGGTCTGAGGAGGCATTACCTTCTATAGAAGGCTGAAGATAAGCTAAAAGCAGACCTTCACCCATGCAGCTTTCTGAAGGTAACCACCCATGCTGAGGTGGGACTTCTTAGTGATGCAGCTGGTTTGAAGTCACTGGTGCTCCTGTGAGAGCAAGCCCTCGCCCATGCTCCTGTGTATGACCTCTCACCCATGCTCCTACAAGCAATACCAATAAACTCTTTGGTTCACCTGAATCGGGCTGGAAACCTTTCTTTGGTCTGTCATCGACGCCCTATCTAGGTGAACAGATGTTTGTTCCAGTCTCCCCAGAAAAAGTCTTCACTTGCTCATACAAGCAGCCTTTCCACAATCCTTCTCTATATTAGTGGGGTCTCTACAGGCTTTTCAAGTCTTCTTTGAAGTATTTATCTTGCTCTTCTCCTGGTAGGCTTAAGGCTGCAATTTTAAATTTTATTTTATTTCTCTTTATTCATTCAAATTTTATTTTAAAACCACCTATTCATTCAGTCATTTATTCATTTTAATTTTTGAGACCAGTCTCGAGTAGCCAAGACTGCTCTCAAAATTCTCAATATCCCTCAAACTCTAGCCAAGGGTGACCTTGCACACCGGATCCTGTGGCCACCATCTCCCAAGTTCTGGGGTTCCAGGCACGCATTGCCATGTCTGGCTTCTGGTTTTAATCAGCAGCAGAATTCTTGGATGGGGTTAAACCCTTCATCAAACTCCCAAGATAAAACTGAGGAGCCAGTGCCTTCAGGACAGGAAGCATTCTCCTCTGCCCCTCCCCCTCGTTCATTGTATTAGCCCAATGCACCTCCAGTTCCCCAAAGCCCACTGCATGTCACAGGAGCCTCCCACCTATGCTTCTGTCTCCGGTATCTTTTCCTCCAGCCCAACCCACACTCTGTCAACTGCCTCATAATCACAGCGCTCCAATCTTAACACCCTTGCAGCCTGTCATGCCCCCGCGCCATCAAACCACCCAACCACTTCCTGCTGGCTTCAAGACGAGAATGAATCAGTCTATCACATCTCTCCATCACAAAGCCAACCTGTGCCCACATGGCCTCATCGCTTCGGCTTCTGAGGGCTCTTGTGGCCACGCCATACTCCTGCTCAGCTGTCCTTACCCATATCACCTTCTGGGCTTGTGACTTTCTCCTGGAGCCTCCTCTGTACCGTCACTTCACCCTGCACGCTGCCTCCCACTTTTCCTCTGGATTCCATGGCCTGGCATCACCCAGAGAGTCGTCCTGAAGATGCTCCTGTGCCTCACACCTAAGCTTCAATCTCAGGATGACACCAGGTGACTGGATCCTAAGCCCCACCCACCTTCCCTGTCACAGCCTTGAGCGAGAAAGAAGGAAGGCAAGGGGTTGTGTGTGTATGTGTGTACGTGCATATATGGGGGGGGGTCGTGCATGGGTGTGTACTGCATGTGTGCTTGTGTGCCTGTGTGTGTGTGCACACATGTGGAGGGCTACTTTTTGGAGTCAAGGTCCCACTATGATAGCCAGCCCAGGCTGACCTGGAATTCACCCTATAACGGAGAGAACTGGCAATCTTCTGATGATCCTCCTGTCATGGTCTCCTATGCACTGAGATTGAAGGCCTGAACCACTATCCTCAGCACTCTCTCTCAAGGACTGTTAGGAAAGCCTCCAGATTGGCCTCACGGTTGCACCAATCCACCTTATCCAGAGGGGCAGGACCAATTCCCTAGAATGCAGACCTTTCCTGTTGCAACCCTTGCTTAAAATCTTTCAACAAGCCTACGTATGTATCAAGACTCTTCCTTAGAGAAGAGGAAGAAGAGGAGGGAGAGAGAAAAGAACAATGAAGGCATACCTATTATGCTAGCTAGCACTTGAGAGGTAGAGGCAGGAAGATCAGGAGTTCAAGGCCAGCCTGGGACACACAGGGAAACTCTGTCTCAGAAAAAAATAACTTTTGGGGAAAAATCACATGTTTGCATTAAGTCCCTGCTCCTCTACTGGGTATTAAAGGCCATTTATGCTTTGACTCCCTATGTACTGGATCTCTCTCTCTCTCTCTCTCTCTCTCTCTCACACACACACACACACACACACACACACACACACACACGCACGCACACACACGCACACACATCCAAGAGCAGCCTACAGTAGTTCAGACACCTCGAATCACCGCATCTTTCTTTGACACGGTGTGTAGTTGTTTGCTCATGCTGTGGGTGTGGCCCTGATTCCAGGGACTACCTGTTAAGATTTTTCAAGTATGTGTGTCGTGGAACAAAGAATTAGATCACGGTAGCAGTTTGTTAAGATAGTCATTCCTGAAATGTAAGTAGGCTACAGAGCTGGGAAAGGTTGGAACCTCAAAATCTTAGGACCCCAGATCTGTCTGCCTCTGCCTCCTGCGTAGGATTAAAGGTGGGGGCCACTAGACCCAGCCCACCTACTGTTCTTGATGTGGACAAAGCTCTACTCTCCAGCCTCACTTCCTCAGCTTCTTTACATCTCCACAAGAAAAGCCACCCAATGCCTGAGGTCATTTCTCAGCTCACCATAAGGTGACATCCACTGACAGCCTTGTGTCATTATCAGTGGGTAAACAGCCACCAACTAGTTCTGAGAACCTCCTCCACCCAAGCCCTTTCTCCCAACTTGCAGCAAGTGTAGGGAACCTGTCTGGCCTCTCTGGACCCTTGAGGATTCAGTACCTGTGCTCCGCTCTGACCTCTCCCTAAATCACCCTTCTCCCCGGCCCCTGACATTTTTCCTGCTTCCCATGGATGCCTCTGGCCCAGGAGAGAAGCCGGCAGTTCTTAGCTTCACTCAGCACTACTTCCCAAGGGACCGCCTTCATCCTTGTCTAATCAGCTAACTTGGGTTGGGGGTTTTTTGTTTGTTAGTTTGTTTTTTTTTTTGGTGGGGGGAGGGCAGGTCAAGACTGCACTTCCCCTCAGTGTTGCTGCTCTGTGTGGCCCTGGCTGTCCTGGAACTCCCTCTGTAGACCAGGCTAGCTTCAAACTCAGAGACCCACCTGCCTCTGCCTCCAGCGTGTTGGAATTAAAGGTGTGCATTCAGCACCACCACCCCCTGGCATATTGTGATTTCTTATCTTCCACTCAGCCAAGAGTTCTTTGGGAGCTGGAGTTCAAGGCCTCTTTACCTAGCAGATGCTTAGATAGGGCCTGGTGAACTGAATCATTTTATCAGTTTGCAAAAGTCCTCCTTAAACTCCCTTATGTCCTCCCAGGCTTCCTCACATCTCCAACCTTCAGAGGGCTTGCTCGATTGTATAAAGGAAGCATACGATAGACATTCAGTAGCTGGCCTAGCCCTTGCTATGTAACCCAGGTTGGCCTTGAACTTGAAATTGCCTGATTCCACTCCAATAATGATGGGGTTACAAGCATGTACCAACGGGCCTAGCAGGGAAAAAAGAAAAAGAAAAAGAAAGAAAGCTAATGTGTATTTATTCCCTCCCTCCCCAGTGGGAGGGAATAACAGCCCCTGGTAACTGAAATGAAGGGATGCTGCTGAGGCCAAATAACTCTGGAAAGAACTGCCAAACCCAGCTAAGCTCACTCATCCACTGCCAGAGCCAGGCACCTGCCCTTCCCCCAATGCTCTTCTCTTACTCTGAAATCCCAAATCAGACATCCCAGAGTCCCACAGAGCATCAAACTACACTCTTAGTTGGATGACACCATAAGTTTATTATGTTTTTTAAGACAGGAGAAAAAAAAGGGATGAAAACTATGTTTTTTCTCTTGCAGAGACAAGTACAAGACAAAAAGGAAAAGCACTCTGTTGTCCTGCTTTCTGCAGCTTTCTCCTAGGTCCACAGAGCCCTGGGAGAAGGTAAGGACAGGGCCTCCACCTGGAGAGGGAAAGCCCAACCCCTTCAGCTGTCCCTGCCTGTGCTGGATTCAGAGGAGGAGGAGCAGGGAGGAGACAGGAAAAGCAGAGGGAACGAGCAAGGGGGGGGGGAAGGAGGTGGAGGGTGAGATGGTCGGTCTGGGAGAGCAGGAGGAGAGAGGAAATGAGGGGAAGTGCAGAGGGATGGAAAGAGGGCAGAGAAGAAGAAAAAGGGAGAGGATGGGATGAGGAGGATGAAGGAAGACAAGAGAAGGGGATATGGGGAAGGAAAAGAGGAGGAAAAGGAAGGTGGGAGAGAAAAGAGAAGGAAAGGCAAGGGAAGAGGAAGAAGAAAGGGAAGAAGAAAGGAGAGGGGAGGAAGGAAGTGGGAAGGGAGAGGGAAGGAAATAGAGAGGGAGAGGGAGGAAAGAAAGGAAGAAGAGAGGAAATGGGAAGAAGGAAAGAAGGTAAGAGTGAGTGAGGGTAGAAAGGGAAGAGGGGTGGTGGGGAGGAAGGATGGGGGACGGAAGGAAGTGGGAAGGAAGTGGGAAGGAAGAATGGGGGAAGGGTGGAAGGAAGGAAGGAAGGAAGGAAGGAAGGAAGGAAGGAAGGAAGGAAGGAACGAAGGAACGAAGGAACGAAGGAACGAAGGAATGAAGGAACGAAGGAACGAAGGAACAAAGGAATGAAGGAATGAAGAAGGGAAGGAAGGAAGGTGGGGGAGAGGTAGAAGGAAGGAAGGGGAAGGGGGAAGAAGTAGGGAAGGAAGAAGCAGGGAAAAGAGGGTAGGAGTAGGAGGTGGGCTATGCAGAGAACAAGAGCAGCTCTGCCAGCCCAGCACACTGCCAAGCGCCTGCTCCCTGAACCATTACAGCAGCCCCCTGCACACGTGGTATTATCTGTTTTAACCCAAAGGGAACAGAGCCTGAGGAAGTCCTTCTATTTGCCCAAGGGCAAACCACTTGCAAACAGCCAAAGTAAGATTGCAAGCCAAGCTGTCTGTGGTTCTATCTCTGGGGTGCTCCCCCTCCCTCCCCACCACCACCACTCCCCTGCCTTCCTCTGGACTGTCTCCATCAGGACCAAGCTGGACCTGACATTCTGTAACACCCTCTGCGCTTTCTGCTTGGCAGAGCAGGTCCACACCCTTGTGAGATGTACTCAACACCCTCATGCTCTGTGTGTTTTGTACAAGGTCAGAGCCAAAGATGACTGGCAGCCAGGGATTACGGATTACAAACAGCACTGAGCCCAAGGCAAGAAGAGGATGAGGCCCGTGCCTTGTTTAACCATCTGCTCAGAGTGTCATCCTCCATGGCCAGGATTTTCCTTGGTTCTTTATCTAACATTGTCCATTACCTTCAATCATCCCCCTTTAACTTATTTTATTTTTTATCATGTTTTTATATTTGTGGCCTATATGTATGTGTGTGCATGCATGTGCACGGAGCTCAGAAGACAACTTTTGAAAGTCAGTTCTCTCCTTCTACCACGTGGGCCCAGATATCAAACTCAAGGTGTCAGGCCTGGCAACAGGTGCCTGTACCTACTAACATATCTCACCAGCCCTTTCCCTCCTTCCCTCCCTCCCTCTCTCCCTCCCTCCCTCCCTCCTTCCTTCCTTTCTTCTTTCTATTTTTCTTTTGACAGGATCTCATGAAGCCCAAGCTGGCCTCAGACTCTCTTTGTCATCAAGAATAACCTTGAATTCTTAATGCTACAGTCTGCACCATCTCCGGAGCACTGGGATTACAGGCTTGCACTGCTACAACTTTCGACAACATTTAAAAGATCTCAGGCAGCACCTGTATCCCTGGAAAAGCCAGAAGATGTCGGGCTTTCTGTTCTTGGCACCACCACAGCCTGCTTTCTGTAACTCCATTCCATACACTGATTTTCTTTAAGATGGGGGGTCGGTGGGATCGGGGCTCAGCTGGTAAGGGCTTCTTGCACAAGCCTGAGAACCTAAGTTTGGATCCCTAGCACCCATGTAGAAATCTGGCATGGTGGCATACATTTGGATCCCAGAGCCGGTAGAGTATCGACAGGCAGATCCCTGGGGTGTGCTGGCCAGCCAGTCTAGCCGTATCAGTGACTTCAGGTTCATTAAAAGATATGACTCAAAAAATAAGGTGGAGAGCAACAAAGGAAGATACTCCACATTGATACGCCAGTGTGCACACATACACACAGAAAGTCACAACCACGTAAGACAGAAGCACATGTGAGGGCACACACAAAGAGGGAGAGGTAGGCTGAGCAACACCAGTCTGACGTCATCCTGAGCACTGATGTATCAGCGGTACCATGGAGGTTCAAAACAGGTGCTACCAAACCTATGCAGAAATAAAAGACCAAGCTTCAAAGTTATCTTATTGGTAAGGATACTGTGGATACCTAGCAACCCAGGCGCAGAAGAATCCAAGTGCTTGGCCCAAAATAAAATATATACAAATGACATTATACAGACCATGCAAATTGTATGTATATGTTTAGGAATGTATAACAATTAGAGAAAAAGATACCAGAGGCCATGAATTTGAGAGAGAGCAAGGGAGAGCATATGGAAAGAGTTGGAGGGAGGAAAGAGAATGGGGGTGGGGAATTATGTAATTATATTTTAATTTCAAAAATTAAAAAATAATGAATTTTTTAAAAACTGGTCTTGTTTTAAAGAGCTGGTCCTTTTTTTTTTTTTTTTTTTTTTTTTAAAGCTGAGTATCACAGACTCACCCATCATTATAGGGACTATTTCCCTGGAGAAACACAAGCAAAGTCTACTTCCTCCTTGTAGGTTACTATGCTGGTTATTTTTGTCAACTTGATACAAAGTAGAGTCACCCGGGAAGAGAGAATGCCACTGAGGACTTGCCTCCATCGGATTGGCCTCTGGACATGTTTAGGGGACATTTTCTTGCTTAATGATTGACAGGAGACAACACAGCCCACTGTGGATGGTGCCACCCCTGGGCACATGGTCCCGGGCTGTATAATAAAGCAGGCTGAGCAAGCCATGAGAATAAGCCAGTAAGCAATGCTCTTCCATGTCCTTTCTTCAGTTTTTGCCTTTGGGTTTCTGCTTTGTTTGAGTTCCTTCTTTGGTGTCCCTCAATGATGTATTGTGAGCAGGATAGTAAGCCAAATAAACCCTTTTCTCACTGACTCAGTTAGGGTTTCCATTGCTGTGAAGAGACACCATGACCAAGGCAACTCTTATACAGGCAAACATTTAATTAGAGCTGGCTTATTGTTTCAGAGGTTTAGTCCATTATCATGGCAGCAAAGCATGGCAGCATGCAGGCAGACATGGTACTGGGGAAGTGGAGAGTTCTACAGCTTGAACTAAAGGCAGCCAGGAGGAGACTGTCTTCCACAGGCAAACAAGAGGAGGTTCAATTTCCACACTGGGTGGAGCTTGAGCATTAGAAGACCTCAAAGCCTGCCTATTCAGTGACATACTTCCTCTAACAGGGCCACACCTTCTTTCTTTTTTTTTAAAGATTTGTTTATTTTATGTTTGTGAGTACACTGTAGTTGTCTTCAGACACACCAGAAGAGGGTGTCAGATCCCATTACAGATGGTGTGAGTCACCATGTGGTTGCTGGGAATTGAACTCAGGACCTCTGGAAGAGCAGTCAGTGCTCTTAACTGCTGAGCCATCTCTCCACACACACCCCCAAGGCCATACCTTCTAATAGCCCACTTCCCATGGGCCAAGCATATTCAAACCACCACACTCCCCAAAGTGCTTTTGAGTATGATGTCTCTCAGAGCAACAGAAAACAAACAAAAGCAGTTACCAACAAAAGCCAGAGTATGATTTCACCAAAGTCTAAATTGGTAGAACAAATGAGTTTATTGGGCTTACAAAGTACAGATGTGGTGTTGCTTACAAGGATGTGGATGACCTCCAAAGCAGCTGCATTACCAGAAAGTGTCAGGCCAGCTTGGATGCCAACCTCCCCATAGCTGCGTAGATGGAGTGCCCACCCACCTCCACTTAACCTATATGCTATACTCTAGCTTCCTGATGACACACATAATTGGGGCAAAATTACATACAATTATCAGGGAGGCACAGAAGGGAGTCTCTGAGAAGAGCAGAGAGCACAAAGAACCTCCCCACCCCTCCTATGAGGCAATGTTAATAGTCAGCAGGCTTGATTTTGAGGGTCTTTTGCATAGATACAGCTACTCAGTGTCCTCTATTCTGCTTGGAAGACAACACTATACAAACCATAATAGAAAACCCTCCTGTTCCCATGGCTGACCAGGCTACAGCCAGGACTTAAGTATTTGCCAAATGCATAACAGCTGAGAGCTCTTAGCAAGCATGTAACCCCTGGTCCTCCTTCCCTCCACTCTTGCAATTTAATTTCTCAGGTTTGCCTACTGGTGTTGAGTTTACTTTCAAGTTCATTTTAAATAGACCACATCCTTTGCACCACAATGAAGACAAGATCTAGCACATAAGGAGTTTTTCCCCCTCACTGTAACAAATTCCTGGGAGAAACAATAAAAGGAGGAAAGACTTATTTTGGCTCACAGTTTCAGGGGGTTCCATTCATGGATTTCTTTGAGACCCTTGCTTTCCTGGCAAGGTTGAAACTCCACGGAAGAAGGTCATGACAAAGTAGAGCTTCTCACTTCCTGGCACCAAGTAAGCAAACAAGAGTAACAGGAAGTGATTAGGAACAAGATATTTTTTTAAAGACACACCCCACCAACTTACTTCCTCTAACCAGGCCCTAACTTCCTGAATTTCACCACTTCTCAACAGTCTATTCAAATTTTGAATCTAGCAATGGGTTCAGGCATTTCCTACTGCCTACCAGTCACAACTGAGCACATGAAGGATAGCTATGCTTGAGGCCCAACACAAAAACTGCAGACTTACTTAAAACATTGTGGGATTTGTGTTGTTGTTTCATCAAACTTTTATAACTTTGATTTCAGTTTTTGAGCAGGAACTCTGTGGATCACAGTTGATATCATCATGCTTCATCGAATGTCTTGCTGTTGATTAGGTCAAGTCCTTCTGGACTCACTGTGTCTGCAAAGGCCCTCTCTGACACACCCAGAAGTGTAATATACTAATCTCCACGGTGTCCCTCAATCCAACCAAACTGACTATGAAAATTAACCATCAGACCTGGTCACTATCCTGAGGGAGGAAACAGTTTATATAGTCAGTCAGTTAAAGACACCTTGTTTCACACATAAAATGTACAAAATTAAGCAAATTACACAAAGATAGCTCTTCATTCTTTTTCTCTCCTCTTTTTCTCCCTGTGTATCATAACAGGATGCCTTCACAGACTTGGTCCAGCAGTCATGGCACATAGAGACCAATACAGAGGTATCCAGGTCTGTGGTAATAGTAAGTAATAAAGCCAGGAGCGCACACACATGCAGTAGATGAAGGAGAGTATAGTCAGAGGACCCTCATCTGAGAGTCCATCTATCATGTCTCAGTCCTCTCCCCACAGCTGCAAATGATCTTGGGAAATGCTACTCTCTATAGAAATTGTAAGATTAACTGAAGTCAGGACTCCATGAGGTTGCCATCCCCAGTGGAGTGGGTCTTTGGTGATGTAGCTGCTATAGGGGTCACCCATGTTCCTATAAGTAACCCCCCATTCATGCTCTGTAAAAATATCCCAATAAACTCATCGATCTCACCGTGTTGGTTAGACTTGGGAGAAATTGTACTTTGGACAGTTGTAAGTGCTCATCTGGAATAAATAGGCATTTGTTTACGTCTCCCCGGGAAATGTTAACATAATACTCACCAACTTAGGCTGCCATTGTTTTAAATTTGTCCTTTTCTCCCCAAGCAAACGAGTTGTTTGTCTTAAAGATCGCCAGGCCCTGCGGTGTAACGCACCTGTCCTCTCGACTCCTTTGTGTCGGCACCTTTGCAGCCAGGAGCCTTACGCCCCTGCTCCCCACTAAAGAACACGTTCTTGAATGGAACTTGACAGACCAATTCAGTTCAATCCACAGGCGTTACATTTCTATTCAGGAAATTTATGCCTCTCTGTCCACAATTAAGAAGGAAATATGGACCACATACCTGCCTCCTGTGTGCTACAACAGCAGGAAACATAACCATGGCTGGCTCAAAATGGAAAGACTTAGCAAGCTGAGATCCAACATTCATATCATAAGCAATGGATTTGCTCTTCTGCTCTGGCCTGTGTGGGTCCAAAAGGTCACAAGAAAAACACTTAGGCAGATTGTCCTTTTGAGTAAGATTTGTTAGAAGAGTCATTAACGTCATAGATAGAGAATGACATGGTAGGGGGCTCTAAGGAGAGTTCAGCCCATGAGACAAAGTGTGGGGGGGTCACCTCTTATAAGTTTTAGAGAGAGTGGGGAGCATCCTTTTCATGTAGCTGATGAGTAGCCCATAGTATGTACTTGTCGTCGGGCTGTCTCTGGTTCCAGGGTAGGGAAGGAGCAAGGCCCTTTATTAATGCGTGTCCTTTGATAATGGGATATGGTGCTTGTAGACCCTGATGGTTGCAGCGATTTTCAACCTCCCTAACTCCGCAGTCCTTTAATACAGTTCCTTGTGTTGTGGTGACCCCCCAACCATACAATTATTTTCATTGCTACTGTAATTTTGTGACCATGAAGAATCATAATGCAAATATCTGATATGCAGAATATCTTATATTCAAGCCCTGTGGGGGTCACAACCCACAGGTTGAGAACCACTGGTTTAGGCTCTCAGCCGGTCTAGGGTTGGTAAACTTCTTTTGTGGAGAGAGGATTAGAGGCTCACAGGCAGACTCACAGCCCCTCTAAGGGGAGAGCGATAAAGCTGAGGCAGTTGAATTTGGCCTGAGTAACTCCCAGTTCAAACTGAACTCCCAGCTCTGCCCTGTTCTTCACTTCAGACACCTCTAAGCCATCCACCTCCCACAGGAAGGGGAAAACTGAAAGCCAGAAGTAAGCCAATGGAGAGATTAAACTGCCAGTGCGGTCCTTACCTGTAAGGTACTACCTATTTAAATATGTCATTAGCAGGCTGGGATGTAGCTCAGCTGGTAGAGTGCACAGCATGCATAAAGATCTGGGTTCTAGACCCAGCACTAAGTCTAGCATGGTAGGACTGTAATCCCAGCACTCTGGAGGTAGAGGCAGAAGGATCATGAACTCACGGTCTTCACTGGCTGCATAGTGAGTTTGAGGCAGCCTGGACTATATGAAACCCTGTCTCTGAATAAATGAATGTATGAATGAATGAATGTGTCATTAGCACCCTGTCATTGCCCTCCAAATTCTTTTGTCTGGCATTCTACAAACTCAAAAATCATGACTAAAGACAGAGACAGACAACAATTGTGCAGACTGCCCTCTAAGCAAAACTGGTTTTTTGTGCTTATGAAAACCGCAGAGGATGACAGCTCCCCTGGCCAGCAGTGTGCTGAGGCCTCCTTGTCTCTTGTTCCTCTCCCCTCCCCCTCCCTTGTCTGGGTCATGTTTCAAGTGTTCTCAGTTACTGTGGCTCCTTGCCTGCGAATGTTAAATATTCAGCAATCTTTGGGCTCCTTACTGCTTTTGTGCAAATAGGTTGGCTCTGAGAAAGGAACAAGCTGATCTGAACTAAAGGGAGCAGCACAGCAAGCAAGCAGGAGTCAACAGTTCAGATGGAAGTTGAAAGGGAGGAAGGCTGCCTACTCAGCAAGACAGGAATACCACAACCCAGCACAGCACGGGAGGAAGAGGTACAACCCTGTGGAAGACAGTGCAGACAGCGCCAAGAGCTTGAGCTGCGCAAGCAACCTGCTGGGAAAGGAATCCTTCAGGGCCCTGGGCAAATCAGAATCTCTGGTGGGCTTGGAGTCCTCCAAGGGAAAGGTGTTTGGATCAACAGTACAGCGCTATTGGTGCAGATTAAACTAAACGAGGCATGTGCTTGGCTCAGTAAATAAAAGCTCTGATTAGTAACCAAAACACGCTGCTAAGGGAAGACCTGAAAATTTCCAAAGTCAGCTTTCCTCGGTAGATGGGGGTTTTAAAACGGGAGTTCCAAAGGGTTATCTAGGCGTATGTTTGTATGTATAGATAGATATAGGTATGGTACATAGATGATATAACTAAAGGTATTGATAATATGGGAACAGGTAGGAATATAAAAATAGAGATGGGTGATAGCGTTATAAAGATACAGATGCCTGTAGAGATGAATGATAATGAGATATATAGATGCAGAGATGGATTACATATAGAACTAAAGAGATAGAGATGATGATGATGGTGATGATGGTGATGATGATGGTGGTGGTGGTGATGTGTGTGTGTGTGTGTGTGTGTGTGTGTGTGTGTGTGTGTGTAAACAATGATTGCCAAAATAGGACTCTTAAATAATAGAATATTGACTAGTGTGTTTATGACTTTTCTTACTGCTTTGACTGCATGACTGTGAGGCAGCTTCTCACATTGCATCTGCAATCAGGAAGACGAGAGATGAATGTTAGTGCTCAGCTCACCTCCCCTTTTCATTCTGCCCAGGACCCCTGTCCATGGGATGGTGCTGCCCACAGTCAGGGTAGGTCTTCTCTCCTCTACTAAACTGCCCTAGAAATAGTCTCAAAGACATGCCCAGAGCTGTATGTCCTAGATTATTCCAGACACTATTCGGTTGACAACAGAGATGAACCATCGTAGTTACTATATGCCAGATATGACATGAGACCCTTCATCGTTAAAATACCCTATGAGATGATAACAAGGGGCCCATTTCACAGATGGTCATTTGCGACTCAGAAGTAACTCACATCTATTATCCGCAGAGCCAGGGGACAACTTTCAGGCTGCCTGACACTCCCAGGCACACCACATAGCCCCCTGTCTTAGGGAGCAAAAGCTACAGTATACAAATTGTAATATCCATGCAGCTGGGGAGACCTGTTTCTAGAAGCCAAATATATGCAGCAGTGAACTTCTGTTCACAGAGATGGAGTCCTTCTTGTTAAAGCTGCTTGGCCATGCTAGCATCAAATGAAATCCTACAGAACTAGCCAAATCCCCGTGAGACATCCTCAACAAAATGATTAGGACTCCCTGTTCCAAGCTATGACCTCTCACTAGAGCACAGGCACAGACAATGAACCTCAAAAGTGGGCACCCTCTCAAAGAGCAGCCACTCACCCAGCCTAATTAGCTTCCTGTTACCTCAGAAGCTTCTCCTAGCCATGCCCCACCCCTGCAGCCCAAAGACTGAGAACCAGCGTGCAATCAGCTGAATGAAGTGCCTTGGCTCCTCAGCATCGTTCCCTGTGCCTACTCAGGTGAGGTCACCACAGCTGTCACAGCCAAAGCACCTTCTGACAGAGGAAAGGAAGAGCTGCTGTGTCCTGTCCATGTGGAGGGAGGGGCAAAGGAAGAGGACAGAAAGGGAAGAAGAGAGAGGGGAGATGGAAGAAAGAAGGAAAGAAAGAAAGAAGGAAGGAAGGAAGGAAGGAAGGAAGGAAGGAAGGAAGGAAGGAAGGAAGGAAGGAAGGAAGACAAGATCCCAACCCACATGAGGGAATCTGTTTCTAGTCTGAGAGGCCGGCCTCCTTTCCTCTGAGGAGGACAATCTGCTGATAGCTACAGAGAGTCACTCTGGTCTAGCAGGTGTTCTCACAAGTACTTGGGAGGCCCTTGGCAGGAGGGTATAGTTCACTGGTCTCCCAGACTCAATTTGATTCCATACAAGACTATTCCCTAAAGCATTCTCTATCAAGGAATGGGGGAAAACTCAGAGCCCTTAAGGACTGGAGGCACTGGGGCAATAGTTCAGTCATAAAGGACTTACCACACAAGCATGAGGGTTCGAGTTCAGCTTCCCAGCATCTAAGAATCAGAAAAAAATTAGGCACCCTTTGCCTAGTGGGGGTGTACCGGGAAGTAGAGACAGAAGGATCTCAGGGCCAGCCTATCCTAATTGGTAACTTCTGGGTTCAGTGAAAGAGCCTGTCTCAAAATATGAGGCCGGGAGCTACTGAGAAAGATGCTTAATACTGACCTCTCTCCCACCACCCCCGGCACATTTGTGCTCGAGCGTGTGCACAACACGCATACACACACGCATACACACACACATGCACCTATACACACACCACCAAGCACACGCACATGTATTCACACACATACTCAAAGCATTAATTTCAGTATCATCTGCTTTGCTTCAGTTTATAAATAGTTATAACTAGTAGTTGGGGCTTTAAAAGGTTTTTCTGTTGCTTCTTATTGTGTGGTTTGTTTGGGTTTTTGTTGGTGTTCTTTATTTTTTTATTATAAGACAGAGAGGGTGTCCTTATACCATCTCTTCAGGTCTGGAACTCATTATGTCGCCCTTTGATTTTCAATCCTCCTCCTCCATCCTCCTGAACGCTCCATGTTTCTCAGAGGAGGAATTTTCTCTCTCTCTCTTTCACACACACACCCAGGTCGAGGGCAGCATCCAGCATTGAACTACGTTCATCAGCCATATTGAACCCTGTAGGACTGTGAAAGGCAGCCTGGTTCCTGGTTCAGCTAAGACTAGAAATCCTGGTGACCCTAAAGGGACGGAGGAAGGCATTTCGTCTCACTCTTGGGAACCAGGCTCTTGGCCCGAGACCACAGCTGTCCATATATTTGTGGCCATCAGTCATGTAAGGGTAATGCCCCAAGTCCCTCCACAGGTAGAGGATGTGACCTATGGTCACATAACCTCAAGACAGATCTCCATTTTAATGAAGTACCTAAAGGCTTGTAGGACTTAGCCAATTAACTCCCCTTCCCAGACACTCCTCCCTGCAAAAGGTATTTAACCTCAGGCCCGCCCTGAGAAGTGGGATATGGTTTTACTCATCCACTTCTCACCATGACAATAAATGCCTTAAAACCATGGACTGTCTCTCTTCATCGGGATCCACCATGGGGAGCAATGGAGAAGGCTTTCGCCTAAAGAGCCGCTACCTAATCTCCCGTAGAAGGCAATTCCAGTCATGGCTGTCACCTAGCCCAAGTCCAAGCCAAGCCAGCCACCACCACCAACAAGCCAAGGACTCTTTCCCTGTGGAACCAGTCAGAGCTCTTTTCCCCCTCAGCCCCAGGCTAGATCCAGCCCGCAGGCCCCCACTCCATTCTCAGCTCTTCTGCAGCATCCAGCAGTGCTTGAGCGCCTGAGAATCAGATGACCCTGGCCTTCTTGCAGGCCCAGAGACCCCCAAGCCAGCTCCAGCTATCCCCGGGACCTGAGACTGGCTTCCCTACTCCCGAAGCTGTGTCCCGTGGCCTCCCCATAGTTCAACACCTGCCCGGCGACAACATGGAGTAAGCAAAGTCAAATTCCTGAGTTCTGCCTCCCCGAGTGGCTGAGCCCTGTGGCAGAACAGATGCAGGACCCCACTAACCCTACAGAACCCATTCGTTCATGTGCCTGAGTCTACGCTAAAACATGTGACTTTGCCCAGAGTTCACTCTTAGCTGGTACTTTAGAGGTATTCTCCCAAGGTTGGCTCAGAAGAAGGTTTTTTCAGCCTGTGAGTCCAAAAAAATAAATAAATAAAACAAAACCTCTTGGATTCAAGCCGGAATGTGCACAAACTCATCTTGGAGAAAACTGTGGCTTCCAGGCTCTCTCCCTCTGCGCTACTGATAAAAAATGTTTTTAATTCTCCTGGGAAGATGAGTCAAACGAAGAGGAGAGGCATAGCTTGGAAATAACTCGTGAGGATTCTGTCAGAATCTCTAACCAAAACAACTCTGGTCACCAGCAGAGGCAGGAGCATGGCCTCTTAGAACATGAACAGAGAACCTTCAGCCAGGATAGCATTAGGTCTGCTCTGCACTGCCAAGGCTAAAAAAAAAATGGACAGAGCAAGAAGATCTGAGAAGATACAGTCTAGATGGAGGAATCTTAATCAGAGCAGGCACATGCTCAGAATGGCCATGGGACTCACTAACCCGGCTGGGTGGACCGGAGAGGTCCAGAGGCAGAAAGGACAATAAAAGTGAACATTAGAGCTATCACTGACGGTAAGAACGAGATGCTACTGAGAGTCTGCAAACAAGTTGGAGGGAAGTTTAAAGACTTGGTGATCCTGTAAAGGTAAGACAGTGCTAAAAGAGACAAGTTTTCCTCTGTCCCAGAAAAATAACAGTCCTCAGGAAAACTGGAATCAGGACTCTCTGGGGAAAAAACAAAAAACAACAACCAACTGGAAGCCAAAGGTTGATATTTCCAAAAAGTGCCAGAGAAACTCCTTGACCTCGAGGTAAAAAGAAAATTGTCTGTGGCCCAACCAACTACAGACGTAATGCCAGCTTGAAAGGTGATATTAAAAAAAAAAAAAAAGATTATAGCCAATGTATTGGCAGGTTTTGTGTCAACTTGACACACAAGCTGGGGTTATCACAGAGAAAGGAGCTTCAGGTGAGAAAATGCCTCCACGAGATCCAGCTGTAAGGCATTTTCTCAATTAGTGATCAAGGGGGGAGGGCCCCTTGTGGGTGGTGCCATCTGTGGGCTGGAAGTCTTGGGTTCTATAAGAAAGCAGGCTGAGCAAGCCAGGAGAAGGAAGCAAGCCAGTAAGTTACATCCGTCCATGGCCTCTGCATCAGCTCCTGCTTCCTGACCTGCTTGAGTTCCAGTCCTGACTTCCTTTAGTGATGAACAGCAATGTGGAAGTGTAAGCTGAATAAACCATTTCCTCCCCAACTTGCTTCTTGGTCATGATGTCTGTGCAGGAATAGAAACCCTGACTAAGACAGCCAACACCTCTACTCGAACAGCTGGCCAGCTCAGCTCCCTGCCTCTGGCTTAGTGCACTGTGCCCACCCTAGCTGGCCTTGACACCACAAGCACCAGTCTATCCAAAGTGTGAACATGATCCCAGGCCATGGCCCTTGGCCCACATTCCATGGCAGGTGTATCAGTATTACCCAAGTTTTTTCGGGTCAGATCCTAAGCCCTAGCAGCCAAGAAGCTAGGCTCAGCTGCTCACCATTAAAGACAAATTACTAGTGAAAAGAAGAGAAAGACTCGGAAGAGGGACAAAGACAGAGTTCCAGTGACCATAGAGGTTCCTCTTCACCCTGACCTGGGTTGCAGGTTTAAATATGCAAGAGGTTGGCAGAGCAGAGCAGGAGAGGATGACTCCACAGTTTCTAACATTTGTTAATCTGGCAGAAGATCCAGGTTTGGTTCTCAGCTCCCACATGTTGGCTTTTAAAACTGCCTGCAACTCAATTTTGAGAGCTTCTTCTTTTGGCCTCCGTGGGCGCCAGGCATGCATGTGGTGTATACACATACATGCAGGCAAACACTCATGCAGGTAATATAAAAAATGCATTTAACAAAAAGAGGTTTGCATGGGTGAGCAGTCTTTGTCCAGGTGTTGTCACACCTGTCACTAACCCGCCCTTCTCTCAGCCTCTCTCTCTCTCTCAGGAGTCAAGCAAGTTGTCAATACTGTGTGAAGTATCTTCCTGAGACAAGTTCTGCCTCTGGGGGGGCCAAAGCCCTCTCCAGCCCTTTCCTTCCCCTAGCATTAATATTTGAGGGGAAATTCTAGTTCCCTGGGGTCCATCATCTCAAAAGTCTGATAGCCAAACGGAGGAGCATGAGTGTTCTGTTAAAATAGCTTCGTTTGACCCAAGGTCACTGATCTCCATTCCCTCCCCAGGCTCACCTCAGCATCCTCCCCTGCTGCTCTGGTCCTTGTCCAACCCTTCATCCCCCATCCCCGGTCCTGCTCAAGTGTGGATGCTCTTTACTCCATCTTTAGGTTTCATTTTCAGGGGTCACCTCTCTCCCTAAGCCTAGGTTGAGGGGGTCTCTTCTGCCTGCCCCAACATCATCTTCAGCCTCCTAGCTCTGTAGCGCCAACTACACAGGTATGGTGCACTAGTTTCAGTTGCTGCAGTTGGGGGCATCTGAGTCCTGTGCCCTACAGCAAGAGCCATATCTTTTCCACAGCGACATCTTAAAAATGGCATTTAGCTTGGCCTGGCTGAATGTGAGCACTTGGCAAATATTTGACTGGAGAGAAGATAACCTCAGAGCCTCCCTGTGCTGACACTTCTCACAGGAGAAAAGGTCAAAGGTCCAGAAACACAGCTGAGGGGGTAGGGGTGGGGGATGGAAGGGTGGGGGAAGACTTAGCTGCTTGTTCCAGCCATTCAATTTTCTTGCCATGTCCTCCGGGTCCTCACAAGATGAGTGCCTTTAACAATTCTCTGTTCCCATGATCAGTCTATGTGGGACCATTTCTGTGATTATTATTATGTTCTTTTAAAATGGAAATGTTATGCACAACCTGAGGATCTGAGTTTAGTCCCTAGAACCCAGGTAAAACCAGTACACAACAGCACATGATCCCAGCATTCTTGTAAGAGGCAGGAAACAAAGTCCAGAGAACCGCTGGAAGCCCACATGGGTAGCCTGGCATACCCATAGGTGGATATGAAGAGACCCTGCCTCAAACTGGATTGAATACAAAGACTGGCACAAGAGTTTGCTTTCCAATTCCACATGCACAGCATGGAACACACACCCCCAGACACACGGACACCCAGACACACGGACACACAGACACGGACACCCAGATACACAGACACACAGACACACAGGCTGAGTGTGTATTTGAAATCTCAGCACTAGGGAAGCAGAGACAGGAAGATCCCTAAAGCTTTCTGACTAACCAGCTCGGCACAGTTAGTGAACCCCAAGTCCCAATGAGATGCCCCCCCAAAAAAAACAATGTAGACAGCAAGGAGTGATACCTCAGGATGACCTCTGATCTCTATATAGATATGCACCCATATGCACAAACATGTTCCCATACATGTCTGAAAACACACATATAAACACACCTGCAATTACACGCACAAATAAGTAAAATAGTAAACAAATAATAAAAGTTGAGGTAGAAGAAGATTTTACACTATAATTCACACTGAACACCCCTAATCTGAACATCAGAATTCTGATATGCTCCAAAATCCAAAAGGTTTTGGGGTCTCACATAACAGATTTCAGAACATTTTGGAGTTTAGATGTCTATAGTCAGGATGGTCAATCAGAAAAGTCTATGCAAACATTCCAGCCCCATCCCCAAAGGCCCAAACCCAAACACTTCTATCTTCAAGCATTTCAGATAAGGTTTTCTTGTAACTGCTTCACCAGGAATTCTACACTGGAGGAAAAGGAAAGGCAGAAAACCCAGAAAGGGAGCTTGTCTCCCAGGAAGAGATTTCACACAGTTCTAATAAATTGTCAGAGTACCTTGCCGGAGAGAGACTCATGGGCTGGTTGGTGATGGGTGAGACCAGACCACAGCTTGTTAGTCTTGCAAATCTCTTGACCTCTATTTAAACCTAAACTTTGTAACAAGACTCTGAAGATGGACTTGGGAAGTCACTGAGCTTTTCTTCCTCTTCCCAACATTGAATAAGTCTTTTGCTATAGTTCTTACTATTGCTTGTCTCTGATTCCAGAGTGAGAATAGATAGCGGAGCCCAGGCTTTTGTCCTAAAACGTTGAAGACACGTGTATTTCTCAATGAAGAAATAGCAGCCAAAGCTCAAACCTCTCATTTAAGCCCCCAGGTGGTCTTCCCACACATCTGAAGCTTAGCTCGAGGACTGAGACACCCCAAATTCTGGAGACATAAACAATGGGTGGTGTTAGGCAAGCACTATACCTCCTGGGCTATGTACCCAGCCCCCCAAGTTTCACTGGTACCCAGAGATGGACCTGCAGGATGCCCTTCTGAGGATGCCTTTCCTCCGTTCAAGGAAACCGGCAAGTCAGCTTCCCACACTGATGACCGATCTCTCTCTCTCTCTCTCTCTCTCTCTCTCTCTCTCTCTCTCTCTCTCCTTTAATTAATTAATTTATTAATAATTTATTAATTCTTTTACTTATTCACTTTACCTCCCTCTCACTGCCTCCCACCCAGTCACTCCCTCCCACAATCCTTCCCCCACCCTCCATCCCCTTCTCCTCTGAGCAAGTGGGGGCCCCCTGGGTATTTTCCCCACCCCACACTCCCCCACCCCACACTCCCCCACCCCCCACCCCCCACCCCCCACCCCAGCTCCTGGCACTTCAAGTCTCTGTGAGGCTAGGCTCTTTCTCTACCACTGAGGCCAGACAGGGCAGCCCAGCTAGAAGAACATATCCATGGACAGGCAACAGCTTTTGGAATGGCCCCTGCTCCAGTTGTTCAGGACCCACAGGAAGGTCAAGCTGCACATATGAGCAGGGAGGCCTAAATTCAGCCTGTGTGTGTTCTTTGGTTGTCGGGTCAGACTCTGAGAGCCCCAAGGGCCCTGATTAGTTGACTCTGTTGGTCTTCCTGTGGAGTTCCTATCCCCTTTTGGGCCCACAATCCATCCCATCTTCTTCCATAAGAGTCCCCAAACTCCATCCACTGTGGCTGTGGGTGTCTGTATCTGTCTGTGTCAGCTGCTGGGAGGAGCGTCACAGAGGACCACGTGCTCCTGTCTGCAAGCATACCAGAGTATCATTAATAGTGTTAGGGATTGGTGCTTGCCAATGGGATGGGTCTCAAGTTGGGATCCTTCTTTTAATGTGGTTTGAGGCCAACCTTTCTGTCGCTGGAGAGGTTCCTTTTGTGTAAGAGGAGCATTATGTTGATGGTCCTAAAGGTGACCATAAACTAAGAAGATGAGGCAGGGCAAACTTTCTCATGGCTCTAGAGTTTCCCTTTTCTCGAGCACAAACAAGAGTGAAGATCAAAGCCATTCACTGATTGCCTCCCAGCGTGTTAAGTTTAAATGTGCTAAGAAATGTCAAGTACCCTGATTGAAATGTAAAATGTCCCAGCTGAGCTCACACAGTCACAAACTGATGGGGCTTTTTAGGAAGAGGAGACTTGAACCTTAGGAAGCTGAGCCTCTCACCACAGGAAGTAGGTCACCAGGACCTAAACCTTCAGGCTTAATAACTAAGTTCCATTTTCTGTTCACCATCTGTTTCCTTGGTGCAGAATCAAGGTGGCAAGCCGTGCTCCTGCTCCTGCCTGTGTCTCCGATGCCTGCTCCCAGGTCTTCCCTCTGGAACTCTGAGCCGAAGTAAGTCTTTCCTCCTTTAAGTTGATTGTGGTTCATAAATTATGGGAAGCACAAAACTGTAAAGGGTCACAGAGCAACACAAAAGAAACACCTAAATGGTTCTGGAGTGGGAAAAATTACTGTGAGCTCATTCAGATAGGGTTGTTCCTTGAGTCCCTTACCCTTCCTCTGTGTTCCTTCTGTGCACCTCAGAAGGGCATCCTGCAGGTCCGCTTCTGGATGCCAGTGAAACTTGGGGGACTGGGTACATACCCCAGTTGGTAGAGTACTTGCCTAACACCACACACACATGAGGCCCTGGGTTCCATCCCCAGCACCACATAAACAAGGCATGCACTTTCACCACCATATTAGAATGCAAGAGGATCAGGAGTTCAAGGTCATCCTTGGCTATATGGTGAGTTTGAGCCCAGACTAGGCTACATGAAACCCTGTCTCCAGAAAATAACATGTTTTTGGTTTTTGGGTTTTTTTAAAATAATTCAGGATTCTACATTGGAAATTTTATTACAGTTGGTTTTGCTTTTGTTTTTAAACTCACATGATTTCCAAAAGCAGATTTTTTCTGTATCTATTTTGGTACTGACATCATCAAGAGAGAGAGAGAGAGAGAGCGCCAAAATAATCACACACACACACACACACACACACACACACACACACACACCTCAAAGCATTATTTATAAATGAATAGGGGGCAATAAGATAGTGTCTTACTGTATAGCCCAGGCTAGCCTGGAACTCAGGATTTTTCTGTCTCAGTCCCCCAGCTTCTGGGATGACAAGACTTGGCCGTTACCCCAGATAGTCAAGATTTTCTTGATGAAGGCCAGTTCATCCTCACTGTGTTTGGGATGCAGAACCATTCCGTGCTTGCTTTACAGAGTCTGAATGATGGATTAGAAAAGCTACGACAGGGCGGACGAAGACAGGGTGGACTAGGATGAAGTTAGCAGGCCTGTTTCCCAGGCAAGCTTATGTTTGCTTTCTTGTTGGTTTGATTCACTTCAGCTCACAAAGTCCTCATCAACTGGCTTTTTTACATTTGAGTAGATTACAATGTGTTTATGGGTCTGAATCCTTCCAAGACAGTATCTAATTGGGCTCACCACACAACAGCAGGGGAGTCTCATTATCCTGATTTAACAAAGGAAGGCACTTCCTGCAGAGAAGTTAAAGGACTGGCTCCTGGCCATCACATTGAATCTAATCACCACTGTCTTTGGCACAGTCATCATCACCGTTCATTTTTATCATGCTAGCAATGCCTCTCTTCCAGGAGCCCTGGGATTAATAGACCTTCTGCATAACTGTCTCTCAAAAACCTACGTAGGTAATGAAATAAATATTTATTAAACTCAATGCTGTGGGCCATCCCCTTCTTTCCTGGCACCAGTCACAGAGGTAGCTGCTTTCTACAGGCATCAGAATTCTCATGAGTCCCCAGGGGCTGGAGAGATGTCTCAACAGTTAAGATCGCTTGCTGCTCTTGCAGAGGAGCTGTGTTCAGTTGCCAGCACCCACATCAGGTGACTCACAGCTGCTCAAACCCTCAGCAGCTGCTCCTGAGGACCCAGTGCCCTCTTCTGGCCTCAGTTAGTTCCTGCACACATGGACACACAGACACTTACTTATAAATAAAAATAAAAATACATCTTTTTTAAAAGAGGACCAGGAAGCCAGGTGGCAGTGGCACCTGCATTTAATCCCAACACTTGGGAGGCAGAGGCAGGTGGATCTCTGAGTTCAAGGCCAGGGGACAATTCAAGACCCACATTGTGATGCTCAGCACTGGTTATGGGGAAAAAAAGCAACCAAAGCCCCTGCCACATGGTGGTTTCCAGCTATTCTAGGTTCATGTCATGAAGGAGCCAGAATTTCTCTGATCTCTCACAGTATTTTTTTCCACTAAGGTCACTGTGGAAATAACAGCCCAGGACGATTAGGGCCAGCACTCTCGATGCTGGTTTGACCAGAGAAGAAAATGAAAAATTGGCTTATATGTATGTTTTATTTGTGCTTAAGAGAAAAACCACAAAGCAGGAGGCAGTGGCTAATACACATCTGTAATTCTAGTACACCAGAGGTGTGATATTAACAGAGGATCAGAGTTCAAGGTCATGCATGGCCTCAGCTAAAGGAAATTTGTTTGAAAAACAAACAAATAAACAAACCAAGAACCCAACTATTCATCAGGGCTAGGGATGCGGCTCAGTGGTAGAGTGCTTTCCTAGCATCCAGAGCCAAGCAAAGTGGATGTGCAAGCCTGACATTCAAGCACTCTGGAGTCAGAGGCAGGAGGATTGATCATGTGATACATGAATGTAGCTGATCATGTGATACCTTCGCCCCTCTCTTTTTCTTATCTCTTATCTCTTCTAAAAAAGAATAAGGCCTGGGGTGTGAGAGCATTGCTTTATTGCTTTGTAGGGTTGTCCCACTCATTCATTCATTCATTCATTCATTCATTCATTCATTCATTCATATATTTGCTAAGGGGATGTTTCATGTAGCTCCAGGTGGATGGAACATGACCAGCCAGTTCATGCTCTTGCTGTTCCGTCTTCCTTGCCTTGATGACTTGCATTTGAATGCAAGCCACGGTAAACCTCTTCTTTAAGTTTCTTCCGACAGGATTTTGCTGCAGCAATGACAAAAGTAATCCACCTTCCTCCTAAGGAGGCTTACTAAATGCACAAGATCTGGCTGGGCCCAGGATCAGATTCTATGTGAATTATTCTTTTAACTGAGGAAGAATTGGGCATGGCAGCACACATCTGAAATCTCAGCAGTCAGGAGGATGAGGGAAGAGGATCTCTAGTTGAAGGCCAGTCTGAGCTACATTGCAAGGTTCAGTTGCATGTCGAAAATAACCAAGTGGGGCTTGGTGGTGAATCCCGGCAATCCCAGCATTTTGGAGGTGGAGGCTGACAGATCAAGAGTTCAAGGTCATCCTCTGCTGCATAGTGAGTTTCGGGGCTATGTGAGACCTTGTCTTATAAAGAAATAAAAGTAAATAAGAGCAAAATAGAAGACAGGGCAAGATTTGGGGAGGGGTAGCAAATGCATCCAAGTTACTGTCATTGTTCAATGTGTACCTCACAGCTGTTGATCCAGAAACATGGCCTATTTTTAGAAGTTCAGTCAGACCTAAGAGTGATGGCTTGTTTCTCAATAGAACTGAATTGAACTAGAACATAAAAGGTGTGGTAACATGGCTACCTAATTAGCATCGTGATTAGGTACTTTTGCCCCTGAAGCACAGTTTTATGCATGAGTAGTCAGAAGAGCTTTGTGGTGACAGGTTTTGAATGTCAACTTGGCAAAATTTAGAATCACCTGGAAGATACACCTCTCCTGAAGTCTTCAAGGACATTTCCAGGGAAGATTGACAGAGGAGGAAAGACCCACCCTCGAAGCGGAAGGGAACTTCCATCCCTTGACCCAGATATAAAGATCTGAGGAATTAGCAGTTTTCCCCTGCCTGCCTTCACCTCCTTCTGGGCAAACATGTCTGTGACTACTGCTGCCATCCAAGGTGGATGCTAGACTCCGTCTTCTTTGGCCTTCTAGTGTGACATGTGACAATGGACACTGAATACCAGTGACTCTCTGCGGATCCTCCAATCTTCTCTCTCCCATTTGGGACTGCCAGGCATCCCCTTCTGTGAGATGAGCAGCTATCAAGTTCTCAGAGTCTCTAGTGTGCAGACAACCATTGCTGGACTACCATGACCGTATTGTGAGCCAATCTAATAGATTTCCTTTGTAATCTGTGCTCATTCTCTTAGCTCTGTTTCTCTAGAGCAGTGGTTCTCAACCCTCTTAATGCTGGGACCCTTTAATACAGTTCCTCGTGTTGCAGTGACCCCCACCATAAAATCATTTTCATTGCTACTTCATAACTGTAATTTTGCTACTGTTATGATTCTCTGATATAAATATATGTGTTTTCTGATGGACTTAGGTAACCCTGAGAAAGGGTTATTCAACCACCCAAAGAGGTCTCTCGAGAACTGCTGCTCTCAAGAACCCTGCCTAATGCAGGCATAAAGACAAGGAAAGGAGCTGCATGTGGGGCCCCACGCCTTCAATACCAGCACTCAAGAGACAGAGTCAGGACAATAGCATTTGGGGGCCAGCCTAAGCTAGATAGTGAGACCCTATCTCAAAACTTCAAACAAAATGATGAGGAGTGGCCCAATGATTGACAGGGACCAGGCAGAAGGGGGAGGGGGTAAGGGCAGCTGACTGTTTAATGAATAGGGGCTTTTCTTTAGCGGGTGTGTGACACTAGATAGTGATGATGGGGCACAATGTGATAAATATACAAAATGCTGCTGAGTTGTATGCTTCACAATAGTTAAAATGGGGGCCGGAGAGGTGGCTTACCGTTGAGCACACACATTGCTCTTGCAGAGGACCAATGTTCAGGTCCCAGCTCCAATGTGGGGTAACTCACAACCATCTGTAACTCCAGCTCCAGAAGGTTTGTCACTCTCTTCTATCCTCTGTGGGTACCCTGAGCATAAACACATACACGTAATTTAAATTAAATCTTTTTTAAAAAGATATTTGAAAAGGGGGTAGCAAGATGGCTCAGTTGGCAAGGTGCTTGCTATAAAATCTCGACATGCACAACATTGCACGCTTGCAATCACGCACACACACACACACACACACACACACACACAAAATGAAGACCCACCCCCACGTAGTTTTGCCAGAAATCATAACCATGAGATCAACTAGAACAAGCTAATTTCAAACTGGTTCTGTATTAAATCCTTCAGTGCCAAATCTACCAGAAGACTTTCCTATAGCCTTGAGCCTGTATGTACCTCTAATGGGCTTGCCATAAATAAGAGACATAAAGTAGCAGTAATGAGCTTTGGAGGGGGGAACAAACCGAGCTAATTTACACCATAATCAAAATACCCAGGAATCTGCAACAATTGAAGAACTGATGCCAGTCTCTGTCGTCAGCACACCCGACTGTATTATTCCACATGTGAATGTAATTTCTAAATTGCAGTGTATAATGTGGAAGGGTGCACGATTTCTGAAAGGCGAAAAAAAGTATTTATGTTTCTCTGTGGCATTGCTCCCTGATGAGAGAAATCAAAGGGATTATTGGAACAGTGTATTACAGGACTCAGGAGCGGAACAGTTCAGAAAACGACTGTCATTAATCTTCACGCAGCCGAAGAGCGAAAGCAGAGGCGGGAGCCTTGTGTTTCCCACAGCCAAGAGGCCTGCCGACAGGCATCTCTACCCCAGAAACACCTGTCCTAAGGGCAGCCATTGACCAACTCTGGGAACAACGGCATCAGCCACTATGGGCGAATGAACCACCCACCAGACAGCTCTCCCCAAACCAAATCTGTCCCCACATATCTGACCAGTATGTGCGCCCTGCACACACATGTCCACCATCACCTAAGGGACAGAATCAAAGTTCTTGTGTTATCTATTTTTCTCATTGCTGTGACCCAAAAAGCAATGTAAGGAGCTGGGGACACGCCTCGCTTGGTCAAGCGCTTGTTGTGCAAAGCGTGAGGACCTGAGTTTAGATTCTCCCACTCCCATAATAAAAAGCCGGGCACAGGAGCACATCTATAATCCCAGGAATAATAATGACGCCTGCGCTGGAGAGACAGACATAGTCAGGCAGCATCTGGAGCTTGCTGGCCGCCCGGTCTAGCCAGGTTAAAGGAGAGAACTTGTCTTAAAAAATGAGGTGAATAGTGATGGAGGAAGACCCTACATCAACCTCTGGCCTCTACATACGTGTACACATTTATATGTGTGTATACACACACACACACACACACACACACACCAGAGAAAAGCAACTTAAGGATTTATTTTGGCTCACAGCTTCATGGTAAGGAACGTGGGTCTTCCACAGAGTGATAGGAACTTACATCAAGACTTCTTACATATGTGAAGTGGAAAGTTCGGGTTGTGTCATGTGACCTTTTTTCTGGAAAGTGTCACTTGAGAGGATTTTTTGCAGAAGCAGACACGTGGGAGGGTGTTTGCTAAGAACAGACACATGGTGTTTTTCTGGAGGTAGCCTGGGAGAAGGGTATGCGATGCTTTGCTAGAACAGACAGTGCACAATGCTGGGTGGCATTGGTACGCCTTACTATTCTTTGTTGGTCATTGCTTGTCGAGACTTCATAGAGAGAAATGCACCAGAAAACTTCTAGTGGTGTTCTGGCAGCTTTTGTTACTTCTGAGGATTCAGGCGATTGATTGGCAGAACCTTGTGGTTTCTCCTGGACTGACTGAACTGCTGATATCCTGACAACACAGATTGGATTTGTTCCAAAGATCTATCTCTATTTCCACTACCTCTGGCGGGTGGTGGGCTAGGAGGGAGGTTAAAGCATTTAAGAACCCTTATTAAAAGTAGGTTTTGAAAACTCTAAGCCTACACATATGGATGAATGAGGAAGCAAAAGAGAGACTGGAAGCAGTGTCCACAGTGTCCTACTTACACCAGCCAGGCCTCCACAATTTCCCTCAACAGACACTAGATTGAGACCAAATATTCAAACACATGGACCCATGGAGACGTTTCACATTGGGACTTAGCAATGGGATCTTGAAAAGACAGCTTCTAATCACCTCTGCCGAGGCATGCTTAGTCACTCCTACTATGGATTGGATTTATCCCTCAAGAGTCCTGTGTTGGAAGATTTGTACATGACATATCGGGAAGTGGTATATAGGGGCTTGTGGGAGGTCCCTAGGTCATATAGAGATAGTCCCTCATAGGGAATTGTGGTGGGGCTGAAGAGATGACTCAATAGTTAAAAGCAGATGCTGCTTTTACAGAGGAGTCAAGTTCAGTTCCCAGCACCCACATCAGGCTGCTTTCAACTATGGTAACTCCAGCTCTGGGAGAATCTGATGCCCTCTTCTGGCCTTTGCAGGCATTACACTCATACATGTACACAGAGGTATACGTGTAATTTTACTTTAATCTTTTTCAAAAATAAGATTTATTTTTATTTTTTGTGCATTGGTGTTTTGTCTGAATGTACGTCTGTGTGAGACTATCAGATCCCCTGGAACTGGAATTACAGTTGTGAGCTGCCATGTGGGTGCTGGGAATTGAACCAGTGTTCTCTGCAAGAGCTTGTAACCACTGAGCAATCTTGCCAGCCCTTTTTTGCCTACGTGTATGTCTGCGTGAGGGTGTCAGAACCTCTGAAAATGGAGCCACAGACAGCCGTGAGAGTCCATGTGGGTGCTGGTAAATAAACCCAGGTCCTCTGGAAGAGCAGCCAGTGCTCTTAAGCTCCGAGCCATCTCTCTAGCCCCCATTTTAATCTTTAAAAATAAAAAGAATGGGACCTGAAGCCCAGGCTTGTTTCCTTTTGTGTTTTCTTCAAACATGTTCTCTGAACAGTGATTCTACCAGGCATTTATTCCCCCTTGAAGCCTTCTTCAGAGCTGAACCCTCAAACCTCTGGACCTGTGAGCTAAGTAGACCTCTTTTCTTCATAAAGTTAGTGCACCTCGGGTATTTTATTATAGAAGAAAAAAAAAAAAAGAACTAGGTTAACTAAAGGGAAAACTCTACAGAAAGGTGTTGTCAAGTGGTTTTGGTTTTTACATTAAAATAATTATTTTTGCTGTGTATGTGTTTAAAAAAAAAAAAAAAAGAACTAATCCGGGGCCCCCTCCTACTGCCTAGATCAGATCACGTTGTATTTCACACAACAGAACTGTAGATATATTTTTGCATTTCCCATGCATTCCTGGGTACAGTGGTTTTGACTGGAAGTAATTCCGCCCCCTTTCTTTGTGCAGTGAGTAGAACTACTCAAATTCTTTGGGGCCAAGATCTTGAGTCTCAAATGCTGGGCACTGAGCTATAGCATCTTTTATTTCATTTCTATATTTTGGTTTCGCTTTGAGCTGATTGTCCTACACCCTGGTTCTTTTCTTTTCAAATAAGAAAGTGTATAACTTGGTTTTGATTTTACAAGAACTGACAGATGAAATACTTTAGCTTTTTAAAAGAGATGCTGGACTTTTAAGATGTTGAAAAAAAATTTTTTTCAAAACAGAGTTTCTCTGTGTAGCCCTGGCTGTCCTGGAACTCACTCTGTAGACCAGGCTGGCCTCGAACTCAGAAATCCACCTGCCTCTGCCTCCCAAGTGCTGGGATTAAAGGCGTGCGCCACCACTGCCCTGCTGATGTTGAAATTTTTAAAGATCGTGGGACTTTTAAAAGAGGATGGTGTTTTTGTGATATTATTAAGATCGTGGTAACAACAAAGGCAAAGGTTATAGCTTAACCCTGACGTGTTTGTATGACAAGCTGAAAAAGCTTGGGGAGTTCTAGCTAATTTTTATTGTCAACTTAACACAACACAAAGTCACCTGGGAAGGGGGACCTTCGACTGAAGAATGCCTAGATCAGCTTAGCCTGCAGCCATATCTGTAAGAGATTGTCTTCACTCATGGTTGACATGTCAGGGTCTGGGCTACTATAGGAGGCACCCTCCCTAGGCAAGTGGTCCTTGTATGTGTAAGAAAAATAGCTAAAATGAGCCAATGAGTGTTTCTCCACGGTGCTCGCCCTGTCTTCCCTCCATGATGGATTGTGACTGGAAATGTAAGGTGAAATAAAAGCTTTCTACCCCAAGTTCCTTTAAGTTGTGGTGTGATCACTGTAGCAAAAAGCAAAGCAGGATACTCAGGTGCTACAGTAACAAAAGGACTCATCCACCATCCCCTTGCGTCTCCTCGTTTTGCATGGCACTCAATAAGCATTCGGAAATATTTTAAGTTTTCTAAGTATGCCCCCATACAATGATTTTTTTTAAAGATTTATTTATTTATTTTATGTGTATGAATACACTGTAGCTGTACTCAGACACAGCAGAAGAGGGCATCAAATCTCATTACAGATGGTTGAGAGCCACCATGTGGTTCCTGGGAATTGAACTTATGTCCTCTGGAAGAGCAGTCAGTGCTCTTAACAGCTGAGCCATCTCTCCAGTCCCAATACATTGATTTTAAATGGGGGTAATTTCATTCCTTCCCACTGTGATAATACAGAGACTTTGGAGACTTTTCTTATTCTCCCAAGTATCATCTAGAGGCAGAGAATTCTGCTAGACAGTCTGCACTAGGCAGAACATTACCCACTCTCCCCAAAATGAACCCAAAATGTTAATAGTACCATTTTTTATTTAGAAAACTTTCCTTGGTAAATTACAACAATTGTCCCAAATGTTTACTCATTTGTAACAGTTAATATCATCATCTTGACAGAACTACCTAGGTTAATTCAGTCTGGGACCCCAGTCCAGGGGATATTGTCAGCCACATTTAAAATAGGGTTTTCCTTCTCAGTTAATACTCAGTGGAAACACCCTCATAGACACCTCACCAATGCCCTAGGTACACATTTTGCATGGGGTGGGGATGAGGACACATGTATGGATTTGTGTGTGTGTGTGTGTGTGTGTGTGTGTGTGTGTGTGTGTGTCCTCAGAAGCCATCTGTCTTAGGGTTTCATTGCTGTGAAGAGACACCATGACCAAGGCAACATTTACTTCGGGCTGCCTTACAGTTTCAGAGGTTCGGTCCATTATCATCCTGGTGGGAAGCATGGCAGCCTGCAGGCAGACGTGGTAGTGGGTAAGGAGCTGAGAGTTCTACATCTTGATCCAAAGGCAACCAGAAAGAGGCTGCACCACACTGGGTGGAGCCTGAGCATAGGAGATTTCAAAGCCCGCCTCCACAGTGACACACTTCCTCCAACAAGGCCACACCTCCTCCAATAATTCCACACCTCCTAATAGTGCCACTCCCCAAGGCCGAGAGCTCAAGCACAGGAATCTATGAGGGCCAAACCTATTCAAACCACCACACTATCCATTTTGTTTATTGAGACAGGGTCTCTCACTTGCCACATAAACAAGGTTGGCTGGCCTGAGAGATCCGGGGAGAGCACCTGCCTCTCTTCCCTCAGCACAAGAGTTATAAGCACATGCCATCACACCCTGCTTTTTCTGTGGGTTCCAAAGATCAAACTTAGGTCTTCATGCTTGTGAGGCGGGCACTTTACAGACTGAGCCATTGCATACCATAGAACACACATCAGAGAACAGCTTGCAGGAACTGGCTCTCTCTTTTTGTCACATGGACCCAAGGGATCAGGGATTGAACTCAGATCTTCAGACTTGGCAGCAGGTGTCTTAATCTGCTGAACTATCACACCAAGCTCTCACTAGATGCTTCTTAATCCAATCAAGTTAACAGTCAGAAGCAAGCATCTCAACAACCTGTTCGCCATTGCGTTCCTTACCTTCAGCTGTCACTAGACAGTGAGTTCCTGGAGAGCAAAGTCTCAAGCTTCTGGCTGCAAGGCCAAACAGTAACGAGAGTGGACATATTTATGGAATGCCAAGGAATGGACCAGAAATTGGGAAAAGGTGATTGCCAAGGGCATTTATTTATCAGCTTTGACTCTCCCACTGAAACGGTGCCTGGAACATGGCCCAATCCCTGGGACAAAAGAAGAAACTCTTGGCTCCAACTTGCTGTCTGGGTTTCCCTGCCAATCAAAGTTGTCATGGAAAGGAACAGCCTCTGCTATTATGTTGAGCACAATGAGACTGTTTAGAGGAGAGCCTTACCTTCAGGAAATTCCAATGAGACTGTTTTATTGTTACCTCTGTACAGTAATGACTCCCATGGGGTTAAACCAGGTGTAAAATAATTACTAAAACATCCCTGCCACAGACAGAGAAGACTGTACAGAAATCAGGTTCCTGCTTCAATGGGGGGGGGGCTTCCTCATGGAAACAAAGTGTGCTATGGAAGATATACAGAGGAGACAGAATGGAATGGGGGGGGGGGGCGGAGCAGGAGGAAGAGCCCAGACTTTTCATCCCAGCCACACACCACAGCACTTCCTCCCTCTGCAGCTTGGTTGACCTTTGACCCACACCCATGAGCCTAGCACCACCAACACACACACACACACACACACACACACACACACACACACACACACACACACACATCAAAACAATGCAGGTGGAGAAAGGTATGACCATTATGAGCCAACTTTTGCCTGAAGACATTGTTCTCTAGACAAGAGAAGATTTAACAGAGCTGAAGCCCTATGGGAAACAAAATGAGGGTGAGAGTCGCCAAGGAGTATTTTCCAAGACTAGAGAGATGGCTCAGTGGCTAAGCCCACTTACTGCGCTTGCTGAGGACCTTAGGTTGGGTGGCTCCCAACTTCCTGTAACCAGACTCTAATTTCCATGAGTACCTATATTCACATGCATGGAGGTGGTTTGAATATGAATCCCCACCTTCACCCCCACCCCACCCTCTGTCCAATAGACTCGTATATTTGAATGTGTGTCCGTCGTTGGCAGAACTGTTTGGGAAAGATTTACCATTGCTCTCAATCTTCTCAATACTGTTTCCCTTTAATTCAGTTCCTCGTGTTGTGGTGGCCCGCAACCGTAAAATTATTTTCCTTGCTACTTCATAACTGTAATTTTGCTACTGCTATGAATCATAATGTAAATACATGTTTTCTGGTGGTCTTAGGCGACCTCTGTGAAAGGGTCATTCGACCCCTCAGAGAGGCCATGACCCACAGACTGAGAGCCACTAGATTAAGCGATGTGGTCTGCTTGGAGGAGGCGCATCACTGGGGGTGAGCCTTGAACTGTCAAACATCAAAGCCATTCCCAGTTAGCTCTCCCTCTCCTCCCCCCAGCCCCCAGAACTTGTGGATCAGATGGAAGCTCTCACCTACTACTTCAGCATCATGCCTGCCTGCTGCAATGCTTCCTGCCATGATTGTCTTGGACTCTAACCCTCTGTAACTCTGAACTTCAAATTAAGTGCTTTCTTGTATAAATTGCCCCGGTCATGATGTTTTCTCATAGCAACAGAACAGTAACTAAGACATGCACATATCCATACAAAGACTCAGGCATAGAAAAAAAAAAAAGACAAAATAATATTTAAATAATATTTTTCAGTATCTTCCTCCTTTGCTTTTTGTTCTCTAAATATCGCATCAAGAGGAATCAAGAGACGGCAGCCTGAGTATCACTGCCCCAGAAGCAGCTATGTGTGCTCTGAGCTGACAGAACATGGGTAAGAGTGTAGCATAGAACTACATTGTGTAGTATTAAATTGGAGCAGCGTTCAGACCCTGATACGGAGCTTTGGATAATTAGTTTATTGATTTGTGAGCTGTATTCAGAATGAGTTGGGCTTGCCAGCACAAAGCTGGATTAGGGCAATGCAATTGTTTTCAATAACATAGCACTTGGGTACCAATAACATCTTTTTCTTAAATAAATTTATTCTTTAGGGCCAGGGAGGTGGTTCAGTGGTTATTAGCATATGATGCTTTTATAGGGGACCCATGTTCAGTTCTCAAAACCCACACTAGACAGCTTATCTTTAACTCCAGCTTCAGGGGATCTGAATTCCATTTCTGGACTTCATGGGCATTTATGCACTCACATATTCACATAGCTACACACATACACACAAACACACACACACACACACACACATGATCTTAAAAATAAATCTTAGAAGTGAAATGTATTATTTGACAATTCCATATATATGTTTATATAATATGAAATATACAATATGTGTATATTATATATTTTTCCATATATATTCCCATCACTTGCCCAACAGTTCCTCCTCCCACTTTCATGTCTTTGGTTTTGTTTTATGACCCACTGAATTTAACAATGGCTGCTGGTGCGTGAGACAGGAACAAATGTCTGCTTGCCCCAGAGAGGGAATGAACCACAGTTCTTCCAAAGTCCAACACGGTGGACCAATGTGTTCAAACACATGAGCTTGTGGGGCAGTTTACATACCATGTGTTCTAGTTTGTTTTCTGTTTGTACAATACTCTAAGATTAGTACGGGGGTGAAGGGGTTTTCTTGGTTCACACTTACTGATCACAGTTCATCAGTGAGGGAAGTCAGGGCAAGTACAAAGCGGGAACTTGAAGCAGAAACCATGCAGGGCTGATGCTTGCTGGCTTATTCCCAGGCTCATACATGGCTAGTTTTCTTGTCCAGCGAAGGGCAGTAATGATGCTGTCCCACACTGAGTGGGACCCTCTCACACCAATCTTCAAGGAAGACAATCCCACAGACCAATCTGATGAAGACCACTGCTCAGTTTTGTTGTTGTTGTTGTTGTTGTTGTTGTTGTTTTCAGTAACTCTAGACTGTAACAGGTTGACAGTTAATATTAACAAGAAAACCATTCTATCTTGGTGTTCTATTGCTATGAAGAGACATCATGACCAAGGCAACTCTTATAAAAAGAAAAAAAAAGCATCAAATTGGTACTGGCTTACAGTTTCAGAGGTTTAGTCTATTATCAGCTTGGAAGGACATGAAGGCAGACATAGTAGCTGAGAGTTCTACATCTGAATCCACAGGCAACAGGAAGAGAGAGCCACTAAGTCTGTCTGGGCTTCTGTAACCTTAAAGCCTACCCCCAGTGACATACTTTCACCAACAAGGCCATACCTCCTAATCCAAAGCAGTGCCACTCCCTGATGACTAAGCATTCAAATATGTAAGCCTATAAGGATCTTTCTTACTTAAACCACCACACATACCTCAGCACTTTGTAGCCACACTACAGCAAGCCCTCATTGAGAAGCTATCTTGAGACTCTCTGAGAGTCACTAAACTCATGTATAGTCCAAGATGCCTGAAGGACAGTGGCATTTCAGTTATTTGTGAATTTCCTAGTGTTTTCAAAGTTCCACAGCAGGACCTCAGGCTAAACATTCTTCATTGTGCAGTACATGAGAGCAACCTTTGCCAGTCTAATGCAACAGAGCAAGCAAGCCTTGGAGTCTCTTGCTCTTTACTTTTTGTTTTTATGAAGAGACAGTTAAGGAGTTATGTTGGTTTTGAGAGACCTTGTATATTTTTTTACCAATGAACTGATCATGTAATTCTTTCCTTATTTCAATGTATTTCTTTATCTAGCTAAACAATTGAGCCCAAGGATGCTCTTAACACATGCTAGGTGCAGTGGTTTGAATAGGTATGGCCCCCTAGACTCATGTGTTTGAATGCTTAGTCCATAGGGATGGCACTATTAGGAGGGGTGGCCTTGTTGGAGGAAGTGTGTCACTGTGGGTGTGGGCTTTGAGGCCTCATATATGCTCAAGCCATGCCCAGTGTTGACACAGTCTCCTCCTTGCTGCCTTTGGATCGAGATGTAGAACTCTCAGCTCCTTCTCCAACATCATGTCTGCCTGCATGCTGCCATGCTTCCCACCATGATGATAATGCACTAAACCTGGGAAACTGTAAGCAAGCCTCAATTAAATGCTGTCCTTTATAAGAGTTGCATTGGCTATGGTATTTGTTCACAGCAATGGAACCCTAAGACACTAGGCAAGCAAACTACCACTGAGCACCCCAGCTCTCTTCTTTTATTCACTTTTAACACTTTTATTTTATTGTTCTGAGTGTGTATGGAGAGAGAGAGAGAGAGAGAGAGAGAGAGAGAGAGAGAGAGAGAGAGAGAGAAACTAGTACAAAAAATATATGTTGAGATCAAAGGACAACTTTGGGAGTTGTCTCTGTTCTTCCACTGTGGATTCCAGGGGTCAAACTCAGGTCATCAGGCTTGCATGGCAACTACTTTTTCCCCTTGAGCCAACTTGTCAGCCTATTACTAGTTATTTTGAGACAGGGTCACACTATCTGTAGACTGTCCTTAGACTTGAGGTCTTCTTGACTTAATCTTCCCAGTAGCAAGGTCCCAGAACTGTACCAGTGAGGGTTGCTTGGGGAAAATTCTTTCCTTAAAATGTGTGATGGTGACTCTTGACTGTCAGCATGACAAGATCTAGAATCACCTAGGAGATAAACTTCTCAGCTTGGCTTGGAGGAGTTTCTAGGTTGGGTTAATTGAGGTGGGAAGACTGATCCTGTGAATGGATGACACTTCTCCATGCTGGTCCTGGACTGAATGAAAAGGAGACAGTGAGCTGAGCACCAGCATCTACCTCTCTGCTTTCCAGCTGTGGATACAATGTAACCAGCCAGCTCCTGCTTCTGCAGCCATGCTTTCCCTGCTGGGATGGACTGGACCCTAGAACTGTGACTCTGAATAACCTTTCTTGCTTAAGTTGCTTTTGTCAGATATTTTGTCAAAGCAATGAGAAAAATAGATAATACAAAATATTAATCCAAAATCTAGAGTACTGACTGTTCTTTTCCTGTTCAAAATGAAAAACTAGGCCTGGAAAGAAGTCTTGGTCTAGAGTTTGGGTCCCCAGAAACCACTAGTGCTGTGTGGGCATGGTAGCAGGTCTGCAGCTCCAGCCTGTGATGGTAATGAAAGGGAATTCCTAGAGTGAGCTGGATATGAGACCTGACAGATCTGTGAGCTCTGGGTTTGACTGAGAGATCCTGACTTACTGAAATAGGTAGAAGAGTGATAGATGATGATTCCTGACATCAACCTTGTGCCTCCACACATACACATGTGCCCAAGCACTTACACAATACAAATATGCATACATACAGATACATACAGACAGACAGACAGACATAATGCACACATAGACACACATACATACAAACACACATGCACACACACACACACACACACACACACATATATATATATACAAACATATACATACACAGGCACAAATACATACAAACACACATATACATACATGCATACATACAAACATACACACACACAACAGAGAGAGAGAAAGAAAAGAGAGTGCCAAACTACTACTCTTTTTTTTTTTTTTTTTTTGGTTTTTTGGTTTTTTGGTTTTTCAAGACAGAGTCTCTCTGTGTAGCCCTGGCTGTACTGGAACTCACTCTGTAGACCAGGCTAGCCTCGAACTCAGAAATCTGCCTGCCTCTGCCCCCTAAGTGCTGGGATTAAAGGCGTGTGCCACCACTGCCCAACTCAAACTACTACTCTTTATCTCAAAGTCCCCAAAGTCCTGGTGACAGACACATGTCATCACCCTGCATGATTATTGTCTCCATAATGTAATAAACTCACAAATATTGTTAAGCAGGATACTCATTTTGAATTACCTACTGCCAGCATCCATTAAAATGACAAGAACTTACCTGGTGCTCAATAAATACTTGTTCAATTTAATTAGCTGGCTAATCTGAGTATTAACTATAATGTATCCAATTCAGAAAGCCACAAACATTTAATGAGTGCTCCCTGCAAGCCAAGCTCTTGAGAAATAACAATGAATAAAGAGCAGGTCCTGGTCCCTAGGCACTGTCTATAGGGAGGGAAGACAAAAAAGCTAAAATAGTTACTTCACAATAAAATGTAATTCTATAATAGAAGAAGGAGGAAAGTGGTATGGGACAATTAAATGCTGCCATGAAAACAGAAGAGGGAAACATGAGGTGAACGGGCCCAGTGCGAGGGGACCGAGAACAACAGCGGGAACTGTTGAATAAGACCAAAATACATGACACCATGTATGAAAACGGCACATGAAACTCATTATTTTGTATGCATGCCAGTGCATGCTAGTGAAGCTGAAAAGTACCCAGCTATCTCACCCTACAGCATGACTATGGGAGAGATAAATAGCAGACAAGACCCAGCACATTGTCAACCTTCAAAATAAGTTTTATTCATAGTGAGAACTGGAGAGATTCTTCAGCGGCTAAAGGTGTCTGCTGCCAAGCCTGAGGACCTGAGTTTGATCCCCTAGACGCTCTCATGATGGAAGGAGAGAACTGACTCCCACTGATTGTCCTCAGACTTCCACGTGAATGTGGTGGCTTGTGTGAACATGACTGTGCATGAGTACACACACATATATAATAAATGAATAAATAAATAAGAAAAATTAGAAAGAAAATAAATAAATGTATTAATAAAAAGTAGATAGAGGTGGTAGCCGTTATAAGAAGAATGTTACTCTTGCTGATAATATAGCCACAGTCATAGTATTTGCCTGCTTGCTTCATGTCTATCTGAATTTCATTTGCTAGCAGTGTAGGAGCTCAAACTCTGAGCATGCTTGTCAAGTGCTCTCCCACTGAGCTAAGTCCCAGCCTGCTCTGTCATAATTCAGTGCCATACCAAGTTTCTTGAATTAATGTAGAAATGTTTTTTAGTTACAGTCATTCATTAACTGCCAATACTGTGTAATGCCTTACATGTGAACTAGGGGCCAGCAAGATGGCTCAGCTGGTAAAACTGCTTGCAGACAACTTGAGTTCGATCCCTGGCACCAACATGGAGGCAGGAAAGAATTGATTCCTGCACATCGTCCTCTGATACACACACACACACACACACACACACACACACGCACACACACACACACACACTTAAATCTTCAAACACATATAAAATAAATACATAAAAATGTAATAAAACAGGGACTGGAGAGATGGCTCAGTGGTTAAGAGCGCCAGCTGCTCTTCCGAAGGAAGTGAGTTCAAATATCCCAGCGACCACATGATGGCTCACAACCATCCGTAATGAGATCTGATGCCCTCTTCTGGGGCGTCTTTAGACAGCTACAGTGAGCGAGCAGGGCCGGAGAAAGATGAAAAAAATTTGAATTAGTTTACTTTGCTTACTGGTTTGTGACTTTAAGGAGCATAAAAGTGAACTGGCTCCCACCTAGGTGGCTGGCCTTTTAGAACCTTTTTGAAAGGAAGGTCAGTCTCCCAGCTTTTATTTCACTCTTTGAAGCAGGGTCTTGTATAATCCAGCTGTCCTCAAAATCACAATACAGATGAGATGACCTTGAACTTCTGATCCTCCT
>CM052721.1:19799425-19855823 GCA_028551405.1 Uromys caudimaculatus
AAACAAACGTTCCAGGGCCTGGAGACAAGGCCCAGTGATTAAAAGCACTTGCTGCTCTTGCAACCAGAATTAAGTTCCCAGCACTGACATTGTGGCTCACAATGTAACTTCAGCTCTAGAATATTTGACACCCTCTTTTGGCCTCTGTGGGCATTGTACTCATGGGCACATACCCACACACTTAATTAAAAATAAAAATAAACTTCTTTTAAAAATAAATTTAAAATGTGATAATTTTTTTTAAAAATTATTTCTTTTATGTATATGAATATACTGTCCCTCTCTTCAGACACACCAGAAGAGGGCATTGGATCCCATTACAGATGGTTGTGAGTCACCTTGTGGTTGCTGGGAATTGAACTCAGGACCTCTGGAAGTCAGTGCTCTTAACCACTAAGCCAGCTCTCCAGCCTGGTGATAATTTTTTAATGCACCTATCTAAAGAATGACACATGAACAAGAATGACAGTGTCAATGGGATGACCTCTCTTTGTAACCAAAAGTTAAAGGCAGTTACATTGCAAGAGAAAAAAAAGGTAATTAATTGTTGCCAGTGGTTCTTTTCCGTAATGAAGAAACATTGTGTAGATATTCGCCTCGTTTGCATAAAATTCTGAAGATGGATCTCGTGCAGATGCATGCCTGTAATACTGCAGGGTTGGTGAGATGGCTTAGTGGGTAAAGGCATTTGCTGACAAAGGCCATGAGTTCAACCTGTAGGACCTACACACAAGCCACACATATGCATGCTCTCCTTCTCTCTCTCTCTCTCTCTCTCTCTCTCTCTCTCTCTCTCTCTCTCTCTTTCTTCTCTCCCTCCCTCTCCCCCTCCCTCCCCCTCCCTCCCTTCACCCCCCCTCACATACACAATAAATAAAATAATAAAATGTAGAAAAGAATAGAGCAGTGTTCAGGGGCCTAAAAGATAAAGCAATGTCCTCATAAAGCGATATTTGCTTATAAACTGGGCATATGCTCTCATGCACTCTAATTTATCTCCAGATCTTATCATACTCAATACAATGCAAGATGTTGTGTAAGTAGTTATTATTCTACATTTTAGGGGAGATGCTAAGAAAAAGACTTTACATTTTCAGTAGAGATGTACTCCCCTCCCCTCTTAATACATTCAGTCCGAAGTTTGGGGAATCCAGGAAGACAGAACTCATATGTGTGTCTTAGTTTCTTTTCCTGTGGCTGTGGTAAAATACTCTAAGAAAAAAAACTTAAGGGAGGAACGGTTTGTTTGGGCTCACAGATCAAGGCACAGTCCATTGGCCAGGATAAGTCAAGATAGCAGGCTCGTGAAGCAGCTGGTTCATGCAGCACCCACAGTCAGGAACAGAAAAGGAGTGAATGAATACTTGTTAATACTAGGTTTGCTTTCTCCTCTACCTGCAGTCCAGGATCCCTGTCCTGGGAATGTGTATCACCCCAAGGGGTGAGGCTTCCCATCCCAATTAATGTAAAGAAGGTATCCTGCCCAGATATACTCAGAGGTTCTGTCCTAGTTAGAGTTTCTATTGCTGTGAAGAGGCACCCTGACCAAAGCAACCATTATAATGGGAAGCATTTAACTGGGGCTGGCTTACAGTTCAGAGGTTTACTCCATTATCATCATGGCAGGAAGCATGACAGCATGCAGGCAGACATGGTGCTACAGAGGTAGCTGAGAGTTCTACATCTGGATTCTTAGGCAGCAAGAAGAGAAAATGACACTGGGTCTGGACTGAGCATTTGAACCTCAGAGCCAGCCCCAGTGACACACATGTCCACCAACAAGGCCAGACCTACTCCAAAGCATGTCACCCCTCTAATAATGCCGCTCCTTATGAGCCTATGGGGGTTATTTTCATTCAAACCACTACAAGCTCATTACTCAGGTGAGTCCATATTCTGTCAATGTCTTAGTCAGAGTTTTATTGCTGCGACAAAACACCATGACCAAAAAGCAAGCCGGTGAGGAAAGGGTTTATTTGTCTTACACTTCCAGATCACAGTCCATCATTGGAGGAAGTCAGAACACAAACTCAAGCAGGACTGGAACCTGGAGGCAGGAGCTGATGCAAAGACCACGGAGGATGCTACTTACTGGCTTGTTTCCCCTGGCTTGCTCAGCCTGCTTTCTTATAGAATCTAGGACTACCAGCCCAGGGATGGCACCACAATTGGATGAGTCTCTAGTTGAGAAAATATCTTACAGCTGGATCTCATGGAGGCATTTTCTCAGCTGAAGCTCCTTTCTCTCTGATGACTCTTACTTGTGTCAGGCTGACACACAAAACCAGCCAATGCAGTCAAATTGGCAATTAAACACTAATCACCCTGATGGATAGAAAAGGACAATTGAAATTAGCAAATACCATTAGGGGACACTGTAAGGGCGATATTTACTCTCTCTTAGTCTCTAACTAGGCATGAGAATTAAAATTAAATAAGACATTAACAGAAGAACAACACACAATTATTTGTTTATATTTTCATGTTCATACTACACAGGGGACTAGAGAGATAACCCAGTCAATAAAGTGCTTGCCCCACAAGTATAAAGATCTGAGTTCCAAACAAAGAACCAACGTTTCAAAAATAAGTACTAGTTAGACAGTATAATGCTTGTTTGTAATCTTGGCACTGGGATCCTTGGGGTTCACTGCCCAGCCAGCCTAGCCTTCTCATCAAGTTCCAAGTTCAGTGAGAGACCATATTTCAAACAAACAAGTGGGTAGGGGGCAGCAATTAAAGGTATATACTGATCTTCCAGAGGGCCCAAGTTTGGTTCTCAGCACCAACTGATAACCAACCACCTGTAATTCCAGCTCCAGGGGATCTGACGCCCCCTTCTGGAATCTGTAGGCACCTTCACTCACAACCACATATGCATAAATAAATACTTTTAAAAGTCTTAAAGAAAGAACTTGAACTTCTGTGGTACATTTACACAATGGAATACTACTCAGCTATTAAAAACAAGAGGGGGAGGGGAAAAAGAGGGGAAGAATCAGGCTTGAGAGGAGATGGAGGAGATGGACAGAGGGTCAGGAAGTTGAACAGAGGTGTGTAGTAATGGGGGATGGGACACTGGGGGTAGCAACCAGAAAGTCCCAGATGCCAGGAAAGCAAGAGCCTCCCAGGACCCCACCGGGATGACATTATCTGAAATACCCCACAGAGGGGAGGGAGAACCTGTCGAGACCATATCCAGAGGTTAGGCATGGCTCCCTGGTTGAGGGATGGGGCCACTATCCTTCTCCAAAATTTTAACCCAGAATTGCTCCTGTCTAAAGGAAATACAGGGACAAAGAGTGGAGCAGAAACTGAAGGAAAGGCCATCCAGAGACCTCCCCACCTAGGGATCCATTCTACATGCAGACACCAAACCCAGACACTATTGTGGATGCCAAGAAGTGCTTGCTGACAGGAGCCTGATACAGCTGTCTCCTGAGAGACTCTGCCAGATCCTGACCAATACAGATGCGGCTGCTCGCAGTTAACCATCTGACTGAGCACAGGGACCCCAATGGAACAGTTAGGGGAAGGACTGAAGGAGCTGAGGGGGCCTTATCTAGCATCAGTGGGAGGGGAGCCCCTCAGTCCTGTGAAGGCTTGATGCCCCAGTGCAGAGGAATGCTAGGACGGTGAGGCGGGAGTGGGTGGGTGGGTGGGGGAGCACCCTCATAGAAGCAGGGGGAGGGGGAATGGTATAGGGGGCTTGCAGAGGGGAAACCGGGAAAGGGGAAAACATTTGAAATGTAAATAAATAAAATATCCAATTAAAACATAAATAAATACATGGTTAAACAAACTTATTTCTTATTGGAAAATATTGTTGATTGTAAGAAGATATTTATTAGTAAAGGTATATTTATGCTTAAAAGAAAAAGAACCTGAACTTTAAGGGTTGGGGATGTTACTTAACAATATCTTGCCCAGCATGTGCAGTGTTCTGGATTTCATCCTCCAGTCAGGGAAAGACAGAGAAACCTGAACTTGATCCCATCATCCTCTGACCTCGAATGTCTCTTCCCACTTCAGTGACCGCCGCATTCAAAGAGGATTTGCAGATCATTAAAGATGTACTTCCCACTTCCCACAAAACCTCGGGACAGTAAAGCAACACGGAAGGCACAGATTTGGGGTAGAACTGGACATAGGGAGACGTTTCTGAGGCTTCCCATGCACCCCTTCTCCACCGAGAGAACTGATGTGATCCCCACTGGACCAAAGAAAAAGATAAAAGACCCTAGGCTCCAAAGAGCCCCGGAAATCCAAGGACTCTGGAGCTGCTGAGATCGGGAGAGAGAAACAAAGACCAAGAGAAGAGGGAACGGGCCATGCAGAGCTCAGCCCACTCTTTGCCCGAAGATGGTGGGAAGGATAATATTTCACATCACGATAATTATAATACATGAATTTCATTAAGGGGCTTTCTCGAGCCATATTTTTATCTAGTTACAAAAGTAATACATATTTATTAGGTCTGTCTTGGAAAATATACACAAGCGAGAAGAGGGGAATAAGTCACTTACGGTACCTCCATCAGACACAACCTCATTTATGTCTGATATATTAATTTCTGCTTTTTATCTAAACACACACATTTTAGGGCTTTAAAAATGGCGTCATTCTGCTCTCGCTTTTGAGAATCATGTGTGTGCACGAGGGGTGTGTGTGTGTGTGTGTGTGTGTGTGTGTGGTGTGTGTGTGTGTGTGGTGTGTCCTTGATTGTGTGAATATGAGAGCATGTACCACAGGACACATATGGAAATCAGGAGAAAACCTGTTAGTCTTTCCTTCCATCTTGCTTGAGAAGGGTTCTTTTCTTTTGATTTTTTTCATATGATGTGTGTGTATGTGTATGCTTGTGAGCATGTGATCAAATTTGTGAGTGTAGGTAATTTCATGTGGACATCAAAGGAAACCATTGTGTCAATAATTCCCCTCTACCTAGTGTGAGACAGAGCCTCTTGTTCTCTGTCATGAACACCAGGCTAGCTGGCCTGTGAGCTTCCAGGCATTCTTCTCTCTCCACCTACCACCTCACCTTAGGGATTTCAAGGCACACTACCATGCGTGGCTTTATGTGGTTTCTGGGGATTCTAACTTAGACCCTCAAGCTTGCAGCTCAGTAAACACTTTACCCACTGAGGCATCTCCCCAGCCCTGATCTTGCTATTTTTAACCTGTTTGTTTAAATAACATTTCATCTGTGTTTTCCCATAGCAGTATCGGAACCCTGACACACATCGCCTTGTATTAGAGCATATTTACTCTCCAGTTCTGAGACGGTAAAGTGGTTTCTGGGACAAGTGAGATTGCTCAAGAGGGTAAAGGCGCTGCCCACCAACCCTGATGACCCATGTCTGAACCGCAGTATCCATGTGGTTGGAAGGAGAGAACTGAGTCCCACAAGTTCTTCTCTAACTTCCTTATGCACATCATAGCATGCCTCCCCAACACACGGGCACATGCGTGCATAAGCACGTGCGCACGCGCGCGCGCACACACGCACACACACACACATGCATGTGCACACACATAAACGTTTAAAAGGCAGTTCCAGCTTTTCACTACTGCAAACACTGCTTCCTGAACAAACGTATTTACCCAAATCATGATTATCTTCCCATATCAATTCCTACAAGTAAATTACATACTTATTCTTAAGGCTTTCAATGAATACTGCCAAAATGTCCTCCAGAAATTAAGCATGTTCTGATTTATATTCCCATGAGCAGTGTGTGAGAACACTGCCTTCCAAACAAGGCAGGAAACGCAGCTCAGTTATTGAATGCGAGCAGCTCTGCTAATTAGCTGAGCAGTCAAAATGTAACTGGATTAAAGCTATGGCAGGTTCATTCTGTCTGCTCTACGGGGCTTACGTACGTCCCAGGGACACATCGTTTTTCTTCTGCTGTCATTACTTCAAGAAAATATCCCTGACTGTGCCTCATAAATACTCTGCAATTATTACCTGCCAATTAAAAATAAAAATACATATGTTATTTAAGAGAGAGAATAATCATGACCCCACCGTTGCTTTAATCAAGAAACAACAGTGCACTCTTCATATGGCTCCCTGGATGTTGCTGTGGTAATCCATTGAGAAGATTTTTATCTAACTTTAAAAATTTTAAAGACATGATTGCTTTCTGGGCTGCAGGCTCAAGGGAACATTCTTTTGAAGGTAAAAGATCTATTAACATAGAAAAGTGCAGTACCACTGGGCAAATCACCCACTATCTCAAATAATCTATCTTCCTGGTAAGTTCTTAATAAAGGATTGGGGACTAGCTTAGGGGTAGAACACCCCTAGAATCCCCCAGTGAGTGACTGGGACATGACTCAGTGGCAGACAGCTTGCCCAAAACACCCTAGTGAGCACTAGAAGAACCTGGGCCAGTAGTACACTCCCTGTCTAGAATCTCTGGTGAGGGATTAGAGGTGACTCAGTGGTAGAGCACCTGCCTAGAACTCCCCAGTGAGGGGCTGGGGGCGTGGCTCAGTGGTAGAGCACCTGCCTAGAATCCCCCAGTGAGGGGCTGGGGGCGTGGCTCAGTGGTAGAGCACCTGCCTAGAATCCCCCAGTGAGGGGCTGGAGACATGGCTCAGTGGTAGAGCACCTGCCTAGAATCCCCCAGGGAGGGTCTGGGTGCGTGACTCAGTGGTAGAGCCCCTGCCTAGAATCCCCCAGGGAGGGGCTGGGGGCGTGGCTCAGTGGTAGAGCACCCACCTAGAATCCCCCAGGGAGGAGCTGGGGGTGTGGCTCAGTGGTAGAGCATCTGCCTAGAATCCCCCAGGGAGGGTCTGGGGGCGTGGCTCAGTGGTAGAGCCCCTGCCTAGAATCCCCCAAGGAGGGGCTGGGGGCGTGGCTCAGTGGTAGAGCACCCGCCTAGAATCCCCCAGGGAGGGGCTGGGGGTGTGGCTCAGTGGTAGAGCACCTGCCCAGAATCCCCCAGTGAGAGGCTGGGGTATGGCTACAGTACTTGTCTAGCATGTGAAAGCCTCTGATTTCCATACAGCACGCGCACACACACACACACACACACACACACACACACACACACACACAACCAGTTTGCATAAAAATCCCAGTAGGGATGACACCGTTCTTTGGGATTCTTTACTAGTAAGAAAAGCTCACTTATCCAAACTACCTGTGTAGCACAAGATCCTAGTAAGGAAAGAATGGACATGTCTGTAAAAGTTGGGGTTCAGAATCAACCCAGTTCCAATCCATTGGCCGAAAGGAAATTTAAGGGAGAACCCCCCAAAGAATATAATTAACTTTAGAACAAGCAACATTATGGTTTTGATTAGTTATGAGTCACAAGAAACTAGAGGCACAGTGGGACATGACTTGTAAGGACACGAAAGTCCCTTTCTTACCTCCTTAGAAAAGAAGGAGGAGCCAGGTGGTAGGAGCACACACCTTTAATCCCAGCACTCAGGAGGCAGAGGCCAGCCTGGTCTACAGAGTGAGTTCCAGGACTACCAGGGCTACACAGAGAAACCCTGTCTCAAAGAAAGAGGGGAGGGAGGAGGAAGAGGAAGAGGAAGGACAAGGCGGAGGCAGAGATGCTAGAAATGACTTTGCAATTGGAATATGCAATTTAAAATAAGTAAAAATTATTCCCAGGTAGTTTACTGCTTTGACTACAGGGAGGCATGCCCCTGCACCAGACAGCATAATGGCTCCCCTTTCATTTTTGGTTTGTGCCGACTATCTTCAGTTAGTGTTGCTTTATAGGCCTCCTGCAATTTATCACAGCACTAGAACGTGATTGTAACACAACAAGTATTCTAGCTTTATCTTCTGCTGGTGATTTTTCTTCTTTATGGTGACTGTACTGTCTACATTAATACAAGCCATAGAAATTATACAGTGTGGAGACTTGCTCCATGCAGTTCCTTTTCTAACAAAGAGCAGAATCTTAAGAGTTTATGTCCATAGCCTAGTGATGGCTAAATCCATGCCAGGGAGCAGCAATAACATATAAATAAAAGGATTTACAATTCAATACACCGATTTATTTGATGAGGAATCACTACAAAGCCTCATTTCCCAGTGACTCAAAAGGAGGAATATATTCTTCTTTTAAAAAAGAATTAGTTCTCTTTTTTTCATTGTGTTTATATGGGGATGGGAAATAAGCATGTGAGTGAGTGCATTTGCCTACACAGAGGGTGTCCGATCCCCTAGGGCTGGACTTACAGGGGGTTGTGAGCCGCCTGACATGCTCTCTCTTTTCCATTTTTTAAAATAACCAATTAATTCCAAGTTGCGTTCCCCATATACTTCTGAGTAGGAGGCCATCCACTTAAAGAGGGGAAGAGCCTAAATATCCCCCTTCTGGCCCCATGATAGAATGCTGACTGTTTGATCTTGCTCATGTCTTCTGCAGGTAGCCACAGCTTCAGTGAGGTCATGAGTGCAGAAGACACAGTTTCTCTTTGGTCCTCCCCAAATTCTGGCTCCTATCACCTTTCTGTCCCCCTCTTCTGTGATGATCCCCGTGCCTCACCGTTGGGGTGAGTCAATAGCAAAGTATTCTTGGAGATCTTCCAAGTCAGGGACTGGAGAAAGAGCTCAGTCAGCCAACTTCTCACCTTGCAAACATGGGGAATCTGAATTTGACCTTCAGAACCTTCGTAATTTAAAAAAAAAAAAAAAAAAAAAAGCCTGGTGTACTGGCTGGTTTTGTGTGTCAGCTTGACATTGACACAAGCTAGAGTTATCACAGAGAAAGAAGCCTCCCTTGAGGACGTGCCTCTATGAGATCCAGCTGTAAGGCATTTTCTCAATTAGTGATCAAGAGTAGAAGGGCCCATTGTGGGTGGTACCATCTGTGGGCTCATAGTCTTTGGTTCTATAAGAAAGCAAGCTGAGCAAGCCACAGGAAGCAAGCCAGTAAGGAACACCCCTCCATGGCCTCTGCATCAGCTCCTGCTTCCTGCTTCCTGACCTGCTTAGTTCCAGTCCTGACTTCCTTTAGTGATGAACAGCAACGTGGAAGTGTAAGCTGAATAAACAAACCCTTTTGCCCCCTCCCCCCAACTTGCTTCTTGGTCATGATGTTTGTGCAGGAATAGAAACCCCGACTAAGACACCTGGTATGACAGCATGCACTTGTAATCCTAGCACAGGAAAGATGGAGACAGAAAGCTCCTTGGAGATCACCTGCCCATTGGACTGGCCAGCTCAGGAAACTTCAGGGCCTAGCGAGTGACAGACCCTGTCTCAAAACATAGCGGATGACTCCTTGAACAGAATGATTGAAACCTGAGTGTATCCTCTGCCTTCCACATGACCTCACTTGCACCCAAAATCATTTTTCTGACTACTCTTATGTCAACTTGACACACAAATTAAGAGTCATCTGAAAGGAGGGACACTCCATTGAGAAAATACCACCACAAGACCCAGCTCTAGGGCACTGTTTTAATTAGTGATGACAGGGGAGGCCTCGACCACTGTGGATACTGCCATCCCTGGGTTGGTGGTCCCAGATTCCATAAGGAAGGAGGCTGAGCAAGCCATACAGAGAAAGGCAGCAAGCAGCACCCCTCCATGGCCTCTGCATCAGCTCCTGCCTCCAGGTTTCTGCCCTGTTTGAGTTCCTGTCCTGACTTCCTTTGGGGCTGAACAGTGATGTGGAAGTGTAAACTGAATAAACCCTTTCCTCTTCAGCTTGCTTTTTGGTCATGGTGTTTCATTGCAGCAATAGAAACCCTGACTAAGACACACACACACACACCACACACACACACACACACACACACACACACACGTTCATCTATACACATACTCCCATATGCATACAGAAAGATCTTTTTTTAAGGTAATTTAAATTTTCTTCTCACAAGACTCCAGAATATAACCCACATGATAAAGGCACTAGCTTTGGGAGACAAGTAGGACACTTCAGGTATTCTGTGATGGTTAGCTTTAATTGTCATCTTGACACAACCTAGCCAAGAGACTAGAGTCTTAGTGAGGGATTGTGGGAATGTCTGAGGGGGGCACTGCTTTAATTAAGTCAAATGATGGGGAAAGTCGTTGCCCACTGCAGCACCTTCCATAGCAAAGGGACCCTGAATTGTATAGAAGCCAGGAGTTGAGCGAGCATAAGCAGGCAAGTGGACATGGTGTAGTGACCTCTCTGTGCTCTTGACTGTGGATGTGACCAGCCGCCTCGAGTATCTGCTGCCTTACTCCCCCCAGATAATCAATGAAAGCCTTGAGAACTAAAAGTTAACCCTTTATCCCCCAAGTTGTTCTTGTTAGAATATTTTATCACAACAACAGAAATGAAAGTAGAATAGAACATTCATTGAAACTATGCTCAGTTAGGGCTGGTGAGATGGTAGAGGTAAAGGTCTTGCCACTGTGTCCAATTACCTGAGTTCAATTCCCAGAACCCACAAGGTAAAAGATGAGAACTGATTTCCAAAACTGTCTTCTGATTTCCACAGGCCCACTGTCTTTCTTCCTGTCAGACTTAAATATTAATTTAGTCTGGTTTGTATTTATTTTTAATTGTGTGTATATGTGTGCATACATATGTGTATATGTGCATGTGAATGCAGGGCCTGCAGAGTCCAGAAGAGGGTGTTTGAGTCCCTGGAACTGCAGTTACAGTGAACACCCTGATGAGGGTGCTGCGAACAAAATTGGAATCTTTTGCAAGATCAGTCGCACTCCTACTCACTGAACCATCACTCTGGCCACTTATTTGCGTTTATTGACTTGAACTTTTGCAACCACATTGTAGTCCGCTGGCAAATTATTGAACTATTTCCAATCTCCTGAAAGTTACCTAAGTGGTGTTCTAAATATAGTCTGATCCATAGTTAGTCAGATCAATAGCATACATCATTTCCTTTAGGGGACACTTTATTTGAAAGGCAGCAACAGCTTCATCTTCCAATCCTGAAAACTCTGTATTTTAGCTACCTTTAAAGAATAAATAAGTAAAAGTGTATTATAAGCCAGGTGTGGCCATGCAGGTTTATCATTCCAACACTCAGGCGTTGGAGGCAGGAGGATCAGGACTTCAAGGTCATCCTTGGTATGGTAGTTTGAATGAGGATAGCCCCCAAAATCTTATATATTTGAATACTTGGTCCCCAGCTGGTGAAACTGTTTGGGAAGGATTAAGAAGTGTGGCTTTGTTGGAGAGGTGTGTTACTGGGGGGGTGGGCTTCTATGATAGTTTCAAAAGATTCTTGCTATTCCAAATCTCTCTCTCTCTCTCTCTCTCTCTCTCTCTCTCTCTCTCTCTCTCTCTCTCATTCTCTATATCTCAGGATGTAAGCTCTTAGCTACTTCTCTAGCATTATACCTGCTACCATGCTCCTCACCATGATGTTCATAAACCTTCTGAAATGCTAAGCCCCAAGGACACTTTCTTTCATAAGCTGACTTGGCCAGAGTATTTTATCACAGCATTAGAAAAGTATCTAAGATACTTGTCTACTTAGCAAATCTGAAGCCAGCCTGGTTACAGGAATCCTTTTCTACCCCATCCTTGCAAAGCAAAGAAAGGAAGACAAGAAGGAAATGGTGTATGGTCAAAGAACACCATATCATTATTGAAACAGTAAATACCACCAAAAGCCAACTGGGACTAACGTGGTTGACTAAGATGGCAGTTGCTTTATTATAATGGCATCTTTATGTCATTAGCCTTGCAAATTTGGCTTCTTCCATCATGCATTTGATGACCTGATACATCCAGAAACCCCATATAAGGGCAGAAAGCCAAGTAGACCCTATTCCGAAAAAAAATCCAAATCATTTCTGGAATCTCCCACCTCCTGCCCCCAGCTCATGCATAATCCATTCCTCCATTAAATTTTACCAATAAAGAAAGCTATCCATATGTTGTAGATGAGACTCAGTTGAGAGAGTGCTTACCTAGTATACACAAACTCATGAGTTTGATCCCAGCAGCACATAAACTGGTTATGGTAACACATGATGTCATACCGCACCCTGCTTCTCTGCTTGGGGTGCCTGGAATGCCACCTGCATGCCACCTGGAGAAGGCAGGGCAAAGTCTGAAGCGGGAAGTCCACAGTGGTTCCCAGTCACCTCTCTGGGTATGGGAGAGATGTTGGCAAAGCACTGTGAGAGGGAATCAGGAGCTGGCGGTCCACAGGTCTGCATGCCAGGCAGAGAGAGGAAAGGCAGAGAACATCAGTGGAACCTGGTCTGATTCAGAGTCAGTGCTGAGAGTACTGAGGGGGCTGGAGGAGAGGCTTTCCTTGGGAGTTCTGGATACAGCTATTTATGACAAAGGCTTTTCCCATTGTGATCCTTAATTAAGAGATGGTCCTTGTTTGTCCATACTAGTTTATTTGATGGTGGATGTGAATTCATAGCCTTTATTCAGGGTGAACCAGGGATTAAATACCTTTTTTAGGAAGGAATGCCTAGGAAGGGAAGCACGTTGGCTGAACACTTGGGGGCTATCTAGATACCTCATGAGAATGGAAAAGAACTCCAGGTGATGGTGTTTCATTACGCAGTGCCAACGGTCCTCAGTGGGGTGGTAGTTACCTGTTCTAGAGCAGGTAAAGGCAAGTAGGGAATGACTCTACTCCTGCGGTTCTCAATTCTGAGATCCCCAGGGTTTGAGCTCATTCAACATCACCATTCTTATGCCTGGCTGGTAACAAGGTCCCACGTGCCCTACAAAATATGCCTTCAAAATACAGTCCAGGGTTTCATAAACTTCTGGGGTCCAAAGGATTAAGAATGATTCAAAGAAAATGTCAGTCACCCATTAGTGGCAGATGCAACATAGCCCTATTAATCAACACACCTGAGCAGAGAGAAAGGTAGCCTGGCCTTTCCATTTGAACACCAAGGGCATGTATGCAGATAGCATCGTAATCGAACAGATAGAAAGCTACTTTAATATTTTCCAAATCAAAATCCTCATGAACAATTTCCTTTGGTGAATATTGGTTTGGTTTGGTTTGGTTTGGTTTGGTTTGGTTTGGTTTGGTTTGGTTTGGTTTGGTTTGGTTTGGTTTGGTTTGGTTTGGCTTGGTGTTGGTGGGGGTTGGAGTGGTGGTGATGTGCATGCCAGAATGCACATATGGAGATCCAAGGACAACTTGCAGTAATCAGTTCTCTCCTTCCTCCAGATGGGTCCCAAGGGTTACCAGGCTTTGCAGCAAGTGCTTTTACCCACTGGGCTATCTCACTGTCCCCCAGTAATAGAGATAGACTTGGTATCAATAAGTGTAGTAGCAGCTCTGCCTGTAACATGACTTCTGTGAGGAATTATAGAACAATGACTACTGACAATTTAGACAGTTGGTCTATTGTAGTTTTTATAGTATGAAGATAGTCTCTCCAGATCTCAGAGATTTCCCCAAATCCTCTGAGTTATAGGAAATGCCTTACAACACATATTATTGTCTGTAAGACAAAGCTAACAACCTGTACTATTGGTACACAAAAGAAATTCTTCAAGTTATAGAGAAGTCAGATAGAACATAGAGTAGAAATCTATTATTTCATCTTCAGCAGGAAATGTAACTCACTTGGGAGAGTGCTTCTCAGTGTGCAAAAAATCCTAAGGCTCTACCTCCAGCAACATGTAGCCTGACCATGGTGACACACATCTGTAATTTTAGCACTGGGGACATGGAGGCAGGAGGGTCAGAAGTTCAAGGTAATCCTTTTTGACATAGAAAATTCGAGGCAAATGAGACTCTATCTCATAAAAAAAAAAAAAAAAAAAAAGAACCTGATAGCTAAATATGGCTGTGCATGCCTAAAATCCCAGCACTCAACAGGCTGAGACAGGAAGATGTTAAGCTTCAGGACAGCCTGGGCTACATAGTCTGATTCTATATCCCAAAATACTACTACCACCCAAAGATTACTGAGTAGAACACAGACTATTTGGGAAGGAACAGAGAGGATGAGAGAGAGAGAGAGAGAGAGAGAGAGAGAGAGAGAGAGAGAGAGAGAGAGAGAGAGAAAGAGAGAGAGAGAGAAAGAGAGAGAGAGAGAGAAATATGATAGATATATAATATATAACATATAAAACCTGTATGTAGATATCACAGTGAAACACATAACTTTGTACATGTGTGTCAATAATCATAATAAATTGAGCTGCTATAAATAAAGAGCTTCCTGTCATCCTTCAAAGATTATAGACTCATCAACATACTGGATTTTACCTCAGAATTGTCCATCAGCATGCTTCTCATAGAGCCAGCACCGTGATCCTCTCAGAGAAGCATCCTTGCTGAAGAGCAGTATGGCTTCAAGTGCCACTTACACACAAGGATGCATCTCCCTCAGCAGTTACTTGCTAACGAGACTTTAAATGTCTTAACAGCCTGCCATCAGCCTTTGATTCTGTGCACCTGGACTGTCTTGCTCTCAATCTCAGTAAGAGCCCAGATGATTAGGTCACCTAAAACCCAAATCCTTACACCATAACTAGGGTGGCTAGGAAGGATCTTAAGCAAGATAAAAATACCATTTTTAAACAGAATGAAGCAGGGCTTTCTGAGACCTACCACTTCTTGACTTTTAGGTGTGAGGCAAATTAATTCCAATTTATTTAAGATAGGGTCTCATGTAGCCCGGGATGGTCTCAAAGTCATTATGTAGCTGAGGTGAGCTTTCACTGATTCCCCAGTGCCTATGACTACAGGTATGCACCACCACGCCTAGTTTATGTGGTGATGAGGATTGAACCCAGGACTTTGTGCATGCTAGGTAAGCACTCTACCAACTGTGTGACATCTCTAGTCCTTAATTCCTGTGTTAGATGCATGAGATGACTCTCTCACACCAGTAATAGAGAGACGGATGAGTTCACTGTAGGAGAAGGTTTACAACATGAAATATCTTAAGCCTCTGTTCAACTGTTGGCTAATCACTGTCCAAAAACGAGCAGCTCAAATTCAAGTATGCGAGAAAGAAATGATTGATTTGGGCAGGAATCTGTCAGTGCTCAAGTGGACAACACTATGGTGCTCCATCCATCAACATTAACACACTCTGTCTTCCGAGGGTGAGATTTTTAGCCAGCTCACCCCGATAGGTTTTTCAGGAGGCTAAGTTATTCCAAATAGGCTTCAGAAGGGGCTCTTCAGCAACTCACTGAAGACCAGCAGGGGGCCCACATAAAGTGCCTGTCATCAAAATAGCAAGGGGAAGGTTGGTGAGACGCTCGGTGGGTAGAAGCACTGTTGCACAAACATAAAGTGCTGAGATTCAGATCCCCAGCACCCACATAAAGAGCCAGGGATAGCTACATGCATACCTATAATCTCAGCTCTACGGGGTAGATAGAAGGATCACTGGGGCTTGCGGACACAAGCCTAGTTCCAGGCTCAGTGATAAGTAATAGGGCAGAGCACCAATATTCTCTTTGGCCCCTTCATGCATACACATAGGTAGATGCACATAGAATGTCATACACTACACACAAACACGCTCACATGCACACACATACATACAGATGCACACATATGAAGACAGGTAGATGGACCGTTGTGTTAATTTGTTTTTAAAATGTTCTTGGTGAAAAATATTTAATGGAATGGAAAAGTAGGCATGCTATACAATATTAAGAATGAAAACCACGGCATCAAATACTGTGTGTACATAACTTGCTTTCAAGCATTTAAAATAAATGCATTCATAAAGGACAAAACCAAGATTTAATGTGTGTATTCAACACCTCCCTTTCTCCGCCCACTAATGCGGGGGAGGCTAGAAAAACTGAGAGAAGGATTTAAGTAAAGAAGTTAAATCTGTCAACATAACAAAGAGCTACGTGTACACTGTGCATCCTGGTGGAGCACACCTGTGATCTCAGCACTCAGTGGGTGGAGACAGAGAGTCAAGAGTTTGAGGTCAGCCTGGGCTATACAGTGAGACCCTGACGTGAAGAGAGATGGGATGGAGGAGGAGAGGGAGGAGAAAGAGGAGGAAGAGGAGGAAGAGGAGGAGGAGGGGTTGCCACAGGAAAGCTGACTAAAAGGAAGACCCATGAATAACACTCATCCCTTTTCCAAACAGACAAAGTGTGCACCCGGAGATGTCAACACGCAACTCTCTTTCTGGAGGCTTGTGCATGAGTGGCAGAGCTTTGAAGAGTTCCCAGAGTTGTGACCCCAGAGAAGCAGGACAGGAGGTGGGGAAGGAAAGAAACTAAAAGTGAGGAGGACAACTGAGCCAGGGGCTCTCCAGTTTCACCTGCACAGAGCTGGTTACCACAGCAACGGCCCAAGTGAAAGGAGAGAAGATGTGAAATGGGGCACAGTGCAACCCAGGATAAGGAGGGCAGGAAGAGGAGGATGGGGACGAAAGAAAAGAGAGAAAGTTGTGGTCCTTTGATGAAGCAGAGGTCAACTTAGCAACCAGTTACCAAGGGAGCCGGGAATGCAGCTCAGATGTAGAGTGCGCACTTAACATGCACAAAACCTGGGCTCCACCCCCCAGCACTATGTAAAACAGGTGTGGGTGGTGCATGAACACCTCTACTCCCAGTGCTAGGGCAGTACAGTGGAAGGACCAAGAAGTTCAATGTTACCCTAAGCTATAGAGTGAGTTTGAGGCTAGCCTGGGCTAACTGAGACCTTGTCTTAAATAATAATGATGGTGCTGAAGGCAATGATGATGAAGTAACTAAGGTCCAGCAGGACATCTCTTCTGTTGGTTGATCATGTATAAGATGATCGGTATTAGTCCAAGGCTACCCCTTCAAAGGATGTCAGGATAGCTGTCCTCCTTGCTGTGACAAGTTACACCAAATTCATCTATAGCCAAACTCCAGATGAAAATAGCCTATGTAACTGAAGGGTCATAACTATGAAGGCTAGCTCCAGATATCTAAGTGATCGAGTTATATATTTTTATTGATGAAAGGCTGAGCTAAGCAAGGGCAGGCGAGATGGCTCAGCAGGTAAAGGTGCTTGCTGCCAAGGCTGATTACCTGTGTTCAACCCCAAGACCTACACGGTGGAAGGAGAGAACCACCTCCTACAAGTTACCCTCTGACATGTGTGTGTGTTCACACAGGTACTCACACGCACATATAAATAAATACATGTAAGGTTTTAAAGACTATGCAAGAGGGCTGGCAAGATGGCTCAGTGGATAAAACACTGGCAATGCAAACATGGGAAACTTTGTTCCTAAGTTTGGAACCACAGAAGTCACAGCAAAGCAAGCAGGAAGCAGAAGCATCTGCCTATAAGCACAGCACTCCTACATGAGATGGGAGAGAGAGGCAGGAGGATCCCTGGGGCACACAGCCTAGGCTATACAGCAATGAACCAAAGACTCCACCTCAGACAAAATGGGAGGTGAGAACTGACACTCCAGGTTGTCCTCTGACCACATACATGCTGACACACACACACACACACACACACACACACACACACACACACACACACAGAGAGAGAGAGAGAGAGAGAGAGAGACAGAAAGACAGAGAGACAGAGAGACAGAGAGTTTAGAGCAGCATAAAGAAAGCCAGAACAAAACTCGAATATGTTTATTTATATCTTATGTACTTGTATAGATAGGCAAATAGATAGACAGACAGACAGATATGCATTTGACCTTAATTAGCAGGGCTTCCCCACAGATCGACAGATAGACAGATAGATAGGTAAACTTTCTGTGCCTGTGTGCCTACACGCATGAATAAACTCCCAAGAACAATAACCTTTGAGGTGGGGCCTCTCATTAGACTAAGAACTGACCAATTAGCTTATAAACAAAGATTAAGCACAAGAAACAAAAAGAGACAGGACCTCCCCATTCCTATCTTCTGTCTCCTCCTCCTCCTCCTCCTCCTCCTCCTCCTCCTCCTCCTCCTCCTCCTCCTCCTCCTTCTCCTCCTCCTCCTGTGAGGCAAGAGGAAGGAGACTGGCTTCACAGAATGACTTTGTAGAATGGAGATCTGAATGCACTCACCAGGGAATCATGCCAAGAGCACTCCATCACAGCTTAAACTCTTCCTTGACACGTTCCCATTTTCTGTTCTGTCCCTGAAGTACAGCTAGTATGTAACGGAGGAAGGCTAAGAATGGGTTTCTTTGAGAATGCTGACCTGTCTATCCCAGCCTTCCCTTAAAAAAGGCTCCCTTTTCTCTCTCGAATCCACTTTAGAAATGTTTCCAGAGAGGGCAAGAGCCCCTTATAAGATGTATAATCCTTATCAACGCAGCTAAGGGCTGTCAAAGCAGAGGCGATCACATGGCTGTTAAGATAAAGGTTTGCCTGTTCCAGGGTGGGCTTATCGAGGTTTAGCAGCGGGGCCAGTTTTGTTGCTTCAACTGCGTTTAAAAAGTTCATTGATTTGCAGCTAATACCAAGTTGTCATAGTTTCATGAGGAACAGCTTCTGGCGTGCAGAATCAAAGCCTTTTCCTGAATCAATAATGACAGATTCTCTGCGGTGGGCTGAGCCTTTGCAGAGAAGGGAGAAGCAGAGAAAGACACCCTGGTAGAGACAGGAAGTGCACCTGGTGAGACCATAGGCAGTCTATGAAAGTACAGGAGGGTGAATGGGGCTTGGGGGTACGGCTGGGTTAGCAGAGTGCTTGACTTGCAAGCATGAGGACCCGAGATTACATGTTCCAGGTCATCCTGATTCACACCAGGAGACTCTGACAATAAATAAATAAGTGAAGGAAGGGAGGGAGGGAGGGAGGGAGGGAGGGAGGGAGGGAGGGAGGGAGGAAGGAAGGAAGGGGAGCTAGCGCTGTAGGTAAAATGTTTGCCTTTTAAACACATGGACCTGAGTTCAGTCTCCAGAACACATAAAAGAATGCCTGGTGTGGTAAGATGTCCCTGTAATTCCCAGTGCTGTGGAGGTGAAGACAGGAGAAACCTTGAAGCCAGTTTAAGCTAATCGGTCAGTTCTTGGTCTAAGGGAGGCCCTACCACAGGGGATATTGTTCTCAGGCTTCCATACAGGCATGTACTCACAAACAGGCACAGAAACCTATCTATACAAGTGCTTAAGACATGAATAAATACGTTGAAGTTTTGCTCTGGCTTCTTTATGCTGCTATAAACACTCTGACCAAATGTAGTTTAGAGGAGGAAAGGATTTATTAGTTATTATTTTTATTTATTTGTTTGGTTTACATTTCCAAGACATAGTCCATCACTGAGAGAAGTTAGGGTAGGAATTCAAGACAGAACCTTGAAGCAGAAACTATAAAGTAAAGCTGCTTGCTGGCAGTCTCCAAGGCTGATGCTTCACTAACTTTTGTACAGCCCAATACCTTCTGTCTAGAGGATGGTGTCACCTAAAGTGGGCTGTGTGCTCATCCATCTATTACCAGTCAAGACAACCCTTCACAGACATGCGCACAATCCCTCAACTGAGGCCTCTCCTCTTAGATGACTCCAGGCTGTGTTAAGTTGAAAATTAAGGCTTACTAGAACAAATTAAACTCAAATTAAAAATAAATGGAAAATGCATATATTCAATTAGGCACATGGGCATACACATGTGTACACATCTGTCATTTTATCTGCCAACAAAGAAACTATGTTATTAGATTTTTTAAAAAGTATTTTCTCAGCCTACTCCATTTGAGTTTCATAGTGTCCCAGTTAGTCTGACAGAGTTGTTATTTTTATCTCCCTTTGAATAAGAAGAAAACTGTGTCTTAGAACAAGTCAGAACATCCAGTTCAATTCTCCTGGTGGTGCTCAGGGCAGACAACACTAGTTGACCAAGGTACTTCTTTCCCAAGAAGTTCAAACTGAGCCTCTGAATCCTTCCCTCAGCTTGCCTCCCGGCAGGCACTATCAATTGATAAAAGATTACATGAAAAGGTCTATTCTGGACCCAAGTGATCTACCCAAGGTCACGAACTCCTGTAATTGATGTAGGAAGGCCAAGTCACCCATTTCTTGTCTCATTGCTATCTTTATGAAGTAAGAAACTTTCACCCTTGTAACACGAGCTTGATATCTTTATCAAAGCCAAAAGCTACTGCCCCTGGGAATTTTAGCTGCTCTTCATGTAACTGCCAAGCTCCATTCACACTTAGAATTTATGGATGTTAACGAATCACACAGCTTCTAGAAATTTTAAATTACATTGTGTCTCACACTATATTTCTATCAGACTATGTCCCTCTAGAAATGGTGGGCATCTGTCAGACTCTTAAGCCTAAGAACTGGATTCTTAGCTTGACATGGTAATCCGCATGTAGAGATGACCCCAGCACTTGGGCAGTTGAGGCAGGAATCTATGGCAAAGTTTAAGGTCATCAAGGCTACCTAGTAATTTCCAGGCCACCTTGGGCTACATAGTAAAATTTAAGTAATTATTAAACCCAAATAATGAATACAATTACAGAGAGTGGCTGGGTGAGAATATAAAAAATGGCAATTGGGGACTGGGTAGGAGATGTACTTGGTAGAATTTCATCCCCAGCACCATGTAAACTGGCATGGGGGCCATACATCTGTAGTCAGGCACTCAAGAGGCATGGGCAGGAGGATCAGGAGTTCAAGGCCATCTGTGGCTACATAGCAAGTTCAAGGCCAGATTAGACTTCCTAAAGCCCTGTCTCAAAAAAAGTGAAAAGGAAAAAAAAAAATAGAAAAAGAAAAGCCAACGTGGTAGCCTATTTAAATTGCTTAGCAGTGCCTAAAATAGATTATCACTGAGCCTGTTCAGAAACAGCCGTGCTGGTGTATTCTGAGTGGGTATGAGGGGGTGGGATGAACACTGAACAGTCTTCAAGATCTCAGTCAGGTGAAGGGAAACATTGTATTTATTATGCTCCCTGAAATGCCTCAGTTCAGGTGCCGTTGTGTTTCAGGGAGGTTTTGTTCTGTGAGAGACAATCTGATTGTACTGTTAGCAGGCTCTTCTGTAAGCCCGGCCCTACATACACCCCATCCATCAAGTTCCCTTTCAATGCCTGCCTTCTCTTGAGTAAATCTCTGAGCAAGTTCTCTGCATCAGTGCCTATGAGAGGTGAGACAGAATCACAGAAACGCATCCTCTTCCCCAACCCAGCCTTGGTATGTGTTTATGGGTGTATCTGGTGGTGCACATGACTGTGGGAACCGGAGGTCAACCTCAGGAAGAGCCATTCATTTCGCTTCTTGTTTTGTTTGTTCGTTTAAGTGTATGTATATGAGCGCACACACGCGGGCGCACACACACACACACACACACACACACACACAATGTCTAAGGGGCACACATGCCATGGCACATACGAAGTCAGTTCTCTCCTACTTTTACATGGGTTCAGGGGATCAAACTTAGGTCTCTAGGCTTACACAGCAAGCATCCTTACCCACTGAAACAGCCTGTAGGTCCCACCTTGTTTTCTGAGTCAAGAGCTCTCACTGGTCTGTGGCTTACTTGTCAAGCTAGGTTGGTCAGCAATCCCAGGAATTTGCCTCTCTTACATCCTCAGTTCAGGGATTACAAAGATGGTACCACTACACCTGCTGGCTTTATGACATGGATTCTAGGGTTTGAACTTAGCCCTCATACTTATATTATAAGCATTCTACTAATTGACATCTCTCTGGCCCTGCATCTCTTCTTCTCTCTTCTTAGAGCTTTAAGACTTCAGCAGAAATGCCTGCCAAGGGAATCGAAACCACAGGAACAGATCTTGGGGAAGACTTTCTGAGGGTTTTGTTGTTTTGGGTAGTCCTCACCCCCACTGCCCCCCTCCCCCGACCCACAGGCCAAGATGGAAATTGTATAATCAAAGAGCTAGGGAAAACAAAACTGGTTTAAGAGAAAAGATACAAAGAGTCAAAGATATCAGGAAGTGAGACCAAGAAACATACCTGGAGGATGGAGATCAAACTAGGAAACAGACGGAAAACAATGGGAGAGGGTTAAAAAGATTGACCAGTGAGAAGAATGCTTGCTGTTCTCCAGAGCACCCAAGTTCAGTTCCCATCTTTTTCAGACATCTCACAATGAACTTCCTGTAACTCCAGCTTCAAGAGAGCCAACATCCTCTTCTGGCCTCATACACGTGTGTGTGTGCAAGCAAACACACACACACACACACACACACACACACACACACACACACACATCTTAAAAGAAGTAGGTTGATAGACTCTTTCTTCAGTGGTGTATTCTCGGGTAGTTGCTCATAGTCCTCTACAGAATCCCTCACCAGTGCTCCTACAAGAAATTTTAGTAAAAATTCCCTGGGTCTCACACACACACACACACACACAAGAAAGCAAATACAATTAATGCAATCTTAAAATCACCATGGAAATAGAAGGGTGATTAGTTGGGAATAGGAGGTGAACCAGCAGGAATGGGAGAACGACCTGACAGGGTAATTAATGTATATGATCAAAACACATCACGCACATGTTTGGAAATGTTGTAATGAAACCCATCATTACGTATAATTGATATATAGTAAGACACTTTAAAAATGCACAGACGGAAAGGAACAAACTTTAGAGGTGATCCCTGAAAGGCCCATCTTAGAAACGGTCTAAATCCACCTGTTTTGATTACTGTGTCCTAAAGAACAGCAGTGGGCCTCGGGAGACGGTTCCACGGGCAAACCACTTCCTGCATAAGGATGAGGACCTGAGCTCAAAAGCCCAGCTCCTACATAAAGAGTTGAGACATGGCTGCCTGTGTGCTTGTAATCCCATGTCTGGGGCTCACTGGCTGCCAGCCTGTCTCAACGGAATAAGGTGGAGAGTGATACAGCAGAACACCCATCATCCTCCCTGGCTTCTGTGCACACACGTGTGCACACACCACCTACACCACACATGGACACATGAACACTTTTTAATGTTAGCAGTAAAATACTTCTACCTAAGAATACTTACTATGTTACAGTGAACCCTGGATAAACAGATCGATGGATTTTAGTATATTCACACCACGACGGCATGAAAGCAAGGAATGCCAGCTCTCCATAGACCAACCTGGATGTCTAATAACATTGCCAGGTGCAGAGGTCTATGGGGTTTAATGGGGGCTGGTTTGTTTGTTTTGTTTTTGAGGCAAGATCTCTCTGTGTAGCCCAGGCTGGCTTGGAATTCTTTGTTTGTTTATTTGTGTTTATTTTTTAGACAGGGTTTCTCTGTGTAGCCCTGGCTGTCCTGGAACTCACTCTGTAGACCAGGCTGGCCTCGAACTCAGAAACCCACCTGCCTCTGCCTCCCAAGTGCTGGGATTAAAGGCGTGCGCCACCACTGCCCGGCCAGCTTGGAATTCTTGATCTGCTTGCTTTAACCTTCAGAGTGCTGGGTTCATCAACACATGCCACCACATACAATATTTGAAAGGGTTGTTGGGGTTTCTGTTTGTTTGGGTTAGTTGTTTTTGTTTTGTTTCGTTTTATTTTATTTTTTCAAGACAAGTTTTCTCTGTGTGGCTCTGACTCTTGTGGAACTTGCTCTGCTGACTTTAAACTCAGAGATTCACCTGCCTCTGATGGGATTAAAGGTTTGCACCTTTACACTTTACACTTTAAAGTGGATTTACACTTTAGTGTAATCCAGCTAAGGGTTTGGGTTGGTTTTTTTTTTTTTTTTTAACTTTTAAACATTTTAATTGTGCTCGAGCATGTGTGTATGTGTGTGTGCGCAAGAGCCAGTGCGTGCGTGCGTGCGTGCGTGCCTGTACTTGCTTGCACACATGCCCACAGAGGCCAGAAGAGGGTTTTGGATCCTCTGGAACTAGAGCCACCCTAAGTGGAAACGGGAAAGTGAACTTCGGTCCTCAGCAAGAGCAGTAAGTGCTCTTGACAGCTGCCACTTTTCTATCTGCCATGAAAGTTTTCTTGAGAATATATCCCTGTTGGTAGCACGAGACACACTGAGGTTAGGTGGACAATACCTAGGAGCTTGTAAAAGGAGCTTTAAGGATGCCTGGAGACAAGATGAAGTATTTTCAATGTAGCTGCAGTGAGAAAAAGTTAAGGTCAATGGGATAACCTGCCCCTGGGGAAAAGACCACTTGTTCCACATAAGCAGGCAGAAGTGAGTCACTTCTCAGCAGCTCTACATCAGAGAAACAAGCCCATTACAAGCAGGAACCATGACATTCAGGTTGCAGAGCGACTCTGTGGTAAGCAGCATTACAAACTGTTATTGGAATCATGTCATGGTTGGGGAAATGGCTCGGAGGTTAAGGGTGCATACAGCTCTTGCCAAGACCTGAGTACAGGTGTTAGCACCCACACCAGCTGCCTCACACTCACTTGCAACCCAGCTCTAGAGGTCCTGACAACTCCGGCTTCAGTGTGCACACTCACACGCACGAGAATACACACACATACATCTTAAAATAAATCTTAAACATAAACGTAAAGGATTCACGTTAACTCGGGATTCTGGTGAACCTCCCACATCCACAGATTATTCCTTCCAAGGAACTCGGAGACTTGCTTCTTTTTTTTGCTTTGCCTTGTCAATAGCAGCTGACAGATAAAGGAGAGCTGGCCTGGGCTTTTGATGCCCATGCCAAAGGAACAATAGCCCTGCTTGTGGCAATTGCTCTCTTTGTGCGGCCAAGAGAATGGGAAGATGGCTGCTATTGGATGCAGGGTATGTGGGTGGCCAGAGTGAGATGCATTTAGCAGCCAGATATAGCTCTTGAGGTGTTATGTGCTAGCTGTCTACATGGCTAAGGTTTGGGACTTAGCTGAAACTTCCCTGCCCACTGCCATCAGAGAAACCAGATGGCCTTGCCTTTGAAGTATTTAGTTAAAGGTAAGACGCAGCTGGCCATCTTACCTGGAAAGCATTCCTAGGCAGCCTGATCCAGTGTACGTGTGTGCATGTGTGCATGTCTGTCTGTCTGTCCTGTGTGTACATGAATGTGTGAATGTGTGTGTGTGTGTGTGTGTGTGTGTGTGTGTGTGTGTGTGTGTGTATAAAGACTAGATGACAACCTCAGTGTCGTCAGTCCTTGACTTCTACCTTGTTTGTCTGAGATAGGATCTTTCTTTTGTCACTACATATACAGGGAATCTGTCCCACAGGCTTCTGGGGATTCGTGCACCTCTACATCCCATCTCCCCGAGGACTGCTGGGATATCGCTACACCCGGCTTTACATGAGTTCTTGGCATGTGGACTCAGGTTCTCATCTTGTACAGCAAGCACTTTATCCATTCAGCCATCACTCTAGATGCTGAATAATGTTTGTACACATTTATGAGGAAGGGGGAGAGCCTTGGTAAGCCTTAGCATGCGCTTGGCTCATAGCTGTGAGCAGATACGACATCCCTGCAAGGACACGCCCCCATAAATCTACTTCCTCCTATTGTCTACCATTCCAATAATGCCATTATATTACAAAGTCAACAAGGGAGTCATCTATTGATTAGGGCAGAGCCTTCATGGTCTACCTGTCTCTACAAATCCCCTCACTGAGAGCCCTAGAGGTACACTTAGCTAATCTCCTAGGTGGCTCTCAAGCCAATGGTCAAGATTAACCATCACAATGCCACAGATAGGCCTGCAAAATCACATGGAGGAAGGGAGAACAGAGCTTCTATTAACTGGGGAGAATTTCCTACCCATGTGACAATCATATTGACAACTTGACAGGATCCAGAATCACCTAGGAAACAAACTGGGTGTGTCTGTGAGTAATTTTCTAGGTTTGTTTCAGTGAGAAGACAGTACCTCCACAGCCCTCGACCCTCTTTTTTTTTTTTTTTTTAGATCAGATCCCATAAGTTGCCCAGGCTGACCTTTAACTAACTCTTCTCCAGACAAGCCTTGAAACTGTGATCCTCTTTCCTCCCCTTAATAGCTAGATTTGGCCTGTATCACTAGGCTCAATTCCAAATCAACGTGCTTAGCCTTGCATGCAACCTCAGGCTACTGTGTGAATGCTGTAAGCATTTTACATTTTCCAGATTGTTAAGACAAAGAGTGAAGAAAGAATGGGATTGGCTTCATGATAACCATCTGGGAGCAATCTGATATAGAGAAAAGGAGATGATAGATCATTCATGTCATAAAGACATCCTCTGGTATTCAGATTAGTCTGACTGTGAGCAGAGAGAGGTTGCTGGGACTCAGAGCACATAGTGGGCATACTCAGTGTGCTGTTTGAACTGGATTGGGGAAGAAGGTCCTTAAACTGTCTGTCCATCTCTTGTCATAAATAACCCTCTGGTGTGGAGATAGTCTGTTAGAAGCCTCCTGGAGTTTGTGTCCGGAATTGGAAAGTTACCATAGCACCTGCTGAAGAAATATAAAAACTGATGGTTCATTTTTCCAAAGTGCCTGGAGCCATCTTTGGTCCAAATACAGATAAAACATTGAGCCCTGCTAGAGTCTCTTGGTCCAGCTATTCCTTCCTGTATGAGTCAGGGTTCTCTCTAGAAGTACAGAAATTATGGAATTCTCTCTATATTAAGGGAATTTATTGAAATAACTTACAGTCTGCAGTCTAACGAACCCAACAATGGTCAGCGTGGATGGGAAGTCCAAGAATCTAGTAGTTGCTCAGTCCCACAAGGCTAATTGTTTCAGCTGGTCTTCTGTATAAACTGGAATCCTGAAGCAAGTTCCAACAGATGTGCTGGCAAGTAAGTGCAAGCAAGTGAAGAAGAATGAGCCTTCCTTTTTCCAATGTCCTTATGTAGATCTCCAGCAGAAGGTGTGGCCCAGATTACAGGTGTGTCCCACCACGCCTGAATTTGGAACTTGCTTTCTCCCAGGCTGGCCTTGAACACAGAGATCTGCTTGCCTCAGTCTCCTGGGATTAAAGACATGTACTATGTGCCTGGGCCGAAGCTTTTCATGGTCACTATGCCTCAAGATCTGTGTCATTCCCATGTCAAGATTCGGATCAGAAGCCTGTGTCTTCCAGCCTTAAGATCTGGATCACAGGTGTGCCCTCCATTTCTGGATTATAGTTCATTCCATATGTAATTAAAGTGACAACTGGGAACAGCTATCACACTTCTGCACACCCAGACTCTGCTGTTACCCCACCATCTAAACTAGAAGTTCAGAGTAGAAAATTACTATCAGCCAAGCCGGCCCCAGTGAACTACAGACGTGACAGGGTCACGAGCCTGATAAGCTTTAAAATAAACAGGATTTAAAGTGTAGAGATGAACCTACACTTGTGTGCTTGTTAAGTAAGTGGTAGTGGGGAAGGTAGGATGGGCATGACACGTATGATTGTATCGTTCTGATTATGCAGCCAAAGAGGAGAGGGAGGAAGGGGCTTGTGATGGGCTTAAAACCTGTTCTGTGCACTCGGTGTGCCTGTCCTTCTGAGCTGCTGCCTGAATTTCCCAAGTTGGAAGATAAACCACCTTGCCTTGGAAATTCAGAGTCTCAGTGCTCTTATTATGAAGTGAAGAACTCACAACCTGAATAAGCCTTGGCCGTGGCCTGGAGTGACTGGCAGCAGAGAGCCTCAGTCACACAGCTCAGGCGAGCCTTTCTCAGACTGGCATGAATGTTTTTGGAGCTCTGCAGAAAAGTCATAGATATGACCTTGCCCATGCACCTCTCTAGTGATGTGGCTGGTGTAACAGAGCCAAAGCCGGGACTGAGTTTGCACACATTCCTATAAACGCCTAGACAGACCGCGTAGCTTTGCTGTTTCTGTCTTGATTTTCTGTCTATTGTCAAAGGTAGGTGATAAAATCCACCACTACTATCGTATTGCCTCCTGTCCCTTCCTTCAGATCTATAAAATTTGCTCTATGTATTTAGGTGCTCCGTTATTAGGTGAATGTTTATTTATTGTCTTGATGTATCAACTCCTTTATCATTTTACAATGACTGTATTGGTTGTTCTTCAGTTTTTCGGTCTATTTTTATCAGATAACATACCTGATATGCATACTCATTTCCCTTCTCTGTGTGCGCATGCACCTGTGTGGCTGTGTGGTTGGGTGGTGGTGGTGGTGATTGTGATGGTGGTGGTGGTGGTGGTGGTGATTGTGCTGATGGTGGTGGTGCTGATGGTGGTAATGGTGATGGTAGTGGTGGTGACGATGGTGGTGGTGAGGGCGATGGCAAAGGCTTAGGCATTTGAGTACTTGAGTGAGTGTTGGTAGTGGTCTTTGGGAAGGTTCTGGAACCCTTAGGAAGCCAGAGCCTGCTGGAGGATATATGTCACTAGAAGCAGACTTTAAGGTTTTCTATCCTGGCCCCACTTCCTGTTCTCGCTCTGTCTCTCCCCCTCTCTCTGCCTGCCCCTCCCCCATCCTATGTGTAGAAGAAATGTGATCTCTCTGCCTTCTACATCATAATGGGCTGGATATCCTAAGCTAAAATATACCACATTCTCCTCTTTGTTGCCTTTGGTAATGCTATTTTATCTCAGCAACAGAAAAGTAATTAAGACCTAGCATGTATTATGTATCAGAGGGTACAATGGCATAGGATATCTTCAAATGGTTATAAGCCATGTCAAGTATAAGAAACTAAGTCAAGTCCTAGAAACCCAGGGGTTCTTCCCCTAACCCTAAGGGCCAAAGCTTACAAGCAAAGACAGGAAGATCAACAGACTTCAGTCCTTCCCACATTCAGGATGGGTTTGGCCTCTTCTGTTTAACCTCTCTGGAAACAGTCTCCCAGACGAGTTCAAAGATTGGTCCCTCGGGTGACTAAATCCCATTAAGTTGACAATCAAGATTAATCATCACTGGGGGAGGGAAGGTGTGTTTCTTATGGTGGTCTCTAAGGCTTTCTAGTCTTTATCAATTTGAGGCACAAATGATAGTTCATTTGTAGGTAATGCCAGATGAATCTAGTGTTAAATCCCACCTCCATAATGTCAGATTTCTGGCTCTGCTGACATTGCCTTACCCATCATGACCTTCAGAAGGTCTTTAAAGGTAGAGAATGTAGCTCAGTAGTAAAGCACTTATCTACAACCGCCCTCCACCAATAAGGGCCTGGGGCTGTGGTTTGGGGGTGGAGCACCTGCCTAGGTTCTCCTAGTGAGGGGCTGGGGATGTTGCTCAGTGGTAGAGCACCTGCCTAGAATCCCCCAGGGAGGGGCTGGGGGTGTGGCTCAGTGGCAGTGTCTGCCTAGAATCCCCCAGGGAGGGGCTGGGGGCGTGGCTCAGTGGCAGAGCTCCTGCCTAGAATCCCCCAGTAAGGGGCTGGGAGTGTGGCTCAGTGGTAGAGCCCCTGCCTAGAATCCCCCAGGGAGGGGCTGGGGCGTGACTTAGTGGTAGAGCACCTGCCTAGGTTCTCCCAGTGAGGGACTGGGAGTGTGGCTCAGTGGTAGAGCACCTGCTTAGGTTCTCCCAGTGAGGGGCTGGGACCCTGGCTCAACAAAAGAGCACTTACCTAGCAAGTAAGTGACAATAAGTCTGATAGTTCCATTTGAGGCACAAGAAAGGAGGAATTGGGAGAGGGAAGGAATTGAAGGAGGAGGAGAAGGGGGAGGAGGAAAAAGCAGAGTCTCCACAGTGTGACCTTAACCTTCCCCTAGGGCTAAGAACTCTGGCAAGCTTCTAAGTCTGCTATCCATTCTGGGACACCCTGTTACTTTACTCAGAGAAGCAAATAGCCCTTTGTTATTTCTCTTGTTTGATCTGGTGACCGGAAGATATTAAGATATTCAGGCAAAGGAACAGCCTGGGGGTCAGAAACCAGGATGGTCAGTACATACTGCATTTTTATGGACCCAAATAAGTAGCATGCAAACCAGCATGTCTAATAACTGCCTTTAATCAACAGTACACAGCCCTGTGGTTCCACTGTGGCTTTAAAATTAAAACACATAACATAACTTGCGCATGCCATTTTTTCAATGTTTTCCCTTAGAGCTAATTGTCCCAGATTGTCAGAGATGATCGTGATTATTGTTTGCTCTGGTAGTTTGGACTAGGCAGAAGACAGCAGGAAGAAACTGCTTTACAATAACATTGGCCTTTACCCAGGTTGAGCAACTGCTGCTTGTGGCCAAGGTGTGATGGGGGAGGTGTGAGAAACAAGAAGTAAAGGGTCACGGTCGGAATAACTGTGGCAAGACTGGAACCAAGGGACTTGTGCATGCTGGGCAAGCAGTCTGCCACCAAACCACACCCTCAGTCCCTCACTGGAGAACTCTAGTCACGTTCTGAGCTACACCTGCTGCCCCAAACTAGGGTAATGGAAGCAGGTACTCTAAGACTGAATGATAGCCCAAATCCTAGAGAGGCTGTTTGGGAAGAAATTACATATCCCTAAGAGAAGGAATTTAATCTATTCCTGTAGTTTAATTTTTTAATTGGAATATATTTATTTATTTTTTTGAAACAGGATCTTACCATATTGCACAGGTTGGCTTATAACTCAAGATCCTTGTGCCTTAGGCTGTAGACATGTGTAGGCTGGCCTGAAATAATTTAGTCGTGTGTGTGTGTGTGTGTGTGTGTGTGTGTGTGTGTGTGTGAATTTCTGTTTTTTTTTTTTTCTTTTGAAATTTACTATTTTATTAGGTGAAAGAAGGAAAGGAAGGAAGGGAAAGAAGGGAAAAGGTCACATAAAACTTGGATCTGGTAGCTTATGGGTAAAATTCTAGCCCTTGGGAGGTTGAGGCAGGAGACTTGTGAATTATAGTTCAAACTGTGCTAAGAGCAATACCCTGTCTGGGGGAGGGGAGGAAGGGAGGGAGAGAGAAGAGAGGAGGGGAGAGAAGAAGAGGGAGGGAGAGAGAAAGAGAGAGAGAGAGAGAGAGAGAGAGAGAGAGAGAGAGAGAGAGGAGAAAACTTTTCTATAGACACCCATGGACCAGGCACATTGACTAACAGTATCGCAGTTTACTCCTAAATGATGAAGTAATTTCACAGGGGAAGAAAACAAGGCTCAGACAGGCACCATTATCCTCATCAGAGACAGCGTGCTTTCCCATACTTAGCACATGAGATGCGGTGCGTCTCACAGTTCAGTCTCTGACCTCTCATGGAGGTCTGAGAGTCCACTCGATCTGTCAGTGCAGCCCCTGCCTCTTTATATATCAGCATCTAGAAGTCAAAATGTCCATAGAAGAAAGCAAAGAAAACATGATGTGTTTTCTCTGCATGATATTATAAAAATAGGCCCTCAAGTGCATGCTAGTCTCTCTCTTTAAACATATTTTTAAGCAAAAGCTTTAGAGAAAAATATAACATTGAAACGAAAAGACCTTCTGAATGCCACTCAGAAGAAGGGTACCTGAGAGGAGAGAAACCAGATTCCTAGAAGGAACAGAGTACAGAAGAACTCTTTATAGGTGGTCACGGTGCACAAGTTGTCCTCTGCCTTCCATATATGTGCCATGACACACATGTGTGCATACCCACACATATGATGCATAAATGCAATTAAGCGATTTTTTTTTAAAAGAATGAACTGAGCTAGAAATGATGGCACACACCTGTAATCCATTGGGATTAAGTGGTTACATGTCCAGTTCAAGGTCAGCCTGGGTTACATGAGACACTAACTTACAAAAACAAATAAAGGGCTGGGGAAAAGGTTCAGTAGTTAAGAGCCCTGGCTGCTCTGCCAGAGAGCCTGGATTCAGTTCCCAGCATCCACACGGGGGCTGTCTGTAAGTCTGTTTGCAGAGCATCCAACACCCCCCTTCTGGCCTTCATAAACACTGCATGCCTATGGTGCGGTTACAAACATACAGGCTAAACACGTGGACATATAAAATAAAATACAAAAGGAAAACCCCCCACGAGTTTATTTAAGTTGATGGTTTATTATCATTTCTGAGTTGAGTAAATTTGTGTGTATATGTCTGTATGTGTGTGTGTATGTTTTGTCTGTGTGTGTATCTGTATTTATGCATACGTGTGTGTCTGCATGTCTATGTCCATGTTTGTATGTGTATGTCTGTGTGTGTATGTATGTGTGTATGAACGTGTGTCTGTATCTGTATTTGTCTGTATATGTGTGTGTATATCAGTGTTTGTGTGTGTATGTTTTGTTTGTGCATATATGTGTGTCTATATGTCTGTGTCCATGTTTGTATGTGTATGTCTGTGTGTGTATGAATGTGTGTCTGTATCTGTGTTTGTCTATATATGTGTGTGTATGTCTGTGACTCTGTGTTTGTCTGTGTGTACATCTGAGTATGTCTGTGTATCTATTGCTGTGTGTGACTGACTGCCCACATGCATGCACATGTGTGGGCCAGAGAAAGGTATTGTGTGTCTTCCTCTGTTGCTCTCCACCTCAGTTTTTGAGCCAGGGTCTCTCAGTAAACCTGAAGCTTGCCAGTTTGGCTAGGCTGACTAGCCAGGAAACTCCTAGGATCTGCCTGACTTTTTCCATGGTGCTGGGGATTTGAACTCAGGCCCTCTTGCTTTCACAGCAAGCGCTTTCACTCACCTGACCATCTCCCCAGCCCCCGAGATGAATAATATTTGAGACTTACTATAGTTTGGGGAGTCAAGTCTTTCACAGGCTCCCTTCTTGTGTGCCCCACCTAGCTCTCCAGCACACACACACACACACACACACACACACACACACACACACTGGGATCATGGGTACTTCTGCCCCTGCCCCCAGGCTTACATTTTTTTTCCTGTCACTTAAATCGACTTTGTCCACATGAAGGGAAACAGAGCACTCTTGAAAAGACACCCCTCCATGGTTCCTCCACTTAGCAGCTTGTTAATTCTCAAGAGGGTTGCACTGAAAGCACATACTGCCTTGATCGCATTGTGATGTTATTCTTTGATTCTCAGGCTGCTGCTCTGAATAATCAGTTGTGGTTTTCTTTCTTTCTTTCTTTCTTTCTTTCTTTCTTTCTTTCTTTCTTTCTTTCTTTCTTTCTTTTTTCTTTCTTTCTTTCTTTCTTCTTTTTTTTTTTTTTTAGAAAAAGAAATGGCTAACCTCTTCATTGGTCTTCAGCGTGGTGGCTCCAACAAGCTGTCACAAACAGAGTCCCGTAACAAATGAGATTTAGACCTCTCTTCATTACTCAGCCTTTTCATTCGCATACAGTAACTGTCCTGTCTTTTCAAGGATCATGTCAACCAAATACTGAGTCAGAGATGTTGAAATTCAAAAAATTTGCATGCGGCTGCACCTGCTCTTTCCTGGCTACCATGGAGAATCTTGGATTTGGATATACGATTCCTTGAAATTTTATTTTTAATGTAAACAGAGATTTGTTTGTGATTGGAGAAGTTCAGCATGGACTCAGACGGCACAGTAGTGAAGAGAATCCCAATTCATCAGAATCCAGACCTGAGATTTCCATTTTATCCTGGAGCCCTGAAAGCAATAGTCTACACTGTGCCACGGCAAGTTGTGAGTGACTCTACCGAGAGGATTAAAGGATTATTTTTTAATCCCCTGGAGCTTGAGCCATGGCTCCTCTACCAGGAACATTAATAACTATAATGGACCGAGTTTTCATTCCACTTTTCTTCAAGACTCTCAAAATGGTTCGGCCAGATGTAAATAACCAAATCAGAGATTAATTTTTAGAGCCAGAAAGAACCATTGAGATCTACCAGACACGGTTTCATAAATGTGAAATTTAAGGGGCGAAGGACTTCAAAGGCTTGGCATAGGTCACATAGGTACAGTATACAGACAGAGCTGACTCTAATTCAGACTCTGTGATAACTCTGTGGTTCCTAAAACACGCAGGTATATAGACTTGTATCTTATCAGCAATAGTATCTGGAAGTTTACTCGAATGCCCCCACACTAGGGATGAAAGTGCGATATAGGGCTTGTCTAAAATTCCCCTGTTGGGGACTGAGGGTGTAGCTCAGATCACCTGCCTAGAATCCCCCAGTAAGGGGCTGGGGGCGTGGCTCAGTGGTAGAGCCCCTGCCTAGAATCCCCCAGTGAGGGTCTGGGGGCTTGGCTCAGTGGTAGAGCACCTGCCTAGAATCCCCCAGTGAGGGGCTGGGGCATGGCCCAGTGGTAGAGCACCTGCCTAGAATCTCCCAGTGAGGGGCTGGGGGCGTGGTTCAGTGGTAGAGCCCCTGCCTAGAATCCCCCAGGGAGGGGCTGGGGGTGTGGCTCAGTGGTAGAGCCCCTGCCTAGAATCCCCCAGGGAGGGGCTAGGGGTGTGGCTCAGTGGTAGAGCCCCTGCCTAGAATCCCCCAGGGAGGGGCTGGGGATATTGGCTCAGTGGTAGAGGGTTTGCCTAGAGTGCATGTGGCTGAGGGTTCCATTCCTACCATCACAAATATTAAAAAAATAAACACATAAATAAATACTAAAAACCCCGCTGTTGGCCCACAGAGCCAGTCTCTACACTTAAACAGAGCCCTCAGTATTTGTACATGGTAATGGCTAAGAAGTCCTGCTTTCCACTTCATTGCCTTAGTTCCACAGCTCCGGGACCTTTGTACTTGACATTAGTTCCACTTTTTGAACATGGCCAAGTAAGTCACATAAAATAAGTACAACCGCAGTGGAAGCCTAGGGGCTGTAACTTAGTAGTGATGCAAGAATATGTAGGCGGATCAGAGTTTTAGCCCCAGTCCTAAGAAGTAAGTAAAAATGGAGGCCTTAAGCTGAGCGTTACATAGCTGCAGGGTAGAGCTGTAGTCGGTGGGTCCCAAGTTCCAGACCAGTCTAGGCTACATATACATAGCAAGACCCTGTCGTGAAATGAAGAGAAACGAGGGCTAAGTTGGCAGGGCTCTCACCTTTGGCACACACGAAGCCCTGGGTTCCACCCCCAGCATTGTGCAAACTGGAATTGGAGGCACACACATAATTCTAGCACTGAGGAGGTGGACGCTGGAGGTTAAGGCTGGAGAGATTGCCTGGTAGTTAAGAGTGCATGCTGCTTATGAGTTTGGTTTCCAGCACCCATATTAGGCAGCTTATAACTGTCTGTAGGTAACTCTAGCTACAGGGAATCTCATACCCTTCAGGGTCACACGCGTTCACATGTACTTAACCACGCACAGGTACACATGCATACACATAGTAAAAGAATAAAGAGTTCAATGTTGTTCCCTGCTCTATATTAAAATCAGGCAGTCCTGGGATGTGAGACCCTGTTTTAAAAACAAGGGACATCAAATGACATTTCTCATTTGATGAGATGTTGATGTTTCCAAAACAAAACAAACCGTTTTGTCATTTAAGTTCCTCCTGACACCTCCCTCACCTGGCTGCATGTTAATGAAATGTCCCATTGCCACCCCCCGGCTACCTGGAGAGGGGGGATCAGCTGTCTATCTTTATTGGTATTGCGCACCCTTGAAGACCGTAGTCCTATTAGTGGTTGTTCCAATTACGGTCCTAACATTTAGCAGCAGGGATCTGTTCTGAGAAACCCATCCTTAGGTGATTTTGCCAGCCTAGGTGAGGTGGAGCAGGTCAGGCACCACACTAGGCTCCTTGATGCAGTCAGAGATACAGTCAACACCAGGTGGAGGACTCTGCTGCCTGCCTATCGCTGATTTGCAATAAAGTTTGTTTTTATAAGACAGAGTACACTCTAAAATGAGTATTAAAGTGCGGCGAATCTTCAAGCAGTGTTTATTCTAATGTACAAGGGTGGCAGGCTGCGCGTCAGCTGTATGTGCTGCGTCGTTATGGACAGGAAGTGCAGCGGGCTTACAGTGCCAGCCTGGATGTGTGCTTCCCTGTGATGGGATGCCAGCACAGTACTATTAGGTGTTATTTGAATCTGGAATTTCTCTCATAGGCTCCTGTGTTGATTGCTTGGTGCTATTGGGAAGAGGAGCCTAGATGGAAGAAGTAGTCACCAGAGGCTTCACTTTGAAGAGTAGGTTTTGTCCCTGGACTGCCCTTACCCTCTCCTCCCCTCCACCAGCCTCCCTTTCCTCTCTTCCACCTCCTCCCTATTCTTCTCTTCCCCCTAGTGCTCCCCCTCTGTGCTCCACTTCCCCTTTCCTTCCCTACCTACTCTTCCCCACTTCTCTTCCTCCTCCTCCATCCTCATCCTCCCCTTCTGTGCTCCCTCTAGTCCTCCTCCTCCATCCCCTCCTCCTTTTCCTCCCTCCTTCCTGTCCACCAGGAGGTGAACAGCTTAACTCCACACTGTGCTGCCTCCCCATCATACCCCAAGTCATAAGGCAAAGCGGACCATGGACTGAAACCACCAGCCTAAATATAGTCTACTTTTAAGTTATTTACCTGAGGTATTTTATTACAGTTATGGAAAGTAGACCAACACATTAGGCAGTAGGGAATTTTCAGCTCAGTCACTGATGACACGTTAGGCTGCATCTAACTTCATAATTTTAAAATGTCAGTTTCCTCATCTGGATGGGGTGGTGCTTTCTTGTAATTCCCACACTAGAGAAGACGAGACAGGGAGATGAAGAGTTTAAGGTCAGCCTTGGCTACATAGAGAGTTGGAGGCTAGCCTGAGTTATATGAAACCTTATCTCAAACAAAGCAAAGCAAACCACATTTGGTCTGGGAGATGTAGCTCAGTAGAACACTTGCCTATCGTGTTTCAGCCCAGCATTGCAAACCGACGACCAAAACCACTCGGGAATCAGACATGATGGTACGTGCTTGCAATCCCAGCACCAGGGAGGTGGAGGCAGGAAGACTAAGAGTTCAAGGTCAGCCTGGGCTACATGAGACCCTGTCTCAGGAGTGTTAACAGCAGCAACAGTTAACCATGAGTTTCCCCTGCTGCCCTCTTGTTTCTAGCTTTATGTCTAAATCCTTCTAGTCTAGAGACAGTTATTCTCTCTGATGGCTCCACTTTCTTCATCTCTCTGACATGTGGAGCCCCAACAGAGCTCACAAAAGGGGACACAAGTCTAGGGGCAGACAAGATTCCTTTCCTACAAATGTGCTTCCATGCATATTGTGAACTTCAGACCACTGTGTATGTCTGCAGACATCCCTGAGACTTGCACTGAGACAGATCAAAGCCACACACAGGTGCAAAGCTCCAAAGCACCAAAGGTCCTGAAGCCTTTCTCTCCAAAGTCTTGTTTGCTCTAACTGTACAGATAGATAGATAGATAGATAGATAGATAGATAGATAGATAGATAGATAGATAGATAGACAGATAGATAGATAGAGAGATAGATAGGAGACCTCATGGGTAACCTAGCAAATGTGCAAACTGTTTCATAATTAAAGAGATTTCTATTCCCTAGAACCTGGTGAAGACCTTGTGTCTTAATGGAATGTGTGGCCAAAGAGCCAGAACCCTACTCAGCATCAGCAGCAGAAATGACGCTCAGGAGTACCCAGTCGTTACTCTGGAAGCCCGCACATGGCTGCTGTCAAGTTCACCCATTCATTTGCAACCTAACCTCATTCCTTTCAGCTTTTGTCTGTTTGTTTGCTTGCTTGCTTGCTTGTTAGGAACATTCTCCACCAGGCTGTTTTCAATACACTAGAGTGCTGGAAACAACTTTGAACTTCTGATACCCTAGCCTCTACCTCCAGAATGCTGGAATTACAGGTGTGTACCACCTGGTTTATGCAGTGCTGGGGCTCGAACCCAAGGATAATGGAGGCTAGACAAGTACTCTACCAACTGAACTATAGCCCCGCCACCCATTCCTTTTAGTAACACAGCAAGACTCTTTGGGGAAAGATAGAAAAGGGACATTTGGAAAAGACAAAATTCATAACTAGAAATATTCTGGGTCTCTGATGGATATTTTTTTCTAACTCCTCTAAGAAACATTTCTCATTCCATGGCAGGTGTCTGGTTATGAATATTATAACCTAATTAATCATATGACTGTTCGTAGGTATGACTTGCATGTGGAACATTAGTAATAATCATTACAATTAGTGTTAACAAGAATGAATTGCCAATGTCTGGAGCTTTATAATGTCACAAAGTAACTTTACTTGTTTAATTTTATTTCAGATCCCCCTCCCTGCCGATGACCATAGGAGATAGGTGAGATCACTAGATAAGTTTTAGATTTTTCTTTTATAAGCAAAGGAAGATTTTTTTCTTAAGATATATTTTTTAAAGGCCAGGAGTGGCAGCACATACTTCTAATGCTAGCACTTAAGAAACAGAGGCAAGCAATCTCTCTGTGAGTTTCAGGCCAGCCAAAACTACATAATGAGACCTTTTCCCAAATAAACGGACAAAAAAGATCTGTTTTTGCTTTTAATTACATGTGTGAGTATGTGCATGCGAGTGCAAATGCCTAAGGAGGCTAGTAGAGGGCGCAGTAGAGGGCGTCAGATTCCCTCTATAGCTACCTGGAGTTAGAGGAATAGAGAGGAAGTTCTATAGGCAAGGACACACAGAGTTAAGTATCTAAATGGTCGAAGGATGGAGAGCCAGAACCTTACAGGCTGTGTTTGCTTACAGATTGACAGGAGAATGTGGATCATCTCAGGGGTTAAGTCTTATCTACAGACAGTTGGTTTTGTTTGTTTGTTTAGTGCTTGAAATATCTACTGTGAGGATTGTGTAGTCAGATGAAGTATCTCAAGGCTCGACTGACTCATGTCTTATGGACAGAAGCAGCCAGGAAACAGTCCAGCATATAAGCTACCCAAACTTTCCAAAAGGCACCATCATCACTTTGGCACAGGCTGTCTGATATGATTTATGGTCTGTTTCACATTATTTGGTTTGCCCTGGTTTGCAATGCTGGGAATAAAACCCATGATCTTGCCCATAAGTGCTCTACCACTGAGCCACACTCTAAGTCCCTCACTGAGGGATGCTAGACAGGCACTCCACTGCAGAGTCACACAAACAGCCTCTTACTGGGGAATTCTAGGCAAGTGTTCAACCCCAGAGCCATTCCACCAGCTACTCCCTGTAGAATTCTAGGCAGGTGTTCTATTGATTAGCCACACCCAGAGTACTTCACTGAGGAATTCCCAGCAGGCTCTCTTACTGAGCCATGCCCCACCCCCCTCATTTGTAGATTCTAGACAAGTGTTCAACTACTCTGCTTTTTTTTTTTTTTTTTTTAGTCTGGCCTTGAATTCACTGTGTAGCTGTAGCTCAAGCTGTCTTCTAACCCCTTTGAGAATTAGACCCTGGTCTTCTGGAAGAGCTAGAATTTTTATGGGTAAGGGTGTTTTGCCTCCACTCCTCCTGTATCATACGCATGCCTAGTGCCTGAGGAGGACCATAGGGGCCACTGGAAGACGTCTCCTCCTTTGAATGTACCATCATGCCTAAAGTTCATTGAGGCTGAAAGTTGTCAGCTGTCAATCTATAATACCAGTGGGGTGGTGTTGTTATTTTGTTTGCCTTATTTCTGTAATGGCATAAAATGGTCAGAATACAGTGCTCCCATGGTAATTTGGGTCACATCTCTTTCATTAGTGTAGTAATTCAGTTAACCTTTAGATAGAACCTTGGTTTGTGTAAGAATATTCATTTATAGATATATTTGTGTAGTAAGAAATGGTTGAGAGTAGGCAAGATGACTCAACAGGTAAAGGTACTTGCTGTCAAGCCTGACAACCTGAGTTTGATCCCTGGAAGCCATGTGGCAGAACATGTGCATTGTGTGTCTGTGTGCATGCACATGCGCACACACACACACACACACACACACACACACACGATAAATGAAAGAGAAAGATGAGAAGGAAGGAGGGAAGAAGGGAGGGAGGGAGGAGAAAGGAAGGAAGAAGGGAAGAATGAGGAAGAAGGAAGGAGGGAGGAACAGAGGGAGGGAGGGAGAGAGGGAAGGAGGGAGGCTTGAGAAATTCTGATTAGCAATCAGGCTTGAGCCAAGTATGGTGGAACAAGCCTGTGATCCCAGCAATCTGAAGACGGAGGCAGGAGGATCTTAAGGTTACAAAAGCCTGGGCTACAGAGTGAGACACTGTCTCACAAAAACAGCTCTCTCTCTCTCTCTCTCTCTCTCCCTCTCTCTCCCTCTCTCTCTCTCTCTCTCTCTCTCTCTCTCTCTCTCTCTCTCTCTCTCTCATGCTTGGCTTCTTCCTCTGTCAGTCCTTTCTTCCACTGCACTTGGCTTTTGAGAACACTTTTCTGTTTGCACCCACCTCTGAAGTCACCCTTAGAAAGTCACTTCATGCAGTGGGGGGAGGGGGATGTACTGTCACCAGGAACAGCTATGACATTTTTCTGACAGACTATGCCTCATTAAGAACAATCATTTGGTGCCAGGGATGAAGTTCAGTCAGTACAATTCCTGTTTGCCAGGCAGGAAACCCTGGATTCCATCCCCGGTACCACATAAAGGAGCCACAGTAGTGGACTCCCATAATCCCAGTATCCAGGAGGGGAAGGCAGGAGGATCAGAAACTCAAGGCCAATCACAGCCACAAGTTCAAGGCCAGCCTGGGTCACCATCTGGAAAGAGACAGATGGTTTATTACAGGTTAGCAGCTTTGTGTCAGAGCTCCGATTCTGGGAGTTAAGAAATGAGACTCCGGGCACGCTGTTCTTAGTCTCCTCCCCCAAAGCTGCCTAGCATTTTAGCTTCTTTTTCCAGTCATTTCCCTCTCATTCTGAAAAGACACTTGGCCAAGCTCATCTATTATAACTAATTCTGCGAGCGCGCAAGCACACACACACACACACACACACACACACACACACACACACACACACACACACGTTCCATGCTACATTAGCAAGGACAAAACATTCGGATCACCACATCCTTGAAGCAACCATATGGTGGCCACTGTCCCCCTGAACTAATGTCTGTGTTCTGCACCTTTCTTGCTTCCATCCATGGCCTCTGTCTTTAGTCAGTGAACCTGGACACGGCCTTCTGACGTCCTGACAGCAACCTCTTCTGCATTAATACTTCCATCTTCTGTGGTGCTACGGCATCCTCGCCTGGGATTTGTCTCTTCCGGCGTTTCCTGATCTCACAGAAGAGCCAGAGATATGCAGCTGGATGACTCTATTAGCCCACAGCCTGCACCAAACCCAAGACGATTAAGGGAGATAACAGTGAATGAAATCCTGGAAGCTGAGAAGTCGCCTTGCATCCCTGCTGACCTGCTAGCTGAGGGTTTTGTTTAGTTCCCAGCTGAGGTCTTTCTCAACTATCGAACCTAAAATGAACACTTCGAATTGAACTTGAATCATGCAATGTTTAGACACAGCAGTGATTTTTAGATGGATATTGCCTATATTGGGAAACTGAGGCTCAGAGTAAGGAAATGGCTTACCCAAAGGAACAGTTTGTGTGTGTGTGTGTGTGTGTGTGTGTGTGTGTGTGTCCCAGGACTAGCATAAAAGGATGATGTTCATGTCATATCTGGACCTAGCATGACCAGGCAAGCTCAAGTCCCTCTGGTCTAGTGGAGACTTCATCTCTAATGGGGGGCATCACAGTTAGTTATTTTTCTGTTTCTGTGACAAAACAGTATGGCTGAAATCAATAAGTGAGGGGGTGGGGTGGAGGATGGCGATGGGTGAGGGGGGTGTTATTTTGGTTGATGGTCCATTGTGGTAAGAAGACATGGCGGCAAATGGCAGGCATGTCATGTCAGCGGGGGCAAGAAACCCAGAGAGAGCTCTCATCTTTAGATTGCAAGCACAAAGCAGAGAGTGTAAATTAAAAGTGGCCTCGGGGCTGTAAAATCTTGAAGCCTACCTCCAGTGATATATTTTTCCCAACAAGGCTGCAGTTCCCAAACCTTCCAAGCAATGCCACCAACTGGGGTGGGACTCAAGTGTTCAAATACTAAAACTCATGGGGGAAGCTTCTCATTCAGACCCCTGTAAACAGTAAAGCCAAGTATAGTGGCACAGGCCTGCCTGAAATCCTGTAATCCCAGGTCTTGGTGGGTAGAGGCAGAAACACTAGGAGTTCAAGGCCACATTCAGCTCTATAGCAAGGTTGAGGCTAGCTCAGCCTATATGAGACCTTGTCTCAGGAATGACAAAGGGTAGGGGGAAGGAGTCAACAAAAAGCAATGAGCTTGAGGAAGCCTGAGACCTAAGGAACCAGTCTTACCAGCACAGCTGGGAAAGCACTGTGGTCCCATCGTATTCACAGGGGAATGGACGAGTAAGATTCCTCCCTACCTTTTAATGTAGAATCTCCTTGTCTTAGTCAGGGTTTTCCTGCTTTGAACAGACACCATGACCAAGGCAACTTTTATAAGGACAACATTTAATTGGGGCTGGCTGACAGGTTCAGAGGTTCAGTCCATTATCTTCAAGGCGGGAACATGGCAGCAGCCAGGCAGACATGGTGCAGGGCAAGCTGAGAGTTCTACATCTTCATCTGAAGGCTGCTAGCAGAATACTGGCTTTCAGGCAGCTAGGATGAGGGTCTGAAAGCCCACACCCTCAGTGACACTGTTTACTCCCAAAAAGGCCACACCTACTGGAACAGGGCCATACCTTCTAATAGTGCCACTCCCTGGGCCTAGCATATACAAACCGTCACACTCATTTTGGCAACAGGATACTGTTTTGATTTTATAAGATAGGGTTTCCCTATGTAGTCTAGGCTAGTGTCCAACTCACTATTTAGCTCAGGCTGGCCTCGCACCTGACATGCTAGTGTTTTCAACTGTTGAGCTCTGGAGTTACATACCCAGCCAGAAAGATACTTTTCTTTCTTTTTCTTTCCTTGAGACAGAGTGTTGTGTAGCCTAGGTTGGCCTCAAGCTTGCTGTGTAGTCAAGGCCAGCCTTAAACTCCTGAGCCTCCTGGCTCTACCTCCCAAGTACTGGGAATAGAGGCACACGTCGTTGTCACCCCTTGTTTACTTTTCTAAGGAGCATCTCATGGGGGTGGGGTCTCTAAGAAGTAAAGATAACTCCGAAGATAAAATGCAAGTCCTGCAAGTGGGTCCTGGTAGTCAGAGACAATGGGATGGCACTGTTTCTTAATATGCTGTCTAGAAACTAGACTGGAATAGAAGATGTGAACATTGCCCAGAAGCAGAGTAAAGGGGGTGCTCTCCCAAGACAACCAGATGCCCTAGTTAAAAGTAGCACATACAAGGAGCCTGCAGCATCGTCACCTGAACATCTAACTAACACATCAGTATGTATTCCTACCACAGAGTCGTTGCCTGAAAGTGTATGGGTAGAAAAAGGGGCTGGTGGTCCAGGCTGGGAAGGAACCACCATGCCTACTCTGGATAGCTTCCCACAGATCGCAGAATTCATGGCATGGGAAACAAGGCTTTCCTTTACTTCCTATGCTCAGCAAAGACAATGGGTCCTCTTGTTAATGAGGGAAAAATCCTATGAAAAGAACCATCGGGGAGCTCCACCACACAATGAATGTTATTCACATGCTTTCAAGTCAGCACACGTGGATGGATGCCTACATCATGCCTGGTACTATGCGAAGCACTTGGCCACACAACAACTAAGGCACAGCTCTGCCACCCAAGGAAGGCACAAGTGAGCAGCAGGAAACGCTCACACAGCAGACCCTGAGGAAATGAGGTAAGGGCTGCACAAAGAAAAGAAATGGACGAAAATTTGCTCCTAACTGTGATGCAGTAACTTCAGTTCGTCCCTTTGCCAATTCATTCAGCAGACCTTTATTAAAGGACTAAAGGAGCCGAGCTAAGACTGAGAGACGGAGAAAACTGTTGCTAGGCTGGGGATACGGCTCAGCGGTAGACCGCTTGCTTAGCATGGATAAGAAATTGGGTTCAATTCAGAGAAAGTCAGGGGGCTGGGGAGGGCATCAAAGACAAAAAAGACAAGAGAGTACATAAAGATAAACAGGCAAATAATATAAAAACAAAAAATTATAACTGCAATCCCAGAAGTTTGTACACAAAACATTCCAAGAAGGAAGTTCTCCTCTCTCTATTCCTCCTTCTCTGTCCTAAGACACTTATGAGTCTGTAATCACCTTCTCTCTAAAAGTCATCCTCCATAGTTTGCAAACTTCATCCTTTAAATTCACGAAACAAGCATCTGAAAGCCACTAGCTTCGAGTACCTTTAATGGATGCCAAGATTCCAGGGTCCCAGCTCCCCCCCAAGCTGAGCTCACCGAGGGACAAGGAAGACGCCCCATTCTCAAAGATATCTCAGTATTTCCCAACTAGTGGGGTGTGTAGGGAAGGCGGGATTTAATTCCCTGGAGTAATCTTGATGTTTGCATACCGATGCATAACATATTATCAGTCCTCCATGCAAACTACCAGCAGGAATAGTTAGCAAACCCGCTGGGAATTTGCACCTGGCTGCGTGGTTGTTCTCTTCATCAAAGACTCCAGTGAGGAACCCATAACTACCCACAGCTTGGGAGATGCCACTGTGGCCTCAGGTACTTACCGAATTGGAAGAAGGGCGCTAAAAGACCAAGAAGACCCTTGAGTATGTAGCCACATTCCATGGGAAGGTGATTGTTCCTCTCATCTCTAGCCATCAAAGCACTTCACCAGTCAATTTGCCTTGTTAGGAGGTGGGGGGGTACATATGCATTTCATAGCATGCTTATAAAAGTCAGGGGTCAACCTGTAAGGGTCAACTCTCTCCTTCCACCATGTGGGTCCTGAGGATCAAATTCAGGTCACTAGGACTGGCAGCAGGTGTCCTTACCTACGGAGTCATCTTTCCGGCTTACCAGTCAACACTAGAAGCTACATTTTGTAAATCATAGGAAAGAGAAAATTGACCTGAAGAAAAGAAAAATGAAAAATTATTGTCATAGTTGGGGGTTTTACTGCTGTGAACAGACACCATGACCAAGGCAACTCTCATAAGGACAACATTTAATTGGGGCCGGCTTACAAGTTCAGAGGTTCAGTCCAGTATCACCAAGGTGGGAACATGGCAGCATCCAGGCAGGCATGATGCAGGAGGAGCTAAGAATTCTACATCTTCACCTGAAGGCTGCTAGCAGAATACTGGCTTCCAGGCAGCTAGGATGAGGTCTTATAGGCCACACCCACAGTGCACACCAAGTACAACTGGGCCACACCTTCCAAAAGTGCCACTGCCTAGGATGAGCATATACAAACCATCACAGTTATCTTTATTATTATTATTATTATTATTATTATTATTATTATTATTATTATTATTCTTTTAAGAACCCTATTCAAGGGCTGGGGAGATGGCCCAGGCATTAAAAGGTTTGCTGTGCAAGCAAGCATGAGGACCCAAGTTTGGAATCCCTAGCATAAAAAACCACCTGTAGTCCCAGTGCTGAAGAGGCTGAAGAAGTTGAAGAGGAAGAGATAGGAGGCTCCCTGGAGCTCAGCCAGTTTCACCTAATCAGTCAATCAGCTATAGGTTTAAAGAGACACCCAGCCTCAAAAATGTATCGCAAAGAAGCGATTCAGGAAGATACCGGACACTGACCTCCGGTCCACCCACACACGTGCATGCACATGCAAACACACGTGTATCCTTGCTGCTGCGAAATGAACAATAATGTGAAATGAGCACTTGTTAGATATCCCCAAATGACTGTCCGCATTAAAACAACGAATATCCCATTCACCGCTGTTATAAGAACAATGTAAGATTTTTTCCAGTCTTGATTAAACTGTTTTTAAAACATTGAAAATAACAATATATCTCTGAAAATAATGAGTTTCCTCCTGTTAGCTGTTGAATTGTTTACTCCCATAACTGAATAATAACAGCACATCAAAGCCAGCGGTGGTAATTAAATGATTTGTGAACATAGGTTAACAAATTAGTGCGTCATGATGCATAATTGTCTAATTAAGATAAAAATGCTAGTCCTGCCTAAAAGACTGACAAGATAGCTAAATAAGGAGCATATATATATATATATATATATCTCACTGTCATTTTTCTGCTTATTACTATAGGGTTGCAAACACCTTCTAGACTTGATTAGTCCAAGTCAAATGCATAAGTTCAAGTATATCCAGTTAAGGAACAAGCAAACAACCATGTAAGTGTGGGTTAGTTATGTTCAGGCTGAACTGGGAGATGTCTATCTGACCTCAAATAGGCTTCTGAGATGGCTCAGTGGGTACAGGCGCTTGCTGCTAAGCCTGAAGATCTGAGTTCAATTCCCTTTAACCCATATGATTCCCGCAAGTTGTCTTCTGATCCCCCAACATGTACATCAAGGCACATGTGCCCACACACATGCGCATAGCCACAAGTACACAATAAAGAAATAAGTGTAATTTTAAATAGTTTAAACAATAACTGTTTATAGTTTTTGCATGGTACCTACTAAATCCAGGTCCATGAGAAACTTGAAGACTTTTAAATTTCACATTTGATGTGTAGAAGCTAGATTTAAATATATAACTACAGGGGTTAGAGAGATGGCTCAATACTTAAGAGCACTTGTTGCTCTTGCAAAGGATCCAAGTTCAATTCCCAGCACCTACTTAGGGTGGCTCATAACTACCTGTAACTCCAGTTCCAGAGCATCCATAGCCTGGCCTCTACGGGCACTGCACTTATGCACAAATACCTCACACTCACACACATACACAAAATTTTAAAAATAACAAGAGTACATCTTTTTTAAACCTAAGACAAGATTTCTGAGTAGAGCAACACAGGTCTATAATCCTAGCTAATCATCAGCCTGAAGCAGGGGAATTCCCAGCTCAAGGCCTGTCTGGTCCACAGAAAGAGTTCAAGGCTAGCCTGGACGACTTAGTGAGACCTTGTATCAAAATAAAAAGGGAAAAAGCTGAGGCTGCAGTTCAGTAGGAGACCACCCGTCTAGGACTCATGAGAGCTTGGGTTCAATTCCAGTGCCCACTTCCCCCCAAAAAACCCAAACCCTCAGGAAATATGAAGTATGTCTCTGTAACTAATCGGCTTATTTCATGCATATTTATTAAGCTCTTACTGTATGCCATATAAAGCATTAAAATATACATGTTTCAAAGGACATGGATATCTCCAAATCTACTTATTTAGCGCTCTCTCTCTCTCTCTCTCTCTCTCTCTCTCTCTCTCTCTCTCTCTCTCTCATACAAACATACCTGCTCTTAGATCTTCTCTCTTCCCTCTTCAGGGTCTCACATAGCCCAGGCTCACTGTGTAGTCAACCCCAGCCTTCACCTCCCCAGTGTAAGGAGTAAGTTGTGCATAACCCCACAACTGGTTTACAAAGTGCTAGACATTGAGCCCATGTTTTCATGCGTGTTAGTTAAATGAGAACTCTCTAGCAACTAAGCTGTATTCCTTACCCTAAGCCCCTAAAACTCACAGAGGGTCTTTCTAGGTAATTCTGGTTGTCCTGGAACATGCTATGTAGACCAGGCAGAGATCTGCCTGCCTCTGCCTCCCCAGCACTGAGATTAAAGGTGCACACCACCATGCCCAGCCCCTAGTTCTCCTCTTAAAGAGTTTTCTCCTTAATCAAAGAAATAAAGACACAAATGTCTTTAAACGTAAGTGTCAAGAGAGGGGCAGATACAGCAGGCCTGTAATTGCAGTACTTGGGAGTCTGAGGCAGAAGACAGGATTTTCGAGGCCAGCCTGAGCTAATCAACGCAACTCTGTGTCGAAAAAGAGAGACAGAGGCAGTGAACTTCTGACTGGAAATCAGGGTACAATGTGGCTACAATATGAAGAGTTTGGTCTTGATTGGCAGGTAGAGATAGGGTCAAGCAGAGGGAATAGCATACATAAAGGCACATGCTGGTTAATATTTATTTTCACCATCAGTTGCAGCATTTAACTTGAATTAGATCTTAGAAATGAGCGACTCTGTGCTTCTCTCCATTGGCAATGGAAGCCGTAAAGCAGCTTAAAACCTGTTCTCTCAACAGCCAGAGGACTAGGGGTGTAGCTCAGTTGATAAAAGGTGCTTGTCCAATGGGCTGGTTAGTTAGTAAACTTGACACGGCCTAGGATCGTACTGGGAGAGGGCCCCTCAGATGAGAGAACGCCTCCGTCAGACTGACCTGTAAGCAAGCCTATGGGAGCATTTCTTGATTAATAGTTGATGATTTACATGTAAAGGCCCAGCCTACTGTGAATGTTGCCATCTCTCCTTAGATGGTTCTGGGTTCTATAGGACAACAGGCTGAACAAGCCAGTAAGCCAGATCCCTCCATTGTTCCTGCTTCAGTTTCTGCTTCTAGGTTCTCATCTTTAGTTTCTGATTTGGCCTCCTGAAGTAGACCATGACCTGGCATATGTAAGCCAAAGAGCCCCTTTCCTCTCCCAAGCTGCTTTTGGTCCTGATCGTTATCACAGGAATAGAAGTAAAGTAGGACATTCAGGAAGTTCCCACATTCAGCCCTCAACATCACATAAACCAGGCCTGGGCCCATAGACCTATAATACCAGCATTCAGAAGGTGGAGGCGGGAGGACCCAAAGTTCAAGGTCATCAGCTTGCACTACAAGAGACCCTGTCTCAATAAACAGATTATAAATATGAGAATTTGCCTGACTGAGAATCTATACTTCACAACCCTTTACATAATATAGATGCCCAGGAAAGTGCTTGCTTTCAGTACCTTTAATTTCCACAGATTTAATGTGTGGAAGCATTTGGTTTATGACTGGTTTGGGAGTTAGGTTCTGTGGTTTTGCAGTTGTGCTATACAACAAACATTGTAAGTGGCCATTTTAATGATTACTCTTCCACACAAATTGCTTTTCTGAAAATGTTGCTGTTAGAACAAAAGTTCTTTGAAAGGAAAATCCAAGAGCCCTCTGGGAATTTGAGAATAAGGTAGACCATTGGTAAGGACCAGAGGTTGGTCTGTTTGAAACAGTCTCATATAGTCCAGGCTAGCCTGGAACTTATTATGTAGCTGAGGATGACTTGGAACTCATGATCTTCTCACCTTCTGCCTCTCAGGTACTGGAATTACAGGCTTGAACCACCACACCTGTAAATGTAAATATCGCTTTTATTTCCAACAGAAGTCAATCTGAATCAGTCAGCTTGGAGAGGAGTTCAAGCCAGGACAATTGAGTTGAACCAACCACCTAGAGTTCAGAAAGAGCTAGAGTGAGTTTATTTAGCAGTAAGTCTCGGAGGCTAGAACATTCTAGGCCTAGGTTAGCAGATGGAGGTTAGCAGATGAAGGGATGAGGTGAGAGCCATACCCAAGCTGCGTGAATACATGGCTTGGGCTGAGCCAGACATGTTTCCATCTAATTATCCCTTGGCCTAGGCCTGAAAACGTCTAGCCTTTGTACAGTCTAATCTTCGGCAAGCCTGGACCAGCCTGGTTCAACTCAATTGTTGTAGCTCTGTCTCCTCTTCAAACTGACTAATTCAAATTGACTTATCTTGGCTTCTGACTGGATTGTTCTGCTTGGAAAAAACCCCTGCTGAACCCCATGAACTGATCTGCTCCAAACTCAACTGCTCTGCTTCAAACCAAACTGAGCTCAACTGTACTCAACTAAGCTGTTCCGAACTAAACTGAATTCTCTCTCTCTCTCTCTCTCTCTCTCTCTCTCTCCATGCCCTTTAAGTAGACTTTCTTTCCTATCTGTTCTGAGAGTTGGGCATATCCTATCTCTGACTCATTTTGTCAAATCTGTATCTGATTTGTCACTTTGTCTGCCCCTTAATTAGACATATTATTTGGGATTAAAAGTATATATTACACCGGGCAGTGGTGGCACACACCTTTAATCCCAGCACTTGGGAGGCAGAGGCAGGAGGATTTCTGAGTTTGAGGCCAGCCTGGTCTACAGAGTGAGTTCCAGGACAGCCAGGGCTACACAGAGAAACCCTGTCTTGAAAAAAAAGGAAAAAAAAGAAAGAAAATGTATTCATCAATAATACCTAATAAGCATTGGTATTTGTCATGTATTACTCAACATATACCTCTTTTTAAAATTAGATTTATTTATTTTCATATTTTATGTATGTTTTGCCTGCATGTATGTATGTGTGCCATGCATGTGTTTAGTGCCTGCAGAGGTCAGAAGGAGGCATCACATCCCCTAGAACTGGAGTTATGGATGGTTAGGAATCACCATCTTAGTGCTGAGAATTAAACTCAGGACTTCTGAAAGCATGACAAGTAATCTGAACTGCCGAGTCCTCTCTCCAGTCCCCTTGAGTATCTTTTAAATGTTTACTTATTTCGTGTGCATGTGTGTAGCGGTCAGAGGATAACCTATGGGAGTCAGTTCACTTCTTCCACCATGTGGTCCCAAGGACATCGGGCTTGACAACAAGAACTTTTACCTGCTGAGCTGTCTTGCTGGCCCGCCCTCAGCACATACATCATTAGCATTTATTACATACAAAGCAAGGCATTGACAGTTCCAAGGGTCATGAACATACCAGAAATGTAAAGAAAGGACAACACAGATCCCATCTGTCTCCATTTAAGGGCCAGGCCTGATTTGGAAAAAAGGCCGTAAGGCACCATCTCCAGGAACAGACCATAAGTCCCAGAAACTAGGCCATAGGCACCAGCTCCAGGGACAGACCATAAAATCCAGAACAAGATCATAAAACCCCCTCCCAAAGAAGAGCCTGGGGATAATTGAAAAAATGGGGAAATATCTTATCTCAGAATGGGCCATCTGTGCTGGGCAGCCCTATCTCATCCTATGGTTCATGACATAGGAATGCAGACCACTGACCACCTGTGACCCCATAGCACCTAAAAGTGAAATTTTAGATTACCTAATCCCTCTAGAGAGTTTCCCCAGTTCCCTATAAGAAGACCTTTGAACCTTTGTCTAGGGTCATCATTTCAAAATGGTTGACCCCAAATGCTGGTTGTTTCTGCAGAATAAAAGCTCTTTGTCTTTGCATACTATCTGAGTCTGGAGTCTTCCTTCAGTGATTTTCTGACCCTAACAGTAAGTCATGTCTTTAAAGAGTTTGTACTGACTAGTTTTCTGTCAACTTGACACAAGCTAGAGAGGATACCTCTATAAGATCAGGCTATAGGCAAGCCTGTAGGACATGTTCCTAATTAGTGATTGAAGGGGAGGACCCAGCCCATTGTGGGTGGGTTCTATATGAAAGCAGGCTGAGCAAGCCATTAGGAGCAAGCCAGTAAGCAGCACCCTTCCATGGTCTCTGCATCACCTCCTGACTCCAGGTTCCTACCCTGCATAAATCCTTGCCCTCAAAGCTTTTAATGATGGATTGTTATATGGGGCTATGAGTGAACTTTCTCACCACTTTCTTTCTTACCCAACTTGCTTTTTGGTCATGGTGTTTCTGCACAGCAATAGAAACCCTAAGACAGAGTTTTTGTTTGTTTTTTGAGACAATCTCATGTATTCTAAACTGGCCTTGAACACACTATATAGTTAAAAGTTACTTTGAACTTCTGATCTTCCTGTCCCTTTTCCCCCAAATGCCAAGATTATAGGCAGGTGGCACTACACCTAGTTTAGGTGATACTAGGGGAAGAACCCTAGGCTTTGTGCAATCCAAAGCTCTCTACCAATTAAGCTATATTTCCAGCCCATGAGTTTTCTTTTAAAATGAGAAATAAAATGTAAGAAGTAGTTAGAAACATTAAGTAGTAGAGACAATGCTATCAAAAGAGGGAAAGATAAAATAGAACATAGTAGCATAAGTCTGCATTCTTAGCATTCAGGAGGGAGGCTAAGGCAGGAGGATTGAGAGTTGGAGGCTAGCCTGGTTATCTAGCAAGTTCCAGGACAGCCTGGAATATATAGCAAGACCCTATCTCAGATATATCTGTAATCTAAGTACCCAAGGGGCTGAGGTAGGGTTGGGATCAAGCCTGAGCTAGCTAGAACTTCCAGGACAGCCGTGGGGTACATAGACTTTGTCATTTTATTTTCCTTATTGTTTTGAAATCAGGAAAGAAAAACTGGGGGCGGGCAATGAGAGAGGGAAAGAAGAAAGGAAGTTCAAGGCAGAGTGTGTGGTTGCCCTGGTAGGACCCCGAAACTCTCAAGATAAAAGCAAAACTGCCATCAGATATCATTACACATCTACAGGGACAAATATAACTAAAAACACTATTAAGATAGGCATGTGATACATACCAATAATCCCAGCAAGGAAGTCGAGGCAGGAGGATTAAAAGGTGAAGACTTGTCTGGGGTTGCTAGAGAGTTTGAGGCTAGCTTGGGCAATTTAGAGACGTTGTGTCTCAAAGTTTGTTTTGTTTTTTTTAGTCTTAGTGCTAGGAATGTACCTCAGAATCTGCCTATAATCCCCCAGTAAGATGCTTAGAACAGGATTACCTAGAATCCTCCCTCCCTCCATGAGGGGCTCCCTCCATATATGGGGTATGCATAAAAAATATATGTATACGATTATGCATATGTGGGCTGTGTGTTTGTATTTATATACACTGAAAAGTGCTGTTGAGGGTGTGAAGAAATTTGAAGTATTGTATACTATATGTAAAATGAGGCATGCAGCCACTTAGAAAAACAAAATAAAATGGTTTTCCAAAAGGTTAAACATAGAGGTGCTGTAGACGCCAGCAATTCTACTCCTAGGCATTTCACGTAAAAGAAATAAAAACACGGCTAGGGTTGGTGGTGCGTGTCTGTATCCCAGTGCTGGAGGCCAAGGCAGAGGGATCAATGTAAGTTCAAAGTCAGCTTGGGCTAGGCAGCAAAACTCTAACTCAAAAACAAGAAAGAAAGAAGGAAGGAAGAGGGGAGAGGGAGGGAGAGAGAGAGAGAGGAAGGAGGGAAGAAAGGAAGGGAAATGAGAACATTTGTCTCCAGAGCCACTCCGCATGAGTGTTTGTAAGAGTCTCATTGATAATACAAGAAGAGTAGAAATCTCTTAATTGGCCATTGCTTGATGGATGGATAAATAAAAGTAATGTTTCTGTATAACAGACCATTATTTGGTGATACCTTTTTAAAAAATTGGAACGCTGTTCAAGTTTCGTTTTTGTTGCTGTGTCAAATACCCTATCAAAAAGCAACTTAGAGAGGGGAGCAAGGGTTGACCTTAGTCCACAATTCCATGTTACTGAAGTGCATCGTCACAGGAAGTCAGGGCAGGAGCTCGAGGCAGTGCATCACGTCACATGCACAGTCCACAGCAGACAGAAATACTTGACTGTATTCACAATGTGTCTTAGGGTTTCCATTGCTGTGAAGAGACACCATGACCAAGGCAACTCTTTCAAAGGAAAACACTTCATTGGGCCTAGCTTACAGTTTCAGTGGTTCAGTCCATTATCATCATGGCAGAAAGCATGGCAGCATGCAGGCAGACTTGGTGCTGGAGAAGGAGCTGAAAGTTCTCCATCTTGATCTGAAAGCAGCCAGAGGCAACTAGAAGGCTCTCTTCCCCACTGGGCAGAGCTTGAGCACAGAATCCTCAAAACCCCACCCCCACAGTGACACACATCCTCCAACAAGGCCACACCTACTCCAACATTGCCACGCCTCCTAATAGTGCCACTCCCTGGGCCAAGCATATTCAAACTACCATATCCTCTTGTATCAATTAAGACGATCAAGACAATCCTCCACAGATGTACCCAAAGGCCAACCTGGTCTAGATGATCCCTCATTAAGATTTTCTTGGGCCTGAGGGTGTTAGATGCCTCTGTGTAGGGGAATGCTAGAGAGGGAAGACAGGAGTGGATGGGTAAGTGGGGGAGCACCCTCATAGAGGCAGAGGGAGAGGGGATGGGATAGGGGGTTCCCAAAGGGGAAAACATTTGAAATGTAAATAAAGTAAATGTCAAAAAAAAAAAAAAAAAAAAAAGATTTTCTTCCAAGGTGACTCTGAGTTGTAACAAGTTGACTATGGACCAATCCATGCTACAACATAAATAAGCCCTGAAAACAGGCTTCATCAAGGAAGTCAATCACATATTGTAGGACTCCTTTCGCATGAAAGATTTAGAACAGGCAACCTTCTAGAGTATTTGCTTGGATGGGGAGTGGGCTTAGGGTGGCGATGGCTAAGATGTGTAGAGTTCCTTTTGGGGGATAACGGAAATGTTCTCAAATTGGTTATACTGATGCTTTCACAATTCCCTGAATCTACTAAAAGCCACCGAATCTCACATTCTAAGTGAGAGAATAGTACGGTATATGAATTATATCTCAATAAAGGTATTTTTAAAAAATGTGCCAGGCAATTTGCTAGTCACTCTTTGTATAATGAATGAGAACTGCGTAAGCTATGTGCTTAATAGACACAATGCAAACAGACAATGCCTCATTTACTTTAAATAAAAGGGGAAAATAACTTTAAAAAGGAATACAAGTGCACGTGAAGTAGAGAAGGCTAAATTAATGTGCTAATTAGGAATAAAATAACCATAACTCAGGCACATCAGTGTGTGGTATTATACTGGGATATCATTAAACTATACTTGAGTGTACAGTAAGGCAATGCCTTTAGTGGCAATAATCTTTGATAAGATGCTATTGAGTCTTGGTGTTATTTAAACAGAAAGAAAAGGCCATTATAAACTATACCCAAGAACCAAAGACAAATGACAGTTTATTGCCAGAGAATAGACCCAAAGAGGACAATGCGCCTCTCTCTTTTTACTGAACTGACTAGGATGATTGCCTGAGTCCCACCTTTTTCTACCTCAGCCGACACTCTCAATACAAGCAATGGAATTGCTTTTCCCTACTCTGAAATTATTTTAAAAAGCATTTTATATATGCAGGGCATGATGGCCCACAACTTTAATTCCAGTCCTTGGAAAGCAGAGGCAGGCAGATCTCTGTGGTTCAAAGCCAGCCTGGTCTACATAATGAGTTTCAGGACAACCAGGGCTATGTAGAGAGAACCTGTCTTAAAAATCACACACACACACACACACACACACACACACACACACACACACACAGAGAGAGAGAGAGAGAGAGAGAGAGAGAGAGAGAGAGGCATTTTATACATTGTTAATTCCTAGCATTTTCTATTTTTTGGTTGGTTATAGGGAGATTCCATTTCATAGCATGCAAAAGCTAGCACCGCCTTCAGAATGATTGATGGGTTTGAATTCCATGGAAGAAGTCACCTTCAGAACACTGCTCAGGTAATGAATATACCATCTGGAAGCAGGGAATAGAAGCTGACACCAACCCCAGATTTCTTAGCATCCCTATCTGAGCTTGTTGTTACAGAGAAGGCATCCTGGGGAAGTTCAGAAACATAAGCACGGTGTTCTGGAATCTTCCAAGTGGCAGCCAGCTTTCTGGAACTGGTAGCATTCGTCAAAAGAATTGATGTTGTCCTTATTCCACAAAAGAACACAAACTCTTAATGGAGAACATGTTTAGCGACATGAAAACTTTACCTAAAGATGAACTGCTTATAAGCAGAAACTCAAAACTGGTCGTTATGCATGGAACAGGTATCATGAAATGGCCAGCCATAAATGGGACATTGTGGGGAGTGGATAATGTCCTGACTGAATGAATGTTATCGACATGCTTATAACCATATTAAGGACCCTGGTACATAAAACCTATAGGAATGGTCGAGCCTTCCTCTGGTCCAAGTGTTAATGTTACCAACCATTGACCTCTGTAAGTAAAAAGTATGAACCAGGACTTCTCCAGGATGACTGCAACCTGAAACCGCTCCCCTACAGATACTGCCTGCCAAGATTAAGTAAACCTTCGTCTTTGTTCATCTCTATAAACAGGACTCCTTGATTCAGATGTTTAATACAAACACAATAAGCTGCTGGGCTCCTGCTGGTATATCTCCACCAGGGCACATGGCCCACCAGATCCCAGCTTTTCTGTGTGTGTGTCTGTCCTTTCCTCATTCCCAGTCACCCTAATTAGGTCAATCCCTAAGCCATGCAACTAACCAAGGTCATAGTGGGACATCTTGATTACTTCCCCCAAGGCTCAAGGATAATCCCGGAAAAGAAGGCAAAAAGATCCTAAGAGCCATTGATCAGGGAAGACCCAGATGAATTGGTGTCTTCTAGATAGGACAAAACCAATGCACTCATGATTTACAGAACTGTAGCTGCATCCACAAGTTCTGTACAAGATCAAACCAGTCAATGTTCCCACATGGAGAGGGAGTGGGTCACCAGCTCCTACCCCCAGCTATTGGCACTGATGGTTGCCTGGGAAGAGAGAGTTAGTGTGTTATTCCTGGAAGATTGACCATGCTCCAGTGGGCAGTTCCATACCCACGAGTATATGGGTAGCACCATTAGAATCAGCAGGCTATATGAGAGAGAGAGAGAGAGAGAGAGAGAACATAAGTTGGGAGGGGTTGAAAGGTAGAGTGGGTCTTGGAGGAGTAGAGAATGAACTGGATAAAAATACATTGTAGGTATATATGAAATTCTACAAGAATTAATAAAATAAAATATTAGGTTTATTTTTTATAGAAGAAACTGGTTGTAGTTTCACACGTTGGGAATCTCAATACTTGTGAGACAGAAGCAAGAAGATCATCAGTTGGGAGCAAGCTTGGGTTACAGAGCAGGTTCGAGGCCAGCCTGAGCTAGATAGCATGACCATGTCTTAAAACCAAAATTAAAATGAGTTGAGTATGATTTATTAGAAGAAAATGGCTAGCCTCAGCCAGTGAGGGGCATGGCTCAGCAGCTGATTGCCACCTAGCAGAAGCAAGAGGCTACAGGTTCCATAAACAGGTTCCCCCTGCACCTC
>CM052721.1:19856323-19866323 GCA_028551405.1 Uromys caudimaculatus
GGGGGGGGGGACTCCTTTTTGGTAGATTCCTCTTGCAAAGTGACATGGTAGCGGGAAAAGCTAAAATATATTAAAGATTAATATATGTTAAGAAGGGGAAAAGAAAGGGTGCACAGAGGACAGAGCCGACACGTCAAAGCACTAAAGAGATAATGAGTGGACATAAAATTATTCATATTGCTATGACAAGGGGATTGGCAGTGTGCACCCAGAAGGCCATGACAGCGACTGATGTGCCGCCAGTGGGGACAGAGTGGGGACAGGAAGAGGCCAAGAGAACAAGCTAATAACATCTAAGGCTAACTAAGGGTGTTCAGCCATGCCTCTATCTCAGCCCTCTAAAGGCAGAAAAAGAGAGGAGGGGGAGAGGGAAGGAGAGGGAGAGAGGGGAAAGAAGGGAAGGGGAGCAGGAGGAAGAGAGAGAGAGAGAGAGAGAGAGAGAGAGAGAGAGAGAGAGAGAGAGAGAGGCTCTGTGATAGAGCATTTGCCTAGATTCTTCTGGTGAGAGGTGAGGGGTATGGATTAGTGACAGAAGTCTGTCCTAGAATCTCCTAATAAGGGATTGAAGGCTTAGCTCAATGGTAGAATACCGGCCTAGAATCCCCCAGTAAGGAACTGAGGTCTTTGAGTGGCAGAGCACTTTCCTAAAATTCCCTGGTGAGGGACTGGGAGTATGGCTCAGTGGGAAAACATTTTCTCACTATGTGCAAGGCCATGGGTTCAATTCCCAGCAGGGTGGGGCGGGGTGGAGTGGAGTGGAGTGGGATGGGATGAGGCAGGGCAGGGTGGGGTACACACACACACACACACACACACACACACACACACACACACACACACAAAAACCAAGAACAAAAGCCAGGCGTAAAATTAACCGTCTATGAATTTGTGCTGAAGAATAGTTCGAGAAGATGAAGTAAGAGGTTCAATCAGTAATCCTAGCACTTGGGAGGCAGAGGCGGGCGGATTTCTGAGTTAGAGGCCAGCCTGGTCTACAGAGTGAGTTCCAGGACAGCCAGGGCTACACAGAGAAACCCTGTCTCGAAAAACCAAAAGAGGTTCAATCAGAGAGTAAGAGAAGCAACAACTGTGCTGTGTCCCCAGATACAGGCTGAGACCAATGAAACCCCAAAGCATTTTCTGAGAGGCTCAAGTATAAAGAAATGTGAAGCATAAATATTTAGCTGGGAAGAGCAAGGGCATAGAGATAGCATGCATATCCTAGCCCCAGCGAGCAAACGAAAAAGGTGCGTTCATGATTTACAATTAGTTAGGTTTCCTTTTTTTTTTTTTTTATTCCCTGAAAGTTTTGTGTTGTTTTGAAGTGAGAATGTGCTGTCCCTTTAGAAACAGTGGGATAAAAGTTGGCTGAGTTCCAGTGCAGACCTACAAAAGGCAATTGAATAATAACAGCCTAGTTTTTGATTTTGAAGACAGGGTGTCATGTAGCTAACAGATTCATAATAGGTAACTTAGGTCTCAAAGGTTCTAGGTAGTCAAGATGACCTTGAACTTCAGATCCTCCTAGCTCCCATTCTCAGGGGCTGGGATTGGAAGGGAGTTTCATGTCCAGCTTTTAAAAGGAAATTATACATTTACAGGAACTTTACAAATATCAGCACCATCTTCTGAGCCTGAGGAGCGAGGAATAGTTTATTTGGCTTTCTATTACTGGGAGAAATCAACTTGTAAGAGCAAGGTTTCATTTTAGGTCATAGTTGTGGAATTTATAGTTCCCCATCAGCAAGACTCATTGCTTTAGGGACTAGCATGCCATGATGGAACCTCATGGTAGATAGAGCAACACTGTTCACTACACGGCCGAGAAGCAAGAGAGATGAGCAATGTAGGAGGGTATGATGGTGCATGCCTATACTTCTATCACTTAGGAGGTAGATCAGGAGTTCAAATCCACCGTTTCGTTAAATTTTAAAAAAGGTATTATTACTGCCATCATCATCAACAACATCATTACATTTATCTTGTGTATGTTTGTCAGAGGAAAGCCTGTGGGCTTTATTCTCTCCTTCTATGTGGGTTCCAGGGTTTGAATTCAAGTCATCAGGCTTTGGGGCAACTGCTTTTGCCTGATGAGCCGTCTCGCTGACCCAAGTCCAACCTTGACTACATGAATTCAAAGGCAGCCAGGGCTACACGAAACACCGTCTTAAATGGAAAAAAAAATCAATGGGATATATAGCTGGGGAGTTAGCTCAGTTTGTAAAGTATTTGCCTTGAGTGTGAGAACCAGAGTTACTCACTAGAACCCATGTCAAATAGCTGATCATACATATAATTGCAGATATGGGGAGGTGGACTCAAGTGTGCCCTAGGTGGGCTCACCAGTCAGCTAGCCTAGCCTACTTGGAGAACTCCAGACCGATATTAGAGGTTCTGCCTCAAAAAACAATGTAGTGTCCTTAGGTATAACACCCAAGGTTGACCTCTCCCACCTTCACACAGACAGACAGACAAACAGAGACAGATAGACAGACACAGAGATACACACATGCATATGCACCCAACCATACGTGACATACATGTATAGTGACATATGGACAAACCACACACACACACTCAGAGAGAGAGACAGAGATAGAGAAAGGCAGAGCTCGAGACAGAGAGACAGAGTGAGCGACAGAGATCAAATGAGAGAGATGGGAGAAAATGGGGTCTGAGTTTCCACTATCTCCCCTCAAGGTCACATTTGAAAAGCTCTAGGGCCTCCCAATAGTTCTGTGATGATTTAATCATCAACTTGACACAGCCTAGAATCACCTGAGAAGAGAGTCTCAAAGAGGGATTATGTACACTGGATTGACTTATGGGAACGGAGGGTGTTGACTTATTTCATTGATTGGTGTGGGAAGACCACTCAGTGTGGGTGGCACCATTCCCTAGGCAGGGGATCCTGAACTGTGTAAGAATGGAGGAACTGGATTAAGCACAAGCAAACAAGCAAGTGAACATGCACACTTTAATCTCTTTCTGTTCTTGACTGTGGTGGTGACTAACTCCCTCAAGTTCGTGTCATCTTGATTTTAACACAGTGATGGACTATAAACTGGAATCGCAAACTAAAATAAATCCTTCCCTACGTTGCTTTTTCCCCCCAAGATATTTTATCCCAAGAACAGAAATTAAACTAGAGTAAGTCCCCACTTCTTAAAAAGTTCTATCACCTTCCAGGCTTTTAACTCATGGCCTTGGAGAGACACTTGGGATCCAAGCTGTAGGAAAGAGTAACAGAATTGAGGAAAGTCAAGAGAAAAGGAAAAGGGGAAGAATGCAGAAAGAGAGAAAAAAGACAAAGAAGAGAAAGGGAAAGCCAGAAAGGCATCCTCTTTGTTTCTTAGAAACAGGATATCAGTCCGCAGCTCCAGTCCTGATGTGCCTGCAAGATGTTAGAAAGTTAGTAGCTCCTGGCTGACTCCCAGGCATCTACACTGCATGTCCCGCAGGCTTCACAGGGAGCTCACCTGGAGGTTTACAACCTGTGGATGAGATCTGCTAGGGAGAATGGTTTAACAGCCCTACTCCTTCAAGCCCTATCACTTTGTCTGCATGTGTGTGTGTGTGTGTGTGTGTGTGTGTGTGTGTGTGTGTGTGTGTGTGTGTGTGTGTGTGTGTGCAAGAGCATATGGAAATTAAAGGTTAATTTTAGGGGGTGTTCCTCAGAACTCTACACATTGTTTAGCTGAGACTGGCCAGGGGCTTGCCTAGTAGGCTGTTTGACCAACAGGCCCCAGGGATCGTCCTTTCTCTTAAGTGTAGGAACTCAAGTGCTACCAAGGCTGACATTTTTTGAAACTACAGGTACTGGTGATCAAACTCAGGTTCTATACTTGTGAAGCAATCATTTACCAACTGAACCATCTCTCCAGACCCTTTCTTTTGCTTTTATAAAGAATTTCAACTGGGTGTAGTGGTGCATGCCTTTAATATTAGTATTTGGGAGGCAGAGGCAGAGGCAGAGGCAGAGGCAGAGGCAGAGGCAGAGGCAGAGGCAGAGGCAGAGGCAGAGGCAGAGGCAGGCAGATCTCTGTGAGTTCAAAGCCAGCCTAGTCTATGTATCGAGTTCCAGGGCAGCCAGGGTTATCTGGAGAGAACTTGTCTAAAACAAACGAACGAACAAACAAACAAACAAACAAACAGGAGTCTGATGGCACAAGGCTAGCATTTCACTTACTGGAGAGGGTGAGGAGAGGGGAATCACATGATCAAGGCCATATGCGTTCAAGACCAGCTTGGACAAATTAGTGAGACACTATCCAAAAATGAAAAGCAAAAAGAGTACTAAAGATACAGCTCACCAGGAGAGCACTTGTTTAAGATGCTTAAGGCCCTAGGTTCAATTTGGACTACTACAGATTTTTTTAAAAAATTATCTAGGGACTTGACTCAATAGCTGAGGGCTGTAAATTGTCTTTGTGTATAGGAAAGAGTAGGTTGGCTGTTTATGAGATAGGAATTATCTCTATAAAAATGTTTTTTTTTTTTTTAGCTTCGATGTGTTACTATAAAGTACATATAAAGCAGAGGAAGACCATTAAATCTTTAACAAGAGATGGAGCCATATAATGTAAAACCACTTCCAAACACTGACTGAACGAGTGAAAATTCTGTTGACTCAGACATCTATAACAGATGTAATGGGCTAGGAAAGCAGACAACTTAGAAAACACATGAAGAGCCAGCTTGAATGGCAAGGGATTAGATTAGTCACTTTCTTATTGCTACGACGGCAAAAGACTCGACAAAAGCAACTTAAGGAAGAATGGGTTTATTTTAGCTCATGCCTTGAGGGGATACAGTCCAGTGTGGCAGGGAAGGTATGGATGCAAAAATGTGGGGCAGTTGGTTACGTCGACTCTCCAGTCAGCAAGCAGAGGCGAATGTTGGTGCTCAGCTCACTTTTTTCTTTATTTTATTCAAACATTTACTTGTTTTATGGTATGTGTGTGTGGGGTACACATGCCAAAGGGTGGAGGTCAGAGAACAACTTGTGGGAATTGGTTTCCTTTCACCATACGTGTCTCATGTAAATGCCACTTTTATTTCCTCAGATAAAGGGATGAGATGAGAGCCACACCCGAGCTATGTTAAGGCGTGGCTTGGGCTGAGCCCAGAGTATCTCTATCTAACTAGTCCTAGTCCTAGGCCTGGAAGCTTCTAGCCTCCATACAATCTAATCTTCTGCAACTCTGGACCTTGAAGGCTTCCAGCTTCTAACCTAGGCCTAAAGTGTTTCAGCCTCCAAGACTTACCGCTGAACGAGCTCACTCTTTCTAGCTCTTTCTGAACTCTAGCTGGCTGGTCAACTCAGCTATTCTGGCTCAAACTCCTCTCCAAGCTGACCGATTCAAACTGGCTTCTGACTGCATTGATCTGCTTGGAAAAACTGACTTTGAACTCCACAAAGTGACCTGCACCTAACTCGATGGAACTCCACTCCCCCTCTCTCCCTGTACCGCTCTTAAGTAGCCTCTCATTCCTGTCTGTGCTCCTGAGAACTGAATGTATCCTATCTCTGATTCATTCTGTCAAATCTTTCTCTGATTCGTCACTTTGTCTGCCCCTCAAATAGTTGTCATTGTTTGGGATTAAAGGTGTGTACTAAGAGCATGTCTGTATTCTAACCAGATCAAGGATCAATGGTGATCCCTTGCTAGAGTTGCCCTGTTGCTGGAATAAAATTCCTCTGCAGTCTCAAGGATCTAACTCTCATCATCAGGTTTGGGAGAAAATTTCTTTACCCACTGAACCATCTTACCAGCTCACTTTTTCCTTTTTCTTTAGTCTGGGACTCCCAATTCACAAAATGAGGCTACCCTTATTCAGGGTGAGTTTGTATGCCTCAATCAATCCAACCTAGAATTTTATCATAGATGTGTCCAGAGGTGTGCCTTCTAGGCCATTCTAAATATCTCGCAGTTAAAAAATAAAAATCAGTAACTACAGGTATGAAAAGATAAATGACTCTGGCAACCGAAAAGCATAAAAAGAAAAATGATCAAGACTAAATATGACATTTATACAAGAAAACAAAATTAGTCAAAGTATGATGAAACATAATATATGTATATATATATATTTTTTTTTAATCTACATAAGTTATTGTAAGTCTATTCTTTTGATAGTTTTATAATACATGATAATTTTTCACTAAATTCGACAAGCTAAAATATCCAAAATTTACAGATGTAGTTTAAGTAAGAAAGAACAAATGAGCTGTAAGTTTGAAAGAAATATTTCTGCCACTACAAGCAGAAAATCCTTGACTATCAATTGTAAATTTTTAAAAATTTATGTAAACAGTATGAAATTATTGTAAGTTAATAATATATTAACTGCCTCAATTAATCCAATCTAATTAACCTTTATGTTTTTATTACATTTTGCATGTGTACATGTGTGTATGAATGCGTGAGGGCTTGTGTGGAGGCCCGGGGACACATTGTAGGAGTTAATTATTTCCTTTTACCATGTGGATTTGGGGATGAGGCTCAGGTCCCCAAGCTTGGTAGCAAGCACCTTTAATGTCTGAGCGATCTCACCAGCCCCAACTAATGTTTTAAATAACCACTTATTAATCCTAACAGAATTCATGGATGTCAAATATGGTGCCATCTTTACTATGACATAAGATTTATAGTACTACTATCCTTATTTAATACAAAGGCCTGAGGCTTGGCGGTATTAAGGACGTCATCCACAAGGACACAGACTGTATATAGAGGAGTCTACAGACTTTTATCTCCCCAAATGGGATTTTATTATACAGCTTCTTTTGGGATTTATTCTTTTAAGTGTGACCTATTCTGACTTGGCTCTATGTTTACACATTCACTTCAAACACATCATTTCAGAAGGATTACCGAACAGGCCTATAGGAAGCCGTGCAATATGATTTATGAAAGCGTCCCTCCTTGGACCAGCGAGACAGCTCAATGGATAAAACTGTTTGCTGCACAAGACTGATGACCTGGGTTTGTGAATAGAACTCACAAGAACAACTTCAGCGGGTCCCACCTGTGATCTCCGTGCTCCCACAGTGAGACGGGAGGTGGAGGAGGACCTTCGGGAAGCCTGTAAGTCAGCAGACTGTTGTGCGCAGGACCGCAGCAACAATAACAGAGGTTCTGCCTCAAAAGGACTGAAGGAGAAAACTAGTCGTAAAAGTTGTCCTCTGACCCCCACACCTGGGATATGGTGTCCGTAAAGCCAAAACAAACAACCAAAAACAAAGAAACAAAACTCCTGCCACCATCAATCCCCTTACTAGACACATAGGATGTTACCATTTTGATTTACCTTATCCTATACAGATCCACGTAAATTTCGTATTCAAAGATCTGCACCTATTTTGTACATTTTGTATCCAGGCAGGGTAGCAAACTCTTTAATCCCAGCAGTCAGGTCGCAAAAGCTGGCAGATCTCCGTGAGTTTTAAGTCCAGCTTGAGCTACATAGCCAATTCCAGGTCAATCACAGCACATACTGAGACAGCATCTCAGGGAGGAAGAAAAGGATAAGGTTTGTAGACACATAAATTGCTGATTCAAGAACTTTTAAACACTGTAGAGTATCAACTTTAAATTTAATACTCTAAAACCTCTTCAGTCTCTTGAAGCTATCCAAAAAAAAAAAAATTTTTTTTTTGCTAATTAAACTTTGTGTTCTGTTGCTAATAGCTCCATTTGTGGTTCCTAGCCTGCCACTTAAAAGAGAAATTCAAGGAAGGAAGAGGTACTTCAGAAGCTCCCAACAGATAAAAAGAAAGAAAAAAAAAAAAAAAAAGGTTTTCTCCATCCTTTGTGGAAAATTACCGAAGAGGATGCCAGGAAGAAAACTCATTTACTCCAAGGATACATGGCGGGAAATGAACAGAACAGATGTGGAAGGAAATCCCAAAGTATTTTGACCATGGAAGGTAGGGAGGAGTGGCTCTTTAAGTGGTGGCGGGGCACACTTTTAGTCCCAGCACTTGGGAGGCAGAAGCTGGTGGATCTCTGCGAGTTCGAGACCAGCCTGGTCTACAGAGTGTGGTCCAGGGTGCCAGGACTACCCAGAGAAACCCTGTTTTGAAAACAACAACAACAACAACAAAAAAAAAAAAAAAAAAAAAAAAACAAACCAAGAAGAGAAAGTATCCTAGGGTTTCCTTGCTGTGAAGAGACACTATTACTAAGGCAACTCTAATTAAGGCAAACATTTAATTGGAGTTGACTTACAGTTTCAGGGGTTCAGACCATTATTATCATGGAGGGGGGGAGTGTGGCAGCATCCAGACAGACTTGGTGCCAGAGGAGCCAAGAGTTCTACACCTTGATCTGAAGGCAGCCAGGAGACTCTTCTGCACTAGGAGACCTCAAAGCCTGCCCACACAGTGACACACTTCCTCCAACAAGGCCATATTTACTAATAGTGACTAAAACTGACCTCTGGCCTCCACATGTTAGTGCATGTGTGCACCTGCATTCACATACTCCTGCGTGTACACACACACACACACACACACCCCAGACAAAGAGTTTGGAATAAATAGGAGAGTACTTGCCTCACTTGAGCAAGGTCCTGAATTCAATACCTCATTTGTAAAACAAAAATAGCAACAAAATCCTCCCAAAGAAAATACATGATACATATTACATAGGGAATATACAATCACAGAAAGTCAAGTGATGTCAAGCTGATGAGTGTCTCTTTTCCTTTTAAAAAATATTTGCTTGATATTTTCATTTCATATTCAACCAACTCCTGACAGTCTGATGTCTTAGTAGTCCCCAATGGTTTACTGTAGTCAAAATCCTTCACATAGAGCTTTGTGTGTATCTATTTTAATTATCTATGTTTTATGCATTTATTTATTCAGTGTGTGTGTGTGTGTGTGTGTGTTGTGTCTGTATGTATGAACCGCACATGTAAAGATCATAGAACAACTGTCTGAAATCGGTTCTCTCTCCACCATGCTCATCCCCAGGATTGAACCCAGGTCATCAAGCTTGACTGCAAGCACCTTTATCCACTAAGCCAGCCCCTCAGCCCTGTAGCTTTAATTACTCCCTGGAAATGGATTCTCAGGAACCTACCTTTCAATGATCTGAAGAGAAAAGAACACAAAAACTGTTTGACAACCTTTACCCAGAATCTAAATGGAATAAGTATTCTGAGTCTCAAAAGAGTATGGTTTAATCAACACTGCCTTAGACCCCTTGGACCACATCAGAAATAAATGGCTGAAAAGACAAAATGAGCTCATCCTGAAAAGAATATTGACATTTGACGTAGAACCAGAGCTAACTGTGAGCATTGGGGTATCTTTCCCCTCCCCTGAGCACACCCAGGTCAAATGTTCCTCTTTAAACTCTCAGTCTCATCTGGAATTTTTGAAGGATAAAACCCTTCAAAGATCTGATGACTTTTCCAAAATCTCAGATACTTTGGAAAATACCAATGTAACTTCTGATAAAGCTAATATTTTTGTAAACTATGTTATGATACAGACATGTAAATCCAACCTAATGGTTTTATGTGTTTTTGTCTCATTTGGTTGTGCTGCGGATCAAAAACAGGTTTTGAACATGCTAGGCAGGGGCTCTACCACTGAGCCACGCCCCTAGCCCCTCCCTGGGGGATTCTAGGCAGGGGCTCTACCACCGAGCCACGCCCCCAGTCCCTCCCTAGGGGATTCTAGGCAGGGGCTCTACCACTGAGCCACGCCCCCAGCCCCTCTCTGGGGGATTCTAGGCAGGTGCTCTACCACTGAGCCACTCCCCCAGCCCCTCCCTGGGGGATTCTAGGAGGGTGCTCTACCACTGAGCCACGCCCCCAGCCCCTCACTGGGGGATTCTAGGCAGGGGCTCTACCACTGAGCCACGCCCCCAGCCCCTCACTGGAGGATTCTAGGCAGGTGCTCTACCACTGAGCCACGCCCCCAGCCCCTCCCTGGGGGATTCTAGGCAGGGGCTCTACCATTGAGCCTAACCCCTCACTGGGG
>CM052721.1:19871323-19942147 GCA_028551405.1 Uromys caudimaculatus
GAGTTCGAGGCCAGCCTGGTCTACAGAGTGAGTTCCAGGGCAGCCAGGGCTACACAGAGAAACCCTGTCTCAAAAAATAAAAATAAATAAATTTCATTTTCTCCTTTTCCCCCTTTCAAATAGCAAGTTTTATCTTCCCCTTTCTCTGTCTTATTCCCTCTCCTGCTGTATTTTTGGTTGTAGTTTCACCATATTTCTATTAAGATAAATTGATGGGAAACGTAATAAGTGATCAATAATCATGGGAGGAATAAAATTTACATAATTTTTATAAATAGCAGAGATGTATATAGTAAGAGTGAATGGCAAGTGGACTAAGCATGCTTCTTGAATAAATGCACAGCTTGCCTGTGTTTGTATTATGTTTCTATGAATTACCAGAGCTCATTTATAACAGAAGCAGAATTACTCACCAAAACATGGGACTTGTTGTGTATGTGCATGTGCATGTATGTGCATGTGTGTATTTGCATGTGTGTATGTGCATGCGTGTGATGCATGTAAGTGTGTGGAGGCTTCTGGTGTTTTCCACTGTTGGTCTCCCTCTTTTCTTTTGAGACAGGACCTCAGTGATCCCAAGGCTCACCAAGTGGCTAGAATAGTGAGCTTGGAGAGCTCACTAGAGTTACAGATATAAATGTTTATGCCAGGATTTCTGTGCCCACTGAGGTCTGGATTCAAGTCCTTATTTTGTGCTTTATTGAGTGAGCCATCTTTTCAGGCTCTGGGAAAAGAGGGGGAAATCCTGAATACCACAATAAGGAGAAAACATTGTGCAGAGAAGAGGAAGCCGTAGCAATAACCACGATGATGATAGACCATGCCGGCGCTTTCTGAGAAAGGATTTGGAAAACAATGGTATTCTATTAATAGAGACAGCTTCTGGACCAGAGTGTGTGCAAAGGGAACTGTGTGAGAGATTCCACTTTCAATGGCGAGAATAATATGGTATGGATTAGAAAAGGGCTGGTGAGATGGCTCCGTTGATAAAGGGCCTGACTTGAGTTCAATCCCTAGAACCCACATAAAAAGAAGCAGGGTGCTGCGGTGGTAGGCTTGTAAACTGAGTACTAGGCAGCTGGAGACAGGCAGAGCTCCAAGGCGTGTGGGAGGTAAGGTGGGGTGGGACACACCTGAAGGATGGAAGCTGCCCTTGCTTTTGTGTCCCCTATGCACACAAATGCACTCAAATATACATGTTTACAGAGAGAGACACACAGACACACACACAGACACACACAGAAAGAGAGAGAGAGAGAGAGAGAGAGAGAGAGAGAGAGAGAATATGAAAATGAGGGAGACCAAGAAATAATGTCATTTCAAACAACCGAACTAGACCTTTTTCTTTTTTTCTTTTGGTATTTTAAGACGAGGTACTGCTATGTGGTCTATGCTCACCTGAAACTTGTATTAATCCTCCTGCCTCAGTTCCTGAGAGCTAGGATTACAGGCGAATGCCACATCTGACTCAATGCCCCCCTTCCTCTTTGCAGACTTGTACCAGCCTATGTCTTCTTTTTTTTTTTAATGTTAATTTTATTTTATTTTTATTTTCAATCACGTGTGTGTGTGTGTGTGTGTGTGTGTGTGTGTGTGTGTGTTGGGGGTTGGGGGTTGGGGGTTGGGGCTGTGCGTGTGAATGCAAGTGTCCATGGAAGCCAGAATTGTTGGAGCTGGAGTTACATGTAGTGTGAGCCCTTGGACTTGGGTGCTGGGAACTGAATGTAGGTTCTCTGCAAAAGCAGGAAATGCAAGCCTGCAGGAGGTGGCACAGGACTTGAATCCCAGCATCAGGAGGCAAAGACAGGCAGATCTCAGTTTGAGGCCAACCTGGTCTACAGAGTGAGTTGCAGGATAGCCAGAGTGACACAGAGAAACCCTGAAGAGCAGGAAATGCTTTTAACCAATTGAGCCATCTCTCCAGCCTCAGTGCAAATGCAGTGTTTTCTTCTGGCTGTTTTAATTTAATCAGATGCTTTGAACCCAAAGTAGGGAGAACAATATTTGATGTTAGGGGAAAGAGTCAAGAGTTGTAGAAGCACTTTGCAAAGACAACAGCATCCTTGTAGCTACCGTTGTTTCAGGCTGACAATGTGATTGTCAATTATGAAGACAGAAAGAGTTGTGGCTAGAGTTTTTCTTAGGCTGCTATGCCACTAAGACGTGCATAATGGACACTAAAAGAGCAATCAACAAAATACAGGCTAGCATAAAGACTGAACTTTAAATTGTGATCCAGTCAAAACACAGTTAAGAACTCAGCATTACCGGGCAGTGGTGGCACATGCCTTTAATCCCAGCACTTGGAAGGCAGAGGCAGGTGGATTTCTGAGTTTGAGGCCAGTCTGGTCTACAGTGTGAGTTCCAGGACAGCCAGGGCTACACAGAGAGACCCTGTCTCAAAAAACAACAACAAAAAAAGAACCCAGCATTGTCTCATGAATGCATAATAAAATAGCCATGTTTTATTAGCTTTATTTCAAAATACGTACAGCCTTTTGAGCCCCACTCCCCCCCTTTTTAAAAAAAAAAGCACTTGCAATTTGCTGGTGCAATGGTTTTTTTCTTTTCTCCTTTTCTTTGAACTACAGTGGCTAATCTGATTTTGGTATTTCAGTAATTATGTCAATTAATGTGTGCCGAGAGTAATTTCATTTGTAGAAATGGATACCAGGTGAATATGTAATTAGACGGAGGTTGTCTCTTTAAGAGCTTGAATGCAGTTTTATTAGGAGTACAATATGGGAAGAGGTTTAAATATAAATACTTTCACTTAAAACCGAATTGGTATCTAATTTATTTCTTTATGCAGAGTGAGAGTTGAGGCATAGTTGCTCCACAGTCTAGGCTGGTCTGGAACTTTCTATGTAGCTAAAGGTGTCCTGGGCTTTGAGCCCTTCTTGCTTCAGCAAGCGAAGTTCTGGGATGACAGGCATATTCCCCCACATCAGGATTCAGTTTATTTCTCTGTGCCACCATGCCTGGGTGTTCTGTCGCAAGTTCTCAGCGTGGGGATTACAAACACACGAGGGTATGCGTGCCGTTTTATATCATTGGTCTCTAGCTTGGGTCCTAACAGTTTCACAGCACGCTTTACCAACTGAGCTCTCTCTCCAACCCTTAGCAACTCATTTTTAGGGACAGGTGCCTGGTAAGAAACACTCTGTGTTCCCATTTTTCTCTTTCTTTTTTCTTTTTTTTTCTTTTTCTTTTTTTTTTGGTTTTTCGAGACAGGGTTTCTCTGTGTAGCCCTAGCTGTCCTGGAACTCCCTCTGTAGACCAGGCTGGCCTCGAACTCAGAAATCCGCCTGCCTCTGCCTCCCAAGTGCTGGGATTAAAGGAGTGTGCCACCACTGCCTGGCCATTTTTCTCTTTCTTTTGAGACAGGATGTCATTGTAGTCTGTGCTAGCCTTGAACTCAGTATGCAGCAGAGTCTGGCCTGTGACTTCAGACCCTCCTGTTTCTATCAGCAAGACTGGAGGGACTACAGGCGTGCGTCACCACATTCAGCGGGAGCCATCTTTTACTGTTCTGTTTTGAGACAAAGTTTCACTGTGTAGTCTGACCTGGCTTAGAACTCAAAATCCTCTGCTTCAGCTTTCTCCATGTTGGAATTAAAGGGACATGACACGAAGCCTGGTTCCGTGTTCATTCCAAGCCCACATGCCTTCAGAGTTCCTTTAGGTGTTTGGGACTAAGTCTGACAGATAGAGTCAGATAACCTGATTTTGATCCTGGGGACCTACACGGTAGAAGGAGGGAACTGAGCTGACTTCTGCAAAGTGTCCTCTGACCTCCATATACTCTATATTTGTGCTATGTGTACCAGCACAAATAGATGCTACAAATAAATCCTAGCATTTGTAAAGTAGGACCTCGCAGAGGTTCTCTGGACTGTGTAATTTGTTATTAATTGTAGTATAATTTTAAATTACGTTTAGTTTTCTATGCCAGAGCACAGGTGTGTGCATCGTGGGACAACCTGTGGAAGTTGGTGTATGTGCCTGCGGGCATACATGCAGGCGAGTGACAGTTCTGTGTGTCCCAGGGAATGAACTCGGTCATCAGGATTGGCAGCAAGCCCTGTCATCAGGTGAGGCACTTACTGCCGGCCAATATATTTTATTATTATTTTGTCGAACTGAGGTTCCAATCTAGAGCCTTGTGCATAACAACGCATGTAATTTACCACGGTGTTACATCCGGAGCCCCCTATTCTATTTGTTAAGTATTTCCGAAGTGTGCATACTTTCCCCAACTGGGATGCTGTCTGATCTGAATTGAGTTTACTTCTCTTCATAAAAAAATAAAAATCACAGGGCTGGAATGATGGCTCCGTGGTTAAGAGTACTTGTTGTTCTCGTTGAGGACCTACGTTAGTTTTCTAGTACACATGTCAAGCAGTTCACAGCCTCCTGTTAAGTGCAGCTGTAGGGAGTCTGATGTCTTCTTCTGGCCTCCATGGGTGCCTTCACTCACCTACACATATGTACTCAGGCACACATACACATAACTAAACTAAAACAAAACCAGCTTCTTATGAGTCATCTTCTGACTCCAATAGAATATTGATTCGCAGGCTCCTGATCACATAGAAATATGGACCTCTGTCATTGATAGCTTCAAGGAATCATCAAAATAAATTTTTGAAACTACCCATTAATTTCTCCACCTGAGCATGTCAAGTAAGACTTGGAATATAAATAATGACCCCAGAAGGGTTAAAAATACTGGTTAGGAAGGTTTTGTGGTTTTGTTTGTTTTGCAAGTGCACATGGGGTGTGTGTGTGTGTGTGTGTGTGTGTGTGTGTGTGTGTGTGTGTGTGTAGCTTGTTAAATTTGCTGCAACCAAACTAACCACCCTATTACAAAAGCATCATCTGGTCAGCAGCAAGCATCTTTCCTTGGCTTCCTACAGCAGAGCCTGAGGAATATGGGTTGATGGCTGTGTCACTCACCAGAGACTCCTGCAGAGATGATGAAAGTTTGTCTTACGATATTATGGAAATAGAAAGAATGCCTAACAAATTGAGCTATACATCCTCTCATGGTTCTTTTTCCCTCCAAACATTAAAACTGCAGTTTGAAAAACAACTTCCAAATGTGTATAGAAAAAAAAAAAAAACAACCAACCAGCAGGTGATAATTAGGGCAAACTTACAACAATGTTATTGCTGATGGTCTGCCTGCCAGTTAAGACAAGTTATCACTTCTCCCAGGAAGAGCTATTATTAAAAACAACTTAGGAGGGTTAAAGAAGAGAAGCTAAATGTGTTAGTTTCTTTATTTTCTCATTTGGAGATGGCGTAGGGATAGATCATTAAACATCTCAGTTGTGTGTCTGGTCTCTGTGCAGACATGCACACAAAGTAACCGAGAGTTATAAACGAGCAAAACATAAACCTTAGCTGCCTTGAGTTAAAAATCAATTCTCCTAATAAATTAAATTCAAATATTATATACTGGAATGTAACATCAAGAATGATGTGCTAATAATTGCCATGTTGGCAGAGTACAGAGTGCAGGGTAGAGGATTATAAAAATTTAGTCCTATAGAAAACCTGGTACCAAGCCTAGTATTTGTGAGTGGAACACTTAGAGATTAGAAAATTGGTTGAGATCTGGTAATCGTATTCTCTTAGTTGGGCTGACGCTCAGTCCATAGAGTGCTTGCCTAGCATGCTCTAATAACTGGCTTCCATCCCCAGCAATGCATAAAAATCTGGGTATGATCGAATATGTCTAGGCTCAGTACTCAGGAGGCATAGGATTTAGAGATTCAAGGTTGCCCTCAGCTACATAAAAAGTTTGAGGCTAGCCTGGGCTATATGAGACCCTGTCTCAAGACACTAACCAAGGAAGACTCTTCCTTGTTTTTCTTTGAAAAGATTTACTTATTTTGTTTATTATGTGCTTACATGTCTATATGTATGTGCACCGTGTCTGCCTGTTGGCGGAGAGGGCTAGAAGAGGGCATTGAACCCCCGAACTGGAGTTACAAATGTCTGTGAGCTGCCGTGCTTGGAATCAAATCCAGGGCCTCTGTAAGAGCAAAGTACTTTAAACAGCTAAACTCTCCAACCCAAGAAGTTTCACTGAAATTTAGGCTCCTTGGATTGGAATCAGAGAAACCTATAAATCATGGAAATTTTCTCTATGAACTCATTTTTACCTTTCCCTTGCATGATCTTTCCATTTGTGCTGACTTACTTTTTTTTTTTTTTTTGCTACTTTATTTATATTTCCAATGTTTCCCCTTTTCTAGGTCTCCTCTTTGGAAACCCCTATCCCCTCCCCCTCCCCGCCTCTATGAGGGAATTCCATCTCCCACCCACCCACCCACCCATTCCCATATTCCCACCTTGACATTACCTTTTACTGGGGCCTCTAACACCCTCAGGCCCAAGGGCCTCTCCTCTCTCCCTGATGGCCAACGAGGCCATCTTCTGCTACATATGTGGTCCCAACCATGGGTCCATAGATGTGTATTCTTTGGTTGGTGGTCCAAACTCCAGGACGACTGGGGGGGGGGGTCAGGCCCGTTGACGCTGTTGCTCCCTCCATGGGGCTGCAAACTCCCTCAGCTCCTTCAGACCTTTCTCCAACTCCTCCATCTGGGAACTCACTCTTAGTTCAGCGGTTACTGTAAAGTGAAACTTGGGCATTCTGAACTTTTGGGCTAATATCTGCTTATCAGTGAGTACATACCGTGTTCGTTCTTTTGTGACTGTGTTACCTCACTCAGGATGATATTTTCAAGTTCCATCCATTTGCCTGCAAATTTCATTACTGACTTACTTTTTTTGTCAGCTCGACACCTGCTAGAGTCATTTTGGAGGAGGGAACCTCCACTGAGAAGAATACTCCCACTAGATTAGCCCGTGAGTAACCCTGTCATGATTGATGTGGTAGAGCCCAGCTCAGAGGAGGCAGTGCTACTCCAGGGCTGGTGATCCTGGGTGCTCTAAGTAGGTAGGCCGAGGAAACCACGAAGGGCGAGCCTCTTCCATGGTCTCTGCTTCAGTTCTCACCTGAAGATCCTGCCCTGACTTTCCTGGATGATGGACTATAAGCTGAAATATAAAATAAACCCTTCCCTTCCCGAGTTGCTTTTGGTCAGGGTGTTTATCAGAGCAACGGAAGCCCAAACTAAGATACCATTCAAGATTCTCTCAGCAGATCCACAAAGGGTAGGGAAAGCCGACGGAATGCATGCTGGCTGACCTGTACACCTTTCTCCTTGATGGGCTCGCTTCACTCTCTGTTCAGTTCTGTCACTGGCTTTAGAGTGAATCAGATGTTGAACAAGAAGCCCCAGCTTACTCTATGCAAAATAAATATTGCACAGTGAAATCTTTCTTTCTCTTTTTGCTTTTTCCACACAGAGTTTCTCTGTGTGTAGCCCTGGCTGTCCTGAAACTTATTCAGCAGAGGTAGGCAAGCCCGATTAAAGGCCTGTGACACCACTGCCTGTTGTGAAATCTCTCTTAAAACTTGAAGAAACTAGGGTGGAGAGATAGCTCCATTAACCACAGGGCACTCATTGTGCAATCAGGAGAACCCAAAATCTCAAGCTTCTATTGAAAAAGCGAAACATGGTCACACCCACCTTCAATCTCAACCCTGTCGAGGACTGGAAAGGAAGATCGCTGGGGTTTGTTGATTGTTAACCTAACTCCACATTCAGTGAGAGAATTTGTCTCAAAGAAATTAGACAGAGTGACAGAACAGGACATCTGACATTCTCCTCTGAAGTCTCCGTGCATTTGGGAAGATGCACACTTGCATATATATGTGTGCGCACACCCCGCCCCCACACAAACTCATATATAAACTCATACACAAAAATAAAACTTCTGAGAATTAATTGAGATATTATTTTAATACCCCTGGAACAGTGCCACGCACAGTAATTGCTTAGCTTATTATGCAGTATTATTAATCATTCATTAGTGATCAAAACAGATGAGACGGAGATTTAGAGACAAATAAGAGGAATATAACCCATAAATAATTTTAATTCTCCGATGGAAAACTACGATGAAATTCTGACCCCAAAAGTCATTACCAATTCTAGTGAGCACTACACTTGGACCCTGAAAAAAAAATCATTTAAACATTATCCCAAAATACGTTCGCAAATTACTCTTGCCAGAGGCAAGGTTCTTGGATACAGTATATTACAGTCCACTTTCCCCCCAACTAGACATTACTCTTTAAAGACATGACTGCCAAGGGCTGCTCTGAAAAGTCACCAATATAATGCCCTTTATTATATTTGACAATTTCACACTTTTTCCAATCCAGTCTCCAAAGTTTGTGAAAAGTGAGTCTACTTGCAACGTTACTTCCTGGTTTCCTAGAATCTTGTCTGTATCAAAGACAAGTTTTATATCTGTCCCAGTTCGCTTCAGCTGTCAACTTGATACAGCCCAGAGTCATCTGAGGGAGTCTCAATGTGGGAATTGCCCAGATCACTGGTCTTATGCCAAGTCTGTGGGGAAATTGGCTTGTTGATTGATGTGGGAGGGCCGGGCCTCTGTAGGTGGTGCCATCCCTGGGCAGGTGATCCTGGGTTGTATAACAAAGCTAGAAGAGGAAGAGTGTGCCAGAGACTGAGCAACTAAGCAGTACTCTTCCATGGTCTCTGCCAGGCTCCTGTCCTGACTTCCCTCAGTGATAGAATGTGACCTGGAAGCATAAGCCAAATAAACTCATTGCTCCTCAAAATGAGCCCAAGTCCCTTGCTGTGAATGACAAGGAACCTGTCTCTATTTTGAGGAATTTGCTTGACAGCCTCAGTGTGGGCTCCAGCCACTGCAGGGAACAGCACCCTAGAAATTAACATAGGGAGGTTCAGTACAGAAGTCTGAATTTAAGTGACTGCTCCGGGGGCAGCAACAGTCAGTATAGCTAAGTAATTTTGGAAGGTGCCACTGTGCTCCCTAACAAACTCAGATATCACACAACACCATTCTCAAGGGGGGGGGGGGAAGCACAGGATGTATTAAAAAAAGATGCTATGTTTTCAAGAGTGCTTGGGAGCCTTGGGAACTTTTTGAACATTTAACTGAACTTCTTTGATTTACAAGATGAGAAAATTAGTCATTTGAAAGTCTTGCCTAAGGTTAAATGGTTTGTTCCCCTGGACAGACACAAAGCCTGACTTATTAACACTTCATTTTATCTCTTCTGTCTCCTTGTCTCCCACTACCCATATGCTCACAGACCTGGGTTCCCGAAACAGGAAAGCTGGAGTGTGACTTAAAAACAAAGTATTGAGAAACCAACCACTAAATCTGGAAGTGTTAAGACAAAGAGACTCACTTGCCAGAGAATAAGATTCAAGCACTTCTCTGTTTGGGGTGCCACTGTATTCCCTGAACCTACAGCTGTGAAGCCCTAATTTCTGTTGAGTGCAAGGGAAAAAAAGTGTCCACCCATTTGAGAAACATTGGTTTTTTTCTCTTCCACTGCTTCTGACCTTCTAGTTCTGTTATGTGCAGACTGGGATTCAGAACAGTAGAAATCGCGTACAAAGCATTGTAACACTGTGCCTGGCTCATTGTGAGCAATTAATGTCAGTTTGTTTTCTTTTCCTTCATGCCAAGTGTGGGTTGCTAGGGGTGAGGGGGTGATGTGCTCCGGTGTTTATGTGCTTGGACAGAAAGCGAAACAACTAAGAGATTGCTGAGAGAAGACTGTAGGTGAGTATAGATCAATTTCAAGTGCCCTGAAAAAACGCACAGCTATTTTATCCAGAGAGGTTGGTCACTTTGGTTGATCGATTCTGGGCTGTAGTCAGCTCTTTAATACAACTTTTTATAAGCATCAGTTACATCGTGCTGGAAAACGTAGGGAAGCCAACTCTGCTCCATCCTCCTGCAGCTAAGCAGTAAGTAAAGCCTGCAGCGAGGGCAGATGGCAGTTTGGAGTCTAAAGGGTCCTCAGGCTGGGACAGCCCGAGCTACTCAGTCCCTTGCTCCAGGTTCAAGTTCGCGGTGTCTGGCTTCTCCATAGCGGCTAGCGCCTCCTTAAAGTGTCTTCCGGAGGGAGACCAAAAGTGCAGGCCGGGGGTCACCTGGGTTCAGGGGCATTCAGGCATTCGGTGTTCTACCACGCAGAGCGGGGGAAAAGTTTTCAGCTCTTGCCTGTTGGCTGTCTCGGTGCGACTGGACGCAGCCCTAGGCACCTTTCTGGTCCCCAAAGTGCACCCTCTTTGGCTCCATGCTTTGCACCTCCTCGCGCTGCACGCACTTTTTATTTTTATTTTTTTTTGCAGCGTGTGTGTGTGTGTGTGTGTGTGTGTGCGCGCACGCGCGCGCAAAACACCTAGAGGTACTTCAGAGTAGTTGAACCAGTGAGAGCTTCAGGAGTGGAGGAGATAAGGCACTCCGGGAGCAAGTGTCCGGAGAAAGGTGCCTGGTACGCGCGCGCGCGCGAGTCCTCCGTGCGTTTGGCGGGATGTTGGGGCAACCTCCACGCCCTCGAACTTCAACTCCTCACCGGCCCGTGACCGACCCCTCCAGCATACCCCACAGCCTCTGGAGACCCCTTCCGCCCCCAAGTGCGCAGGCCCGGCCGCCCCAGCGCGCATGCCCTGGGCTGGTGGAGCGGTGGCCAGCCCCTCAGCCTTTTTGCTTTCCACACACTCTACAACTAGGGGAGGGGGCCGGGTCACGTGATCCAGCCGGGCCCGAGGCGCGCGGGAGGAGGGGGGACGGGAACGCGCGTGGGAGAGAGAGAGAGAGAGAGAGAGAGAGAGAGAGAGAGAGAGAGAGAGAGAGAGAGAGAGAGAGAGACGCGAGGGGAGGGGCTTTTCTCGGGAGCGCGCAGCTAGTGGTGCCTGAGTGGAAGGGGCGGCCCTCGGGAGCGCGCCCCGTGGTGCCGGGGGTTGGGGGGAGAGGACGAGGCGTGAAAGATTTTCGAGAGACTGGGAAGGGGATGGGGGGGGCGGCCCTCGGGAGCGCGCCGAGTGAGGCGTGAGGGGAGGGGGTAGCTCTCGGGAGCGCGTGGAGAGCCCGGAGGGCTGTCCTCGGGAGCGCGCGCAGAGCGAGGCGCGAAGAGGGCGGTCTTCCAGAGCGCTCGCCGGCGAGCGAGCGCGAGCGCGCGTGCGAGAGAGGGAGAGAGAGAGGGAGAGACCGCAAGCGGGCGGGCGCGGGGCTGGGCCGAGGCGGGCGGCGGCGGTGGGCCGGCCGGAGGGGGAGGAGCGGGCGCTGTGTGAGCGAGGCGGGCGGAGGATGAGGCCGTGCCCGGGCTCTGGCTGCAGCCGCCCGGGGACACGCCGTGCACCCTCGGGCTCCGGGCTCCGGCGGCGGCGGCTGAGGCAGCGTTAGCTGCGAGCGAGCGAGCGAGCTGCATCTCCCAGCGCTTCTTCTTCAGGCGGGGCGACGCGAAGAAGAGGCGGCGGCGGCGGCACCACACCGGTGTATCTCGGGTTGGAGACTGCTCTTTGCTTTCCTCATTGACTGACTCACCCCCCCCTTTATAATTTTTTTTTTTTTTTGAGGAAGGGTGACCTCTGGAACTGGGGGTAGGGGGGACAATTTGTGTGTGTGTGCGTGCGTGCATGTGTATGTGAGGAGGGGGTCGTTGGCACGCGCCAGGCTTTGCAATTCTTCTCTTCTTTCATCTTTTTCTCCTCCTCCCCCCTCTCGAAGACCGAAAAAAAAGGGGGAAAAAAAATCCCACAACTGCTTCAGCGTCCTCCTCCTTCCCTTCCTCCTTTCCTCGGGCAACCTCTGTCTCCGCTCCTGATTGCGTGGTTATGCTCCCCTCTCTGGGGGGTCTCGCCCCTCTCAGCTCGCTCTCCAGCCCTGGCTTCCCTTGGATACATTTCTTTAAAAAAAGACTGAGAGCCCGGGAGTGAGTTTTTCTGCGAGACGAGTGTTTGAGAGGCGGAGGTGTGGGGTGTTTTCCTGCACGAGGGGGCGGGTGAAGTTCATTGCCACCCACCCCTCACTTCACCGTGACCTTTTCGGACCTCGGGCTTTTTTTTTTTAAATTTTAGGGGGAGTCTCTAGAGAAAGCGAGAAGCAAGGCGATTTCAGTGGTGGGGAGAGAGCATGGCCGCGGGGAGGGCTTCCCCAGTCTCTTGATCAAAGCATTCCGCTATTCTGATTTATTGCCTGCTTGGTGAGTTATTTTTTTTCCCCCTTTCCTCTGTAAAGGAGACCTGTGTGTTCAGCCATTACTTTGCTCGGCGCTGTTCGCAGGCATCTCCGACCCTCGGTGCAGAGGGGAGCCCCACACTTCGCCCTCTCGCTTCCCTATCCCTCCCTCCCCGTCTCCCCGCCCCTCCCCCCTTTTTTCTTTCTCTTTTCCCCCCTGCCCTCCCTTCTTGTTCTTCTTCGGCTTCTTTTAAAAAATTTTTTATTCCTTCCAGTCGCCTTCTCCCCCGCGCCCTTCCTCGCGGCTGGAGAGAGAAGCCCGTGCAGGAGAAGGGGGGGGACTCGGTGTCAATTTTTTTTTTCTTCTTCTTGGTGTGTGTGTGTGTGTGTGTGTGTGTGTGTGGCCGCGGCCCGAGCCTGTGGCGCGCGGGTAGGCGAACGGGGAAGATCCCCGGCGCGGTTAAAAGAACCATGGATGGCCCGACGCGGGGACATGGACTCCGGAAAAAGCGGAGGTCGCGATCACAGCGAGACCGAGAGAGACGCTCTCGGGCCGGGTTAGGAACCGGAGCGGCGGGTGGTATAGGAACCGGCCGGACCCGGGCTCCCTCGCTGGCTTCATCGTCGGGCTCCGACAAGGAAGACAATGGAAAGCCCCCATCCTCCGCCCCGTCCCGGCCCAGACCCCCGCGGAGGAAGCGCAGAGAGTCCACCTCAGCCGAAGAGGACATCATTGATGGATTTGCCATGACCAGCTTTGTTACTTTTGAAGCGCTGGAGGTAAGGGGGGGACCCCCTTTCCTTTTCCCCCCATGGTTTCCTTTTATGCATGACACCCCCACTCGGCTGCACCCCGGTTTTCTTGCCGCCCCCGCCGCATTCGAAGCTGTCTGTCTTGGCTGAGGTCTTATTGTTGGGTGTGGGGTTGTGTGTAGGGGGAGCTGGGGGCAGATAGGCAGCAAGGAGGGAATCGCCAAGCGTTATGTCTGGTCTGGTCTTCTACTGGTTTCGTTCTTGTCCAGCTTGCCTTTCCCCTGCGCCCCCTTCCTGCACCCCCACCTCCCTCCCCAGCAGATGGGTGGAAAGGGGTTCCGGCATCACAACAATGCGCCCCCTTTCTCCACGGATGGCTCTGCCCCCACTCCTTTCCTCCTCTTCTTCCTCCCCAGTCATGGCTTCTTGGCTGGTGGAAGTCTTTGCTTGGGTTTGGGGCTCCTGTGGACTGTTCTCTGTGTGCTTTCTACAGAGCCATATGTTCCCGTGCGTGTGTGTGTGTGTGTGTGTGTGTGTGTGTGTGTGTGTCTGTGTGTGTGTGTGTTAGTCTGTCTAGTATATGCCTTTTCTGGATGTCCTGGGGACCAGAGGCTGCTGGGGTTTTGTGGCTTTTCTGTACCCCCTCCCCCTTTTTTTGGTGAAGCTGGGGAAGGGGGCGTTTTCTCCTTGTTGGGAGAAAGGAGGGAGGAGGGGAGAAGAGGAAAGGATGGAATATCTTTCTATATTTTGCATGGGGCTGTATTGCAGAAAGGGTTAATGACAATATTATCCCCCCCACACACACATACATTTGCGTGTGTGTGTGTGTGTGTGTGTGTGTGTGTATGAGCAATTTGGTTGAAGGGCAGAAGAAGGTACACCAGAGAGGGCTGGTAGGAGACAAGAATAAAATCCTAGCTGTCTGCTGAAGGGCTTGTCACCAATTGTCCCTCTTTTCCTTTTTGTATGTCCCCCTACCCCCCAATGATTGGCTTTGTGTATGTGTTTGTGTGTCTGTCTTTATTCCTTAGGCACCTGCAGGCAGCCTTGGTTTTTCAACTGCACATTTTCCTGCCTGCTAAGAGGCTCCTGGGGTGTGTGTGTGTGTTTGTGTATTTGTTGGATGGAAGGAGCTGGTGGGATACAGTCCAGGGGTCACAGAAAAGTATCTTTGCCTGGACAGATCTGATTTGGTGCTAGGATTGGTCCTTGGTTTCTATACATTTAACTGCATTCTTTCCTCCTCTACCTCCCTTTCCCCACCCTCAACACACACAACCACACACAGGAGGTTCTGAGGTTCTCCTGAGTTGATCCAGCACAAAACCAATATACGGTTGGTTTGTAGACTTTCATGGCACCTGACATAATGGCGTGAGGAAACTTTTCCCTTCCCTTTATTTATTTATTTTTGCTGTTATTGTGGTATTGTTTCAGAGGTGCCAAAGCAGCTTTGTTAATGGGGGCTTAAGCCTCACATGCACTGACTGTGCAGGCTTAGGTTGTTGGTTCTCGATCTGTGTTTGGATTTCAAGTCTAAGTGTTTTTTAAAAGGCAGTCTTCCTGTCTGTCAGACTTGTTCATTTCTGTAAAGTGCTTTGGATGGGGGCGATGGTGGTGGCCAGTGGCCAGTAGCTACTGGCTGGGGAGAAAGGAAGGGAGCCTGGTGATTCTGGCGTTGGTGGTGATCAGAGATTTTGATGCTAGGTCTTTGGCTTAATTATTGATTTTAGAGTTGGTGCTCTTGGCTCTAAGTGTTGAGTGTCACTAGTCAGGATGCTTATAACTGTGTTTCTTAACTTTGCAAAGGTGGATGTGTACTGCAGTGTGACCTCTTTCTTGCTTTAAAATGGGCATTGAAGTGGCACCATGCATCCTAAGAGAGAATGCTGCCTGGGATTTGGCTCAGTATGGCCGATTACGGTTGGTGAAGGAGAGCACTTGAAAAAGCTGCTTACAAGTGGTTCTGTGCTCTGGGTAGTTGTCATGCCCTGCTGGGTGGCCCACTTAGTCAGCAAGAGGGGGGGTCTATATCTTCTCGTTACCATTGTTGAAGGCCAGGTGGAGATGAAAGTAAGTTTTGCACTTATTTTGTATTTTGTTTAAGTAACTGTTTGACTTTATCTTTTGCTAGAAAATGTGTCTGGTCCAGTCTTGTTTTAAGCCTTAAAATTTATAATTTTTAAAGAAGATTGAGTTTAAACTGTACCTTGAATAACACACTTCTTTCTGCGATGCAGTTTACTTCTCAGCTACTTTTCTAGATTTAAAACCTGAGGATGATTTGGTTAGCTGAATGCTAGATACTTTCATGTCCACCACAATATCACATATGTAGTGGTGCATTGGTATAAAGGGTCTAACTTAAAAAATAAATAAATTTTGTATGAGAAAGTAGACGGAACAGTGGGATAAACTCCAATGCACTCAAGCCCAGACTCAACAACTTACAGCTCATATCTTGCTTCTTCTTAGTTCATTGAGCTCCCTCTCAACTTTCAGACCTGCTGTGATGACATCTGTAAATATTTCTGCGTTAACCTCTGAAGTATATATAAATGACTCAGATGACTTTAGAAATACCCACAGTACCATTATCTCTCAGTAAATTAACAGTTCTATAGTGTTATATACTCTGTCCCGTCATGTTTTCAGAAGTTTAGTTTTTTTTTTTTTTTTTAAGAAAACCTGTTAATAATCCTGTTAAAACTGTGTATTGGAGGTTAAAAATAATCATGTTTACTTTTTTGGGGGGGGGGGTTAGTGGTGGTGAGAAAAATGTAAATATATTGGCTGTTAACACAGTGTCCATGTTGGATGGTCAGAACCTGAGCTTGTAGTGACTGTTAGAGTCTCTGACGTTCACTATACTAAATTTGAAAGATTTACTAAACTATCAGCAAGAAATATGAAGGCTTATTAAGAAGCAGGCAATTCAACTATGAACTTGGATAGAAGCGTGTGTTAAGAACATGTGTGTGTTAAGAATTACCACGGATACCAAGAGTTACCCTAAATACATACTTGTGCTCGTAAATGAAAATAACCTTTGCCATGAATCATCAAGAGGCCATAGATATTGGCTTGGACAGTTAGGCAAATAAATTACACCAGTTTAGAGCCATTTCTGGCAGACTTAGGGATCACATACTTAGGTTGTGAATTGACAAACTGACTCTTAAGATTTTGTCCTTAGGGACTTCTTGGTGGTTGTGACTATCTTCTTTCCTTTTTTCCTCCCTCCCTCCCTTCTTCTCTCCCTCCCTTTGCTCCTTCCTTCCTTCCTTCCTTCCTTCCTTCCTTCCTTCCTTCCTTCCTTCCTTCCTTCCTTCCTTTCTTCTTTCTTCCTTCCAGAAGCTTCTAAGTGATAATGGAGTATTTTGATGTAAATACTTCCAGGTCAGCTATGGTTTTACAGATACTGGACTAAAAGTAATAAGCATAATGGCAGCCTGTAATTTTATGCTTATTCTTTACAGTCGTTAGGTTTTTATTTAAGAAGATGGGAAGCTCAGAGGGCAGTTTGGCACCTCCCACGTGGTGTAAGCAGTGAAACTGGCTGAGGTAGTTGCATACTCTGCAGGGACACTTGTCTTGAGTAATTGTGCCCTGAAGTTCAAGTACGTGATTACGACGAAGTCTTATGATAGGAGATAAGAGGGTAGGTGAGCAGGCTAAAGTTGAACGGTGTGTTCTCATTACACAGTTGGGAAGCAGAAGTGCCATTTAGAAACAGTATTTCGTGTTTGGGTAGTCTTTGGATGTTAGGATGAGGGCAAGTAGCTCTAAATGTGCTGTTTGTTTTAGGTTTTTTTTTGGGGGGGGGGTAGTGGGCAGGATCTTGTTATGTAGCACAGGCTAGCCCTGCACATTCAGCAGAATTCTTCTGCTCCAGCTTCCAGAGTGCTGGGCTTATGGGCACATGTTTTCCCACTTGGTATTCATGTCTTTTCTTCTTCTTTTTTTTCTTTTAACAAAACAACAACAAACCCAAAACAAAGTGGCTTCTAGCAATCAAAGTATAACAGGATGTACTTTCTGGTGTATCAGCTGAAGTGTGTTTCAAAACTCTTTAGGTTTCTATTAGGAAGCTGTGAGTATCCTGGCTGAAAATTTGACTTTTCAAATCTCCTCACTATTCTTCTTTTGTAACTTGGTTGTTTCTTTTTGTACAGCTGACCAAAGGGAAAGAAAGATGACACTGGTAGACTTGTCAGACAAGTCTGTTGGTGCTGTAGTGTTCTGAAAAAATGAAAAAAAAAAAAAAAAAAAAAAAGGGAAAACACAATTTTGGTGTGTAGAGGATCAAATAGAGGCTCTCCTGTGACCCTTGCTTCCTGGTTCTGCTTCAGGGCTCACCCACATATTAGTAGTCTATTAAATCTTTTATATGAAATCTGACACATTTATCTTTTAGGTCTAGTTTTTTAGGTTTAGTTTTGAGATTTCACTTACTAAGTCTATCTTGTCCCTTGTGCCACTCAGAAGACGTTTATGGAGTACTTAATATGTGCAAGGCACTAGGAGATGAGAAGCCTAAAATGTTTATAACATCTGGAAAGATGCAATGTAGTTGATAAGTTAAATCTAATACCTAAAAAAAAAAAAAAAAAAAAAAAACGATTTTGAAATAGGCACTAGAGTCATGTTAACTAAAGTAGACTTTTAGAGAGAAGAGAGCAAGATAAGGTATTTTGTGGACATGCGTGTTTTGAGACATGATCTCATGTACTCTAGGCTGGGTTCAAACTTACTGTATAATGGAGGATGACCATGAACTTGTGATCTTCCTCCTTCCACCTTCTGAGTGCTGGGAAAACAGATGTTTACCCCATCCCCTGTTTTGGCTGTGCTGGGGCTTTGTGCATGTGCTAAGAAAGCAGCCTACTAACTGAATTACATCCCCAGCCCTGAGAAGTCCTCCTGGAAAAAATGGGCCCTAGAAAGGTGTAGTGATTTGTAGATAAGTTAGTAGTGAAAAGTGGGAGAGCTTCCTGAAGAAATATTGAAGGCAGCACAGGAAGAAGGTCCACAGAAGTCACTGGGTGATGAAGACCAGGGGCCGAGAAGGCCGGTAGGAATGAGTACAATAGTATCAAAGAAGTTCTTCTTAGGGGACCAGGAGACCCACCAGCCTGTCTTGGCTTTTCCAAGTAGTTGTATGAGCCTCCTTGGGACATCACCTTCTTAAAGCATCCTTTTTCTCATTCCCTGTTAGTGGAAAGATTGAGATGAAGTTACAGTGAATGCTGTCAGGCTGGAACGGAACATAGCTTTGCGCAGGTTCCTCATAGATTATGTTTTAGACGGAAGCAGAATGATCAGTTCTGAAATACGTTTTAGAATGACTTGTTCTGCCAGAATTAAAATTCTTTATTATCCGAGTGTGAATTTTGATTATCAGAGGAGGAAATAGAGTGTACCTTATCTCCTAAATCTCTCTGGCCACGGAACATTTTAATTCTCAGCATTGTATCCATAAATCAGTAGGGAATATGGGTTAAGGTGTCAGAGAACCCATTCCAGATCTTGGTGTTTGGTGATCTCTGAGAGTCAGGGGGATTGGGCTGATTGGGTGTAGAAGCTCAGCTCAGAGGCAGTTGTACGGGAGGCTGCTGCAGGAATGGCAGGTAGGGTCTGTGATGATATTAATAGAGAGATGTCCACTTACTTTTCTACCTTGTGTCAACTGTTTTTCTGATTTTTTTCCCTAACCCCACCAAGAGCTGAGTGTTGGTGAGCCCTTCTCTCTAATAGCTCTTTCTCACTGTGACAGCTGCTTGATTCCGATGCCACCAAGGTGCCCTCCAGCCAATGCTTTTACCTTCCCTCCGTCCCTTCTGGTTTTATGTATTGTGCTTTTTAGCAAACTGGAAAAGAAGGTTGGGATGGGAAAGGAATTTGACATTGGTTTTAAAACAAAGGTTTCTGGTTAGCTGGCTCTTGGCTTGCAGCACATGGCATGGTATTCACAGAGGGCCAGAGCATCTTCAGTGCTGTTACAGAGCCAGGGAAAAGATCAGTCTTTCTTGACTGTTTTTCTTTCTGTCTTGCCAAGTTTGGCTGTGAGATTGCTGAAAGAGGTCAAGTCCCAGCATTTCAGTTCTGAGAAGTGTGCATAACTCCAGGTTCTGAGGACTTGCTGAGTGATTGGGGGGAGGGGGAGTGTGAATTGCATGTGTACATGAACTCAAGCTTCTTACCGTACTCACTGAACTTCTGTGTTTCACTCTGTGAAGCAAAGATTCGCTGGAGGAGTCTTTATGTGAGGTGAATTTGAAGGCCTTGATAGGATGAGTCCCTGTGGCTCTTGTTAGCTGTGGAGATAACTGCGTTAGCAATGTTGTGTAAGATACAAATGAGTCGGATGATGTAAAGAGCGGACCATGAAGCTAGTGATTGGTTCTGAGAGAGGTGTTCCCTTAACAGTTACTTGGAAAAAGGTCAATACTTTTTTTTTTTTTTTTTTTGAGTGTAGCTCAGTGGTAAAGTACTTTCCTAGCATGTGCAAGGCTCTGGGTTCAGTCTTCCAGCACCACTCTAAAGTTCAAAACAAAATCAAGCCAGGCAGTGGTGGTACACGCCTTTAATCCCAGCACTTGGGAGGCAGAGGCAGGTGGATTTCTGAGTTCGAGGCCAGCCTGGTCTACAGAGTTGAGTTCCGGGACAGCCAGGGCTACACAGAGAAACCCTGTCTCGAAAAAAACAAAACAAACAAAACAAAATCAAACCCAGAGTAGTTTGTTGTGGTAGAGATTCTGGGATACTTGTATATAAAGCTGTTTTTAAAAAACATACTGTCAAAAATAAATGGTGATTATTTAGTTTGAGAGATTGCTAAGACTGGAAAGTCCTTAAGCACAGAAAACAACTGTTGGGATTATTGTGGAATAATCTAGGTCTCCATGATGAGACAGTGGTGCCTGATGAAAGAGGTGTGTATATGTGTGTGTGTGTGTGTGTGTGTGTGTGTGTGTGTGTGCTTGCTCTTGTGTGTGCATTGGTGCTGAGAGTGGATTTTAGTCATTTTACCCAGCTCTGAATAGGTGTATATTTACAATACACTAAATGTAGTTTCACTTCTTTGAAGTGAGGAGGCAGCATCTCTTTAACACTTCCCCTGTACTCCAGGGTTGGGATTACACCCCATATGCTGTAGATGTAGGAAAACCACCTGGTAAAAGGATAGCAGTATCTTATTTGATGACAGACTGCAAAATTTAAGTAGATTCAAAACTCTTTTGAAATTGGAAAGAAGACTGCAGTAGTTAATTAGGTAACAGTCAAGACTGGAGAAGCTAACACCAGTTTGGGAGATAGCATTAGCTAGGGCAGAAGCACTGCTAACACATAGTCTCCAGCTTTTGTGAATGGAGGTCTCCTGTTGCTTCATCCGCTTCAGCCACAAGTGGGAGACTTAGATTTTAAGAGAGAGGCTCTAAGGTGTGTCATCTTTTCCCGACTGGTGTGAGCTTTGTCTTCACATCCTGTCTCCCATGCAGAACAAGGAGTAATATCTTGTTTTTCCATGTCTTGGTTTCAGTCAGGGTCACAAAGAATAGATAGGAATTTTTTCTCCCCTATCGCTTTTAGTAACTGCAGGTGAGAATGAGTGGTTTCACACCACCTGACAGCTTTTGCTTGCTTAGGAAGGGACTATGTCAGCATAGGCGTCTATGTCCTGTTTAAGTCTTCAGTTCCATGTATTTTTAAGAGGACCTGGAGCTTGAACTCATGAAATGCTTATTTCTTTCACACACTCATTTCCGGGTCCAGTTACATTACAGGCCCCCTCCCTGCTCCTACCTCCCTGCTTCCAGCCTTCTTCCCCTGACTGAAAGAGTTAGCACAAATAGGAATGCAGAGAATGAAATGAAAAGTATTTGGGAAGTTGTGAGAGAAATGTGAAAGCTTTAGCATTTCTGAGTTTTCATTATTTGAACCTTGATGACCTGAGGTACTTTGGTACTATTAACTCTGGGTTAGAGTTTGTGCTCTTTACGATCTCTTAGTTCATAGCTAAACAGACATGCTAAATATGTACCCATATTTGTTTAGTACTTTTCTGTCCTTTTGGCTTGTTGATATACCTTAGAGTGGTTTATGCTCTTGGTATCAGAACCTGGTAAAACCTGGGTGTAGTAAAAATGCGAGCCATAGAGGAAAAGGAGAGTTTATAGTGTACATGAGTGACAGTAATGGCCAGTAAGGGTGAGGATTAAGTTGCATCAGAAGAGCTTTTCAAAGTGCTTTAGAGTAGCTACTAACTGGTCCACTGCCTACAAACACAGTAACCTCGGTTCTGTGGGTGAGATTTGATACTTCCAACTGCAGCTAAATTTTGAATTCTGAAATAAACCATTGCCATGGTCAAGTTGTAGTGGTAAGTGAGAAATGTCATTTTCCTTGTTGTCCCTACACTTAACCTTTTCAGCTACAAAGCAACCCTTATATTAGATATTCGTAGTTTCTGCTGGTTGTGATATTTTAGAACTTAAAGAAATTAAGAGACCCATTATCCAATACTGTAGCTATCCCTCAGTTGTTATACTGCAGTAATGATTCTTCTTCTTCTTTCTCTTCTTCCTTCTCTTTTCCCTCCATCCTTCTCATTTCTTCCTTCTCTCTCCCTCCCTTCTTGCTCATCTTGGTTTTTGGAGACAGGATCTCGTTATGTGGCTCTGGCAAGTCTATAACTCATTATGTAGAGCAAACTGGACTCAAACTCATAGGAGATTCACTTGACTCTGCCTATCAGGTGCTGGGATCAGAGGTGTGCCACTTCATCCCTGTCTTTTCTTCTTTTTACTTTTGATTTCTGTTCATTTGCCCCCACCCCCATTGGCTAAAGGTTGCTAATTAAGCAGCCTTTAGTGAGCATTTGGTGTAGTTTAAAATGAAAGGGAAATACATGAAAATGAAGATACAAAGACAATAGCTTGTCATTAGAATATTACTTACTTTCAGTTACATGACAGGAACAACAGTGGCTTCCACTCACAAGCATGAAGGTCTTCAACTGAACTAAGAAATGCTCCAATACGTTTTAAGTGAAAATAAGCCTTCTCTGGGGCAAAAGAGGGAGACAAGAATTTGATAATTGTGTGTGTAGATTCCTTACTTCTTGTTACAGTGTTCTCTGAGGTTACTTGAGAAAATTGGTTTTAAGATTAACTGGAGGAATTCAGTCTTTAGGAGGGATTATCCTTAAATTCAGAACTGACCTTCTCCTCAGTAGTCTTCAGATCCATTTCACTCTGCATCTGGAGGCTATGCTTTTTAAGTCACCATCTTGGTGTTCTTTGCACAGATGTCCCTACAGTGTAGTTCTTTCTGCCCATCATTTTGCAAATGGAAATAGTTCTCAAGGATGAACTGATCTGTTCCAGGTCATACTGGGGGTTAGAGGTCCCAACTATCACCCAATGAAAGTAGGAGATTATTTTCCCTTAGTGCTGGTGAGTACAATGACCAGGGATTATGGAAGGAAGTTCTGTTAAATTTTAAGTCATCATCCCCACCACCACTTGGAATTTCTATGTAGTCTAGGATAACCTTGAACTCCTGATCCTCTTAGGTCTACTGAGTTCTGGGGTTAGAGATGTGCATCACCAGCCCTAGTTTATACACTGTTGGAGATTGAACCCAGGGCTGTGTGTGTGCTAGGTAAACTCCCCACCAACTGAGGTACACCTGTAGCTCAGAAGGAAGGTTTTAAAAACAAAAATCAAGAGGAACGCCCATAGAAACTTCCTGTTTTTTTCTTAACAATGTTCTGTTGGAGCTGGGCAGTGGTGGTGCACGCCTTTAATCCCAGCACTCGGGAGGCAGAGGCAGGCGGATTTCTGAGTTCGAGGCCAGCCTGGTCTACAGAGTGTGTTCTAGGACAGCCAGGGCTATAAAGAGAAACCTGGTCTCGAAAAACCAAACCAACCAACCAACCAACCAACCAAACACCCAAAAACAACGTTCTGTTGGTTATTTAATATCAAGGACCTTTAAAAAACATTCTTCCTACATGTTCCCTGAGTAGTACACTACCTTGAAATTCATTGCTCCTTCCTACGGTGTATTGTTTTAAAATCCCCCTTCTAACCCTTCTGTCTTGAAAGAATTGGCTTCTCATTCTTGAATGTCCAGTAGAAAGATAATTACTTGGATATAAGATATTATTGTGGGCTACTTAAGATTTTTAATATTTATTTTTAAGTGAGGATTAAGTTATTTTCTTCAGAACGGTAACCTGGGGAAATGTAGAGCAATTTCCATCAATACTGATAGCAGAATACAGGCAACAGAGGAACTTTGGCATGTATTTGAGATGAATATTCAGACTTTCTTCTGAAGGACTTAAAATACAGGATTTACATGATTGTGCTGGCTAAGGCATTTGTCTGTTTATTGCTGAATGAGGAAATTTATAACAACAGTTTGTCATGTGTGTATGTTTATAACCATTCATATAATGGAATGAAGTTTTTCGTGGGATTGTAATAACATACCAAGATGGATGTAATTAAAACAGAAGCAGATTGACACCTTGAATTAAATGCAAACCAGAATCCAGAATACCTGTGCTTTGCGCCTTTCGTATTTGCTGCAGGGGCAGTCAGCCAGATATGCAAATAAAAAGACGTTGATGAATCTCTCTTGGTGTGTATGTGGTTGCAGAGAGCCCAACTATTTTATTAATCTTTTACCAACCATTGTTTAGATTTGCAGCAATGATGGAATGTATTAATTTGGCAGACCAAATAGCCTAGGACCAGAATGTAGGAACTAATCAGAGGAAGACATGATTGATAGGTTGTCCCATAAATAACACATGCGACTGACAAGGGGCTGAGTAATCTTTAGATCTGTGCTTAATGTCATTAATGGAGCTGTTAAACCAGGGTGTTTGAGTTTGAACTTCAATCAGAGAGGCCTTGCTTCCCATTTAAAATATAGACCTATCTCTGGTTATGCTCCCTGAGCTGATCTGTTGACAAAGTTGGTATAAATCGAATTTTTGTAAATTGGATCAGATGTCGGGGGGAATCTTGCTGTGAGGAATGAGTCCTTTTTACCAAGCGAAGTACTCTTCTCTGCAGGGAAGCTGGGATTTTGGTAGTCATGTGTTCTAGTTTTATTTCTGTTGCTGTGATGAAACACCCTGTCCAAAAACAACTTAGGGAACTGGAGAGATGGCTCAGCTGTTAAAGGCTAGGCTCACAACCAAAATGTCAAAGAGCGGCTTAGAGGAGGCAAGGATTTACTTAGCTTACAATTCCAGGTTACAGTCTATCATCATGGAAGTCACAGTAGCATGAGTTTCAGAGAGACAGTCATTCCACATCTACAACCAAGCAGAGAGAAACAGTTGCATGAAGTTGCTGTTGCTCAGCTAGCTTTCTCTACTTAGGACTCCTAGCCTAGGGAATGATGTCACCCATATTGAAGGCGAGTCTTCCTACAGTCCACCCTGATCTAGATAATTTCTCAGTGGAGGAAAGTGCTATTCTCAGCTGATACTAGACTGTGGCAAGTTAGTTGATTGTTCAAAACTAACCATGAGGAAAGAACTGAAGAGATGGCTCAGTGGTTAAGAGCGATTGCTGCTCTTGAAAGAATCTGAGTTCAGTTTCCAGTACTCATTGTTGTTCAGCTTATAACTGCTGCACCTGCAGCTCCAGGGGACAGGACGCCTGTGGTCTGTCAAAGTGCCTCTGCACACATGGACATACCCAGACATATATAGCCAGTTAAAAGTAATAAAAATCAATCTTAAAAGAACAAACAACAAAGTAACTAGCCATCAGGTCATGTTTGGTGGGTGTGGCTTTCTGTGCTTCACATCTCCCATCTTCATGTGTTTCCTGGAAGGAAATGACTGAGAATTTCATGTTTCTCTTCAGGTTTCATACCTTACTTGGTCTTGGTACTTCCAGCATTAATTGATGGTGATTGGACTAAGCTCTTGTCATTCAGATCTCAGAGCTTGGTTTTCAGGTGCATGCTAAGGAGGGCTCGTGGCTATGAATATGGAATATGATTTCCATATCTGTTCCATTGGGGAGTCCAGGCATGTTGTAACCACTTCAGAGCCAGGATTGTACAGAGACACCCTAGCTGTAATTTTTCTATATTATGTTTTTCTAAAACCATTCAGTTTTAAAATTCTAAGGGTGCCAAAAGCAGGGCTGTATTGTTATTAGGAAAGTCGAGGACATCTGTTATATCTTGTTAAACAGGGGAGGAAAACGCTCTAATCAAAATGCCTAATTATGCCCTCTCAACTGAAAGAAATATCCTTTACTGAATTTTTGGGATTGGTCTAGATGGAAGAAGCTGGCCTCTAGAAGAACCGTGATGTAAATTTACTCTATTAAGAAAAATTACCTTTAACCGAGGTGACATAAGGGTTTTATTTTATCAATTTGCTTTTACCCTGTGTGTCAAAAAAAGTATTTTCAGAAATCATCCACAGCAGCATGAAGCTCTTGTTTTTCTTCTCCCTCTCTCTCCCAAAGCATAGGAGGCCCCCAGAGGGAGTTTTTATTTCCAGATGTGAGCCTCAAAGGTTGTGTGGTAGCTGAGAGCTACCTGGGGGAGGGAGCAAATGGTAATTGCAGGTGAGAGGCAAGGGGATAATTCAGCCAGAGTGCTGGGAGGTGAGATTTCACACCTGAGTGTTGAAACCTGCTCAGTGAGACAGTTGGTTGGTTAATTTAAAACGTTTCATTAGTCTTAACACCGAGATGGTCCAGATTGTTCTAGGTGACCTCCTGTGCAAGGAAAACAATGGTTTTAAAATATTGCAGTATGTCATGTTCCCATGTTGAAAGTCGTCTTACATAATATCTGAAAGTATCAGATATATCGCCCTTTACCACTAGTTAGATAATTTAAATTTTGTGTGTATTTGTGTGTGTGTCCGTCCGTTTGTCCTCTTGCTTGAATGTGCACACAGAGGTTAAGAGGACAAATTTCAGGAGTCATTTCTTTCTTTCCACCCTGTGCATCCTAGGGCTGGGATTCAGGTCATCAGGCTTGACAGCAAGTGCCTTTGCCCCGCTTCTTGTCTTCTGATCTGTACTTCAAACTGTGATTAATTTAACTGAACTATTACCTGTGTTCAGAATCACAGATGATAATGACAATAACAACAGTAATAACAATAATAATGTTTTTAGCGGCACTATATTCCTGATAATTTGAAGATTGGGACATGGATTAAGTTAGAGATGTGTATTCATTTATTTAGCTTTGGCAACCTTTATTTCACCTTTTTGAAATGCTGTTCTCACGGGTTGAGATCTTGGGCCCTAGTCTGAAGGAATCTTTGAAGTGTAACCATGACAAGGCATGCTTTGTGTTTCCTTTGGGAGCCAAGGTTCAAGTGCTACTAATTTTTCCCTCGGACTGTTCTGTATTCTGTAATGGCTTACTGGGTATCACATTGGATTTAGTACCTTGGGAATGAGAGAGCCAGCATTTTCTCCCTTAATTTTAACGTACTCTTTCATTTCTCTGTGTCTCTGACTTAAGCCCCTGCACACTCTCCCTCCATATATCCTTTAAGAGATATTTTAAAGCTCTTAAAATTGTTGCTTTCTCTAGTCGGTAATCTATGTAAAGTAGGCATGCAGACAACCCTGATTTATTGTTCACCTATTTCTTAAAACAAAACAAAACAAAAAACAGAACAAAAACTCTGAAAAGACCTGTTTGAAAACCGAACTTGTTGTCGCACTTGCCCTGGGCCAGGCTTTGTGCTTCCAGTTTCTCATTCACTGTGCCTCAGAGGGATGCTGTGAACAAAGGGTGGAGGCTGCTCTTGCAGTCGGTGCAACTAAAGCTAGGAGAGCTTGTCAGCTCATCCAAGACCAAGACCTGTAGCAGTTTAGAGCAGACTTGAAGGCTAGGCTTCTCACTCTTTTACACTCCTTTTAAAAATATGGACTCATTTTCTGAGCGCCTCAAATGGGTCTCTGGTCGAGACTATATTTGGTTCTCTTGCTGTTGATGAAAAGTATCCTGGTTATAAAGGGTTTTCTATTTATAGTAATAGGATCCAGGGCTGGGCAAGTACCATACCTAATTGTTCTAGAAAGTCGTTTTCTTTCTGTCTTCTTGTCTGTCTTCCTTACCACTCTCACCCCCTTCCTGAGCTAATGGTAGAATCCAGGGCCTGCTGTGTGGTGGGAAAACCCCGGGTCACTGAGCATCCCCTATTTTCCTTTTAAACCCTGAAGCGTATGGGGTGGAGAATGTAGCTCACTTGAGTACTGAGTACTTGGCTGGCTTGCAGAAGGCCCTGGCTTGGATCCACATAAGTTAGCATAATAGTATACATGGTATTCCAAGTACTCTGGAGGTGGAGGCAGGGAGTTGAAGTACTGTGATGTCCTTAAGTACATAGCAAGTTCAAGACCAAGTACATGAGATTCTGTTTTAGGCAAATGAAAACAACACAATAATAGTCTTATTGAGACTGCTTTATATAGTTTGCCTAGTTGGTGGTGCAATTCCCTCTCTGTCTCATTCAGTGTTTTGTGTGCATTAAAATCTGGCCTTATCTTAAAAAATATTAGCAGGTAGACATTAAGCCTTCCCAAGGGCAAGAGGTCAGGTTCTTGAGATTGAAGCTGCGGTGTGACTAAACTATTGTATCTCCTTTGTCACTGATTTCCTATGGCAACCGTCTCGAACAGACCTATGAGGTCGGAGAAGGAACTGGTAGCCTGTCCTAGGTTCCTGTGCGGATGAACTTATTTTACTAACAGATGCCTATATTATTTTTGTCTGCTCTTAAACTACTGTAGGAAGTGGCACTTAATTCTCTTAGGAAGATAGTCCACAATAAAAGAGATCTTATTACTGGTGCTAGGTTTTATTTTATTTTATTTATTTATTTTTAAACTACAGGCACTCCATTCTTCCCTCATGAAAGACCTACTAAATAGCTCTTTGCTTTTCTTGATATCTATTTCTGGAAGATACCTGGTGACAGAGTCCATTATTTCCTTGCCATTGTTTCCTTTCATTATTCTGAGCACATTTTCAAATTGTTCTCTCTCCACCCAGTTGAGGCTTGTTTATACTACAAAGAGTATGCTAATGACTCTGGCTGTTAGATTGATTCTTATGGAAATCCCAACTGCATTTAAAGTACTGTACATTATTGAGAGCCCCCATCCTCAGCTCCCCTGGGCTCGGATGAGCTGAGCGTCCATATAGTTCATTTTCTAGGATTAAAGGGTTCACACCTGGCTAAGGACCGTCAGGTTGGGGACAGGTAGAGTTCAAAGATATCCTTGCCTCATTATTCTCATGGGGCCTGAATTTTCAGAAGAGTATTTCTTTTTGATAAGATGAAGCTGTTTCTTGCATCTTGTTCCCAGACGGGCTGTCTTACCCTCTCTCTCCTGCTTCCCCAGTAAGCAGTTATCTTTTTTCATCTCTACAAGGGGAAAACAGTAGAATTACTTCTTTAGACATTGTAATTGTAGGGGATACTTAAGCTAACCCATGCCTCCTGAAATTTAACTACTGTCAAAATCTGGTGTAATAGGAGCCACACCTTTAGGTCCAGGGTTTAAAGATGATTTCATACCCTTTGATTTTATGTATGTGCAAACCACAAATTCTGTCTTACTGCTACAGTCTGATTCAGATTTAAAACTGAATTCCTTTGCTTCTCTTTGTGCCCTGCTTAGACTATTGGGGATCTGTCCAATTAAGGAGACTGTGAAGATGGCCAGCAGAGATGAGTGTCTCTCTCTCAGGGCAGTGGATAGTCTCTGATTATAGATGAACACTGTGTAACATTATGTAGATTCCCACATCTGCCACCCATATTTCAGATGCACGTTTATTTCATTTAGTATGTTGTACCTGGGATTAGGAACAGAGAGAAATATGTACGCTTGTCCTGACTGGAAATTATGTTGTTGAAACACAGTCCATATGGCCATTGTAAAATGGTTACTACTGCATATAATTGCTTTCCTAACTATGTGCTTTGTTGTTACCTCCATTTTCCAAGAAGTGTACCCATAGCATGCTGACAGCAGCAGCATCATTAGAAAACATGACATGCAAAAACACTCAGTCATCTTGACTTTAAGGATTATATGACAGTGTCAGGATAGGTCACCATGCTTTGTATCTGTGGCTCTTGTTTGGATCAGCTTAGTACTAGACTGGGTGACAGATGTGTAAAGGTAGGTCCTGTTCACTTTTTTCCTGAGTATATTTTTATGGCTTTGATCCAATTATGAGCAGGATGGTGCCCCAGGAGTGGTTTTTTTCTCCCCAGTTGTTCATGTCTTACGTAGAGTTATTTTTCTGGGATACTCCCTCAGCCTCAGTTTTTCTGAATGTGAGCACAAAGCAAGTCAGTGTTGGGATGATTTCATTTGGGGTCACTTAGATGAGAATCGGAGGAGAAAGGGAGGGGTGGGAGAAAGAGAAAGACAGACAGAGTCACAGAGAGACAAAGATAGACACAGACAAACAGAGAGAGAGAGAGAGACAGAGACAGACAGACACAGAGAGAGAGAGAGAGAGAGAGAGAGAGAGAGAGAGAGAGAGAGAGAGAGACTGACCAAATAGTAAAACGAGAGACTGTGAGGTATCCTCCATATGTTGGGATTTATCATCCATGCTTGGCTCCACATGGGTCTGAACTCTACTTCTTTTTTATTAAGTGGAGTGAGTGAGAGAGAGAGAAGATGGAGAGGGTTACCAAGATGGAGAGGATTACCACATGCAAGGGTCAGAGGACAACTTTCAAGTCATTCTTCACCTTCCACCTTGTTTGAGGCCCTGGTCTTTTTGTTTCTCTGCTATGTAAACCAGGGTAGATGGCCTGTGACCTTCTGGGATTGTCCGGTCTGTCTCTGGCTTCCATCTCCTGCTAGTAATGTTGGGATTATAGACACTTGTACTGTGTGTGTGTGTGTGTGTGTACATGTTCAGCTTTTAAATGGGACCAGGGGATCTGAACGCAGGTTCTCAAGCTTCTGTGGCAAGCCTTTTACACCAAGCCACCTCTTTAGTCTCCAGGAATGAGTTATTTATTTCATAAGAGGCTCAGTGTTAGAACCTAGAAAGATGGATGAGATGTGGGCCATGGGCAAGATAAAGATGTACCAAGCCTGTTGCAGATACCTTAGGGACGCAGCAGTTATGGGATGTATGGTCTGCGTCCAGTTTTCAGGGTCTGTTTAGGAGCTGCCAAGTCAGGAGGAAGTAGAACAACAGATTGGAGTCTTCCATCAAATCTAGTGTTTCTCTTTTGAGACTCAGAAATAATGGGATGTGGGGATATTCTGAGGGTTTTGGTTACAAATGATTTCAGTGAAGTTTTCTTCAAAAGAAGTTAAGCCTGGGGCTCTAGAGCTTGCAAGGACTTCTGGAACTGGTTGACTTTTATGTTGTCATGAGAATGATAGACAGTTAAGGTTCAGGCTGAGGGACGATGCTGAAGAAATAATGATTTGATTCGCTAAACAGTAGAATCTCAGAATCTACCTGCGTGCTCAGTAGATTGGAGGCAAAGGAGGGCAGAAAGTGCAAGTTTGTAGGGCTCTCTTCTGGGCAAGGCTATTAGGTTATTTTCATTGGGAAGACTTAATTAGAAGTGAAGCTTACATCTGTTTCAGCCTTCTACAGCAGTCAGGGAAATTGGGTACTGATGAGTACCTCTGAAAACCTGAGTAGAGGGGATGCCCGAAAGTCACTCCAGTCGATAATTGGAAGAAAACGGAAAGTTAGCGGGGATAAATTAGTGGAAAAGTTCTCAAAGCTTTTGACTTAAATGTAACAAATAGATAGGAAAAAAAAAAAAAAAAAGAAATAGATAGCAATTGATAGAATTTTCTTTCTGGATCATTCAGACATGGTGGGTTTTGTGCTGCTGCTGCTGCTGCTGCTGCTGCTGGTGGTAGTGTGTATGTGTCTGTGTGTAGGTCAGAGGTCAACATCAGCTACCCTTTCTCCAGACAACCGTTGGGAAGAGTGGCTCAAACCAGACTGGCTAGCCAGTTACCTTGGGGGATCCTCCTGTTTCCACCTCCCCAGTCCTGGGATTGCACGTATGCGCAGCCTTTTTAAATGTGGGTTCTGAAGATTGAACTCAGGCCTTCATGCTTGCAAGACAGGCACTTTACCATTGAATCATTTCCCCAGCTTTGGACATGACTGTTGGCTAAACAGGAAAGACAAACTTATCAAAAAAGCAAGAATACATTGTTGCTGTTGTTGTTGTTGTTTAAATCAGTTTTTGGGTTTCTGAAGTAGATTTTGAATTCAGGGTGTGATAAAAGGGAGAGTGCAAACCCCCTAGTTTTCATGATTTAAAGCAGTGGTTCTTAACCTGTGGGTTGAAACCCCCTCATGCGGTTGCATAACAGATATCCCACATATCAGATATTTATATACAATTTGCAACGGTAGCAAAATTACAATTATGAAGTAGCAACGAAATGACATGAAGGAACATGAGGAACTGTACTAAAGTATCATAGAGTTCAGAAGGTTGAGAACCACTGACTTAAAGGGATGAGCACATTCTATTTTTCTAGTCTTGGCTTTCTCGGTGGGTTTAGAAATCTGTGAATCCTGAGAGACTGTATGCAGCTGAACAGAGTCCAGTAGTTGTACTAACACCTGAATCAACAGGCTTGGGAATAAGAGAAAGGAGTCTTGGGATTCATGGAAGAGAGGATTACACCAGAGTTCACGTTTAGAAATAAATGTTTCCTCTTTGCTCATGAGGAATAGGACATGAAAGCACTTTTCTCTTTGCCTGCAGCCCAGAATAGATGCTAATACTAGTAACTGGCAGTGATTGAGTGCTTGCTGAGAACCAGGTATCACTCTTAACTGCAGATTTCAACGCATGTTGTCCTTAACTGAATACATGTCTATAGTAAGAGAAGCAGGTCAAAGTTTACACCTAACACAAAAAGTGCCCAGCATATTGCTGGGGTTCGTACATTTTGGCTACAGAGCCTGATTGGAATGTTTACACTCTACAATGGAATTTGTTCGATTAAAACCCAACTACTAAAGCTTTACCCATACTCCCTGGATTTAAAGATGGTCATACACTTCATATTGGTACTGTATTGTAGACAAGAACACATATCTAGGAAATTATGTTCTTTAATAGTTGTGGATGACCTAGTGAGTTATTGGTAGAGGTAGGGCAGAGCTGCAGAGGCCAGTCCTCCTAATATATAGGCCATTGCGTTTCCCACTGGGCTGTACTGCTGCCATTTAAAAATATTTCAAGCTTATAACTGAAGCTTAATTTTATAAACCTAATTTGTGTCACTTGTACCCTTGTGGATGCCCTAGATTAAAATAGCCAAGTTGTGCTTGCTTGTTCTCCCTCCCTCCCTCTCTCCTCCCCCTTCCCCCCTTCTACCATAGGGAAGAAGAGGTGCTAGAAATTTGGTGTTTTGATCTCCTGAGGTGTCTTTCTAGTCTTTGATAGGATTTTTAAAAAGTAGGTAAAAGGTATTTAGGTGAAATAAAGGACTTACCTCACAATTGAATTTTACATGGGCTCATCACAGTAATTGCAATTTTATTTTTAACTTGAACCTCCATTAGGATACAACTAGTTTAAATGGCAGCTATTTGCAAGATCCAGTTAGGGATTGTCAGTCTAGTAAGATTGAAAAGAGGAAGCCATCCTCTTTTCTGGGGTGTTTTAGAATCTCACATTTTTTGTTTGTTTTTGTTTGTTTTTTTTCTTTGATTCCTTTTGTTGTGACCTCTTTTCTTGGCTAATGTTTTGTTTAAAAACAAGTGCTTTGGTATTGTAAAACAAATTATCCTGGTTTAGCGATTGTGCTCTCAGATAAAAGGCCCCAGGGTAGGGCTCTTTCTGCCTTTAAATCCTAGTAGCCTAGGTCTGCCTGAGAGCAAAATCCAGTTTACCACGCTGCTTCCTATCCAGGCTAGTGTGGTTATCTAAACCGAAGAGTCTGAATCTGAAAGGAAGAGTGGTGGATGGGATTTAACTCTACCCGGGGGGCCTTAGCAGGAACTGTGGAGGATTGTGGATTTGAGTTTCACCTCAGGTTAGAAAGAACTATCCGCAGTGTCTTTCTGAGTTTTGTTGCCAGCCTGGAAATCAAAACTCTCCACAATACAGTATGATAATGGAAACAGGAACAGGCTTTTAGGCTGTGTTGTGGAAGAGCACATGCTCAGGATTTTGCCAATGACCCAGAATCCCATGTGGCCACAGACAAGTAATTTGATTTCACAGTTTCTATTCTTAAAGTTGCAGGAGGGGGTTCCTGCAGGAGTTACATAGTGATTATAACTTAGCAGCTTCCTTTTAGGATAGATGTAATTGTGAGACAAACATTTCCTGAAAGCCATAGCCGGGCATTTTGTATTTGGTGGGAGAATACCCTTTCAGTTGTTAGAGCGGCTGTAAAACTTTCCCACATAATTTTGCTCCCTGTTTCTCATTTTGGGCATGGAGAATCTGGATGGGATGGTTTCTACACTATTGCAACTTACAGTTTTGCTTTGTGCAGTGATTTTCAAATGCATCTGTACCCCAGCATATTAAGTATACAGGTGTCCCATCCCAGGACCTCCCTCACAGTAGTCAAGATGCTCTTGTTTCTCACAAGTCTCCTTTCATAGCAAGCCTCCGTACAGAGGGACCATTATTTGTTTTGTAATCATTATTGTAGAAAATAGTTTTGAGTATTTCTTAGGGCAGTGGTCATGGTAGTGCTTTAAAATAACTTCTTTTGTGTGTTCAGTGTTCATGTTTGCTTATGAGCGTGGGTGTATACAGGTTGAGTTGGACTGTCTCCTCAATTGATTCTCCATTGTATTTTTTGAGATAGTATCTCATACTGAACCTGGAGCTTGTTGGGTTTCTGTTGTAACCCCTACCCCACCCCACCCCACCCCACATCTTTCTTTTTCCGATCCCCAGTGCTGAGTTATGTGCCCAGCTTTTGTATGTTGCTGGGGAGACAAACTTATATTGTCATGTGTGTACAGCAAATACTTTATTCAATCAGCCATCCCCAGTCTCAGTAACGTCTATGTAACCTCAATAATTTATATGAAAACAATCACACATATTAGTTCTTCAGATTTATTTTTTTGTGAGTATGAGGTAAACATACCTTGAAAACATTGCTCATATTCAGCACAATGAATTATTCTAAACTCAACACTTGAGTAACTGGTACCCACAGAAAGTTACAGAGCTTTGTTGGGGTGGGGACAATAGTTCACTGGATAAGGACCACAGTGTGCAGCACAAGTGTGAGGGTGTAAATTTGCATCTCCAGCACTGAAGTAAAAATCCAGGCAAAGCTTTGTGTGTTTGTGTCACAGAGCTGTGGTGGGCAGAGACGGGGACCATTAGATGGTAGGCTGCCGACTTAGCTCCAGTTTCAGTGAGAGGCCCTGTCTAAAGGGAATAAGGTGGTGTGCAATAAAGCAGATACCCTATACTCTTATCTCTGTCCTTTGCTCAGACTTGCACAGGTGCACTCCGACAGACAGACAACACACACACACACACACACACACGGGGGGGGAGACACACACACTTCAAAAACATCTTGGTTATTTACTATACTCCTTAATTTCCTCTTCTACTTCTTACATTCCAAGAAACTAGGGCTCTGTTTAATGGCTGATAACGCAGTAAAGTACAGTAAAGCACAGATGACAGAAACATTTCTTTTTCTGCACTTGGTACTTAATCACTCTTGTGGGTTTGTGTGATAGGAAGTTTCTATTGTTTATGTTTTCTTCAGCCTTCAATTTGATCTTGACAGTGACTTGTCTATTAATGCTCAGAGCATATATCAAAATTTTACTCTATGCTTTGTCCTTTTAGAAATCTAATTCACTGAAAATATCCACATAATAGCTTTGAGAAATATGTAAAGACAGACGACCAGCCATGGCAGCTGTGGCTCTATTAAGTAAATGAATCTTATCTTTGCTGCCTGGGTAACTTAGTAAACATGTCTCATCAGTCAAGTGTCTTTATCTGCTACACGATGAAAGGTAGATTCTTGACTAACAAAAATGAAAATTTCTTCCTCTTCTCTGTCCATCCCTGAATAATCTCCTTTATTCAATTCCACTTTGAGCACTTAAAGCCAAAGGTAATGGAATTTGCCTGGATTTCCTTCCTAATTTGTTTTTTCTTCCCCTGACTGAAGAATCCTTGGGTTCTCGGGGGAAGAAGTTGTGGCTGTTATTAAATAGCAGGCTTGCTTGCTTGTTTTCTTCAGAGAGTGATACTTTCCGTAAGGGAATCAGGACTAAACTCTGCACTTGAGCTGTGTGTAGCTTCAGGGAGAGTACTGGCTGCGGCAGCTGGCTGTGGTGACATGGTACTTGCTGGTAGGCATGTGAGCTCTGTCAGTGTTAAGAGCTGTTCTCCTCCACTCTACCCCCAATGTGGTAATGGCCACTATTCACTAAACAGGTGACACTCCTCCAATCACCCCGTTCAGAATGGCTTTCTGTCTTTCCAAAAGTACACTGGAGGCTTGTTTTGTTGCAGTCCATTGATTAAATAAATATTCCTGTGTGCACAAAGGAACTAAAACCAGTTATAGCACCTGGCCCTTAGCTAGCTGTCCATTAGTATCAGAGCAACCGCTGCCTGCACTCCAACCCCCATTCTTTTCTCTCCAACATGAAGGTGGATAAATTACCCGACGATGTCCGATTTAAGGCATGTGTGTGGCGGGGATGTAGTGCCAAGCTCTTTGCTGCAGTTCTCAGGCTGAGGTCGTGTCCAGCGTGTGGAGATGACGGGAGAGAAGGGGTGATTTAGAGGATTCTTTCTTGCTTTGGGGTTGCCAGACCTTTGTCTTTTCCCCTCAACTCTTAGCACAGTCAAAATGAGGAACGTCTCTCAAATGCGTTTGCCTCCCTTATAAAAAATGGGGTGCTTCTGACCTGGAAGTACTGTGTGTTGTTGTCAGGCATGGAGACCACTGTGGCCATACTTGTGTTTATTTATAGTTCCATTCATGTGGCAAAATCAACAGAGACCTTCATAAATGGGGCAGAAAGATAGGATTTCTAGTCACATTGTGCTGATTTTTTTTTTTTTTTTTTTAAAATCTTGGAATGGTTTTTCTAAATGTGCTAGGGATTGAACCCAGGTTTTGCTCATGATAAAGGGAGCTATATTTCCACCTCTTTTCTGTTTTTAGTTGAGGGTGGAGGGCTGGTTGTAGTGTTAGATAAAAAAGAATGATTTACAGAGTGTTCCTGTAATTCTTCACATATTAGCTACTAAGTATGTCAGTATTAAGGACTGATTTATACATCAAGTGGGAAGTGAACACAATTCTCCTTTTTCTACAGGACATTCAAGGGTGGGTTGTGCTGGGGAGGAGTGGGAAGGGGGAAGGGAGAGAGAGAACGGCAGAGAACATTAGTGTGGTGGGAAGGGCGCTTTAGTAGCATTATTTTGGTGTGAAGGAAGCAACTTGTATGGAAGTGTGAGCAGGGGAGGTGTTGTGATCTTAGTCACATCTAACATCCCTTTCTCAAGAGAGGGGGACCCTTTTGATGACTTGAAAACCAGAATCCTGGGAACCTTGTGGCTGTGAGGATGGCAGCCCCAGGAGAGCTGCTGTAGTAGTACAGAGAATCTCTTAGTGCTTGTCTCTTCCAACTGACTGTGGGTAATTAGTTGGAAATGACATTAACCTGAGCTTAATTGTAATTTTGCATCGTAACAACATACCAGCTGTTCGCTGTATTCTTTCCTGGCGGTGTGATTTAATTATTTTTTTTCCACGCTATCTCTTAAGCTCTAATTTTCAGTTGTGTTTCCTTTTCACCCTTCCTCGTGGCTGTGTGTCCACGGCCCACACAGTTTGGCAGGCATGTCATTTCTTTCCGTGATGAGGACTGGTTGCTGTTGGGCTTGTGAATGACTCGCCTATTTAAATTAGGCCACTTTGGAAAGGCACTGAGATACGCCTGGATGACTGGAAACCTTGCTGTATTTAGGGCTCCTCCACCAGGTTTTAGCTTATTATATAAATAATATGGGCAATCGTAGGCCTATCAAAGGTGCTGAAAATATCAACTGAACAAGCCAAAAGAGAAGTTAATTACTGAACAGTGATTGCTCTGATATAACCAATTATTGGATCATTAAATGTTTATTACCTTTTATATGCTCTTTCCCCCATAAGAACAGTTTCTTTTTTAAGTCATTAAAATAGAAATGGGATCTTAAAAAAAAATTCTGCTTAAAAATTTCCACAAGACTGAAGTATTAAAAAGGTCTTGTGTGATCTGACAGCTGAATAGCCTATTTTTCTTTGGTCTGTTGAATTAGTAATTAATGAAATTTATTGCTTGAGCAGAGAAAATAAGATTAATTTTGCTTAGGAAATAAACAGAAGCAAAGCTTTACTCTCCACCCAATGCAGGTTAACATTAAAGAGAAGTATAAAACGTCTAGTCTGTGTTGGGATTTGGAGGACAGCCCGAGGTACACAGAGAGACCCTACTCAAAAGCAAGCACACTGTCAGGTGTCTCTGAATGAAAGATGCTCCATCGTAACACTCTGTGTGTGTGTGTGTGTGTGTGTGTGTGTGTGTGTGTATGTCTGCCTGCATCTGTGTGTATAAGTACGTGTGTCAAAGTGGGGCAAGGAGGTTGATGTTGTCTTTCTCTATCATATCTAGCTTATTTTTTGAGACGGAGCCTCTCATTGTACCTTAAGCACACCCAGTCCGCTAGTCTAGCTGGCCAGTGAGTCCCAGGGATTTGCCTGCCTCTGCTTCCTCACAGCAGGATTGGAGGGATGCAGAGCACACAGCTGTTGCTTAGCTTTTTAACTTGTGTTCTGGGGGCCTAAACTCAGGTCCTGACACTTGCGCAGCAAATGCATTACCGACAGCTGTATTCCCAGCACACTTAACTAATTTGTTCATTATTTTATTGAGCATCAGCATTAACTCTAGGAAGGACTTTCTGTCCTCAAAGGAAGAGCAGCTGTGCCAGCTCACAGTTTTAGTAACCATTAATAAAATATAGGAAGTGATAGTCCTGACTGAGTCTCTGTAGGGTGGGGTGGCCCTGAAGAATGAAGGTGTAGGTGGGCATGGTGGTGTTCCAGAGGCTGGTCCAGTCCACACATTCAGTTCCAGGCTAATTAGGACTCCATGGTGAGACTCTGTTTCAAAGACCAAAACCAACACCAAGTTATCCTGCAGAGTGAGTGTTGTGATGAAGAAAAATTCTGCTTTTGGAGATCACTGTGTCCTTGGGTTCATAGCCCAGCTTTGCCACTTGCTGGCTGTGTGACATGTTAAAGTCTTTCCCTGGGTATACAATAGTAGTCTACTCTTCTTAGGCATGTGAGGACTAATGATTTATTAAACTGCTCTGACAGTATATTGCATGCAGCCAACTGTGTAACAGGTTGTCCATTTTTGAGAGATAATGCAGAATTCTTCCTTCGGGGAGACAGTGTTTGATTGGGTGTGGGGGTTTGGAGACTTGTTTCTGATATTAAAAAAAAGATTTCTAAGAAATCTTTCTCCCCCCCACCCCCGTCTCTGTGTGTGTGATGAAGAGGATGGAAAAGGGTCCCCTGGAACTAGAGTTAGAGGAGGTTGTGAGCCTCCCCTCCCCTAAGTTAGGTGCTCGGACCCAAACTCTGGTTTTCCACAGGACTAACAAGGCCTCTTAGCTGCTGAGCTATCTCTCCGGGCCCATTTCTGGCATTTCATGATATCTTTTGGTGGGATCATTTAATTTATAATGCCTGTAGTGGTGTGTGCTTCTGTAGCCCATTGCCAATCGATTGCAAAGGGTGTGCCTTTCTCAGAACAGTCTTTTGAAGCAAGAATACTGTTTATGCACATTCTGTGGTTGTGGGAAGGGCTTTAGAGAGGTTTGTCTGCGACTAGTTACTGCGTTCATTGATGTGTGCTTGGAGTCTGAGTTTCTTGAGGGTAAATTAGACTAGTGAGGAAAAAGAACTTTTTAATGTTGTAAATTCTATTTTTAAGTCTTAGTAAATAAAAATTGCAATTACCCACATATGTGATACATTTTAAAGTTGTTTTCTCCAGTTTCTAGCAGTAATGGGGCTTGTTTATTTTAAGGTAGATACCAGGTCACAGACAACTGGATTTATAGTCACAACTCTGCAGTTGCCTCGAAGATCCTGAAGTAAGCAAGCTCTCATCTAGCTGAGGTCAGACTGGATTTGGATAATAATTCTTGATCATCCTGTCTCTACCTCCCAAGTGCTGGGATTGCAGGTGTCCACTACTGTGCTCAGCTAAGAGCCCCAGCTCTTAATTACATTGTATACACTATTTCATTTAGCTGTATCTGATCAGCTGTGTGTATCTGTGAGGAGAGGAAGAAGTAGTGCATGGGGAAGCTGGTATGAATTCAGTTTTGAGTGAAAACCCTTTTACTATAGGAAGGAAGAGAGGAGAGAGAGAGTAAGCGAAGGAAGATAAGAAAGAAAGGAAAGAACCTTACTTAGTTGCAGAAAACAGGAATAGAAGAGAAACAAGGAATTGTGGTTTTGTGAGTTTGTTTTTAGCCCAAGCCTCGTTATGTGCTTAGGCTAGCCTCTAATTTCTATGCTCAATTGAACCTCTTGTCTCAGCCTTGTGGGATTACAAGTGTCAGGGATGCAACACATGATCCCTGGCTGGGGAGCAGAATTCTGAATGTTTCGGCTTTGTGAGAAAGACGCACCTAATCGGGCAGGTTAGACCTAGTCTCATAAAGGCCTGGTAAAGAGCATGACAGTTCCTCCTAATGTGAGTATTCCCACCCCCAAGACAGTCTCACTGTGTATTCCTGGGTGGACTGGAACTTGCTCTGTTTTATACCAGACAGGCCTCAAAACTCACATGTCTTCCTGCCTCTGCCTCCTGAGTGCACCACTGTGTACAGTGAGAGCATGACTTTACTGTGATGAAACATTTTATTTAGGTCCAGAATTTCTTCTAAGTTAAGAGTATGTATCCATTCCTGTTTGGTGATTGAGTCTGTGGAGGGAGTGCTCATCAGGAAGTTGTGAAGCTGAGTTTCTGACAGCATAGAGTTCTCACAGGCTGCTGTGCTAAGCACCTTGCTGTAGATGTCTGGTTATGCTCATCGTGACCTTTCGGAGAAAATAAAACAAGCAAACTATGAAATGCTTGGATGAAACTTGCTCTACTGTTGGAACTGTAAACTCCAGTACTTAGTGATTTCTCAAGCCCATGCGGAAGCCAGTGAGATGGATCGCTTCTCCAGCTTCTGTTGGGGCAGCTTGGACGTGTTATTTCCTCTCAGCAGCACATCAGGAGAGGAGTTTAGAAGTTTTCATCTTCTCAGTTAATCTTGGTTTTTGTCCTAATCTTGAGGGAACTTGATAAAAAAGTAGGGGTGAAAAAGTTGGAAGATGGCCCAGTTGAGCAAGCATGGAGACCTAAGTTAGATCCATCAGAACCCATGTAAAAAATCCGTGTGTATGACTTTAATTACAGTGCTGGAGAGAATTCCTAGGGCTCACTGGGCAGGCCAGCTAGTCTGTCCAGACTGGTGAGTTAGTTCCAGGTTCAGTGAAACATCCTGCTTAAAAAACATGTGGAGAGCTATCGAAGAAGACACTGCATCTTGACCTTTGACCTCTGTATGCATAAATATATACCCATAGAGGGACCCACATAATTAAATTCTTGGATACAACTCATGACTTTACTAAATAGAGATCTCTTGGTAGTGACACTCAGAAATCTACTCTAAGGAGCACCTCAAATTTTAGGATCACACTGATTTGGAAACCAGGGAAAAGCGGAAGATTGTATTCCATCCCTGCATTTATTTTCCTTCCTTTTTCCGTGCCATGAGCAGATTAGAATTGGTTGCCCATCATGCAGTGGTCATTTACGAACTGTCTGAAGAAGCAAGGATGCATACAACTCGTGCTGCATGGGGGTTCACAGGCAGGCTGAGGCATCTTTAACTTTGTGTTGGGTTTTAAAGGATTCACGGGCTTTCCAGACTTCACGGGAAGAAGATTTGTGTCGCAGGTTTTTCTAGCTTTCATCGGATTCTCTTAGGGGTCAGTGACCCATAAAAGGTTAGGAACCAAGGTCTCAGGCATGCACAACTGTCCGGGGAGATGTGTTTCTGTTGCCACTTAGCATGATCCTTGACCTTCTGAGAGCCTAGAGCGGTTTGAGGCTTGCATCTGTTTTCTGACCCACTTAACATAGTTTTAAAAGAAGGAAAAATAGTTTAACACTGGGTTACTGCCTGAATAAAACACCTGTTTGGAGAATTGCATCAAATATAATGTTAAAGAGCTGCCTGTTGTGGAACAGCCCAGTGGTCAGCCTGATGGAGGGACAGCTTAAGCAGAGCGGCATAGGCAGGGCTCACGCCGGCTTTCTTACAGTATATAATTAGCCAAATTGTGGATAATAGTTTTCACTCCATGGATATACATAAAGACTAATTGTCTTATTTCTGTTGCATTCCAGCCCCAGCATGTCTGTTGAATTACTTAATTCCAAAATAACTTTGCCAGCTGTAGTGCTGCTCTGTTATTCCTTATCTCCCAAAACCCTCAAATAACACCATTCATCACAAGACAGGGTTGAGTATTGGGGGAAGGCCATTTTAATTGTTACCAAGAATTCACTTAGTAATGCTGGAGCCTGGTGTGTGTGTGTGTGTGTGTGTGTATTAGTCTTATTGATCTTAGTATTTATTTTGTGTGCATGTATGTGCTTCTGCACGCATGTAGAGGTCACAGGACCGCGTTTCCAGGTTGGTTCTCTCCTACCACGCGCACTTGAGTTTCACTTTAAAGCCTTCTTCTCCTCTCTGTGATGATCCTAGAGAATTCATGTTTTCTTTGGGGAATAAAAATTCTCAAAATATTGTAGGGTTAGTAATTGTTGCTACACTTTAGGACTGCATAGGTGTATTAGTTACTTTTGTAGTTGTGTGACCAAATAGCAGACAAGAAGCAACCCAGGGAAGGAAGGGCAATTTGAGGATGCATTCCATCCTAGAGGGTGGGGGAGGTGCTGCAGCGGGGATAGAAGACTGCTCACATCTGTGGTGCAGCAGGAAGTGGACTACGGAGCACTGATGTTCTGCTGCTCGTCTCCTGTTTCCGTTTATATTCAGTGTGAGACTGTAGCCCATAGAATGGCACCACTTGTATTCAGGGTGTAGATAGCCTTACAGAAATGCTTGGTGGTGATTCTAAACCTGGTAGGGTTGACACTAAAGATGATCACAGTAAGTTTGGAAGATGTGAAAGCATTTAAATATGTAGGTTTTTATTGAGACAGGGTTACTCTGTGTGGCCCTGATTGTCCTGGAACTCTGTAGACTAGTCTGGCCTTGAACTCACAGACATGCGCCTTCCTTTGCTTCCCAAGTGCTGAGATTAAAGGGGTGCATTACTACTGACTGGCTGATTTAAGTGTTATTAATAGGTATAATTATTTCATCTTTTGAAACATAATAACTTGGAGCTGGTTGGGAATTAGAAGTATACACTATTACTGAAACCTTGCCATATCTGTTTAGAGGTTCAAATGTCTGATCCATTATTTTTGAACTTTTAAAAATCTATGGATTTTAGTTTGTAACCCATATTTTAAATTTATATCATAAATTTTAAAAATAAATCTATGGATTTTAGTTTATAATCCTTTTATTTTTATTTTTTTTTTGTAGTTTGAGTTTCCATTGTCATTAAAACCAAAAACCAGAAAGCTTAACATCAGGGAGCTTTAGTTTTCTTTCAGGAGTTTCTGGTTGCCTGCCATTTTTCCTCTTCTTTTAAAGAAAGGAGATCTTGCTGACTTGTTCATAGATTACACATCTGCTAATTAAATAGATGTCAGCTTTAATCAGTCCTAATCCAAAACCGTTTTATCAATTGTATCAATGTTTTGGGAGTATTGGATGCCTTTAATGAGATACTAGACCTTCAAGGGATCCAGCATGTTAAACATTCCCTTTGGTAGCCCCCAAGACTGTTTGTCCCCAGTGGTTGTGTAGGAGGTAAATAGTAATGACTAGGTTAGGCTAGGGGTAGGTAGTTGCTTATACTTTACATTTCTTTCACTGGGATTTCTTGAGTTTTGCAGCTTCTCCTGAGTCAGCCATGGGGTGTGTGTGTGTGTGTGTGTGTGTGTGTGTGTGTGTGTGTGTCTGTGAATCTTAAGTAGTGTAGTTTTCTGTAAGTTGTCCATGAAGGTTCTACCCTGTGGGGCAGCTTTTCACCATGCCTCCATCCTGTGGTGGCACTCTATAGTGGCACGTCTAGTTTTTCTTTCATGAGTCGCTCATGGTACCCTTCTGTGATGTGGTGCTCATAAGTTGCCCAGGAGGCTTCTCAATACCGTAAATACCTTTCAGTTGCCCATGGCTCACTGGATTGTCAGTGCCGTTGTTTATGTTTGTTTGTTCATACTGGCAATTTCAGAGTATTTACAGAATTGATTTAAGGAAGTGATGAGACCCAACTTGGCTCTTCTATGCATGCTGAGGACACAGTTTGGTGAGGTTAAAAGAACATATTTTTCCAGTAGTGCTGTCTCAGGGTCTAATTCCAATCAAACCCATGGAGCATACTCCTAGATTGCTGCTACTGGGGCAAATACCAACACTAAGAGTGACTTCTGGTTACTCTCCATCCTGAAGAGAGAGTGCTTATATGTTTTTTCAGAGGAGAGTGTTTTGAGTTCAAAGTTCAGAGCTGCTTCTTGTAAATTTATCTTTTTCTTTTTAAACTACTCAGTTGTGGGTGGTGTTAAGTTCACGATCACCATATGTTTTGTTATGTTGGTTGTTTTTTGTCACCATGACTCAAACCTCTACATACCTGGGAAGAGGGAATCTTAATTGAGAAAATGCCTCTATAAGACTGGCCTGTAGGACAAATTTCCCTTATGAATATCAGTGCAAAAATACTCAACAAAATTCTCAAAAACCAAATCCAAGAACACATCAAAACCATCATTTACCACAATCAAGTAGGCTTCATCCCAGGGATACAGGGATGGTTCAATATCCGGAAATCCATCAACGTAATCCACTACATTAACAAACTCAAAGAAAAAAGCCACATGATCATTTCATTAGATACTGAGAAAGCATTTGACAAAATCCAACACCCCTTCATGATAAAAGTTTTAGAAAGATCAGGAATTCAAGGCCCATACCTAAACATAGTAAAAGCAATATACAGCAAGTCAGTAGCCAACATCAAACTAAATGGAGAGAAACTTGAAGCAGTCCCACTAAAATCATGTCTCAACCCTCAGGATAATCCAACCACCAAGGAATACTTTTCTGTTCTCCATAGCATCTCTTATGTTTGGTGTGTGTACAGAGTGTTCTTTTAATTTCCTTGTACCAGCTGTCATTGTAATGACCAGAGACTTCTCTCTCCTGGATTCTTTTGCTAATCCAGAGTTTTGGAGGCACAAGGCAGCTGTGCTGGTGGGAAGCTTTTACCTTGGAAGATGTTCTAGTTGTTCAGGTGGGTCCTCATGTAAGCTAAGCTTAGAGACTAACTGTTGAACTGTTACAAATTAATGTCTGAATGAGGCAAACTTTATTCTTGGTCAAGAGGATATGATCACGAAAACAGAACTCACTCTGGTCATCTAAATGAAAATGGGCCCCATAGACCCATAGAGGGTGGCATTAGTGGAGGTGTTGTCTTTTTTGTAAATAGTGTGTCATTTGGGTATGGACATTAAAGTTTCAGAAACGTTAAAAAAAAAAAAAAAAAAAAAAAAAAAAAAAAAAAAAAAAAAAAAGGATTGGCCTGTAGGCAAGTCTGTGAGGGTATTGTCCTGATTAGTGATTGATGTGGGAGGGCACAGACCATTTGGACCAGTGCCTGTCCAGGACAGGTAGTCATGGGTTGTATAAGAAAGCAGACTGAGCAAGCCAGGAGAATGTTTCTCCATGATTTCTGCCTCAGTTTCTGCCTATATTTTCCTGCCTTGAATGCCTGTCCTGATGTCCTCTTGTGACAGACTGTAGTAGGGAAATATAAGCGAAATGAATCCTTTTCTCCTCAAGATGCTTTTGGCCGTGCTGTTCATCTCAGCGGTAGAGACTCTAAGATGCTTGTCTTGGAAAGGCTACCCTTGTTTAGCCTTCCAGGTCTCCTTTGATTGTCTGGCCTCTCAGAGTTCAGATGAATTACTGGCAGTATCTTGCCATTTTCCTTGGAGTTTGCCTGTGTCTGCAGTTCAAAATGGGAACTCAGTTCAGTTATATGGAACATACAGATTTTTGTTTGAAGTCACTTAAATGATACCCCTAGTGATACATTCATGTTTTGTATTCATGGGCCTTTACAAACCTTTTTACTTAAAAACAAAACCTTTGGGCTTACAAAATGGCTCAGTGGATAAAGGTACATATTGCTAAGTTCTATTTCCAGAATTCATATAGGACAATTTTCTCAAGTTGTCCTTTGACCTCCACACAAGTATGGCACAGTGCCACTCAAAATACTAAAAAGAGAAGTTGAAAAATAAGCAAAACCTTAAATAACTTGTTTGTTTTAAGAATCTGAAAAGGTGTTTTGAGATAGTTGAAAGTATGTGTGAGACTAATGTGAAACAGAATTATACTAGGTTAATCATGTCTCAATATATAAATATTTTATAAGAAGATTTTGGAGGTAGGAATAGGGGGTGAGGTGTATATGTTGGGGTCAGTTGTACCAGAGCACATTGTGGATTCATGTTCCTGGTTTTAACTCAGTGTCTTGTCTAAGACACTTGGTACTGATTTGTTCATCTCTGAAGTCTTGTGGATTAAGAGGAGAGAGAATGGAAATGTATCCTGTTCTCTGCCAGAGGAGGTGCTTAACCCAGAAGGAGGAGGGGAGGTTAACAAATCAGGCCTTGGCAGGGAAGTCTGTCCTGAATCAGCAATGACTTGGAAAGTCTTTGTCGCTGTAGTTTTACAAAACTAAACATTTGCTGCTGCTGAGGGTTCTTGTTGCTTACTTTTAGGATCAGCTTCAGGTTGTGCTATAAAAGGAATGACCCCCCCCCCCCAATTTGGCAACATTAGGTAATTAATTTACAAGTAGCTCAATTAGACTCTAGCCCATACAGTGTGTGTGTGAGGGGGGGTGGGGTGGGTGGAGGAGGGGCAGCTTATGAAGAGCCTTTGTTTTGATGCTAATTGAATTGGTTGTAGTAGCAGAGACAGCTAAAGCACTTACATTCATCTCTGGCTCTCCCTTGATATGGATGACCCTGTTTTCTTTTCCTTATACCGACATAGCACTTAAAATGCCTTGTGCCCTTTTAAACTGTATAATACGAGAACTTTGAAAAGTGACAGAAGCCACATATTTTGGTGGCTTAAAGTGCCTTTAGCGGCTATACCACAAATTCATAGATAATAAATTATATGGCTAGCTTTGCATTTTTTTTTTCAAATTTTGATGTATACTGCCAGATTAAAATCACTTTTAACATTCTGTAGCTGCATATGAGAGCTTTATAGTTACCTGAGGGCTCCCAACCCCCCTTTCCTTTTTATTTATTTATTTATTTATTTAATTTATTTATTTTTGTTTTTTTCAAGACAAGGTTTCTCTGTGTAGCCCAGGCTGTCCTGGAACTCACTCTGTAGACCAGGCAGGCCTCGAACTCAGAAATCCACCTGCCTCTGCCTCCCAAGTGCTGGGATTAAAGGTGCGGGCCACCACTGCCTGGCCCCCCTTTCCTTTTGAGACAGGGTCTTGCTTTGTAGCCCAGACTGGCCTGACCTCGAACTCCTGATGTTCCCACTACTTCTACTTCCCAAGTGCAGAGATTCCTGGTGTGGACCACCATGCCCCTTTTGCCTCAGACTCCTGGAGATGGATCATAAAAGACTTCCTGCATGCTAGGGTTGAGTTAGATCCCCAGCCCGAGTAACTTCTGTTTTAAAGAGAAAAGTGACTTTGTTTTTTGCTCTAGGAATGATTCAGAACCGTAGTTTTTCGAGTGAATATGGATTAATCTAAAGAAATAGACTGGAATGAAAGCAAGAAGTATATATTTTTGTGTAATGTATGAATAAAGGAATGTTTGGCTTTCTTCAGGTGGTAAAATCGGTACCTATACGCATGAGGTGAACTGATGTTTTCATCAAGGATAGCCTGAGAGAGGCTGGCACACACTTGTCTGAGCTGCTTTTAGTTCCCACTTTGTTCTAGCATTCTCTTTACCTGCTAAAACACTTGTCTAGAAGTCTGGAATGTGGCTGTTTTATCTGTTCTGTTTGCCGTGTCTCGGAATGTTCATGGATATTCAGACCAAAAGCAAGTTCTTGTGGTTGAGTGAATGAACGGATAGCACAGGCATGCTTCAGAATGAGACAGAGAGGTCTTCTGCTTCAAGTAGGATCCACCCACCAGTATCCTTTTTAGAGCTAAGGAAATTGAAGTTTAGAAAGATTAAGTGACATCTTGCTCTAGAGCAAATTAATTAGTCTCAACAGATGTTGAGCTTCTCTTTATCGATGTATTTTGTTTGGGAGATTCTTGTAGAAAGAAGAGAGTGTGTTTTCCTTGCAAGTAATTCAAAAGTACAAAGGAATTTCTCATTTCACAAGCAGCAGTTTCCTGATGTCTCTTTTTCCCCTTTGTGTTTGTGTCGAAATAGCTTCAGTTTTTGTAACAATTCAGCATGCTTTAAGCTCACCTTTCTTTTATTTTTTCCCTTTCTACAGTATTTTTACTTATCTAGTTTGTTTTTTGTTGGTGGAGGTTTTTGTTTGCTCCAAGAAGCATTGCCATATGCATGTGTGAATATATTGAATTGACTTCTAATCTGAAAATTTAAGTCAAGGGGTCCTCAGCCCAGTAAGCAGGGATCGAGCTGAGGCAGGCAACACAGAGGCCACCAGGAAGGCCCAGGTGCTGCTGCCTTTCTCCTCTCTTCTTATGATTGACAGTAGGGTGCAGATGTGTCCACTTTCTTCCACAGGCTTGCTTCTGAATGCAGGTACTGTTTGGGACGTTTCACTTTGCCAGTACTGTGTCAAGTTTGCAGTTTAGGGTAAACACAGAGGAAGGGAGAGTTAGGGGAGTTAATGAGTAGTTTTAACAGTTCTGTGTTTTAATTTCTCATGTGACTTTGAGCCTTCCCCCTTTCTTACTGAATTATTGCAGGGTTTTATTAAAGTGTAAGTTCTGGAGTGTAGATACCATGGTAGTTAGGAAAACATGGAATACTGTACATGTAGGTTCCACAATATTTCATACTCTTGCTCTTTACTGTATGTTAAATGATAGGGAAGTATAATAAAATCTGCCTAGAGAGCACTTATCTATTTTATGTCCTGTAACAGTCAGTACTTGATACAAGTCTAGCAGATCTGCAATTCAGGCAGCAACAAAAGTGGTTTTATCCCAGGAGAAAGGACTTAGGCTCATCGATGGAAAGTTGGCGGCATGTGTTCAACAAAACCACAGAATCTGAAACTTTGCAGGACGTTCATAGGACCTCCACCAACCTTTTATTTTACCGCTAGGAAAGAACTAGTCTCTGGTCCAGGATCATTGAGCAGGGTAGGGAAAGAACTTTGGGCAGAATCTAGGATTTAACACTTGCTCAAATATGCCTTTTCATTCTGGAATCTTAGTTGAAGACTAATCTTTGGTCTGATCTCTCTATAAAACAGCGTGCCGTGTGATGTTTTACTGGTTGGAAACCTGTTGATATGCCACGTGGCACCTCGAGCCTTCTTTTGGCTCGCTTTTCCTTGTGCTTCTCTTGTTGCAGGGAGGTTGGCTGTGCAAGAAGAGAAAGCTGTGTTATGACAGTGTTTAGGAAGAAATGCTTTTGATAACAGAACTCCTCTTATGACAAGTCAGGAAGAGACATGAGACAGCCTGAAGAGGCCTGGGCGGTAGATGGTCACAACCATCTGCTGTTGGTTGTGATTTTTGTAGCTGTAGACATGGTGACTGTTCGTGGTTTTTAATCTTTGTGTCAATTCCTGGGTTTACGGTATTGGTCTAAAGCTTGACTTCTCCAGGACTCACTTTCTTCTTGGGAGCTTCAGGGGTTTATTAAATGAACAATTCCTAAGGTACTTACCTTCCAGGTCCTGGATTGTTTATATAAAAGTTTTTCCATGTCATCAAATAACCGAGCGTGGAGTTTTGCTACTGTTTTGATTGGTTTGTGTGGGAATTTGGAAAATGCCTCTTGACTCCCGAGAGCAAACTGCTAATCGGTTTATTTACAGATCTCCACCAGGTGCTAAAGGTCTGTAAAGGAAACAGTGTTCAGGGCCTCAGGGAGACCAGAAAGACTTCTTTATCTTCCCAGCTAGAGGTGGGGCATTCTTCCCTTCCAAGGGATAAAGCACTGTGAGTGAAGGGGGTTTGGTCCCTCTTAAGTAGTGTACTTATGGAAAAGTGTTGGTTGTCAGAATGTAAGAGTGAATCTCTTTGTCAGCCTTGCTGCCCGACTGAGATTTCTCAATTTTGTCCATTGTTAAAATGCCATCAACACGAATAAATTTCTCAGAAAGTAAGTGTTCCACTATGTTATTCCCTTCTTGGAAATTTGGAGTTTGATATTCTCATGTTTCAAGATGTCTGCTCAAATAATATGTTATAACCCACATTTCCCAAACTTACCTGACCTCAGAATACTGTTTCACTCTTTCATGGAATAGTTATTCACATTGCTCAAAACTTTGACTTAAGAAATAATGGCCAGTAGAAAGAGTAGTAACATGGACTAAACAGAAGGACCAACATTAGCCAGCAATAATTAAACATTGAGGTAGCATTGTTTCCTAGTAACTCTGTATGAAATTGTGGTAGACTTACATCTTTTTTTCCCCCCTAAAAATGACGGTTATTCTACATTTAAAAGGATGACCTGGCTGCTTCATTATTTTACAGTATAATGATGTATATCTAATAGTATATGGTGGGTATATATACACATACACGTGTATATATGTGTATGTTTATGTATGTGTATATATATAAATCTAAATCTATCTATATATACACACATATATATGAATGACGTTTTGAGTGCTGTTCTGTTCAACAATGCAAGGAAAGGGTGAAAAGGGTGCTCGAGTCCGAAGCTGGCTGTCCAGTACAGGAGACAGACATGTAAGCAGATTATAGCAGTGAACTTCTCAGATATGTATAGAGCCAAAAGAGAACAAAGGAAGAACCATTATCTGTGTAGACCAGGCTGGCTTTACGGTCATAGATCCACCTGCCTCTGCATTCCGAGTGCTAGGATTGAAGATGTGTGCAGTCATACCCAGCCTTGTTCCCAGTTCAGGGTTGCTATTTGTCTGATGAGCTATTATTCTCCAAACAAAATTTTATGCATACACCAGGAATCATATCTTTCTCTGCTGGAAGGTGTCCTAGTTAGCTTAATTGTTAACTTGACACAGCCTGAGTCACCTGAGAAGTGAGTCTCAATTGAGAGATTTTCCAGATCATTCTGGCCTGTGAGCGTGTCTGTGGGGGGATTGTTTTGATTTTTTATTGGTATTGGAAGGCCCAGTACACTGTACGTGTTACTATTTCCTAAGTATGTGGTCCTAGAATGAGTCTGAGCAAGCCAGCAGGTAGCATGCCTCTATGGTTTCATGGGCTGTGAATGAGTTTCTCTGGCCAAAGGTAATAATACTGTGTGGAATTCCAAGCAGTTCTATCTTCAGGTCTCTGCCTTGATTTCCTGCCCTGATTTCCCTTGGTGGACTGTAACCAGGAAGTAAGGAATGAAATAAAATCTTTACTTCCCTAAGTTGCTTTTGATCATGATATTTGTCAAAGCAACAGACTAAGACTAGAATAGGAAGTCATACAGTTCTTATTCCCAGCATACAGCTTGCATCTATGTGTTCTGTTCGAGGGCAGGGTGGCTGTCCTCCTTATGACGGTGGACCCTGTACCTCAGGTGTAGTTTGATTGCCTCATCGAGCACGGGGACAAGGCATTGGAGCTTTGAAAGCTCTCTTTAGGCAAATTCAGTAAATAAAATCACATTTTATGGAAAATATAGTTAGGGAATGAGGTCGTATTATTGATGGGTTTTTTTTTTTTTTCTCTTCAGTGCTTAAATGTGATTTACTTTTCAAGATTTCAATTACAAGGACTGGAGAGTAGCTCACTGGGCCCATAGCTGCCTATTGGCACAGGGCTTTGGGTTCCATCCTCAGCCCTGGGAAAAAAAATCAGTTTTTTGGGAAGGAATTAAACAATTCTATATCATGAAATAGATATTCATTCGTGTGAAATGCTCTATAACATGTGCATTAACTTTTATAATTCCCCTTCCTCATATTTGGTAATTTGTGTGGAATAACATGTAAGAACATAGTTGTTCCCATTGCCTACTTGTGTTTGAGCTCTATAGTTAGGTACTAATTGATGACAGTTTCTTTGATATATTTGTATCTATTTGCTACATGGGCAGAACTAGTCTCTGGATGTTTCAGGCAGTAACTAAACTAGATACAGTCTGATTGGTATTATAATTAACTTCCATGGTGACCTTGGGCAACCACTTAACCTTCCGATAACTAAGGAGGTTGGACTAGAATTACTGCAGTTTCTTGGAAGGTAACTGTTCCTCTATTCTATAGGGAGCATTCCCTTCAAGAGAGAGTTTAAAAGTGCTATTTTCCTAGGTTAAATGGCTTTAACTAAGGTGTTCTGCCCCCCCCCCCCCAACCCAGTTTGGATCAAAGAGGCTTGCTTACTATGGAGTGAAAAAAAAAAAAAAAACAAAAAACTCAGAAGGTTGAAGTTTGTTTATTTTTTTCATGCTTAAAGGAAGCAAAAAAAATTTAAAAGGCAATAAAGTAAGCTTGCCTCTATCTGTGAGCCAGGGTAGAGCCATTTCCATTTTTTTTGGCATACTGTATATAATTAGATTAAGTTAGCTGAAGAGGGAGTATTTGGTTTGGCTTACCATCCTGGATCTAGAGAAAATTGTTTTGGTAGACACAGTTTCATTAAAAAAATGAAATAGGTGGCTTAGAAGTTAAGATAGTACATATTGCTCCTCTTTAAGACCTGGGTTTTGATCCTGGTACCCATGTTGGTACCTCATAGCCTCCTGTAACTCAAGCTTCATGGGACCTAATGTCCCCTTCTGGCCTCCTCGAGCACTTGCACACACTTGCACATACCCCTTCAGACACATGCACACATATAAATAAGAATAAATAAATAAAAATAAGTTGCCTTGGTTGGAAGAGTGCCTCCATCGTTACCCCCCCCAACCCCCACTGATTAGAAGCAAGTTACAGACCTTTCCTATTCTCACACTAGGGTCTCACACTGGGAGACGAGAATATTATTTGAGAGTCTTTCAACCATACTCATGAAAGCAGCCATCGTTAAAGCCTTCATTTGTATATTCAGTATATGAACAAACATCTTTTTAGAGAGTCGGAGTCAACATTGACTGACTGAGAATTCTTCCCGCGCACTTCAGGCCTTTCAGCCCTAAGGTATTTTGCCACTGGGTTTTATAGATTCATCAGACCATTGGTGAAGGTGGGTGTGTGGCCTGTTTACACTTAGGTGGCTGCTGAGCGTTCATTGTTTATTGGAGGATTTCAGTGGTTGTTCCCATGGGAGCAATGAGCTACTTCGGAGATCTCTGCTATGACTTGAAACGTGAGTCTCCCCCATGTACATATCGAAGCTCTAATCCACAATGCGAGGTATTTGGATGGACCTTTGGGAGACAATTAGGGTTAGATGGGACCATGAGGGCAGAATCCTCATGGTGAGATTAGTGTTTTTAAAACAAGACACTGGAGATCTTTCTTTCTCATATTCTCTAAGTCCTGTGTGAGGGCTCAGCCAAAGGGTGACCATTTATAGTCTGGGAGAATGCTTCCATCAAAACTGTCATGCCTGGAAATGAACCACTTGGATTTCCCAACCTCCAAAACTATGATAAAATTAGATTCTGTGGTTTAAGCCAACCAGTTGGTGGTATTTTTGTTAGGCTAAGGTAGTCCTTTTGGCAACAATTGTTTTCAAGGTTTTCAATTATATAGCAAGAAATGGCAGCTGCGTGATTCATTGCAGTCACTCTCCCCACCCCTTCTTTTTTTTTATAGTGTTGGAAATTGAACTCAGGGCCTCACCTACAAGCAGTCACTCTACCACTGAATTGTACCCCAGTCCCATCATTCCCCTTTTTAACTGAGCTTTAGCTACTACCAGCAGTAGGAGGTTTGAGGGGGAGGTGAGAGAAGGGAGAGAGGGTGAGGAAGGAGGGGTTGGAGAGATAGAACAAATGACCATTCAAAACATACTACTTGCTTCAATGGAAAAAATGTGTATTTGTTTCTGTGGCAAGGAGGGGCTATGCACACACGTGGGGCTGTGCGCACGTGAGGGGCTGTGTGCACGTGAGGGGCTGTGTGCACGTGAGGGGCTATGTGCACGTGAGGGGCTGTGTGCACATGTGGGGCTATGTGCACGTGAGGGGCTGTGTGCACGTGAGGGGCTGTGTGCACGTGAGGGGCTGTGTGCACATGTGGGGCTATGTACACACATGAGAGGCTATGTGTACGTGTATGTGAGAGGCTGTGTGCACATGCGGGGCTATGCACATGAGGGACTGTGCGCACGAGGGGCTATGCACACGAGAAGCTATGTGCACATGAGGGGCTATGTGCATATGAGGGGCTATGTGTACACGTGGGGCTGTGTGCACAAGAGAGACTATGTGTACATGAGGGGCTATGTGCACATGAGGGGCTATGTGCACATGAGATTTGATCCCCATGGAAGCCAGATGAGGGCATTGGAGCATCTAGAACTGGAAGTTGTGAGCGAGCTGCCTGACATAGGTGCTGGAAATGGAGCACTTGTCCTCAACAGGAGCTCTTAACTGCACAGCCATCCCTCCAGCCCTAACTGGCCTTTCATCTTAAACAGCTGGCCTTAACAAGCATGTTGAAGGCTAAGAAAATGTTACTGTTGAGCCCTTGATGACCAGAGGATTATACACAGAATTCATTATTTCCTCTTAATTCTTACCTGTTTTTAACTACTAGATTTCATTGATTGATTAACTCAGAAATCAATTGGTGGGCACAGTTGCCTCCTTGTGATTTTTCCAGCCGACTTTGTTGGGGTCTTCACTGGCTTCTCTAATGGTAAAACTGGGAAGTGAATGATTATTTAAAAAGAATAGTGTAATTAAAGCTCCTAACATGAGGCAGGCACTCCTTAAGTGGTTCACATTGTCAGCTGTAGAGAATCCCTGAGACCCACTGAACCTTTGCTCTCAGCCACGCCCACCTTAGCAGGGGCATGGTGTGTGGTACTGAGGCTTGGAGTGGTGAAAAGGAGCAAGAACAACAACAGAAACCTTAAGCTTTCTTTTCCACCTGAAATCACCCCTTGAATTCTTCAACAGGGCTTAAAAAAATATTCTTTTAAAGATACATGTAATTTACTTTTAAAAACTGTAATCAGAATTTTCAAGAAGTGTGGGCCATTTCTGACCTGACATTTATTTGCTGTGGTAAATGCATGCCACCCAGGGGAGGGCTCACAAGCCCACTGTTGATAGGAGAGGAGGGCGGGGCTTTCATATTTGAGACTACATCCCTTTCATCTCACAGGGCTCCCTGCCTAGAACGAACACACACACACACACACACACACACACACACACACACACACACACACACACACGTTTATCTCCACATGGAAGAAGAAAGGTCATAAATCTTAACTTTTATATAAAGTCATCGTTTTAGTAACTACTTTGAAAAGCCATTGCACATGTTTAGATCTGTGAAACCCACTGCCCTGGCTGCACAGAGCCACGTGCCATTTTAATACCCAGATGCCTGTGGAGATAGATGATTTAGCTGGTCCAGAAGTCCCTGAGTGACAACTCCTCTGCATTTGAAACTTGGTTCTAGAGTGAAAGAAAGGTGGATTGTGTGGGGCTGGGAGGTGCAGGGGCTGGGGGAGGGGAGGAGCCCGAGAGAGGCTTCCAGCTGGTCCCTTGGGGGATTTAGAGCCTGTAAAAACACATTTAGGTTCCTGAATGGCAACAGATAAATAGCCATGGCCCTTAATTGAAAGGGAGGAGACCACACGGAGCAGAGGTCAGAGCTTTCCCAGATGACTAGTGTCCTGGGGGTGTCAGCTGAAAAGGTCTAAGGCTTTCTCTCTTTCCTCCTCCCACTTTCCATGCTGGCAATCCAGCCAGGGTAGGTGGAGAGACCATTAGCTAAGCAGTGTTGTTTGGATAGTTGATGAGGATGGCCCCTGGGTGGGCTGACATTTTAGGATGGGGGAAGGGTCCTGAGTCTTAACTGATATGTTACAATCTGACTGTTACCTGCAGTTTGCCAATTACCCAATTATGACACAATTTTGTACATTATTTTAAAAGTAGGCTTGCTCCTATTCTTCCTTATACAAGGATTTTAGTCATTGTACATCTTGTGTCTTTAAATAATGTATTAGGAACATTTTCAAGTCTGTAAGTGCTTTTTTAATGAGAGTGTGAAGATTTTAATGGGACTAGATTGCTTTTCATGACATTTCAGAGTGACTTAATTGTAACAATGTTGAGAGGCTGTATTTTAAAGTTTGCTAAGTATGTCTGTGTGGATTATAGTCAGACACTTAAAAGGATGGATGGTTGGATAGTGGATTCAGATAGCTCTCGCCTTAGTGATTCCCTCTAAATATTAGCTCTTTGTAAATATGGGTCTAGCAAATTAGATGCAGGTGAGGGCTCTCTTGAACCTTTTAATTTTCAAACAGGAACAGAAGGTAATAATGAGGATAATTTTCAGGGCAAATTCTTCAAAACTATAACCCAGGCACTTGGGAGGCTGAGGTGGGAGAATTGCCACAGTTAGAGGCTGATCAGACCTCCCTAGAGAGTGCAGACTGGCCAGACTGTGCAGCAAGATCCTGTCTCAAATAGCCCCACCACACCCCCAAGCAAAACAAAGCAAATAACCCGGCCCCCAAAACCTCAAACCTATGAAGCTTACTTGGACAGTGATGTTGCTTTTGGGGTGTTTATTTCCTCTGCTTCTGCAGAGCCAGGAGGCCAGGCCTTCTGTTTGCCTACATGCAGAGCTTTTTTTGCTGCTTGCCCACAGCCGTTACCTGCATTCATGTCAGGTTTTCTGGTGTTTTTAGTGTTTCTCAAGTTTTTGATGCAGTACTCATTACTGTTTGTCTTTTTAATGAAAACAGTTTCACACTTGATGAGAAATTATTTTTGCACATTTTCTTCTTTCTTCTTTCTTTTTTTAAAGACAGGATCTTGATCTCTAGTTCATGTATACCTGGCTGGGTGCAAAGCCTATGTTTCTAGAAACTTTTTAAAAATATGACCCTAGTGGGACTAAGTGATACACACTTGTGACGTCAGCACTTGGGAGATGCAAGAGGGTTAGGAGTTCTAGGCCAGTTTGTACTACATAGTGAGAGTTCAGTACCAGCCTGAGGTGATTCCCTTCTTTGAAACAACAGCAAAAATCAAAATTAGATTGGATGGTCAGAGGTTGTATCAGATGCTTATATTTGTTTTGAAAGGCTGCCCTTTTGAAGTGCCAAAAGCAGGTGGCTTAAAATAACAGTAGAACAAATTTCAACAGTTTTGGAGGTTTGCAGGTTGAAGTCCAGGTGATTTCAGGGTACACTCTAGGGGAATCCCTCCTTGCTTCTTCCTAGCTTCTGGGAGCTCTCATTGTCCATTGGCATGCTTTTACTGGAAGCTTCAAAGTTCCAGTCTCTGCCTTTGCTGCTCTTTGGATCTCCTTCCATATAGCCACGTTCTTATAGCCACAGTCGTGTTGTATAGGGCCCACACGAATCTGCTGGGACTTCATTTCTGCTGGTTACATCTTTAACAGCACTGTTCAGAAAAAAAACTGAAAAAATTCACGTCACGAAGCACTAGAAGTTAGTGTCCCAGTTGGTTTCAGTCAAGGTGACACAACCTAGAGTCACCTGGAAGAGAGAATCTCTATTTCGGATTTGTGTAGATCAGTTTGACCTGTAGGCTTGCCTCTGAAAGATTGTCTGGATCATTAATTGGTGTTGGAGGACTCAAGCCCACTGTAAACGGCACGATCCTCAGGACAGGTGGTCCTGGGCTGTTTAAGAAAGCTGAAAGAGCGTGGGCCTTTGGGTAATTCAGCAAGTTGTGTTCCTGCTTGGTTTCTGCTTGAAGTTCATGCTTGAGTTCCTGCCCCCACTTTCCTCAGTGATACATATGTAAACCACATAAATCCTTTCTTCCACTAAGTTGCATTTGGTCAGAGTATAAGAAATGAAACTAGAATAGTTAGGATGTTAACATATATTGGAGAAACTCAGTTCAGCCTGTAATCGATATTGTGTTAACTTTTTCTGAGGTGACAGAACAAATATCTATCCCATCCCAGATAAGGCACCAATGACAGATCAAAGTATAATCTCACCAGAGTTTTATTTGACAAACCAATGAGTTATTGGGTTTATTTACAGAGCACAGCAGAGGGGTTACTTACAGGAGTATGAGTGACCCCAGTGCAGCTCTCTCACTACAGAGTCCCACTTGATCATGGAGAATGATCTCATGGGTGCTGCGTCATGGAGTCCTCTTCTCAGTTAGCCTTCCACATGATATTACAGTCTAGCATCTCCCCAAATCACTTGCAGACAGTGGAAGTTAGGGATGCGTAATGGATTTCAGGTGATGGACTTTTGAAGCCCTCTACTGTACCGACTAGGAAATGTCAATAGCTCCATTATGATAACCATAGTCTTGGCTACCACTGTATTGCTCTGTTCCAGTTGCCTTGGCTACTGGGCCAGGTCCAGGGAAGCATCTTATTATGTCCTGTCATAAAACAACCATACAACAATAGAGTAATACTTTCTTAAAAAGTACGCAGGAGATTCTGATGTAGGACACATGTGTTCCTGAGGCATGGTTCCTGGAAGACAGGCATATATAATGATCTATAAACAGGGTTAGTGTAAAGAGGATGAGTGATTCACAAACTCACACAGTCAGCTAATAGCTTAAAAAGTAAAGCGTGGCCAGGCCCAGTGGTGCACACCGTTGCTTCTGTTTATTTTTTCCAACCCACTCAAGACATTCCAAACCTTTCATTGAATGTCTTGGTGGCATGTAAATAACTACAGAGTGGCTAATTCTCCAACCCCCAGCTCAGCCAATGCTGTGGAAAGGATTGACCGCCGGAAGAAGACCCACTCATTTATTCTAACACGAGTTCCAGCTTAAATGCTGATCCCACCCATGGATTTAACTGTCTCTGAGTGATTAAAATCTTTTCCCAGCCACTGACTTAAATAGCACAAGTTCTTAATTAAAACACACTATAAAAAAGTGATGAACAACCAAACTCAGTTGCTGCATAATTTATTTACACTTATGTAACGGCTTCCCTCAGGGAACTCAAGGCATTTTGAAACTTAAAATTATCTAGTGGATGTTAATCTTTCCAAAATTCCCAGGAGAGAGACACAAATATAAGGTGTAGAATCAACAATGAGTCCCTTATCTTTACATAGACACGTCTTCCTCCCACAGAACTGACTGTGTAGCACTCTAAATCTCTGTGGACCGCAGATCTAAAACTACTTTAGAAAATCCTACCAAGTGTAGGGATTTGTTTTCTCACGGAACCCTCTTATAGAAACAGAGCTAACAAATGTTTCACACACTGAAAAAGAAAAGTTAGCAAACCTTTCATTGCATTTTTTTTGAAGTTACCCTATTTTCAAGTAAAAAAATTTCAAAAGTTACTTTAAAAATGCACCTCGATTGACATTTAATAAAATTAGAAAATTTTAAACTTAATTCTCATGTGCATTGTTCTTTACATCTCTCAGCTCTCCTTAAAATAATCTGCTTTCGCCCGGCAGTGGTGGCGCACGCCTTTAATCCTAGCACTTGGGAGGCAGAGGCAGGTGGATTTCTGAGTTCGAGGCCAGCCTGGTCTATAGAGTGAGTTCCAGGACAGCCAGCGCTACACAGAGAAACTCTGTCTCGAAGGGAAAAAAAAAAAAAAAAAATCTGCTTTCAGCAAATACTCTGTGCTTTCTTGGGTCTTGGTAATGTTTTAGTCTTTTTGGGTAGTTAGGGGAGGTGGGAGTGAGAGGCATATTAGCCTTTGTGTGTGTGTGTGTGTGTGTGTGTGTGTGTGTGTGTTTTTCTACAACCCAATGAGCTGGGTTCCAGAACTACTAAGCTTTGCATTCCAGTGGTGATAACTCCAAAAGACTAGTTAAGAGTGAGCAACACAGTTGCTTACACATAAGAGGGTCCGTCCAGCTGTGTCTTTGTTCTCTGTATCCCTGTATCTTCTGGTTCTTTGTATCTTTTAGAGATAAGAAAGGGTTAAAGTTTGTTACCTTTTAGACAGTTCTGAAACTCCTAACCTCCACATTGCCAGGAGGCTCTTCAAAATGCACTTTCTATCCCAGTCAAGCCTGCTGAATGAGAATCTTAGCTGTAGGACCCCTGACCACTACTAGGATCTCTACTGAGAGACACTGCCATGAAGACATGGGCTGCCATGGGTCATTGAGAGGACTTTGTCACTAATCAGTCCTACTTGATTTCCCACTGTGCTGGCTATTTGTATGTCGACTTGACGCAAAGCTATAGTCATCTGAGAGGAGGGAACCGTAATTGAAAAAATGGACTGTAATCAGACAAGCCTGTAGGGCATTTTCTTAATTAGCGATTGAAGGGGAAGGGCCCTGCCCACTGTAGGTGGTGCTGTCTCTGGACTGGTGGTCCTGGGTCCCATAAGAAAGCAGTGGGCTGACCTAGTCATGAGGGGCATCATCTTTCCATGGCCTCTGTATCAGCTCTTGCCTCCAGGCTCCTTCCCTGTTTGAGTTCCTGCCCTGATTTCCTCCAGTGATGGATGATTACAGAAGTATAAGCCAAACAGATCCGTTTCTCCCCAAGTTGCTTCTTGTCATATCATAGCTCTAGTAACACTGAGGTAGCCACCTTCACTAACCACCAGGTCCAGCTAGTTACAGAGCCTAGTGGAACGGAAAGTGTGAGGCTTTTCATTGCATATTGTTAGGACCTTCTAGATGGCGATAGTGGAGCATCTAACCAGATGTGGGGCGCTGTGGTGGCTTACATGTTGTAGAGCACTGTCCTCTCGTCGTAACGGCCACCATCTTCATGAGGAAGCTTTGAGTAGTTGCAAGAGACTCAAGATTGGGCCCATGGACTGTATGGGAAGGGTCATTGGAACTCTCACCTGATCACAGTTACTCCCTCCTGTACGTTGGGCCATTTGTATGTAATTCTGCTTTAATTCTTTGTGGCCTCTGGGTTTCTAGATAGGAGGTGCTCAGTATATATAGACTGGAAAGTTTACTGCATAGGGGACTCCATCCGTGTGGCTATGAGGAAGTCATCATTCATTCTGGGGTGATACTTTGGTTATGTAGCTCATGCTTGACTTTGGAGGTTTAGTACTCTGTTGTTGGGATCTTTATGGAGAGTTATTTGCATCTCAGCAAGGAAAGAACAGCAAGAAAAGAGGTCACTTCTCACTTGGCTTACCTCAGTCTTTCTGTATATTGTGTTAGGTTGCCATGGCAAGACCTCATGCATCGAGGGGGCCAGGTCTTCTCTGGCTCTTCTTTATTTCCCCCTCATAACTCATGATATCCCCTCATAAGTAAATACTTTAAAATGTTTCTTTTAAACCCTGATTAGGGAGGTTAGGGACCAATGAGAATGCAGATTTGTTTCAGCAAGTATTTGTAGGAAGTCCCAGAGATGTCTTGACCTGACTGGCATGAGACAGTAGGAAGGAGACATGTTAGGTTAACTTAGCACATCTGTGGCAGATTGCTCCTTCATGCTTCGTGGTTGACACCTTTGGTAGCTGTTATCCTTTCTGATAACTGGTGTGCTGTGTTTGGATGTCTCATTGACCTCTGAGTTCCTGGGAGTAACATTCTCTTCTGAGCCACACGTTTAAACATGCTTGGATTGGAACCTGGGGAAATGCTTTTCAGGGTGGGAATATGGTCATTTTGCTCAGTGGTTAGTATCTGCAACTAGTTAGTCTTGGTTTGTTTGCATTGGTTTCTCCTGGACAGTTTTTAGAAGCTAGATGTCCTCTATAAGCAGGAACTGTGGTCCTATAAACTAAGAATTAGTCTTTTCTTGTTGAATGTGAAAGGTTGGGTTTCAGTGTACTTCTGCCTTTTGGTAATCGGAGCTAGCTGTGAGCTTGGCACAGCAAGGTCTGTGAAACCTCTTTATCCCAGGACAGATGCACAGCTAAATGTTGAGAAGAAAAAAGCAACAGGACTGTCAAGGTTGCTCAGATATTTAGTGACAGAATGGCTGTCTTCCTTAGGCTTGAGTAAGTAAATATTGTTTGCAGATGGATGGTTCTTCTGTCCTTAACCTGGTGGTGTTGAGAGTGACATATGTAGGTCCCTCACTTTGAAACTGAAGTGGACAGTATGTCTAAAATACTGGTGTTGAATTGAAATGTATATGTCTGGCACATATTTAAAGATTTTTAAATGGGTGAAATAAATTGTACTAACCAATATAGCAAAAATTTTAGAAAGCACCTCAACTTAAACATACCTCAGTATCTAAATAATAAGTGCTTGCCAAGGGTGCACAATGCCGTGTTCCACCCCCACATTATCCCCCCCCCCAAATAAATAAATTTAAAAACTTTCCTTTGTAACTCTTGTACTCGGCAGTGGAGGTCTAGAGTGTGCCAGCCAATATATTTCATTTTCTTCCTTGTCCTTTTGAGGTTGCTTTACAGCATGTTAACATGGTGATTGGTGGGATGGTACAGTGTGGGCAGTGCAGGGTCTAGGGTGAGAGCTTGTTTCCTCGGTTCGGTGGAACTGGCTTCAGGGGTCCAGTGGGCTCAGATTTCTCCCACACCTGCTTTTGTGCTGAGCATTTGGTTGTCAGTCAAGGAGAATTTCTCTGTTGTTGAATCAGCCTTGGCTTTGACCCTGTTTGTGTGGAGAGGGAGCTTGCTGCTGACTTAGATCTTTGCTCTTCCTAGAGTCGGTTTAGAAAGGAGGGTGTGGGTTTTGAGTGATTAATCAACATGTGAGATATTCCTCGTGACATTTAATTACAATTTAAGTATCAAGTGCAGTCATTTATTAGCCTAGTAGATCACAGAAACTAGCAGGGTAAGGCAGCCTTTCCTTCTCCCCCACATTAATAGCCAGATCTGAACTAATTTGTAGATAAAGGCTAGTACATATCTGCCTTTCCTTCATTTTTTAGACCACTGCTCAGAGTCCCTGACAGAATGCAAGGAGACAGCCTTGATTCGATTAGGCCAGATTACATTAAAGTAAATGGTTAAAGCCTTTGGAGCCTCTGGTTTGTAGGAGACACCATAACTGGCCTTCCTGGCATCCCCAAATCCTATTAAGTGAGTTAATCTTAGTGAAGATTTTAGTCTGCATAAAGAGCATTGCCTTCCAGGTGGTCTCTGGCTACTAAGGTAAGCTGATAGACCAACTTTCTTGGTTGGTTTTGTTGGCTTGAACTGAAAAAAAGGATACCTGTAGTTGAAGAAGACAAGTTATACACAGGGAAATAATCTTCAGACTTTGGCTTGATGGCTGCTAGTGGCTGTGATGAGACTTCTTTTCTTTTTAACACCTCTTCATATTTTTAAATTATTGATCAACCAACCAACCAGTCAATCAGTGACAATGTGTCATGTGTCCTGGGTTGGTCTCAAACTTATTATGTAGTCAAGGATGACCTTGAACTGTTGGTTCTCCTGTTTCTGTCTCCCAAGTGCTGGGATTATAGGTATTCACCATCAGGCCTGGTTTATGCAGTGCTGGGAGTAGAACCCAGGGCTTTGGGCATGCTAAGCATGTGTTCTGCCAACTGCTGTATATCGTGGTCTTTCCAGTCTCTCTTTATTAATCTTAGGGTTTGTAGAAAAGAGAGTGAGGAGATAGACATGTAATGGTTGTAAAATTGCCTGTTTTGTATTTGTGGCAGATGTAGATGGATGGTTGAGAGCTGTGTTTTTAAGTTCTGTGAAATCATCCCTTGTAGCCTCTGTCCATTTTAGAGGTTGTCATTAAGAATCATGTGGATCTGGAGCATGGCTGAGATACTTTGCTAGATGCTGTGAATAAAGACTGCTGGCACTCAGGAGTTGGAACATCATTGGCTCTGATTTTCTGAGCATGTGTGTGGATTTATTGTAGAGGCTAGCTGGCTTTTGCCTGTTTATACAAGTGCAGTGACCATTTTTTTTCTTCTGAAGCGTCACGTACTTTTTCTTGTCACAGGGTTACCCCCAATTTTAAATTTTATAGATGACCAAGGTTTTGCAGAGACATTTTAGTTAACATTCAGTTTTTATTATAGGTTTGTCTTTTGGCAAAAGGAAAATAAAACCCAAGGAATTAGACCAGGCCACTTTTAAGTGTGATTACTGCATCCACATTAAAGATTTAAAAGCCGTGAAAAATAATGGTAAATTTGATGATTGGTCATTGTCAAAGGAAAATTTGGTTAGGTAGAGATAACTTGAAGGTTCACAAGTGACTAATACGTGCTGGCTTGTCTCTCAGAGATGAAGGGAATTTCTTTCAGGGAATCTTTAAAAATTAGGTTCCTTAGTGCCTTAACTAGGAGTGAGTGTCCACCACTGTCCTGTGAATCACATGCTTGCCAGAGAGAAAGCCATGCCTGGAACAGCTGGTTGATTATTCTGTGAGGGCTTCTACATCTAGGAGACCAGAATGGATGGTGGAGGTGACATTTTAGTAGATTTATGACACTTTAACCTTGGGACTTTCAGTGCCTTGTAGAGTGGAGGCCTTGAGCACACATAGGGAATTTGCTGGCATTTGGTTTGTGCCCACCTGGATTGTATATCTGGATCTGCCTATTACTTTTCTTGGGTCTAGGTGGGGATTAATCACAATTGCTGTTCCTCTCTCTCTTCACCAATTCCCTTTCTCTGTGTGCCTTTAACAAAATCTTATGTAGCCTTTGCTAGCTTTGAACTTGCTGTGAAGCTGAGGATGACCTTGAACTGAGTCTCCTGTCTTTTCCTCTGGAATGCTGGGATTACGGTTGTACCCACCATGCTCTGGTTTATGTAATTAGTACAGGACTTTGTGCATGCTAAGCAAACACTTTACTATCTGAGAGACATCCCAAGTCCTAAACTCAGTTCTTTGCTAAAGAAAATTACATTTACTTTTTTTGTGTGCACCTGCACACACACACACACACACACACACACACACACACACACACACACACACACACACACGCACACACACACGCACACAAGCACGAGTGTGTATGTGGACATAGAGGACAACTTACAGGAGTCAGTTCTCCCCTTCTACTACATGAGTCTGAGAATCAAAGTCAGGTCCTCAGGCTTGGCAGCAGGTGCCTTAATCTGATGAGTCATTTCCCTGGCCCCAAACTCAGTTCTTTATTTAGCCTTTGTATTAGGGCAACCCTGGACCTGTCCTGTCTCCAAAGATGAAAGAGCATTTCTGGTATGGGCCAGATTGGGAGCATGAACAGTTATGATTGATTAATGATGGCTTTGATTTGCTTTTAGGAAGAAAAGTGTAACTAGCCCACTGGATGAAGAGAGATCGTATCTCTCTAGCACTCCTCTGTATCAAGTGTTTGGTGTTCTGTGCCTATATAGCACTTGTCTTTTCAAGAGCTAGGGTCATTGACAGCACTCTTCTTATTCTTGAGTTTCAGAACATAGTGGAGTGCATGTTTGAAGCCAGAAATGTAATTTTCCCTAAGTATGGGAAGATTCACCATAGTTCTCCTTACATGCATGCACATGCTTACACAATTGTGGGCTTTTATTCTGGCTCCTTGAGGACCTGCAGCCCCCTTTTGCTTTCATTGATTCTTGATTGCACACTTTTCAGAGTTACCTTTGTTAGGCAGCAGCTGTGGGAAGAATGTGTGCTTATGTTGTGTCTGTGACCTTTACTCCTGCGGTCCCTCTGACCTGAGACTCACCCTGCCGGCCACCTCCTCTTCCTCAACCCCAGCTTTGTTCTTCTGGGCCTCATGTGCACACTCCCATAAAAACGATCTCCTTGCTTCTTTCTATCTCGGCTTAGAAATTATTTCAGCTAAAGATGTTCCAGGCTTGCTGGAGGCTAAGAAGTGAATTAGACTAAGGAGGAAGAAAGGTACCCATTTAGGAGGAATTTAGAAAACTTCTTTGCTGTTACAATTTCAGGCACTTTGGAATTATATTTGATGTCAGTTTGGTGACCTTCTCTGGCTCCTCTTACCTGGCATCTGTGCTTTCTTGCTGCTCCCCCCCCCCCCATACACACTCTTTGTACCATCTTTTAGTTCTTTTTCTTAAAGCTGGAGAGATGAAAGGTTGCAGAGGACCCATGTTGGTTCCCAGTACCTTTGCAGTGTGGCTCACAACAGCCTGCAAACTCAAAGGGGTCCAATGCTTTGGACTTCTCTGGGTACTTGCATTGAAATGCACACATCACACACACGTACACAATTTAAAATACTTTGTGTGTGTGCATGTAAGTTCGGGTGTAGTTGTGGAGGTCCAAGGGCAATGTCCAGGTGTTGGTTTTCTCCACTGTGTGTGCCTCGAGGATTGAACTTCTGTCCTCAGACTTGCATGGCAAGCAGTTTTGCTTGCTGAGCCATTTTGCCAGCCCTTTTAAAAGTCTTCTTGATTTATTCTCACACCAGCAGTGTCTAATCTTGTTTGGTTGCTTTGGGGCAGATGAGAAGCCATCCTTTTTCCTGGTAGCACTCTGACATCCTCAAGGAAAAGGAGGGCTCAGATCCTTCTGCATACTGTACACAGTACACATTCTGTGTACATTCACCTTCGCCAGATGGCTTTGGTAATACCTATAGTATTGAGTACTTGAAGTGTGCCCAACACGGTGACAAGCACTTTACACAGATTATTTCTTATTCAAGCTAGCCCAATAAAGTTTATGAACTATTGCTGTCTTCATTATATAGATGAGGAAGTTGGTGCTCAGAGAGTTTTAATAACATGCCATTATGTATGTAGCTTGAATCAAGCAGCAGCAATCAAGATTCAAACCAGGCAGCCTGTGCCAGGGACCAGGTCCAATTGCTCAAGGAAAGGCTGTGAGCTTACAGCTAGGATAGCTGGCCTCATGGCAGCTTTCTAACTGGGAAAATTTCCCTCTTACATCAACAGCCTAAGCACTTACTGTCTTCATATTTTCAGCTCTCTAAGAGGAGTGTTTTGGGTTGTTTTTCGGTGATGGAAATGGCATGATTTAAAGCACGAAAAAGAAAAAAAGTTAGGATTGGGCTTTAAGTTGCAGCTCCCCTTTGCTTAGTGATAGAAATAGGCCAGTAGTGCCCCTGCTTCAGAAGGATTTGTTAACTGGTAGAGGTTGTGTTTCTGAGGTTCATTTGTGTTCCAATCTTAGCAGTAGGGGAGTATCCAAAGGCAGCAAGCATGTCCCTCAGCAGCCCCATAGACAAGGCTCTCTCCAGCACTCGCACCAGTTGGTGCACCTGAATAACAATGGGGAAGCTTGTTGACCATTTGGCACCACAGAGCCCAGTAATTAGAAACTGTAAAACAATAATACAGACGTGAAGCCAATCCTCCAGTTCATGAAAATAAAAAATTTGTGATCCTGCTTTGTGGTTGAGTGGAAAATCACAACCGGCTGCTCAGACAGCAAAGCAAATACTTCAGGATTTTTGGCAGCTGTTTTGTACATATAAAAAGCTCTAGGCTCTATATTCATTTAGAGGATGTCATACTTTCATAAAGACGGAAAACAATTGTCCCACTTCCTTGATGCCTCCCCCAATTTTCTGCAGTGAATCTCAAATTATGAACCCTAGACCAGCAATAGTGTCAGTATCATCTGCAAACTGTGTCAGAATTTAGATTCTTGGTCCCTGCCGCAGACCTTCTGAACCTTATTCCTTACACGATGCTGAGCAAGTTATGTTTTAATAAATCCCCTGCCCTCTCCTACCTACCCCCTTTCAGGGGTGCTAATGCACTCTGAAGTTTGGGAAACCCTAGGAGCAGGGTGAGGTAATTCTGGGGAAGGAAGTTGAGGATGTCCCCTTTTGCATCCTGAGATGTGTAAAAGCTGTCTGCTCTCTGACAGGAAGTGTGTGTGGTTGGCTGCACCCTCACGGCCTCTGGGCTTACCTGGGCACTTGCTTAGGGGAAAGACTTGAGCAGAGGCTTAGTTCCAGTCTTCTAGAAATGATGCCTTATTTTACTTCATTCATTCTGGCTGTACTAGTGTAGTTAGCCTGGGCAGGTCCATAGACTGTACTGGGCAGAGGAGGAGAGACATGGGACAAAAGCAAGAGCTCTGGCAGCACCACTGCTGTGGCATGTTCATTATTCTGAACTGTCATGGACTTAGGAAGGATGGCAACTCTTCTGTAATCCTAGCACTTTGGAAGTGGAAGCAGGAGAATTGTTGGTTCAAGGTCATTTGAGCTGTCTGGTGGGTTTGAGGTTGGCCTTGTTGGGATGAACACTTGTTCCTACCTGTCCCTCCAAAAGAATCCAACAGGGACAGCGAGTTAGCTTAGTTAGTAAAGTGCTTAATATATATGTGTGTGTGTGTGTGTGTGTGTGTGTGTGTGTGTGTGTGTGTATGCACACATACCTGCTAATGAAATATTATTCTAGCTCGCCCATATAAAAGACACAAAACCCTGGTATTTTATTTTTAAGCTGTGAGCCTAGATTGGGCAGATTCTATGGTTTATAGGTATTCTCAACTATATCCAAACCGTATGCCCCTTGGGACTTGCTGCTTGAGTCTCTCCTTTTGCTCCTGTCCTTAGGGTAAACTCCCCTCAGCCACATGCTCCTGGTCCATCCCTCCAATGGAGTCCTCTTGCTCTCTCACTCTTCTTTCTCCTCCTCTCCCATGGTGTTCTTGGGACTCCTCACTGATTCTCAGGTCCTGCCTTTCTCTTTCTACTCACAGTCACAAGCTCTAGGCTTTTATTAACCAATGCTTTTAAATTGGGGAGCAAGGTTTACAGAACAAAGGCCAGTGCACTGGAGGATGCACTCCTCTAGAGGGCATCTAGATCTTTGGGGTTCAGAATTTAGCATTTGTACATATAACAACAGACCAACCCCCAACACGTAGCCATACGTGCATACAAACAGATACATAGAACACAGACAAAAGGGTCACAAGAAACTAAACTCTGAGAGCTAAACTGTGGTGAGCTGGTCTCTTGTTGACTTTTTCTTGTTCTGTTTTTTTCTGCCTTCAGTGATTTTGACAGAAGGCTCTTAGCCTCTTCTCTCTTCCTTCCCCCTTGTGGTGTGTGCATCAGTAGCATGGATCCATTTCAGATCAATTATAGGTCCTCCCACTGCTGACCACAAGATCCCCTGGAAATGGCTCTTGAGAAATAGGAGCTTGCCACCAGAGTACAATGAATCTTCAACCTATGTTCTCTTTAAGGCTCAGGTTCCATATAAGCCTTGCACAGATACAGTCTATCTGAGGCTGGTAGTCTCTGTTGGGGAAGAGACTCTTATACAAACAGAAACACCTATTCTGTGGTTTCCTGTGTTTTATCCAGATTTGCTAATTTTTGCTTACATTTGAAAATGTGTTTATTTTGCTCCACGTTTCCCCCTGCCTTTTTGAATGTCATGCTTTCCTGTGAGACCTTACATAGAAGAATACGAGCTAGGGATGTAGTCCAGTAGAGTGCTCGCCCAGCATGTGTAAAGCCCTGGGTTCTATGCCTAGCACTGCAGATAGATGGCATGTGGTACATATCCAATGTCTCAACATTTGGAAGTAGAAGCAAGAGTTTCAAAGGTTCAAAGTCACCTTCATTGCATAGTTTTGAGGCCAGCTTGTCTAAACAAAACAAAACAATCTAAACAAAACAAAACAACAACAAACCAAACCAGTAAACCCTGAACAGAACAGAAATAGCCTAGGCCATGCTGGCTTGTAAATGTATATTGATCTCTTTGTCTCTGTCACCTAGCCTAGCATGGCAAAACTGCAGATCAGTAGGTAATGGGGACAAATCTGTGTCTTCCTGACAAGAACTGTGTGGATAGTGATCTAACTTTATGTTCTTTCTGCTCTGAAGTGGGAGAACCTGCTTGAATTGCCATATTTAATGTTGGATCCATTACAAGCCCAATACCAAGCTTCTGTGGGCACGGGTAGTTTAGCAGTTCTATTTAATTTTAAGGGGTGTGGTTCCTCTTAGATTTAGGAGGCAGTAGCTGCAGATTCTCTGTCCATGTGACTTTCTGTGAAAGTCGGAGGCTCAGACTGCAGCCACTTACCTGCTTGGATTTGGGAAAGATGTCATTGTATAGTAAGGAATGGGAGCAGCCAGGTCATTTGTTTTTACGTGTTGTAGCTGGTCGGCTGTCCTCCCCAGCCTGCTTGCTCTTCTTTGTGCTTTAATTAAATATACAGCTGATGATATCTGCTTGGCTCCCTGCTCCTTCAGCTTCCCCTCAGAACAAAAACATCCGGGCAGACAGGGGTGACGATTAAGTCTTGAGACCCAAGCTTTTGCTCATTTGTGGTAATTAAAATAAATCTGCCTAAGCATCATCAAATGCAGATAAAACCTAGGGCTGATTAGAGTTGACCCTCTAATAAACCGGATTTGATTAGGCAGAACCAGTGGGACTCAGGGAAACATTCAAGACTCTGGCCGTTTGACCTTTAAACTGGGGGGTTAGGGGATTTTTTGATTCTTTCAGACACAGAGTACTTTGAGAACTATTACCTGTGACAGCTAAAGAACCTGGTTGAAATAAACAGGGGAGACCTGTGGACTTGCCATTAGGAGTTCTAGTCAGCCATCACCTGGGATGTGCTCACTTCCTGGCTGATCATTGGAGAATGGCTTTTGCTGGAGGTCTTGGCCTGGAATGATAATTCAAAGGACATTCCCAAACACACCGTGGCATGTTCTGATAAAGTCACAGCAGACGTGGACCTTGAAGACTGTTTTCTTTTTAGTGAAAGTCTTCATCTCTTTATTTATGAAGGTAACTTTTGACACTTTAAGAATAGCCCAAAGGAGACTCAGTTTTTTTTAATGAAGACTGGCTTGGTCATTAATGAGAAATTTCCGTAATTGATCTATCTCTAGATCCTGTAACACTAGGCACACTTCTTTTCTTAGCATTTATCACAGTTCCCAGTGTACTTGCCTTATTTCCATGAGACAGAATCTAGGTCGGCAGTAAACCAGTCCCAGTGATCCTCTTGTCTCCACTCTCCTCACCCCACTGGGGTTCCTAACAGGTGTGGTAGCCACCACACTCTTTAACATGGGGCCTGGGAGCTCAAACTCATGCTTGTTCAGCCATCTTCCTAGTCCTTGTCTGAATCGGTCTTGATAAATGCCTAAATGACTGAATATCCAGGCAACTAAAGGAAGTTGACAAAGAATAGGCCAGAGGCCAGACTAGGTCTTTACCTGTTTTTATACATTTGCGAGCCTAAGAGCAATTTTGATATTCTTAAATAGTTGGGAAAAAAATCAAAAGAAGACTATTTCATGACACATGGAAATTATATGGAATTTAAATTCAAGTGTTCATAAATAAGGTTTTATTGGAATACTGCCATAGTTGTTCATTTATGTTATTGTCTTTGGCTACATTTTATGCTAAGACAGCAAAATCGAGTCCTTGTAACCAAAACCATCTGGCCCCAACAGCCTAAAATATTTACTCTCTGGTCTTTTTCAAAAATGGCTCTCCATATCCCTTTCCCCTTATAGATTACACATGAAATAAATGCTTACTTACTATTTGAATTATTTCAAGTCTGA
>CM052721.1:19942247-20020193 GCA_028551405.1 Uromys caudimaculatus
GTGTGTGTGTGTGTGTGTGTGTGTGTGTGTGTGTGTGTGTTACACCAGTCAGTACACATGTATCACCCCTCCAAGAATGAGCAGTAGGAAGGGATGGAGTGTGAGTTCATGAACTCTCAGCAGGTCTGATTACCTGCACAGGACTGGAGTCTATTAACATTCCATCCTCTCCGCTTAGAACCCATGCTGGCCTGGAACTGGCTGTTGTGTGATGATGACCTTGACCTTCTGATTGACATGTCTGTGCCTCTCAAGTGCTGGGGTTACAGGAGTGCACCACCACACCCTGCATATGTGATGCCTAAGCTTCAATCCAGGGCTTTGTGCATCCCTGGGAGGCGCTCTCCTGACTGAGTCCCATCCGAGGCCCTGTTTTACTCTTTAACCTCCCTGTGCAGAGGTAGATAGCAGCTCTTGGGTTCCCCGCAACATGGGGAAATAAGCCTCCTTTTCCGGGCACTTGAAGGAACAGTGCAGGAAGACTGTGGTTGCTGATAGTCTCCTACTGCAGCTCAGGAGCAACACTAGCATATCTGGGAAAGTGCCTGGATGTGCGGCCAGTCTTTTTTTGACCTCAGAAAATTGAGAGGAGTAGACTGAAAGCTTGAAAAGATTGATTGGTGAGCTACAAAGACTGAAAAGACATTTTCTTCAAGGTGAACTTACCTTATCAAAATATTATGAAAGTTCGATAGAAAAGTTGAGCTGGTTACCAAGAAAATGCTAGGAGAGAAAAATCTTAAAATACAGAATTTAAAAATGGAAGGCTGGTCTTTTTGACAGTTTCTCCCGTTTCACGAGTTAAGGATGTTACGGCGTGTGGGGAAATGTTTGAAGCCTCCTCTGGCTATAATTCCTGGCTGTGGTCTCCTTCCCTCAGTCCTGTACCTTGGCCACTTGGTATTGCTGGTAGCTCATCTCCTACAACCTGCTAGTACACACAAACCATTTATAACCTTGTCTATGATGGTGAATGGTCCGATAGCTTTGTTATAAACTTCTATGGCCTAGGGCTCATAGGGAGGGAGAAGAGACATTCAAAACCCCCCACCACTCATGTTTGGGGTTCTTTTTAAAATTTTTATTGCAGTGTGTATGCCCATCTGACATATGGGTGGGCAAATGCCGTATGTGTTTGGAGGTCAGAGGACAGCTTTGTGGAGTTGATTCTTTTCTTCTCTGTAGTTTCCAGAGATCAAACTTAAGTCCTTAGGCTTAGACAGCAAGCTTTTTACATGCTGAGCCATCTCACTGGCCCCCTGTTTTGAATTTTCATAGTGTCAATAAGGCAACAACATTCTATAGTTTAAGATGGGTTAGGGTGCTCTAGAATTATGAACAAGGATGCCTGTGGCATTAACAAAATGATGCTGCAGCCCTATGTGTGATTATTGTGTGTTCCATGCTGAAGCTGTTCTGGGCAAGGTGTGCCTTTGCTAGTTACTTATCACCTGCAATGGTTCAGTACGACTGTTTCCAGCGGTGCTGTGCTAACGTGGAATAGCAGGAAGCCTGGGAGAACATACTCAGGATCTTGTAGGGGGCATCTCCTGGGTGTGTGCAAGTGCAGTGATTTGAAATGTTTTCCCAGATTTATCAGAGGAGGTTACTTTTCTTCTTTGCTCCTACTATCTTGTTCTAAGGTCAAACTGCTTCCACTTCTACTGTATGAATATACTTCTTATTTTAATTTACCTGTTTCTCTTTTGTTTTACTGGTTAAATGGTAGGCTACTGAACTTGATTCTTTTTATTTCAGTTTGTTTTTTATTTCTTAAAATTAAACAATTTATTTTGTGTGTGTGTGTGTGTGTGTGTGTGTGTGTGTGTATGTATGTATGTATGTATGGGCCATGGGTGCATGCATGGATGACAGAGGACTCCTTAAAGGAATTGGGACTCTCCTTCTACTGTATGGGTCCTAGGAATCCAACTCAGGTTGATGACTTGGCAGCAGGCACCGTGAGCCTGTGAGCCATCTCATTCCCTCTGGCATTTTCGTTTCAGTTTGAGTTGATCTTTGTAACTTTTACAAGACTCTTAATTTAGCCAAGGCTGGCCTTGAACTTTGATCTTCTTGTCTAAGCCTCTTAAAGTAGCTGCAATTCTAGACCAGAACCACTATACCTAACTTTCATTTTGAAGAAAATTGTTCCTAGTAATAATCAAAGACATTGGAGTGCCTTGTTTTCTATGTGTAACTTTTTAGTATTGTGTAGGTGATGGAAAAATAAATCGAGGGCCATTTGAAAATAGTTGCTTTCTGAGCAGGTCTGCCATTTATTACATGGGACAAAGATGCTCTTAAGCCTGACTTTCTATGTGATGTTAGGGTCTTTGGTGGTAATGATAACCCCTGAAGCAGGGTGCTCTGTCCCATTGGCATGCTGAGCTGGACAACTCGTCGTGTGGGATATACCTTGTACTGTAGGGATATTGAGCAGTATCCTGGCTCATTTAACACTGTAGCAGCCCCTAGTATGTCAACCACAAATCCATCCAGACCTTGCCATGAGGGCAGGATTATCTTGGCTGAGAATTATTGCCTTGGACTGTAGGGGGTGGTCTGCAATCAAAAGTCTGTCATGAATCCTACAGGGTCAAAAGTCTGCATTCATATGGTTTGGCCCTTTAAAAACCTCCCTCAAAGCAGTGACTAGAGCATACGTAGTTTATTGAAATTCCTGTGTAATCTGTAAGTACCTTCTTACCCTCAGCTCATACTGAAAATGAAGGCATGATTTTTCTTATGTTAAAAATGAGTTTTGTAGTAAAATGTAGACATTTCTCAAGTTTCTTCCAAACTTTACATTTTATGATTTGAATTGTTAACAGGCATCTTTATAGAATTATGATCTTAATAGCTGCAGTAGTTTAGGGCTGCAAGATGGCTTAGCAGGCTTAAAAGAGGGGGGGGGGGGCACTTTTCATGTGAGCTTGACAGTGTGAGTTCAGTCTCCAGAATCCATAATGGAAGGAGAGAACTGAGTCCTGAAATTATCTTCTGTGCCTGAACACACAGATACATGGACACAGACAGACAGACAGTCCTCCCCCATATACATACACTGAATCATACATACACATGCACAATCAAAATAATAATAAATTTATTTTAAAAGGTTGAACGTTAGTGGTTATTTAAGTGACTTTTGGTTTCATCCATTGATATTTTCCACAAATGGATCAAGTCAGATAAAAAGCTTGGCTTTTTTAGATGTGGATGCTATTAAATGGCTTTGTTTACAAAATGTATAAGAACATACTTTTATAAAACCGCTTCCTTTGCTTGCTGACTGGACTCAGGTGACAGTTGCTTGCCCTCCCAGTGTGTCCGTTTGGAATAAGGCTGTGTTAGTATTTACTTTAACATGTGCTTGCTGCTGCGGGCAGTCTCACTCTCAAGCATCTTCATGGTCTGCTACTTTAATTAGGGAAACTTTGACCTTCCAGAGTGCCTTGGTTGATATATTGGGGTTGTACTCACTGATTTTGTGTCCACTTGACACAAGCTGGAGTTATCTCAGAGAAAGGAGCTTCAGTTGAGGAAATGCCTCCATGAGATCCAGCGGTAAGGCATTTTCTCAATTAGTGATCAAGGGCGGAGGGCCCCTTGTGAGTGGTACCATCTGTGAGCTGGTAGTCTTGGGCTCTATAAGACAGCAGGCTGAGCAAGTCAGGAGAAGCAAGCAAGCCAGTAAGCAGCATTCCTCCAGGGCCTCTGCATCAGCTCCTGCTCCTTGACCTGCTTGAGTTCCAGTCCTGACTTCCTTTGGTGATGAACAGCAGCATGGAAGTGTAAGCTGAATGAACCCTTTCCTCCCCAACTTGCTCCTTAGTTATGATATTTGTGCAGGAATAGAAACCCTGACTAAGACAGGGGTTAAATTAGTAAGTTATTTCAACTGGTTTTTAATCACAAATCAGTAGGGACTTATTATTCTTTTGGCCAGAGAAAGAGGTGGCTAAGAGAGAAATGTAATAACTTTTATGGGTTTATGTGCTTTACATGTAATGTGCCCAACCAGAAATAACAAGATATCCAGCAGATGTGAAGGTACCAGCTAATATAATTACACTAGGGATCGTTTTCACCATTTGAGTTGGAATTACATTGAACTTATTTCTTCAGCCCTAACAGGATTTGGTGGAGTTGCTTCAATTTGAATTGAAGGCTGAGATGAATTGCCCACACTTGTGTCTTTACCGCAAGGTTAGATTATGGATACTTTCTGTATGTTTGATAGACTGTCAGGCTCATATTCAGATTCATAACAAGGCTCAACTGGGTGGGGGGAGGTGAACTTCAGTTAAATCTAACAGCTTAGCATGCTTGGAAGAGATTATGGGCTCTTGTCTGGAAACCAGGTCTGAAGGCGTTCTGATTAGACACAGTGCTATTCTTACTGGAAAAACCAGGTCTCCTAGCTGCAGCTAAAAAGGTGATTTTGCATGCATGAAAATATTTGACAGAGGGTGTGAACCGTGTTTATTTTGGCAAACAAGTTGATCCCAAGATGAATCAAACAGATTTCAGCAAGGAACAAATTGAAATACTCCAGGATTTTTCTGAGATACTTAAACTTATGTTTTACCCGTCTTCATAGTCTATTGGGGAAGAAAAGAGCCAGTGGACATGCTGGCGTCAGGGTGGCATCTCATACACAGTCGGGATGGTAGACCTAGTCTGTGTTTGCTTTTATACTCTCAGTCCTGTCACAGCAGAAAGTTGTAGTGAAGGTGTTTACTTCATGGACGATTTCTATAAAGAACAGCTTTTAATGAAGCTCAGCACATGGCACCATTATCATTTCTAACACGGGGAGCTCATTTTCAATTTTGCTATCAAAGAAAAATGACAAATAGAGAATGCAAGAAAACCCAGATGGACTCTCTGCATTAGGAGCTTGGTGTGCATATTTCGTGTCACATATTAGCATTCATTAAGTCAAAAGGGGAAAAAAATGAGCTTTTCCTACATGCATTAAACCAATAAGGCTGGCGAAGTTCCAAGCTAACTCTTGTGGATTAATTGTTTTATAACTGTTTTAATTAAAATTGTTCAGTATATGATTAACCTAAAAGTTTTAATTTCTACAAAACTGTTGAGCAAACGAGACATTAATATTTTATATTAACTGTGGTGATACTGCTGTGTTTTTCAAAGCGATGCTTGTTCAAGTAAAACACGGCAAGTGGTAGGTAGGGAGCTCTCTGCTCAGAATGCTACTAAAAATTCCATGGTTTGGGGGCTCTGTCTGCAGGTAAGCATTGGTTACCCGCTGCTTATGTTCCATTTACCACAGAGGTGCCAGTCATCTGTCATGGTTGTCATGGTAAGGTTAATAGAATAGTGTGCCAGGGGTCTACTCCTTATATCCATTTCTCCTGTTGGCTTAATGGTTATGTTGGTTGAGCACATAAGATCCTAAGATTATAAAGGACCAGCCAGGGTCAGAGGTCTTGGGGTTACTGATAGTAAATTGTGTGGTTTTTGGTTTATGTAACAGGGACAGTTAACTCTGGAAAAAAGAGGAGGATTAGGAGGCTTGGATGGATGACTACCTTTATTTGTGCAAGGTTCTTTAGGTAGGCACCACTGACTTTGGCAAAACCACAACCTATTTTGCAAAAGGCACAGTTGATCCAAATGAAGTTGTGGTATGAGTAGCTGTGTGCGGCTGTGGCCCCTCATACCCAGATTTGAACTCACTCACTCTTTCCATACCCCACTTCCTCTCCAGATGCCTTTGTCCAATTTTTTCTTTTTTCTTTTATACTGAGGAGAAAGTCTTTCCTTTAAAAACGTAACTTTAGTCTCATCTCACTCTGAGGGGTTGTGTCACAGTACTATAGAAATTCGAGATAATGGTGTTATTCGAACCCCACAGGAGCTTGTTGGAAAAGATAAGATTAGCCGTGCTCAGTGGGAAGGGTTATGATAGAGCTTAGGCTGTCCAACTGTGGAGATAATGATCAGCCCGGATGGTACCAGGCTGAGATCACCTATTAGATCCCGGGACACTTGACACAGGGTCTTCATTGCAGAGATATACCCGTGGAATCTGGGGTTTAGCTTCAGAACAGAAGCAGTGTGTCTACCCTGTACTTGTAGTCATGTCACGACCACGAGAGACTGTAATCTGTCTAGACGCCTAGCCACTGCCGGATTCTGTCTCCTCCTTACCGTGTCTAGTTGTTTTTATCTAGAGTCGCAGATTCTTTGGTAGCCTTCCTTTCTGTGCTATATACTTTCTCCCTCCAAGTTCCTTCTGTTTTAAAGCACCAGATTCCTAATAAATGATTCATATACTCAGTATTTACCAGTAGTTGATAATCAGAATCTAATAGATCTTAGTCTTGTACAGGCTGCTGTATTTGCCAGAAACCTGGCTTTGCACAAGTGATTTCTGAGATAAGTGGTTTATCAGGTATGTTGCTATCCTCTCATCTCTTTAAACTCTCTTGAGTTCCGTCATTTTCATGGAGTTGGATCATTAGAAATGCACATAGCTTATATGGAACAGTATCTCCCGATGGAGTTCGGAACGCTGTGCTTTCATAAATACAGAGGAAGAGCACTCAGTTTAAAATTCCAGTATTTGAAAGTCAGAGATTTCTGTTTCTCCAAAACCTTAAAAGGAATAGCATTGTGTATATGAGAGAGAGAGAGAGAGAGAGAGAGAGAGAGAGAGAGAGAGAGAGAGAGAGAACACACACATATGCTAGAGGTTAGCCTCAGATGTCATTCCTCAGGAGCCATTTACTTGGTTTTTTAGAACAGGGCTGTCCTTGGGAACTAAAATTGATTAGGAAAGGCTAATTGGCCAATGAGCCCCAAAGAGCCTCATGTCTCCATCTCATTTGCATTGGGATTACAAACTCATACCCCAGCAGACCTTTTTACTTTGGTTCTGTGGATCAAACTTAGCCCCTCAGGTTTGCAGGGCCAACAGTTTACCAATTGAGCCATCTTCCCAGCTCCAAGTCTGGTATTTTAATGTTTCTCATACATATCCCCATATAATACACACACACACACACACACACACACACACACACACACACACACACACACATATACATATTCACATGTGTTCACACATATATACACACATACGTATATGAACAACATATGTGTGTATATGTGTATATACACACACACATATATATGTATATATACACACACACACGTATATACACATACACTAAAATGTCTACACATGATATAGGTTATAAAGAACTTTTTTTCTAAGAAATTGATGCCAGAAAAAGTTTTTTTCTATAGATCAACATGCATGTATTTTTTTAAAAAGAAATTATCTTTACTTTTAATTTTATGCATATGGATGTTTTGCCTGTCTTTGAGGACACTGGATCCCCTAGCACTGGAGTTACAGACGCTTTTGAGCTGCCGCATGGGTGCTAGATATTGAACGTGGGTCTTATGCAAGAGCAGCTGGTGTGCTTAACTGATGAGACTTTTTTCTTTTAAATGTTTGTTGAATAAACTCATCTATCATTACTCCATGGAACTATTACATTTTCAAAGAAACCCCAAACTTCATTTAGCAACTTTAGATTTCCTTAGGAAATTTCCTCAGGTTCTATTTATTTTTATTGTATGTGTTTGGCATGCATATATGTCTGTGTACCACATGTGTGCCAGATGCCTGGTGGAAACCAGAGATCCCTGGAACTGTAGTTATGGATGCTTGTGAGCTGCCATTCTGGGAATTGAACCCAGGTCCTCTGTAAGAACATCTAGTGCTCTTAACTGCTGAGCCATCTCTCCCGCCCTGGGTTTCCATTTGCAGTCCAATAATAGTGACCTCTGTTGAGGTAGTCTGTTCAATTGTGAGGCTGACTGATTGATTTCCTGACCTTCGTGATACATTTCCTAGGGAGACTGTTTTGTTCATCCCAGACAGAGGACAATAAGACATTAAGCCCCAGCTTGGTAAATCATTGGGTTTATTGGGGTTACATAATTATTGCCTGGGTGACTATAGCAGCTGTATCATTGAAATGACCTGTGTGCTGCATGGATGAGGACTCTTGAAAACTGCAGTGCTGGAGTTTCCTGTCCAGTGTGCAGGACACTACATCCTTGGTGAGGGGCCAGTGAGACTTGCTTCTTATGAGTTTCATGAGCCTCCAGGCCTTCCTGGTCCCTCCAGATTAGAATATTTCAATCAGTAGGAAGCAGTTCCACAACCCTCTCCATCTCTCTGTAGTCTGGAGTGCATGCCTATATTTCCATAAAAACTGCTGGTAGTGTTCACTGGTGAGACAGCCGTACTTTTCTCATTGGTTTTTCTGATGCAGTATATTGCAAGCTTCTCAACATAGCACCAATGTGCTATAAATCTTCTGTTGTTCAAGTCTTTTTGGTCTGAGGTTTAGTTACTGTTGCAATTGATGGCATGGCAGCCCATGGCAGGCAACAAATGAGTGTTTAAAGAGTGTGTTTTTCAACAGATGTACCCATGCAGGTGGGCACAACAGCAGCTGCACATTGGGTGGATGGGCCAAATGGTTCCAGATACTCTGTTGTTTGGTCAGCTCCTTTCCTATGACTATAATCTGACTCATTTTGCTTCTGTTCAGATTTTGTGACTCTATTTTATTTCTTTTTGAAACATGCAAGCAGTGTGATTTCCATTTGGGAGATGTTAAATTTGAGATCACGAAGAAAGCTGTGATTATAGGGTAGCTTAGTAATTCCCAGTAATCATCACCAAATAATATTTTCTGGAAATCTCCTGTGTATAAAACTTACCTTCTAAAGTGCATGTGGGGCATGCCTTACATCCCAGGAAAACAGTAATCATGGCTGGCCCATCTGAATACAGCTCAAGGTGGGGAAATTCCAGTGATACAGAGCAGTGAATTTTAGCACATGGTAATCTGTGTGTAGATTCCCTGCCTGTCAAGATAAGCAAATATTTTCATGAACCTAGTAGCTACTGTGCTGTGATTCCTTGCAAAACCATTAAGATTACCTCGTGAAATTTGGCTTAGAAAGTCAGCTTTTAATTTCTTTTTGTCCTATTTATGTAAACTTTTGGGACATTTAAAGCAGATGAAGAAAGAGGCTTGACTTAATACATAATGAAATGTGTCAGAGTCACGTTCTACTTAAAATATGAATTAAAAGCAATTCCTCCTTTAAAGACATTTTGTTTTTGTTTTTCCTTATTATATATGTACAAACCAATTTTTGGTAGTAGCAATTAATATTGAAATCAGGATAATAGCATGGGGTACACTGGTAAGGGAAATTTAAGGGGGCCACTTGGGGCCTCTTAAGATATATTAGCCATGGCTAGTGTTACAGTACTTACTGTTCATTTCTTTATTCTGAAAAATAATAATTTATAGTTGTATACTTCACTGTGGGCAGGTATCTTAATGTGTTTTATGGTTACTGGATAAAAATTCAGTGATGCTCTCAAATAACACACTAGAAAAAAATGCTATTTGTACTCTTTACTGTGGTAATCACTGTTTACATAGATCTTCCCAGTATTGGGAGACATATACATATTCAACATATATTGTCATGCGTTCTAATTTTAATAAAAACATGTATTTTTGCTTTTGTTATATTTAGGCATGAGATTCTGGGATTCTAAATAGCTATTTAGAATACCACTGTTTGAACATACCATAGTTTTATTTCTGCAAAATCCTCTTCTTTTACATTTTCCAATATTTAGATATTATAAAGAACTTGTTTGCTCTGAAAGTCTCTAAAATAAAAGAGGTGAAATTGGTACCATCTTTATATAATAAAATTTGGAAAATAAGACATTGTTGGCTTAAACAATTATTTGAAAGATAATTTTTTTTCTCTTAAGAAAACCGAGAGAGGCACTGTGATCTATACGTGTCATACGAGCATTTGGGAAGCTGAGGCAGGAAGGTTGAGTTTGTCTCAAAAATAAAACAAAACAAACAAACAACAACAATAAACAACTGAAAGCAGTTTCTCCCAGCTCTGTGCAGTAGATATGTGTTTTATTAAATGAGAGTTGGTACTCATATGTTGTTGATGACTGAAAAATTTTCTAGCCATTTACGCAATGAGCTGACTTACTGAAGACTGTTTATGCGAAAGTTTGTTCAGGTGTGAGAGTATGCCCATAGAGACCTGGTTGCCTGCTTTGCCACCCTGGGATCATGATGCATCTTGGTCTTGGCATGTCCTCAGCGCTCACACTCTTGTTTATGGAGCCTAGTGTTTCTGCTGGGATCCTGTGCTGGGATTTATGTTATAAAACAGGTCATTTAGGAGCTCATATGCCGTAGACGCTTCCTTTTCACTTGCCTTCCCCAGCCTCACTCCCAGGTGGTGAGTGGGTTCTTCACGATTGAATCCTGGAATCCAGAGCTTGGTGAGCAGGCTCTGTGTGCAGCAGTTAGGAAATGACCTTTTCATTCAGCGTGAGTGCTCAGTGTGAGATGTGCATTCGCCCTGCTCTGCTCTCATAGGGCTGAAATCTCTTCCTGCTGTAAAATTCTTTGATGTTCTTCCTAGTATTTAGGCCTCTGGAGATCCTAATACTGAATCCTTTCTCAAACATTAAATTTCTGGTAAAGGTAAAAGATCGTATCCTTCTTTTTTGATATACCACTTGACTTTGTGGTATAAATATAGACTTGAGAATGAAAGAAAGAAGCAGAGTGCGTTGGCACATGCCAGGACAACAGGTGGGAATTGGGAGAACGTCTGCTCATCTGCAGTACACAGAAACCAGTCACAGGATGGTCTTTACCCACTCTTTCATAAAAAGGAAAAAAAAAAGATTTGTTTTATGATTTTTATTTGGAAAGACATTTACTTTGGCTCGCATGTCCAGATGGGAATATGCTTGCTTAGAAAACCCAGTGGGAATCCAGAAAACACCATCCATGATCTGATCAAAATAAAGAAAAAATAACTTCTTTTAGAAGGTAGAATCTTCTGGGAACGTGTCTGAAAGTTCTTTTTCTGTGGATAAAGCATACCCCCTAGGTTAGACGACGTGTCATAATTAAGCAATCCGGTAGTCTGTTCTTCTGTATACCGTCTTATGCACACCTCACGGATATATGTATTGGGAAGTTTTTAAAAAATAAACCAAGAGACATTATTTATGCAATTTTGAACAAATCACTTAAGAAGCTTGTTTTTTCTTCATCTGTAGAACAGAGCGGTAACTCCTGTCCACCTTTTTTTATGACATTGCTGCAAAGATTAAAGATGCACATCTGATAAAGGTGACACTGAGGTCTTGATAAAACAGGAATGACTACGACAGCCTTGCTTCTTTGGCTGCTGCTCCAAGTGTGTGGATGTATGTGCCTTGGTGTGCATGTATTTCTCTATGACCTTGTATGCAACAGCCTCATATCTAAGAGTGTTTGAGAAGGCCAAAGTTTGTATGACGTGGAGTGAAAGTATAGTGTAAGGGCATAGGGTTGGCAGATATCTCAGCCTTTTTATTTATTTATTTTTAAACAACAGTAATGAATGATCTAGGATATAGGATAACCAGATTTTTTTTTTTTTATATCTTCCTTAAGGTTCTTTGGTTGAAGAGGCAGTTTGAGTAGAGATTGCTAGTTATTGAGAAAGTTAAATGCATTTTATTTTATATGGAGCCATTGGGTTTAAAACCTAAGTTGGTTTGCAACACAGGTACAGTGCTCAAAAGCTAAGACTAGGAACTCAGGGAAAGGAACATGGTCTACAACTTCTAGGTGTGCTGGCTCACATCTGTAATCCTAGCACTTGGGAGGTAGAAGCAGGAGAACTGCTAAGACTCTAGCTGAGGCTACAGCTTGAGTTCCAGGACAGCCTGGGCCTTATAGTGAGACATTATGTTTAAGGAAAGTCTGACAAAGCTCTATGAAGGCTCACTGGTAGAAGCAGGACAGAGTAGAGTCTTCTGCAAGGGGTAAGGGTGGGTTCACAACTGCTGGAACAAAGAGAGAATGGTTGGGTTTTCCTTGAGAAATTGTACTGGTGAGGGTGAGGCCTAGACGGTTTCTCCAAGTGAATACCCACCAATACACACAGTAGTGATTTGTTAGATGGTCTTTCACTGAAGGTTAATAACATCACGACAGACCTTGACCTCAGAAAGAGCAACCTTGCCCAGGGTCCACATCTTGTGTTCCACATAGACAGCCCTGAAGGGCTTCCTGAGAGCCAAGGATGACATTTCGAATGACAGCAGAGATGACAAGCCACCTGTCCTCAGGCAGTCTCCCACAAATGCTCTTTATCCCAGCTGGAGCTGGCATCATTTCCTAGGAGGTTTCCCATGATACTTTGTGCACTTCACTGGCCAGAATCCCAGGGACCCAGGACTGAGATTCCACTCTTCAGAGTTAAGTGTCTTCTCGCCTGGCATTGTCTTTTTCTCGGTTGTGGCAGGTCTGATGTTAAGATTAGTCAAGTGGTGAATTGGTGCAGTTCTTTGTTGGAGAGGGCAGCTAAATGCCAGTTGTGATTTTTGTTCTCCAGCTATGCTAGGAACCACAGGGAATTTGTAGGCTGCCAGCAGCTCATTCTGCATTAGCTGCTGGGTGACTGACTACTGAGTGCGGCAGTTGCAGCACTCAGAGCAACCGAATTCACACCCATTGTAACTTTAGAATTTGTTGCTAGAAAGTCAGATCATTGGCAAATGCTTTCATTAGGTAATTCATTCTGGGCCCTTACCTTGCTTTTATGTCTCTTTGTTACTATATTGTACGTCCGTTTTTTAAAAAAGTCCTCTCAAGGACCATGTGTTTCTAGAAGCTGGGATTGTGTTCTGTGCTTTATTGGAACACAGAAGGAGACTGTCTGGTTAAGGCAAGAGATTGTGGTGCTAAAAAAGGAAGTTGGCAGGTCTGTCCCTGGCACTTTCAGTAAGAAAAGCAAAGGAATGACAGGCTGGCTGGGGATTCTGTTAAAGGGGGACCTGATCCTCACATGACCTTGTTCCCTGAACCTAGAAGGATGGTCTGTCTATGTGGCAGTCACTTTAGGGAGCTACAGACAGACCTCTGCTTTCTGCCACTTCTGTTTAGCAGCTTAATGGAGAGACAGGAGCTTGTTTAGGAATAATCATGAAGGCTGTGGTGATTACCTCCTTCACTTAGCCAGAAGCCAGCCTCACTAGTATACACGGCCAAGTTTGTGTCCACGCAAATTGTTTGTAAGGAGAAGAGTGAGTCTTATTACGAATTTGGCCCTGGAATTGGTTCAGAGTAAGACAGATTTTGTGTTTCTGTCCATAGCTTATTGATGCGGAGGTCTTAGGGTAATGACGTCATTTCAGCTGTTTTTGCATCACTTTCTAGTCCAGCATTTTTGCCTAAGGCCAGAGGGACAGATACTGTTCCTTAGGCCAAGAATGACAACCTGATGTTCAAACCCACAAGTCCGAAGTAAGCAGGGTTTATACTGGTTGTATGTTGCATTGTTTCCAGCAGATTTCAGAGATGCTTTCCAAGTTCTTAAAGTCAGCTCACATTCCCCCCCTAAATAGAAAAATTCCCAAATTATGAAATATTTGTAACATACTGCACATGTTTTATCAACATGCTTACTTAGTGATAAAATGAAATAGGACCAGGAAGTCTTGTTTTAAATCAGTAGTTTTTATTCTTTGAAAGTTCTATACATTCATACCAGGCAGATTAATCATTGTCATCCACCACTACCTCCCTCAAGTTCCCTCAATGCTACCAACCCTTTTTCCCTCGAAGCTTCACGTACTCTCTAAACTTTTTCTTTGTTACCAATAATCCTCTCAATGCAATCAGTGCTCCCCATACTACATGAGTGTGTGATCATCCACAGAGACACGAGCAGTCTGCCAGTGGCCACTTCTCCAAAGAAGTTCTACCTAACCCAGCAGCTATCAGCTGCCCATAACACCCATGCTAGCATCTGTCCTTGAGAGCCCCTCCTCTATTCATGCTGGAATGTTGATTGACTTGGTCTTGTGCAGGTAACTACAGCTGCCCTAAGTTGATGTGGGTAACAGCATGCCGTGTTCTGTAGTTAGCATTTCAAGGCTCTTTCCTCTGCATCCACTGGCTCTTAGATTCTTTCTGCCCTCTCTTCCATGAAGTTCCCTAGGACCAGAAAGCCTTATTCCTGTTTTGTAAATAGAGACTTAAAGAGTGACAGAGATCACCCAATGTGTCTGGGACAAAGGCTGGAGAGTGCTGTTTTATCCCCTTGACCAATACTAGGGTCCTGTACTTACTGTTTATGGAGCTTCATCATGTCACAGATCAAAAGCAAACTCATGAATGACTCTTGAATAGACAAGTAGAAGAAATGTTTAACAGATATCTCATCTGGAGTTTTTGTCTTTTGTTCTGCCCGCCACTGGTAGAAAGGCATAATGGTGTAGACACTGACCACCTGCACTTAGCTGCCTCATCTGTGAAGTGGGGATGAGCGATTGGCACTTAACATTAGTTCATCAAGCCATCTGAATCACTTACATGGTGCTGGGTCATTGTAAACACTCAGTAAATGCTGTTTTTGTTCTGCTTTCCAGAATACTTCCACTTTTGTAGCTCAACAGAGGAAAAACTTATTTTCTGTTCTGGGAATCTTAACCAAATCTAGTAAGTTTCTGGTACTCTGACTCCTATAAAGTAGTCCAATATTGAGGCCCCAACTCTGTGTGTGTGTGTGTGTGTGTGTGTGTGTGTGTCTGAGCACTCGTGTCCATGTCCATCCTCTATTGCTAGATGAGAAGCTAGCTTTGCTGTTGGAACTTTTTAGAATTTCGTGAAGCATGCAGGTGAGCATGAGTGCCAGAAGAGAGTGTAGGATCCCCTGGAGCTGCAGTTGCAGGTTGTTGTCAACCGTCCAGTATGGATGCAGGGGACCAAACTCTTTTGGAAGAGCAGTATACACTTTTAATTGCTGATTCATCTCTCCAGGCTCAAGAAGTGTGTGTGTGGGTGGGGTGGGGGAGGGAGAAACAGAAACTACTGTACCTTGAGTTGAGAACCAATAGTATTTAAGGCTTTTTAGTAGGCTAGCCTGTATATTTCAATTCCACAGGATTCTTTTTGCATCAGTCACAGTCATGTATTTTGGTCATCTCTGAGGGTGGGTTTAATTCTTATGTGTGGATTTGCGAACACAAATTCATACTGTAGAAGATTGTCATCTTGGAAAGACTACAGGTTAAGAGCATTAGGGGAGTAAAATTTTATGTCTGTTTACCTTATAGTTTTGAAGACTGCCTCTTTGCTGGTGAAGGTATATTGTTGAGTTGGAGGTGGATAGGACCGCTGAAAGCAGGGTGGTATAGCTTCTCCATTTCAGTGCATGCATAGCTAAGAAGCTGAATCAGCGATCCTTACACTTAGGTTGCAGTGCTCAGCACTGTTTGTACTTACTGTGAAGGGTGCCATGAAATTCTGGAAGTATTTATTCTTATATTGATGTGTGATACAGCCTTCCAGCACACTGAATAGAACTAAGACATTGAGAAATCAATGTAACCAGTTGGACAGTCTTAGGTGAGACCTTGGGACTGTCTATAACTGCCTTTATAGACATTAAGTCTTCATCTTGGGAGTTAGCATCCCTCAACAAATCCTTTTTCTTTCCTCTCCCATGAAATCACTTGTTTTTAACTCCTCTCTGTCTCTCTCTGTCTCCCTCACCCTCTAGTCTTGATCTGGCACAGGCTTGTCTTAAGCTCATGATCCTCCCGCCTAAGCCTCCAGATCACACCTGGTTTCTTTGAATTCTCTGTGTAGCTATGCAAAATTCTTTATGCCGAAGCAAAGCCATATTCCAGTTTGCTCTTTCAAAATTTTACATGTAGAGCTGGGTGTGATGACACACACCTGGGATCCTAGTACTTAGGAGGTATCCAGAAGTGAAGTGAAGCCCAGCATGCACGGCAACCCCCCGCCCCCCACTTTACAGCACCCCCCACCCCTACCCTTAACCTTTTCCTCATTCTTGAAACTTTCTTTTGAGAAATTATTTTGAAACTATATATGATAGTGGATTTCTGATTTAGAAGTACTTTTTTTTTTTTTTTTTTTAAAAGGTTTAGGTGTTTTTAGGAAACACAATTTCTTGTGACCCATTTAAATAACCATCGTGTACAGTTTTGGTGCTAATTAAGGACTGTTTCTTGGACATTAAAAGCTGATGGACGATTCCAAACAGGGATTGAAAATCTGCTCTGTTTTGATGCATTCTTAAATAGAGCTTTTTGTTCCTAGGTGGTCTAGTTTGCTTTCTGTCGCTGTGATACACACCATGACTAGACACAACACTGGGAGGAAGGTTGCAGGTTACAGTCCGTCATCAAGAGAGGCCAAGTCAGGAACCCAAGGCAGGAGCTTGAAGTAGAACAGAGGCAGAAACCATAAAAAAAAAAAAAAAAAAAACACTGTTTACTGGCTTGTTTCCTCTGGCTTTCTCAGCTAGCTATCTAACACGGCCCAGGCCCAACTGATTCTGAATGGCACTGCCCACGGTGGGCTGCATCCTACTCCATAAAACAGTAAATAAGATTATGCCTCACAAACACGGCCATAACATTCTAATCTAAGCAGTTCTTTAGTTAAGTTTCCCTCATAACAGGTGGTTTTAGGTTGGTGTCAAGTTGTAGCTAACTGTGACAACATGTCTTCTGGAGGTCGAAAGGAACCTACTAGGAATAGTAGACTGTACATGGCTTTTCTGTATCATAATATAAGGAGAAGGAGTTCTGGAGAAATGAGGTGCTGTTTGCCCAGTGTTAAAATTTAATGTTCTTCTACTGATCTGGTACTCTATTTTGACTAAAAGTGATAATTGATATTTCTGACAGTGAGAGAAAGGTTCAGGTTTTCCAGGGTTTCCTGACTTCTCAGAGGAAAGCTCCATTATATTACTGAAGTTTATGGTAAGTACCTTTTATTGTGTTTGGGAATTAGTCCTGTCCTGTTGTCAAAACCAGACTTCTCAGATGGAAAGTTAGCATTTCCTCAGAGTTGGCCTACATTACTGTTCTGGGTTTATTTTGCTTACCACAATAAGATACTCAGCTAAAAGGAAACTTAGTGAAGACGGGGGTTTATTCCAGCTCATGATCACCATTGTGAGGAAGTTAAGGGAGGGACTTCAGACAGCTAGTCACATCATATCAGAGGCAAGAGAGACAGAGATGCAGGTTCCTGTGTTCGCTGGCTTGCTTGTGCTCACTTCAGTTTCCCCACCTTTCTATATAGTTCAGAACCCCCTGCAAAGTGAAGGGTGCTGACCACAGTGGGTGAGACCCTTCCACATGAGTTAGCTTAAGCTACCTCTCCCCCAAGACATGCTGTAAGCCAAACCAATCATACACATTCCTCTCTGAGACTCTTTGTTCCCATGTGATCCAGGCTGTATCGAATTGACTATTAAAGCCAACCACCACAGGCAACGACTTTGTTCCCGTAAGCTACAGAGAGAAAGTTGGTGATTTGAGGAGTGACGGAAAGAGATGTATTCTTATTCTTAACAAGAAAAAGGAGAGGGATGAAAGGAGAAATGAAGACCCATTGTGGCCAGAGAGGTGGTGATGGCTTAATGCTCATCTAATCTGGTTTTAATTTTGTTTTAGAAGCCACTACTTCTACTCTGGTGTGTTTCAGATATTCATATGTCCTTTCAGAGGAGATTTTATTCTTCTGGTGACATTGCTCATGCTGTTTACTCCTCTAGGTTAACTGTATGAAACCATCTGTTGTTAATTTTCTTGTTGTATTAAATTCTGTTCTTTGGCTGGGTTGTAAGTTCTAAAAGCAAACTTAGGCAGAAGCAGAGGGCTCGTAAGCTGTGTAGCTTTAAGCCTGAATGGTGTTTTTGTTTTTATTTTGTTTTATTTCATTTCGTTTTATAAATGTTCTTTTTCAAATGAGATTTTCTGCTGAGTTTAGCAATCAGCAATTTAAACCTACTGATCATCACCTGTTTTTCTGGAGCGCCTTCTCTGAGACCCTAGACTGTTGTTATCCTAAAGCAAACTTTTGGGGTGAGGCAGGCAGCGATACTGAAGAATTGCTTTTTTAAGGTGGTTACAATTTTGTAATACTGTCAGATTTTCAAGCTAAAGGCCCACCTGTGGAAATGTGAAGAACTTAGAGGCCTCTATTCTTCTTCAGGCACAGGAACAGTGGTTGCTTCTAGGAGGAAGCCAGACCTAAAGGTCTGGGGGCCCAGAGCAGAGACACAGGAGCATCAGCCTCTGGTGAGGTTGCCCAGAACTTTTCAAAGGGAATCTAGTGCAGCCTCTTGAATTGACTTCTGGATGTTATAGATGAGACCACAGAGTGCACAATCATAGCATATGCTCTGTTTGTGTCTCAGCATCAAGTCGATGGTAAATGTGGTTTCTCTGGTTGGGTTTTTGTTGGGAGTTGAACAGAAATGATGATGAAATGGGCTTGTTGTCTAACCAGAGTGCCTCTCATATGAGCAAGCTGAACTGGTGCTTTGCTTGAAGTTGGCCTGGAGTTTTCAGAGGCTCAATTGTGGCCTTCATAAGGCTGTGCCTGGGGTCGTATTTCCAATTCCTCTCAACTTTTGTCCCCGTGGAAGGGAGGAAGTAGAGATGTGACAGATATATTGCCAGATAGCACACAATAGCACAGAGAATGAGACAGATGTGGCGCGAGCCACTCACAGAGGCAGATTTATGCTCTGTGCTGCCCTAAACCATACATCCATCGATTTCAAAGTAACAACCTGCCCACTGTATTCTATTCCAGCAGACACAGCTTTGAGATGTTGACTCCTCCTGTTTAGCTGTTGCCAGCAATGCTGCACATTTTGCTGCAGTCAATTACTTTTGTGGGGACAGGAAAGTGTATTTGGCAAAGCCAAGCTTGTGTCTAGATTAGAAGCGGAAAGATGGAGATAGTATTTGGCTGAGCTGTCGCCTTGGTGAAGTATATGTGTCTAGTTTTGTCTTGTTACTCTCTAGCCAATTGCATTATCAGCCATACAAGTATTACACTTATTTTGCCATCAGAGAAACAAAGCAGTAGAGAGAGTGACGGATCCATGGCATTCATGGTTTCTGTTTGGTTTCTCCCCATAGGCTGCTTCCTGGAGATACAGTAGAATTGATTGTGTTTTAGTGCCTCTCACGGATACTACAAGGCAGCAAACATTGATTATGGGTAATAGCATGAGTTTTGGAACTAGGCTGCCAGGATTTATGTCTAGATGCATATTATATGATTTCTGTGCCCAGGTTACCTTTTCTGTCAAACAGTTCTTCCAGGTCTGACATCACAGGTAGCTTGAAGAATTTAAGTTTAGTTAAGACATGCACTAGGTATTTATTGTCTTGCCTATTTCTTTATTGAAATGTGTTGATTGTGGAGATGAGTTAGTGTCTGTGTCACTCGTGTGAGGCATTCTGCATTAAGATCTTTACAACTGATGTTAAGGAATGAAAAAGTACTTTCGAGAACAGCATACTTTTGGAAGAAAATCAGAAAAATGAAAAGATCATGTGTATAGTTTTGTAGTTCTCTGGTAGGTATGTTTAGAAAGATTTTTTATTGTATTTTTTAAGTCCATAATTATGTATTTGATGGAGAAGTAAACATTGGTGATATATTTAATGTATGGACTAGATTATTAACTTTTTGTATTTGTTTAGTGTGCACATGTTATAGCTGGTGTGTGAAGATCAGAGGACAACTTTCAGGAGTTGGTTGTCTCCTTTCATCCTGTGGGCTCCAGAGATTGAACTTAGGTCCTCAGGCTTAGGACAAGTGTCTTTATCTTAGAGTTATTTCTCCAGCTCTAAATTGCTAAATTTTAATCAATTTACTTTAACTGGATCAGTCAGTTAAGTGTTGCCTTTTTCTTGTGAACCAAAGGTGAGAAAATACTTTGAAATTAGTCACCCTTAAACGTAATTTTATTTTCTAGTTTGTGTCTGTGTGTGGGTATGGGAATTGAAGGTAGGTGACCACGAGGCCTGAAGAAGTTGTTGGATCCCCTGAGCTAGAATTATACACAATTCTCAACTGCTTGACAGTGCTGGAAATGACAAGAGAAGCAGGCATTCTTACTACCTGAACCATCTTTCCAGCCAAAGTCAACCTTTCTTGATTTCATAGTTTATTGCTTTTTTTAAAAAAATAACATTGTATATTTGTTTTTAGATAAATACTTGGTTTAGTTAGATGTGTTTTCAAAGGGCATTGATTTCTTTTCCTGTTAAGGTGGAAAAATGTAATTGTGGTGTGTTACAGTGAAGTGCCTTTTGCTAAGTAGAAATTCTATAGTAGTTGTTCTTCAGAAGTAGTTCACTGAGTTCAAGCATTCATTGACTTGTCTGTGAATATGTAAGTACCCTTGCACAAGTGGCTATTTTTAGATGAAGTTCTTGAGATTTTTGTATTTGCAGTTATAAATAATCCAGGTGACCATTCACTGTCTGATTCGGTTTGAGTTTGTAAAAACACCTTACATGAGTTTACCTAGGCAGGGAAACTGCTTACGGTGGGGATCCTCAGGCCTGTCGTCATTGTCTTCTTCATTTGTCACCATCATCATCATCATCATTTATATATATTATATGATGGTAAGTTTGTTAGCTGACACAAACTGGGCAGAGAGTCTCAAAAAGGCATAGTCTAGACCAGATTTACCTGTAGGCATACCTGTGGGCATCGTCTTGCTTGCCTTCATTTACACAGGAAGATTCATTCTGGTAGTTGGTGTTGTCTTTCCCCAATTTAGGGCCCTAGACTGTAGAAGAGCAGAGGAAGCTAGCTGAGCACTCTAGCATGCACCCATTTTTCTCTGCTCTTCACTGGGGAAGTGCACAGTGCTTCAGATCCCTGTGTTGACGCTCCTGCGGTGACCCACCACGTGTGACTGGGAATTGTAGACGTTCCTGCGGTGACCCACACGTGTGACCGGGAATTGTAGACGTTCCTGCGGTGACCCACACGTGTGACTGGGAATCGTAAGTTGAGGAAAGCCGTCCTCTCCTACATTGCATGTTGTTCATTTTTTAAACAATAAGTGAAAACAGAATACAATCTTATTATCAAATTTTTATTGTTTTAAAAATTGCACAGTAAATTTTACTATCTTAATCTTTAAGTGTACAGTTCACCAGTGTTGACTACACTACAGTGCTGTGGGTAAGAAGCTTTTAATCCTAGGAACCTCAGCTACCTGTTGACAGTTCTCCAGACCCTGGCCACAACCATTATATTTTTTATGGCTGCAAGTCAGCTAAGGGTAGTCTCTTATAATTGCTTTATTTCATTGAGCATAATATTCATAAGCTTTGATACTTCCTTCTAAGACTGAATAAGACTCCATTGTATGTATGTGTGTGGTATGTTCGGTTTCTCTTTATCTGTGATAGATGTCTGGGGTGCTTCTCTCTTGGCTGTTGTAAATCATGCTGGTGACTGTAGTGTTTACATCTCGTTGAGACTCTCTAATTAAGTCTTTTGTTTGTATTCCTAGGACTAGAATTACTGTATCATAGCCTTTAACTTTCTGAAGATTGTCCACACTAGTTTCCATGTTGTCTAACATCTTACAGCCTCATCAATAGTGCAGAAACGATCCTATCTTTTAGATAGCCCCTTTCATTTTGATGGTGAATCCATGGAAAAAGAGCAGAAGTGATGGTTACAGTGAGGTGCTTAAAACTTCACGAAGTCCTTGGACTCAGCTTCGTTACATCTAGTGACTTGTTCTTGCTTGAGGTCATACTGCTGGAACAGGCTTATAGGTTGTCACCTTATGGTTGTCCTGGATGTTGGGAGACCTAGACGATAAGTGAAAGGATTAATCTTAGGCAGATTACCTCAATATCCATCTTGTATTTGGACAGCTTTAGAGTTTCAAAGACACTGTTTCTTAAGTGCTTCTCAATATGTGGAAAGGGCACATTTGTCTTAACAGTTAGAGAAACTGAACAGTGGAGACCATGCGTTATATGCTGGGATTAAAACCCCAGTCTCATGATTGGAGCTTGACACTTCCTGCCCTGACATCTGGGCAATAGGTGTCAAGTGTAGAATCTGTTAAGAACACTTCCTTGCTATCCTGCCCACTTAAGTCGGGGTTGAATTGAATCAGGGTTATTTTTGAGTTATTTTTGTTGGTCAAAAGTCTTAATGTTGGTGGTATGAAATACGGATGCCTCCATCCTTTTAGAATCATAATTTACTAATACTGGCCACGTTTAGTGCTGATGTTCTTACACACTTGTATTCTCTCTCCTTACTGTATCCCTTTAGAAATTGGTTCATACATTTGAAATGTAGGTATTCTTGTTAAAGGTGACTGGATGTTTCTCTGCCTGCCTTCTCACAAGTGGCAGAGTACCACAGTTGGCCAGCCAGTGTGGGAAGACTTTTCTAGAAAAGAGAGCTGCTGTTGTAGGTCTTCAGGTTCTGAGCAGTGGGGATGATCTGCCCACTGGGACTTCCCTTCTCTCGTTTTCTCTGACTGTAAGATAAAGTGCATGGGCCAAGGGTTATGTAAGGGTCATCTAAGTTATAAGGCTAGGCACCTTGAGATTCAGGAATAGCCTAGTAGGTTCTTATGGCATGATAAGGTCCTCTTTGATGATACATATTTCAATAGCTGTATGCCTTGCAGTTGTATGTCTAACAGTTTTATGTCTTGTGTTTCTTACAGGGTAAGTGGAGGCTGGGGCAGGTAGTTGGGTAGGCATGGGGAAAGAAACTAGTTAGGAAGCTTTCACAAGAAGCCCCTCCAGAGCACATGAAGAACAGTTATATGCTGAATAAGGGTCAAGTTTTTCTCTGAAATGGTAGCTCCCTGATGTCTGGGGAAGGTTCTGTTCAGAGGTAGGAGGGAGACACTGATGGATCCATGTGCCCATCTGTCTCCTCGCCAGCACTGTCTTCACACCCTATTGCCGTTTATGTTTTTTGATGAATGATTAATTAGAAAAATAATCATTTGTAAATTGTGAGTGAACTAGACATTTGGCCCTGCCTGTAGGGAAATGGTGCCTCTGAGCCGGGTGTAGCTTGCAGCCAGTATAGTACATCAGAGCTGTGGTATTCCCAGATCAGTGATGAATTTACATGAAGTTCCTTTTCAGCATGTTAATGACTGTTATGGCTGAGTAACTAGTGAAAAATAATAGCAAATGGGAAGAGTAAATATTTAATGCTTCTATATCATTTATAACTCAGTACAAAATATGTGTTTTGATGTAGGGGAATAAATGCATCTTGGACATAGCTCTGACAAATCAGCACTGTCTCTTCATTCTTTGTTTCCTTTATTCTTTGGTACTTAATTAAATTAAATAGATAAGAGTTGGGGCTGAGGTGGATTTCACTAGGGAAGCAGTTTTTTTATTATTTATTCTGCAAAGTTTCAGGTCATAGTTTCCTGGCAGTTTGGATCTATACATCTGTCTACATCATTGATTAACTGCCAGATATTTGCAGAGGCTTGTGCTGTCTCTAAAATACAGCTTTTATCACGTTTTTCTCCTGCTTAAAAACTTCAGTGACTTTTCCACTTTCAGGATGAAAGCTGGCTTTTTTGGCCTCTTTGGCTTGCCCTAACCTCTTAGTTGTATTCCCTAAGGTAATTCCAGGAGGACCTTCCACTCAAGCTACAGTGGTTGACATGTTTCACCTTGGTCCCTCTCCTCAGAGCATTGAGACAGGAAACAACCATGTCCTTCCCCCACCTGTCATAAGTTCTTTCTTGATTCAAGGCTTAGTCCTATTCTTTTTCTTCTTTTCTTGTTTCTTTACTGATTTTCATAGGGCTACAAATTGAGCCCAGAGCTTATTCTTGATACCCCAGTACTTCACTACTAAGTCCCACCCACAGCTCCAAGGCCAAGAAGCCTTTTTCTGTTCATCTTCACTAGATGGTAGCCAGGTCAGTTTTGAATATAGCAGAAATTGAAAGTGGGTTGTAATTTTCTGTTCCTCCCATTTGAGATCATTCTAGGTAATTTCGAATGAATCTTACCTTTCTTTAGGTCCTGTTAACCATCTTGTCATCCTAGACACATTAAGCAGACTGTTACCCCATAGATATTTGTTAGGATTGGATTTAGTAGAGAAACAGTCTTAAGCTAACAAGGTTTCTGAGAACACAGGGTTTTCAGTAGGAGAGCATTCATATAAGGAGCTGTTGCAGGAGCTAGACAGATAAGTCCGTGGAGAAGAGCAGTTGGTGTGTGAGTGTGAGGGTGTGAGTCAGAGCCTCAGGTGCAACCATGCTCACACCCCAGTTCACACCCCAGTGGGAGCCAGCGCCACACATCAGAACTTGGGATTCCTGAGGTTGGATGACTGCTGGGGAGAAATTTTGCCTGTCTTTACTATGCTGTTAAAGTTCAGACCCAGGTCAAGCAGTGGTATTCAGAAGAGGTGACTAGGATGGGCTTCTAAACATAAAAACCGGGGCCAAGGAGACCAAGGCAAGGCTGTGCCTCCTGCTTTTGCATTTTCTTAGATTGGACCTTACTTTGTAGCTTTAGCTAGCCTGGAACTCTGTGTGAACCAGGCTGGCCTCATCCTGAGAGTTCTGCCTGCTTCCCAAGTGCTAGGAATAAGTACCACACCCAGTCTGCTCTTACATTTATAAGAGGCTCTGTGTAGGAGAATCTGTAGTAGATTTCCTTTATAGAGCCCTGGGATAAGAACAGCACTGTAGCAAGGCAGAAACACTTTTTTCTTAGTGTTACAAAGAATTTAACCATACTGAGAGACAGTATGAAGGGATGTGAACACAAGAGCTAGAGACCACATGTATCGGAGTAGAAGACATTAGAATAGGCCATTTTCTCCTCTGAAATAGAATCAGCAGTAGAAACTTAACAGACTTGACTCTGCCTTAAAAAAAACAAAAAGACTAAATCTTGACATAGCCTACAAAATAGCATAGATGCAGTTTTCTGAGTTGATAATGAAATACTGATGATACGTTAGAGATCTAGAGCCAGTGTAACTTAGCCCTGGGTTCAAGGTCCTCAAAAGTAGTGCTGAAGGATGAGGTAAGAATTGCAAATTTTGGGGATCCACAAATGGTTTCTAAAGGCTTTTTTTTTTGGTATTGCCCTTCATATTTGAAAAATTTAAAAATATCCAATGGTTTTCTAAATACTAACTATACAAAGTAAGATTATAAAATTTTTGTGGCACAAATAATTTAGAATTGTTACATTTTTAAGAATTGAGAAACATAGGCCAGCAAAATAGCTCAGTGGGTAAAGATGCCTGGTGCCAACCAAGCCTGATGCCCTGAATCCAGTCCCTGGAGCTGACACAGTAGAAGGAAAGAACAGAATCCTGCACATGAACCCAGTGACATACCCACATAGACACACATGTACACACACAAATTAATGTAATAAAAAAGAATTATGAAATGTGACCCATGCCATGAATTTTAGTCAAGTACATATCTTTTTGTAGATGGCTATCATAGGTTTGCCTCAGTGCCTCTGACTCAAAGGTTTGGAGCTAGTGGCCCCAATATTTTTGAGCTTAAGCCATTTAGACACTTCTTAACTCATTAGATTACCTAACATTAAGCCAAGCAAATGTTAGTGTGAGCTCCGTGCAAGTGATTTATAAAATAGGATTCCAGAAGGCTGGAAAATGTGGGTCAGGTGTTCTTTGATAGTGAATGGCACACTATGCTCTAGCGTGCTACTGCCAGTAGGTGAGGGCTTCCTACAGGGGTGATGACTTTGGAGTGAGGCTTCTTGTATGTGTGTCTGCCCTATTAGTAGGAATTTAGATGATTATGCTTGTGATACCACATATGTTTAAAGATATTGGAAAATTACAGGCTAGCACTATAAGTAGTATACCTCTTCGATGTTTCCATAGTACTCAGATAATCCTCAGTGAATCAAATTCGGGGTGTTCTAAAGCAAGCCATTTATATTTTAAAAGCAGGAATGGCAACATTGCAAAAACCATGACTGATTTAAGACTACCCTGAGGTTGTGGTAATAATAAATTGTCCATCTGGAGGATTGTGAGAATTCAGAGATCTGAGCGTTCTCGTGTGGGTGCACGGCAGGGTATGAATGGACTCAGCTTTGCAGAGTAGTTCAGGTTCTTGGTAGACAGGTCCCACGTACTTGTGTTCTCTGCTGACTTGCTGGATTTAATTTACCATAACATATTTTTAAGGATTTTCTAGCTTGCTTATTAGACCAATAGTAAGTACTATATTATATATAGTCATAATAAAGAAAACAAACCTCTGTGGGGTTACAAATGTGGTTCTACAACTCTCCTTTGAGAGATCTGAGTCTAGTGGGTGAATTTACAGGTGAATTATATTAAACATTTTGAGCAGGGTGATATGAAAGAAACCCTGTGATTAATTTGAGCCCTCCCCTTAAATGATCAGCCTGAATGTTATTGTTCAGCACACCTTCTTTTTAATATCCCTTCAACCTAGCAGTAAAGCAAGATCAACAGTGGTGTGTGAATAATTTTCTTTCCTTTCTACTTTCTGTGCCTCTCCTATCAAATTGAAATACCCGGGCACTTTCTTTCCTTTTCGAAAACACAAAAGAGGATTAGGCCATATAATGGACTATTTATGTGTCAAATTAAACGTTTTACACTGAGGCTGTTTTTGAGTTATGTGAGCAGTAAAAATATGTATTAAGCTGCCGAGCCTTTTAAAAAAAATGCATATTATTTAGCTGATCGCTTGTAACAGTCTGATAGACCCATAATGGTATTTTGAGTAAATATTCATTTGAACAATTTATGAAACTTATGTTTACGTGTGTATTAAATAGTCTGGGAAGGGACTGACCAAAAGTTATTACCGGTTGACAGCTGCTGTCTGGTGACCAACTTTGAATGAATTGGTGTGGAGTGAGTGGTTTCCTGTGAAGGGAGCTGATGGTGTAATCATAGTGTGTGGGACTTTAGTTCATAGGCTCAGTGAGGCAGTGGTTTCTCCATTCCTCAGCAGATTACACCTTAGACTCATATGTGTGATCTCTTTTATTTCATTTTATATCTGGGAATATTGTTTTTACCTGGCATATTCATAAAATGCACACTTAACACTATATTCTGCTCTTTGGAACAGGTGTTTTTATGATGATGTGTCCCTGTCAATAAATACATTTCCATGCTTTCTATCCAAACAATATAGGTATCTACACACATATAAAGCTCACTCACAAGTTAGGAGATTAAAAAAACTGAGATAAAACTGTATACTTAGATCATCCGTTTTTCTTTCTGTACCACGGTGAATCATTTTGGGCGTCCTTTGGAATACCTTGCATCGGAGAACAAGACCAGTGTCCAAACCTTTGGAGAGGATGAGGAACAGTGGATTGTAAATTCATTCAGAATCTCGTGCAAGTCATTCAACTACCTTGAGTTCTGGTTTGTCAGATGTAAAGTATAGATTCTCTGCCTGTAGGTTGTCATATATATCACTGATAACAAACGTCAGGTGTCCACTTCAGTGCTGGTCATTTTAGTGCTGGCCACAAAGTCTCTTCTTCAGAGAGGTCTTGTTTGATCTGCAAAGCAGCTCCTCTCCTCTCCACAACCCTTCCTCCCCTCTCCCTCGTCATTTTCTTTGTGCTCTGCTTTATTCCTATTTAAACAGCTGTTCACCATCTGAATTAATGTTATTTAAGTTTTCACTGGATTGAGGTATTTGGATTTTCTTTAATTTTGTTCTGTTCGTTTTAATATCCTTAATTCTTAGAACAGTATCAGCAGGGCACATACTACATACTCAATAAACATTAATAGAAATTTGAGTATTGGTCGCTTAGTAGTTTATTGATATTACCAATTGCATTGAATCATTGCTAATAGCTGGTTCTCCAAGACAGAGGCAGTAACTCTCCATGTGAATTGCCCTCTGTGGGGTCCATGCTAATGGAGAGGTTGGATTTGGTTTTTTTCTTCCTCTAAAGCCAGTGTGTATCAGGCATGAAGACCTGAGCCCACTGTTTGGTCCTGCTGCTTCACACTGACAGCCTCTTCAGCTCCTTCTCACTATAACAATGAGACTTCAGTGGGGTGGTGTGTATGGTCAGAGGCAGTGGCATTGCTAGTGAGCCCCTGTTGACCTTGAAAATACTTTCAACATCTTTCCTCCCAAGGCAGACTACTGCACTGTTCTGCCCTGTTCTAGGTCTGTAGAGAGGCTGAACAAAATTTCATGCTTAGACAGCAGAAGGGTCTGGAGAGGGAAAGAGTGCATCATGAGCCCCCTTGCAGTTCTTGGAAATAAATTGTTATGGAAAAACCTGATATCTAAAAGGGCACACTTCTGATGGGGCATATTAATTGTTTGAAGAGAAGTCTTTGGTGACTCCTATGGGTTCCAGCTTTTGAAAAGAAATCTTTTCAGCGAGAGTGTTTGTCTTAAAACTTAGAAAGATTTAAACTTCCCAGATCTCTAAAGTTGAGAAAAGATTGCATCTATAGCATTTAAAGAACCAGCCTTCTTGGAAGTAAGATGTCAGTAGTGCCATCATGAAGACAGGGAGTTATGGAGTTGTATAAACCTTAGTCAAATATTGGCTCTGCTGGTAATATTCTCACCATTGTGAGTCTCCTCTACCCTGTAAGTTGTAATTGTACTTTATTCTGTAGGCCAGTGATGGTTAGATTCATCCAGTATAGTTATGGAGACTTGAGCAACAAGACGCAAAGACATCTGTTAATGCTTAGTGCTGTTTTGGGCAGTCAGTGCATCTCAGCAGCCCCTTGATCCCCTTAGGGGCAAACCCAGAGGCATTATAGCAAATTATGAAGATACTTGGTGCCACAGGGAAATTCAGCTCATGCTATGACTACTTTTGCTTCTTTTGGTACAAGAATAGGTTTCTAGAACATCCCATCCCTTCCAATGCTCTGTAGATTTGCAAAGTTTCCCACAACAACAAAAGGCTTGACTTGTTGTCTCTGGATGTGTATTGTGCTTCTTGGCTGTTAATGTAACCTGCCCATCCAGCTTGGTTGTGCATTTTATTAACTCATAAACTCCAGCAAGTTAGAGGTAGATGAGTGTCTGCCATCTCTCTCGTAGAAGAAGAAAAAGATAAGTTGATCTGGGGACTTGCTGAAGTGAATGCATCTAGTTAATAAGGTTGAAATCTGATTTTCTTGTCATTTTCATTTTGGTGTATGTGCATGTGGCCCAAGGGTGGAATCTAAGTGGTGTGTAGGCCGAACATACTCTACCCTCTGAGGTACAGTGCTGGCTTCTGATTTTCACAGCATTCCTGTAGCCTGGTGGTTTTGGTGCAGTTGGGGTGACCAGTCCTGCAGCATGGAATGTGTTAGATAGCATATCCCACCTTCTTAACTCATCTCCAACCCTAACCCCACCCCCAAAGATCAAAAACTTTAAAAAGTCTTTCTGATGCCCGCTAGGAGCGTGGCCACCACTCTTCCTGTCTGCACACTCAGACCTATTCAGTGGGAAGACTGTGGGAGGACTTAGGTGGATTGACTGAGTTTCATGGTGAATACTAGGTCTTCATTTTTTTCTTTCTTCTTGTTTCTTAATGCCATCTAGATCTCTTCACCTTCTACTGATGACTTCCAGAGTGTGTGAGTGTGTGTGTGTGTGTGTGTGTGTGTGTGTGTGTGTGTGTGTGTGTGTGTAGGCCGTTGCCAGGTCATATAGGCAGATTTAAAGAAAAAATTATTTTGTTCTCTTATTCCCCACTTCTAAGTACCGATTTCAGACACTGATTATTAAAACTAAATAGAGATTTTGGGGTCTGGCTCTGGGAGATTCAGTGAGGCAGAGGTTATCTTGAATTTTTGAAAGCTCTTCAGGTGATTTTGGTGTGCAGCCATGGTTGGGAAGCAGTGCACTAGAGGAACAAAGAGCAGGGCACTAATCAACCTCTTTAGGTTTCTGTAAGTAGTGGAAGTGGCTTTGTTGTTCTGTACTCGGGCACTCAGTGGACAGGATTATCTAAAAGAAGTCATTATAGTTGCAGGACCAACCCTCAGAGTTGAAAGCAGATTGAAATTCATTATTTAACAAGGTGTCCTTACTATTTATAGTTGGAGTGTAGGTATGGCTGGGAGAGATAAAATTACTTTTTTCTTGCTTTGAAAAAAGACAAATGTCTTTGAAATTAAGCATAAATGGGGTTTAAAGTATGTGCTGTTTTGTACAGCAAGAAAGTTTTGCTGTACTGAACCATTTTGGGTGTTTCCTGATATAAGTTTGCCTTTCATGGGAGGGAAAATGGTTGCTACACACATACCATCTGGTTAATTATTTTTAATATATTGACACAGAGGCACAAAATATGTTGTTAGGTGGACAATACAGAGGATTTTAATTTTTTGTTTCATAAAATATTTAAAAATATTTTTTAGATTTATTTTATATGCATGCATGTTCTACCTGCATGCAAAAAAAGTACACCATGTGTATTCCTGGCGCCCACTAAAATCAGAAAAGGGCATTGGATCCCCCAGTACTGGAGTTACACATGGTTGTGAACAACCATGTAGGTTCTGGGAATCAAATCCAGGTCAAGCAACAAGTGTTCCTAACTACTCTTCATAAAATAATTTTTAAAAGGGATCTTAACAATTTGAGAAATCACAAGTCTTGACTTGAATAGATAGTTTGGTTTGATTTCACTAAACATACTTGTTGATACACAATTTTAAAAACAAATACATTAATCAGGATATTTAGAGAATTATTTAACATCAATTTTTTAAAAATGTTTTAAGAATTATTTGTTGATGTTCTGGTAATATGAGGCTCATACCTTAACATGCCTTTGTTTTTCATTTTAATGGTGTTTTTTTTTTTTTAATTATGGTTTTCTTGAATCATTGTTAAAGTACATTTTAACATGTTTTTACCAGAATTGTTTTGATTTTGAAACGCTTGAAATTGAGCACAGAAATTAAGACAGTAAGACACATTGTTGTTTAAGAATTATGTTCTTCAGGTGTGTGGTTTTTGTGCCGGAAGATTCTGCATTATGGGAGAAGATAATAGAAGCCCCTTGGCTCTCTACAAATGTTTGTTTTCCTTCTAAAGAAAGGAAGGGGGCTGTTTTTGGCATTTTTGTCTTGCTGGCCATGGGTGAGAATGTATTATTTGCAAACAAAAATCCTTTTTAAGTTCATTGCCCCCTAACTGCCTGAATGGACCCTGGGTCAGTGAGTGAGTCCGCGTGTCTGTGAGAAGGTGAGTGCTCACACCCTCTCTCTGCTTTCTTTATCTCCAGTGGCAATATCTGTTTTGCAATGAAGATATAGCCTTCCTATGGAGGCTTCTGCTCTGGTGCCATGTCCTCTGGCAGCTAAAAACTCAGGATCCTCTCTTCTTGGTTAGATCACCCTGCCTTAAGGAAAAGGCAGAGAACTGAGCGCCCCCTCTTTGGGTGGATTTTGTGAATGACAACTACCCAGTCTTCACCCAGGGCATTAATTGATCTAGACAAGTGCTCTAACCATTGACCAATATTCCTAGCCTGGTACCATCATGCTAGTGCCTGCCAAGCCTGTCTGAGCTAGGCTGCTTTCCCTCCCAAACAGACCCTGGCAAGAGTATACAATTTTTTTTCCCCCTATATAGGGTATGGGAGTCTTTTCAGAAGCGCAACATGGTAATTTGGCTCATGGTGAAAATTTGTTCCTCTTTCATTAAATATCCTGAATATTCTTACCCGCTTGTCTAGATGTGCCTTTGAGAATCTGCAGCAGAGACCTTGCGCTTCTCAGCAGAGCACCATCAGCATGAACACAGAGAGAATGAAGTCTTTCCTAGATGACTTTCAGCTTCAGCTGGAGATGAATGCAGAGTGACCTCTGATCTGCCCCAAGAGCCTGACCTTCTTGTCACTTTGTGTAGCATTAATTTTCTAATGTGTTCTGGTCAGTGTGTAATTTTTTTTTGTCTTTGCTATTGGCTTAGATTTGATATTTCCATTGGTAAAATATGTATGCCTATGCTATGAGCAGGGAGAAACAGACTAATAGAGACCACTGAACCAGGGTGGCATATGTAATTAATATTACTAGAAAACCTAGCTCATGGTTTATTCCTATGAATTTAAAAATATTCAGAATTATATTATTCAGTTTTCTGACTGATAAGTGGCAGGAGGAGGCTGTAACATCATATGTGTGTGTGTGTGTGTATACATTGGTTTTCAAGCTTTTCCTGACATGTGACTCCCCTGGGAGGTAGATTAAAGATTACCAGGAGGCTGCAGAGATGACTCAGTGGTTGAGTGTTTGCTTTCTGCTTTTCCAGAGGTTTTTATTTTTTTATTTTTTTTATTTTTTGATACTTTATTTACATTTCCAATGTTTCCCCCTTTCTAGGTCTCCTCTTTGGAGACCACCTATCCCTTCCCCCTCCCCCACCTCTATGAGGGAATACCACCTCCCACCCACCCGCCTGCCCACTCCCACATTCCCACCTTGACATTCCCCTTTACTGGGGCCTCTCCTCCCCCTTATGGCCAACAAGGCCGTCCTCTGCCACATATGTGGTCCGAGCCATGGATCCCTCCATGTGTATTCTTTGGCTGGTGGTCCAGCCTCCAGGACGACCGGGGGGGGGGGGGGCGGTGGCGATCAGGCCCATTGACACTGTTGCTCCCTCCATGGGGCTGCAAACTATTTGGTTTCCAGCATCCATATTGGGAGAGTCACAACTTTCTTGTAATTCCAGCCTCGGGGGATCTTCATGAGCACCTGCACACACATGGTGTATGCACTTTTACATACATATGTATAAATAAAATAAAGCCTTGAGAGTGCTAGACTTCCTTTGCAGTTTGAGGAGGCCTATGTGGTGCTTGGGAATTTCATTTCTAGCGTGTTCCCAGGAAATGCTGCCATTGCGGCTCTGTGGTCTTTGCTGAGATCCACCACTTAATCTTTGTCTAGGAAGAGGGAGCAGAACTTCATATGTTCCCTTTTTCACAGAATCATGCACTGCTCCAAGCAAGTATTGAATAAATATTTATGTTTTGTATGCATTTTTCTAATGTGTTGTGGTCAGTGTGTAAGTTTTTTTTTTTTTTTTTTTTTTTTTTTTTTGTCTTTGCCATTGGCTTAGCTTTGATATTTCCATTGGTGAGGGACATTGGGAGAGTACATAAAAAATGGTCCCTGCCCTTATGGGACTCACAGTCAAGAGAAGATTAAAATAAGAAATCCAGCCATCAAGAGTCAGTTTCAGAACATTAGTGGTGGAGAATGCACACATAGATTTCCTCTGTATTCTTTCTGTGAGCATGATCTGGGCATGTCCTCGGCCTCATATCTAAGGAACAAGTGGAAGAAACCGCAGTGATCTGAGCAAGAGGAGTCAAGTCCTATTGCTTTCTCCTTTCAACTTCCCAAGCCCCCTAAACCAGATACTCACATGCCCCAGAAGTGACACTGTCTGCTCTCTCTCTCCTCCCCACCTTTCACAGAAGCAGGCATGCTCTCTTTCCTGTTCCATTTTAAAATTACAGTTTCAGATGCTGTCCATGGCAGCAGCAGAATGTGTAATAAGAGCACGTTAGATGATCTTGGTTGAACTGATTTTTGTGACAGCATCAAAAATTCATGTGGGACCAGAGGGATGTACTGCAGAAGGACCAGTCTGCCACTCTTTCCTTCCCTTTTCAGGTAGATCAGAGGTTTTGTGATGGCTCAGCAGTTTCTAGTGGAGCCTTCCAGTTCATGACTCTGCTGATTAAGACACTACAACTAAGAGGGGAAAGAAACACTGAGAGTAGCAAGTTTCATCTTGAAGCTTTTCATTCCTTTCCATGAGCAGCGAGCTTGGGAAAAGCAAATTTGTGTATAACTTTAGTCATGGTCACAACTGTGGAAGGCAAGTTGTTTTGCTCTAGATAATCCTTTATGCTTTAATTAGTAAGTTTTTTCCTAAAAAAGATATGCTCTTATAGCCCAGGCTAGCTTCAAACAGATCACGTAGCAAAGAATGACCTTGAACTCCTGATCCTCCTGCCTCCACTTCCCAAGTACCAGCGTGACAGGGTCACATCACCATTTTGAGTTTCTGCAGTGCTGAGACAGAACCAGAGCTTAGTACATGCTAAACAAGCCCTCTACCAACTGAAACATCCCCAGCCTGCTGGTGGAGCGTTCAAGGAGAAAGGTTTCTTGTCTTACTATTGATTGTGACCTTTTGCTAGAGGAAAAAGAGGAAAGGTTTATTTTGGCTCATAGTTTCAGAGATTCCAACCTTCAGAGAACAACCTTGTTGTTCAAGGTAAAACAGTTCATTGGCAACAGGAAAGCTAAGAAAAAAAATGCTGATATGAAAAGATGGGGAGCAAGCGTGATATCCGAGTTCATTGTGGGTTCTGGGTTGCCAGCAGTGTCTGGACAGAGCCAATACACCAGCAGGGCAAAGTCTGGGGATGGGGAGCCTCCAGTCCCATTTCCGTTGGGGCATGAGACTTCTGCTAAAAAGTGTACCCGAAGGGGAAGTTGGGTGTTGGGACAATGCTGTTTCCAGTGCCTCCTCTCAGGGTTCCTGGACAGTTGCTGCCAGTGTACGCCGGAAGAGGAAGTCAGGAATGGAGTCTGTGGGTCGTGTCTCTCTTTGGGGTGTGAGGCTGCTGCTGCATACCAGATCTGAAGGGCAGAACAGGCCGAGAGGAGCAGGATCCCATTAAATTGGGAGTTAGTGCCAAATGCCAGAGGGGCAGGAGATGAGAGAAGGCCTTCATTGGGGGTCTTAGTGTTGCTGTTCTTAGGTGAAGGCCTTCCCCATGGGGATCTCTGATGTAGCTCTCTGAGATGATCTTAGCTTGCTTGTATCTCTTTATTGGGGGTGTATGTGAACACATATACTTTATTCGGGATGAACCAGGGATTCTGTAATTTTGGGGGGGGGGAGTATGTGAATATCTAGGAAGGGAAAGTCATTGGGTGAAGACTAAGGCCACTGAGACACCTCATTAGCATGAAGAGGCAGTCTAGGTGCTGCATCATGTGACTGACTGCGGGGTGGTCTTCTCAGTTGGGGGGTGGTGGTTATATGTTCCAGAGCAGGCAGTAGAGGCCAGGAGGCAGCTCCACGACTATTGTGGTAGATCTCTGAGATTCCAGAGGTTTGAGCACGCCCCACTTCACCAGTTCTTATGCCCTCTGCTATTGTGGTCCCTGTGCCCCACTCACTTCAACTAAGTCCCTCCTTCCATGCTTCTACTTCCTCCTAAAAGCTCACCAGATTTTGAACCAGTCATTGGATTAACCCATTGATGAAGTCAGAGCCATCATGACTTTAATCACTTCCCCAAAGTGCTCTTGCAATGATGCTTTCAATATATATAAGTCTTGGGGGGGTGGGGGGGAGAGAACATTCTAGATACAAGCTATAACAGTAGCGATCCTTTAATTCTCTGCACAGTGAGGTAGGGGTGTGTGGGTGTATGTCTGTAATACATGGAATGACATGGTAATTTCTTCCTACAAGAGCCTTCTATAGACTAACAAAGGATGTGGCCCAGAATGGTGACAGGTTACAGTGCTTTCCCCATCCTATTGATTGCTCATTTCTGGTCTCTGACCTTATTTGCAACTTATTGATCTAGGAGAAAAGCAAATAATTTTCCCTAGATAGCACTTAGAGAGCTGGAATGTGATAACTTTTCTTACGAAAGGTTTTAAAAATAGTACTTACCGACCAAATGGCAGCCCCTCTTCTTTCTCATGTTTTCACCTGTGAGCTCACCGATCCTTTCCTGGTAGGATCAAAGGTGTCACCGGCTAGCTTTGCATTTTGGCTTTACTCTGGGGTGGAAGATACCACCCATGACTGGTAGTGTGCGGTGGTAGCCATACAGTAAACATGGGAACATGTGTGCAGATGCCTACCTCTGACCCCCAAGATCATGTTTGACCAAATACCTGCCTCTTTGATTTTTTAATATGAGTAAAAGCCAGAATGACTTACTGGTTTTGTCTTGAGACTTTAATTCATGTTCTTGGGCTCATACTCATTCACAAACGAGTGTCTGAGTTTTTAATTGCTAGAACCGCCGAATTTTCTGCAGTCTGCTTTGGAAGGCGTTAAAGACAGGCAGTGGGAAGACAGGTGTAGTGGTGCATGCCTGTATTTGATACTCGTGGGAGGGATGGAGGAGGATCAGGAGTGTAAGTCATCCTTGGCTACATAGTGTTTGAGTCAGCCTGAGATACACTCTCTCTCCCTCCCCCTCATCTTTCCTCTCCACACCCCCAACTTTCCTCCCCTTGATAACATAGTGTAGAATTAGGAGTAGATATTTACCATAAGGAAAAAGTAGCATCAGATAATCTAACACAGGTTAAGATAGCTTCCAAGTGTCATATCTATTATCTATTATTTTATATTTTTAATACACTTTAATTTTGTATTTAAAATGATGTGTGTGTGTGTGCGTGTGCGTGTGTGTGTGTACATACACACATGCTATCTGATGTAGGTGCTGGGACCTGAACTTGGATCCTTTAAGAGAATGTACCTGCTCTGAACCCACTAAGCAAATGCTCTGGCCCCACTTATTATGCCTTTTTAGTGAGAATTAAATTAGTACACCTTCTGAGATAATCTACAGTGGAAAGCGTCATGTGAGCCAGTAGGAACCATACTTGGACAATACTCATTGCATTGATCTTCCTGGAATAATGTTATGTGTGCAGGTGTAAAACCAAAGCCTAAGCTAGTTGTTCTTGCGACCGATTGCTGTGCTCGCTAGCTTTCCAGCTCTGTGATAGAATACCTGAGGGGAATGGCTCAAAGGAGTCTGGCTTTAGTTCAGTTCATGGTTTTAGTGTTTTTGTCTGTAGCTGCTTGGAGTGATGGCCTTCGGGTGTGAGAGAGGTAAAGTGCTCACTTCATGGTGGCCAGGGAGGTAGCAGGAGTGGATGTGGGGGAGTGACAGAATTTCATTATACCTTCCATGGCTGTGCCCAGAGTTTCATACTTCCTCCAAGTTGGCCCTGCCCACTTCCTAAACTTTGTATTTTCTCTCTCAGTAGTTGGGCACCAAACTTTCAATACACTGTTGAGAGGCAATCTCTATCCAAATTCGTAGCAGTGAATATTTTTTTTCTGATAACTTTCCTGTTTTTCTGTCTAACTAGTATATTCATGTGATTGTAAAAAAATCAAGCTATATTAAAGTATATGCAGAAAAATATTTAATTCTTGGACCTCATCCCTGGACACATGTACTTAGTTCCTTCACTTCCCCGACTACTTCCTGTATATACTTTTTATATATCTTAGCCTGTAATGAAGTGTAAGTACACTTACATGCATTCTTTTTTTGTCTGCTCTCTTGGGAACTGTAGGTATCCTGCTGTAAGCTACATTTTGCTCTTTGGTAGAGATCAGTTTAACATGGAGATCATTCTGTCTTGATAAATAGAAATTCCTCATTCCTTTTTTAAGCTGTATGGTATTTTGTTGTACAGTATTATCATAAATCAGCCAGTCTGACACTTGGGTTATGTATAATCTTGGTATTAAAAGCATTGCTGTATTGAACTATTTTGATCATACAGCATTTTATCTCTGGGAGATGTTCATTTGTAGGATAGTTTCTGTAGGTGAAGTTGTCAGCCAAAATACATGTGCATTCGTAATTCTGACAGTCATAGCTAAGTGCCTCAGTAGATGGTGTACCAGGTCATACTCCATCCTGCCGAAGAGCAATTATTTTCTCACAGTATTATCAGCAGGGTGTTCTGTTACCCCTCTGCCAGTCTGATAGGAGAGAGTTGACAGCTCCATGTAGTTTCAGAGTGTGTCTTACTGTGAGCAATACAGAGCATATTTGCTTACGTCCAAGATCTAATAGTGTTTACTTTGCTGTGATCAACAGTCTGGTCATATTCCTTGCTTGTTTTTTCTGCTGGGTTTTTGCTGTTCAAAATAGTCTGTTTGGGGGCATAGTTTTAGACTTCCAGAGAAGTTTCAGAAACCGACTGGGATATTCATTTGAATGCCACCAGCTGGTTTTGGTGTGAGTGCCGCACATGTTGGTGTGCACTTGGGTGCATATGTGTGAACGCCAGGGGACAGCCTCAATTATCTTTTTCTTTCTTTCTTTTTTTGTTTTTTTGAGACAGGGTTTCTCTGTGTAGCCCTGGCTGTCCTGGAACTCACTCTGTAGACCAGGCTGGCCTCGAACTCAGAAATCCACCTGCCTCTGCCTCCCAAGTGCTGGGATTAAAGGCGTGTGCTACCACTGCCCGCCTCAGCCTCAATTATCATTCTTTAGTCACCGTCACCTTTTGTTTTGTTGTGAGACAAATTCTCACGGATCTAGGCCTCGTGGAGAAGGCTAGACTTGCTGGACAATGAGCTCCAGGAATCTGCCTGTTTCTGCCTCCCCATTGGTGGAATTAAAACAGGTGCTACCATGTATGTTTTGGGTCCTAGGGCTTGAATTTAGATCCTTGTAATTGCAAGATGACTTCCTGACTGAGCTACTCTCATTAAATCTTTTGTTGTTTTTATTGTGCTGAGGATTGAACTCAAGAGTTTTGTGTATGCTAGGTAAGCACTCTGTCACTAAAGTACGTCTCCAGCCCCAACTATGCTATATGGCTTAATTATGTTATATAGCTTAATGAAGGATACTGCTGGAGTTCTAGTGCTTGTCATAGAAATGTATGTCAGCCCAAAGTATGAAAATCCAATTGGTGATGCCTTGGCTGCCTCAGGGATTTTCCATATGGAGTGACAGACTTGGGAGGCTCTGCTGAGTGTTGGACTAGACTCCATTGTGAGGCATAGAATTCAGAGCCCAGCTTCCATTATTATTCTTTTATTCTTATCAATTATTAACTGGAAAGGTTATTGAAGTGGAAACCTTGCCTGGAGTTTGTATTTCTTGAGATTTACTTCCAATAATGAATGTGGGTTTCAAGCGACTGAATCTTTCATTGACCAAGTTTTGAGCACATTAAATATTTGGTACTTTTCCCTCTGTATCACATGCTAATTGAGTAGCAGTAATTTTCCTGGAGCTTCGTTCTGTCATCCTGCGCTGTTAATTGGTTCTTGGAATCAGGAGCTACGATCTGGAGGCAGACAGGCTTTTCTCAGATGGAGACGGGCCTTGAAGTATGTCTCCCTAGGAGCCTCCTAACCTGCAAGTTGAGAGCACTGGCTCTGGAATGCAGTCTCCTGGATTTAAGTTAGGGTTTTGTCCCTTCTAGCTGTGTCCCTTCAGACAAGTTACTTAATTTTCCGAACTTCACTTTCCTTGCAAGGTGAGTAGTAGAGGAAAAGGCTGTCAGCTTGGTGGCATGGCGATGAGGATGACAGGGTGTCTAAAGTGTTTAGTGCAAGCCAGGACGTGAGGTCTCAGTTAATAATGACTGCATGACAGCATGAGGCAGGGGCTGTGAGGACAGTTCCATGGGGAGCACCTGCCTAGCATGTGTCTGCCTTTGGATTCCATTGCAAACACCCAGACAAAACAAAAGGAAACAAACAGAAAAATGAAAACATGGAAGCTAGGTGTAAGGCAGGGATTCAAGAGCCATGGGGTAGACAGCAATTGTGTTGTATATGACCATTATCAACCTTCCCTTCCTGTTTCTTACAGCCTGATAAAGTTAACCTGCTACTGAAACGCTCTTCCCTGCAGCCCATGTTTGCTCTCTTAACAGGTGCCAGACTCTAAACAAAAGCTGTGTGAGGTGCTGCAAGGTGCTCTCCCAGAGCTTAGGTTGGATCCCTAGCACAGGCACTGATCTCTGTAAGCATAGTGTATCTGTCCACACTGGCATCCTCCGTGCACCACTGGGGATGCACAGGCTGTGTAAGATCATTCTTCTCTGCCAGCGGTAACGAAGACGTACTTTGTAAAGAGGGTGGGAACATTTGAGCTGGAAGTGGGAAGGATGCTTTCTGGGCTTTGAGGCTGTTTCTGTAAAAATTTTCAACTAGGAAAGTATTCCACCTCACCTAAATCTCATAAAATAATTTTGAGGAAGTAGTGGTATCCTCCACTTTGTATGAGGGATCTGAGTATTAAATAGACTGACTAACTTCCATCTAAGGTCACACAGTTCCTCAAATTCACACGGCTCCTGTGCTAGAGTTGACCTTTAACTCTGGATTCTGACTCTTGAATGAATGAAACTGTCATAAGAAAAGCCTCTCCCTGTCTTTCTTTGAATTTTTACAGAATTTATTTGAGTGCAGGGGATAGAACCCAGGGCCTCAAACATGCTAGGCATACACCGTGCCAAATGAGGCATATTGCCAGCCTAGTAAGATATGACTCTTATTAGGAAGAGAAGACAGCACAAATTGGAGTAATTTTTAGGTATTTCTTAGTGTATAGAATACATTGCGTAAGCACTAGCAGGAAGTCTGAGAGCCACAAAACTCTTTGACAAGTGAAAACATGGCGGGACTTTGAGGGACTTGGCCCAAGCTTGTGTGGAAGGGTAACTTGTTCCTCAAGCTGTGTGAGTGTAGTCTTCTGGAGACTGGTTACTGGAGATGTGGATGGAACTCATGTTGGCGAAAGCAGATGGATTCAGAGAGGGGACCTTTTGCTTTGAGAGGGAGGCACAAATAACAGACTGCTGGTTAGTATTCAGATGCGATTGTACTGTGGAGCCATGGGAGGAGCAGAGTGGGAAGAAAGGAAGATGTGTGAGCCACATAGGAAGAACAACAATATCAACCAACCAGACACCCCCCACCCCCCACCCCCCCCAGAGCTCCCAGCGACTAAGCCACCAACCACGGAGTACACATGGCTCCAGCTGCATTTATAGCAGAGGATGGCCTTGCCAGGCATCAATGGGAGGAGAGGTCCTTGGTCCTATGAAGGCTTGATAGATGCCCCAGTGTAGGGGAATCTAGGGCGGGGAGGCAGGAGTGGGTGGGTGGGGGAGCACCCTTATAGAAGCAGGAGCAAGGGGGTTTCTGGGAGGGAGGGGATCCAGGAAAGGGGATAACATTTGAAATGTAATTAAAGAAAATATCCAATTAAAAAAACTTAAAAAAAAAAATAAAGAAGAAAGAAAGCCAGTGAGAAGTCTCTGTGACAGGTGTGTTCTGGAACCCACCAGAGAACTTCTGGTAGCCCTCTGGGCTCCCTTGGTTTATGAGGCTTTCAGTGGATATGACATGCTGTTACTGACAATTCTACTTGGGGTCATTTCCTGTCTGGCTAGAAGCCGGTGTGTGTAAACCAGCAACATCAGTGCCTTCCAGACAGGATCTTGTTAGAGATGCAGTCTGGGAACCTTACCTTTAGATCTGCTTGAACTAAAATTTCCATGGAGTAGGATGCAGGGCTGTGCACTTCATGATTATTTTAAGAAAATTTAATTGTGTGTGGGTGCCAAGATGTGTATTTTAACAAGACACCCAGATCATTGCTTTCATTTTAGGTTTGCGCCAGTGTTCAGGCCCTCTGAAGTATTCTTTATGGTTCTCTACTTATGTGATAAATTTGCTATGTACAAAACATTTATTGGATTTCTATTAAATATGTATAAAACAAGGTTACTTGAACATGCATCTAGTCTGGTAGCTCACAGTCTAGATACATAAATCCATTTGTTTATAGGTTGCTACTGTAAAGAAAGAAGGGACGTCAAAGGAAGTACAGAGAATACATGTGACTCAGGATGGTGGGCATTTCTGTAGGGGTGTTCAGGGGCAGGTGGATGCAAAGGATAGAGGCACACCATCCATGCAGGGTCATTCCATGCAAGGATTTACCGCTGCTCTGGACAGTCTATGGGTAGCTCATGGCTGTACTTGTCTGTGGCTAGAGGCCTTTGTATATTCTGTTCAGCTCTACCAGGTACCTGTCTCCTTCTACTTGGCATGATAAATGGTCTACAGCTGGGCACGAGTACAAAGACAGGTCAAGAAAGAACATCCCCTCCCCCAGCATTTCCTTTCAGATCTATTCTTCCTAAAAGTCTGCATATTAACCATTCTGTAAAAGAAAAAAAAAATTGATTTGTCACTGATTTTTTTCCATGCTTCAGCCTGAAAGAAATGTAAATGTTGTACTGGCCTTTAGGGCTCTGCCTTCAAGCCTAGATTTAGTGCTGATCATTATACTTGTAGAGTAGGTTAGGTATGAAAATAGCAGGTTGAAGACTTCAGAGGAAACTGTTTGCTCTCTTCCGCTGATTTGGTCAGAGTTGAAGTACGAATATTAATACAGTCCACTTAAACCATAAAATTACTCTCAGGGAAGAAGAACTATAAACTTTAGTAAATATCAGAGATGTTATATGCTAAAAATAAATGTCCTCTGTTATTGTTTGGCTCTTTATAAATTGTTTGGTAGTAAGGGTTGGGGGGTGGCTTGCTACTTCTTTCCAAACATGTAAATCATCAGAATATACATTAGGTACTTAGGCAGAGCCCCTTTCCCTCTAGAATGTGAAAATGGTAACTTGGCTAGCCAACTTCATTAAATTTTTTTTTTTATTGTTTAGCTCCCGTGATGTGTCTTGACACTAGTCTCTTTTCTGCATTCCTCCCCACTGCCCCCGTCTTGGTCGCTTAACTTCACTCACTCTGCCCCAGCTGTTCACTGTGCTAGCATATTGATCTTTTGAAGTTCCAAACATTCTATATAAAAGCGGTGCCTAAGAAACCTTCAGAGGTGGTGCTTGACTGTGGCTGTTTGTAGAATGCTTGCACAAGCCCCTGGGTGCCATCTCCAGTCCTATAAAAACTGGGTGTGGTGGCATGGCCTTATAGTCTTAGCACCCTGGACCATTCAGTAGGAGGCCATGTGTTTTTAAGTGTTAGAGCTGGGGTGCACTTTCTGATGGTTTGCTCTTCCAGCTCTGGCTCCTGCTTTTAGGTCCCCGTGCTTTCCTGTTGTTCTCTGAGTGGAGAGGGTCTTCTACCCCTTTCCTTCTCCAACTGGAAAACGACTGTTGGATATTCCTAACAACTTGTTTCTAAAGGTCATCATCTTTTTATCTGTTCAGCCTGTTAATGTAACAGTATTAATACTTCTAATACTAGTTAGTAGTAAGAGCCATTCCCACGTTTTAACTTCCCCTATTAAACAATAGATTTTTTATGGGTGCATAGCTGTCTAAAACGGAATCTGAATGGATAGATGGGTGGTCAGTTCCAACGGCCGGGCCCTGTGACTTGAGGAAAGTGCTCCGTGGCCACCGTCAAAATGGAATTGATTCAGATAAAATGAATACATTTGTTTCAGCTGTATAAGATTGAAACCATGGATGGTCTATCAAATATAAATTATATATGTATATATGTGTGTATGTATGTGTATATATATGTATGTATATATAAAATATACCACCGGCGAACAGTCTGATTTTCATTTGTATCCAGGGTCAAATTGAGCTGATCAATGTAGCCTGGGAAACCTTCGCTGACTGCTCAGGAGTTCATCAGGCTGTGCATGTGTCTTGTTAGAGATGCTCTGATAAGGTTTCTGAGCTTTGTTGACTTCCATTTTGGATGCTGCAAGTCCTTGGCTGGCTGGGTTTCTTCTGAGGCAGTTGATGGTCACCTTGCTATATGCTCACAGACTTTCTTAAGTGTTTGTATTTGTGTTTAGACATAGATTGATAGCAGTCTACTCAGGTAAGGTCCCAACCTTAAAGTCCTTATATTTTAGCTTTACCCTCTTTAGAGACCTTGCTTCAGAAACTATTCCGTTCTGAGTATTCCATTCAAATACGATTAGAATTTGAACCTGAAATATGAAGACACATACTCCAGTCCATACTAGTGGACATGGAAGTTTCTTTTCTTTTTTCTTTCTTTACGTTTGGCAATTTTGTTTCCCAGGAGAACATTTAAAAAAGTGATTACCGAGGAAAACAATTGAGGATGCCACCAGTAAGTAGCCTGTGAGTATAGTGGTGGCAGGAACTGAGTGAAAATTGAGTTTTTGATCCATCCTGTAGACTTGGATCACCCCGGCACATTATGCTCTGGTTTCAGGGATAGATAAAATCTAGCTGGATGTGGGAGCGTCGGACAAGCATCTGTGTTGTTGTGAATGCAAAGGACAAAGTGGGGCAGCTTTTTAACCTTTCTGAAACCGTTGAGCTTCTCGAAAATTGAGAGCTCTTATTTCTGCTGTTCCCTTTTGGCATAGCTCAGCAACTTGGTGAGCAGAGGGATGACAGTCTCTTCCTTTGTAGGGGCAAACACTATACTTGGCATCTGCCAGATGTTATAAAATGTTGGTCAAATTGAATTAATTAATTTACTTGAGCCAAATTGTTCTCCAAACCTTCTGTATGTTTTTTCCCTTCACTTTTGTTTGTTAATTCCCATCCTCTCTGCTTCACAGTTCTAGCTCGTGGCTCTCCCCTCCCATTCTCTTTGTAATTATCCAGTCATTTATTAAATGGAGACAAGCTTAACTAGACATTAAATAATTGCAGGTGTGCTGCGGAATTGAGCTGCTGTCCTGTAAGTAGGAGCTCACAGCTGCTTTTGTAGTGTTGGGTGATGAGATTACCTTTTACCTCATTTGGTTACACGATGCTTTGCATATTGCACAGTGAAGGAATGTTGAAACCTTGGCTGTAAGCAGCGTACAGAGGCTGGCGTGTTCTCAGGAAGGCAACAGGAAAGGCACCAGGAGTCAGGTCTTCCTTGGAATTTTGCTTGTTCTTTGCTATTTTCTTGGTAGGGGACACTTGAATTACCTTGTCCTTGAAAACAGCCTTCAGTTTTTTTTCTTTTTTCTTTTTCCTTTTGTTGTTTGAGTTGGTTTTACTATATAGTCCATGCTGGTCTTTCAGTGACTACGTAACTCACACTAGCTTCTCCTTCCCAATCGCCAGACTCTTTCTCAAGATGAGTGTTGTGATTATAGGCCTGCACCAGCACACTAGATTTCACCGTTTTTTGGTTTTTGTTTTTAAATTCTGAAATGTTTTAAGAATTACAGTGACTGTGTAATGCATGTGTGTGTCGGCGCATATGCACACATGCTTGGACGTGAGAAGACAACTTGGAGTCCGCTCTTTCCTATGTCATGCATGCGCCAGGCATCCAACCAGGGTAGTCACGCTTAGGGCCAAGCATTTTGCCCACGGAGCCGTCTCACTGGCCTCTGACTTCAGCTTTCTGTTGGTCATGTTAACTACCACAGCAGGATTTTCACATTTCTCCTTAAGAGATGAACAGTGGGTGCAGCGGTTAACTTTTTTGCTTCAGTGATGAAACTTCATCTTCATGCTTTATGTTCAGCTTTCCCCAATCTATAATATATACTTGTTTTTATGAGTGTAATTTTAGTTTTAGAATTGTGGTGTACCCAGTTTGTTTTCTTTGGCTTCTTTTTATCATTTATCACAACCGCTAGAGGAAGATATGAATTATATAGTAAGTACCTAACTCCATGTAAACCTTGAATAGGCTCTTAATAAAGGACTGCTAAAGCTATGCAGTAACCTAGTGGTTATAGCCACACATATGCAGGATAATGGGCTAAGAATATATAGGCTATATATAGGTATAAGAAATATCATGCTGGGGCTGGAGAGATGGCTCAACTGTTAAGACCATTGACTGTTCTTTCAAAGGACCTGGGTTCAATCCCCAGCATCCACGTGGTGCTATTATTCCAGTTCAGGGGATCCAGTGCCCTTTTCGGGACTCTGTTGAAACCAGGCACAGAAGAGACATACAGACATACATGCAGGTAAAACATCCATACACCTAAAATAAAAATAAATGTTAAAAAAGAGAAATGTCATGTTGCCACTTGCCACTTGTATAATGCTGAATATGTTATTTAAATCTCAACATACTTCCCTTTCCTCCCCACCTCTGTGCTTGGAATTGAACCCAGGGTCGTTCACATTACTAGGTATGTGCCTTAACCTCTCTCTGGGGCATTCTGGTTAAGTGCTTTACTGCTGGTCCAAACTCCTTACCCCTCACCAGGGTATTCTAGGCACGCAATGTACTGCTGAGCCAAGCTCCTAGTTACCTTTTAAGTGTCTTAATCTTTAGTTTCCTCATGTGAGTAATTGTGAGAGTTGAAGAAATTTGGTAGATATTTGAAAGCAAACAGTCTACCAGGCGTTTGTCTGGATCCTGAGGATAGTACACACATGCACAAAACAGCCTAAATTTTATATCCTTGTGGAATGAATATGTCTGATTCTGTTTTTTAGTATCAATTAGCCAGTGTTTTTATGATAAACATTAACTGAAATATTGACCTAAGAAGATTTCACTTGGCAGTTTAAACTCTTCCCTTATTCAGCATGTCTCGTTCATATCAAGTATCCATTGGGAAGTTTCAGATTTTGAGCCTATACCAGCTGTATCTGTGTACCTGAGCTTCTGGCCTGAGTGCAGAGCTCCTCCTGTGGGTCACTGCTGTGTAGGCTGTCTCTGAGTTTCCAGAAACAGACCCAAGAATGAGGGCTGACTGACACCTTTGATCCTTTGAATTTCTGTGTGAAAGCCAGGTTTGTTCAAGTAAAGTCTGAATGGCTCAGGGAGGGCACTGTGTAGTTTAACTTAGCAAACCCTGTCTGATAGCTGTGCTTTGTTGATATCTGCAGAAACACAGCAGAAAAAAAAATCCCAGGGTGTCAGATTTATCAGCTTTTCTGAACTGTTTATCATGGGTGGCCAAAAGAAAAACCCTTCTGAGACATTCTCTTCTCCTGGATGACTAATGAAAATAGAAATGCTGGCAGTACTGAGGGAACTCAGGGAGTGCGGTGGGAGTCATCGGTAGTCAGGGTTGAAAGGCTTGTCACTGGTTCCTTGAGAGGGGCATGAGAATGTATTCACTTGCTCTCACGTGAACCATGCTAAGTTATTCTAAGAATATGTCTGAACAGAGTTAATATTCCACCATGGATCGATACTTTGTATTCTTAACTGAATTTGGAATTCGGTTTCTTGAGAACCCATTGAGAAGATTAGGTATGTCTGACGTGGTCAGCCCTACACACAATTTTTTCTGTTTATTGCAATAAAGACATGAAGGTTTTTATTGGAAGTTTTTGTGGAAGTTGAGAGGAAGTCTTTACATAGTTGTTTATCAGAGTCACGAAATAGCTCAGACATCCCTGGTGACTTAGCTGATGGCCTTTACTACTTGGCTAGGTGCTTGTGAAAGGAGAGTGTTTGCTTCCCTGCCAGCAAAGTGTCATGAAGCCAGATGCAGTGGGAATTGCTGCAGTGAGCACACTTACCAGGACTGTTGCACAAGACTGGCAAGTGTCCAGCTTTAGACTATCTTGGAAGAACTGGCTTTAGGGCAGAGAACAACTTTCTTCCTTCTCCGTGGCCTTATCCTTACTAAACCTGACTGAGGCTTCTTTGTGCTTTTCACACATCTGGTGCTAAGTACTTGCTTTGGGTGGATGCTTTGTATAAATCACAAGGCTCCTGTGCAAGTGCGGTCACAACTTTCCCTAGAGGAGTAAGTTAGTTTGTGCAGGAATTGACAGAGGGTGGAGTTTTACAGTACAACTGGAAACTTCACTCCATACCACCTTTAGTGGTTTGAATAGGTATGGGCCCCATAGACTCATGTGTTGGAATGCTTGGCCCATAGGGAGTGGCACTATTAGGAGTACGGCCTTGTTGGAATAGATGTGGCCTTGTTGGAGGAAGTGTGTCACTGTGGGCTTTGAGGTGTCCTGTGCTCAAGCTCTGCCCAGTGTGGGACAAAGTCCCTTCCTTGCTGCCTTCAGCTCAAGATAGAGAACTCTTAGCACAATATCTGCCCTCAAGATGCCTTGCTTCCCACCATAATAATAGACTAAACCTCTGAAAATGTAATCGAACCTCAATTAAATCTTTTCCTTATAAGAATTGCCTTAGTCAGGGTCTTTCCTCACAGCAGTGGAAACCCCAAGATCCTTTCCTGTAACTTCTTGCCGTCAGAATTGAGTAAGGGTCACCTGTCCAGTCTCATAGTTTTCGTAAGTTTAACACATCTGTGATTCTTTAAAAATAATGAATTCCCGAATACACCCATGTGAATATCCAGTAGTACAAGGAGCAAGGTGCTTTTGCTTTGAGTCTGTTATGAGCACGTTCTTCCACTGTGCAAGGCCAAAGGAGGATGTACTCTTCTTGTCATGAAGGTTTTTTCCATTAAGTAAAAATACACTCAAACTGTAAACGTCATTAAAGGAGGAGTGTGATTGAATTAGAAATGAGCAGAATGCTACCCCTGTGTCTCAGGAAACTTTCATGGGACTTCTGAGTAGTACCCGTTGAACAAATTTAATTCATTGTTTCAATAACATTACACACAGTGTCTTTTCTATTTTAGTTTCCTTCCTTTGAACATTCCTGGGAAATACCAGAACCTTCCCCAGTTAACTAAATAAACCAATACAAGTTTTAAATGATTCAAAGTAACCTAGAGCTGGTGATTCTAAACTTTGCCATCTGGGGGACTTTCTGCTGAAGGGCATCTCTCTAAATTGCAGGAAGACCCTCTTTTTGTTCCCCATTGTCTAAAACTAAAGCAGAACTAAGCTGAATAAATTTACATGAGTGGCTTCTAAATTGTCCCTTTATCTACCTTACTTAACACGCGCTTGCAACCAAGTATCACCGAGAGCTACAGTTTGTCAGGGTTTAGTTCTTAATTAGCTTATGAGATTACATCCTTTTGAAGCTGTATACCACAGGTTGTTGGCTAGTTTTCCAAAAGCAATTAAAATGCCCACTGTTATAATTAAGCTTGTTACTCGTATGTTCTGGTTATAAAATGTATTGTCAATTAAGGAAACGGAGACTGAGGCATTTGGCTTGCCTCTTAGAGATGCTTTAGACTGGCTTCTACCTTGGTCCCTTAGGAGAAGGTTTAGGTCCCTGGGTCATGTTGGAGTACCTTGAGTATTTATTGTTATACCTTGAATAGCACTAGCTGCAGATGACTGTGAAGTTTATGGTGGTGTCCCAACAGATAACAGATAATCAAAACTTCATCCTTTAGATGGTGGTCTCTTAGTCCTTCATAAGAAACATTGCTTTATCTTTAAGAAGATCGCTTGACCCTGACAGAGAAATAGAGTCTGTTAAACTTTTGCTCCCCATTTTTCTTGTTCTTTTCCACTTTGGCTACTGAGAAGGAGGTGTGGGAGAGTTGTTACAGGTTTAATGTAGTTATGTCTGATTGTGCAGCAGTACAGACTGTTACAGCACGGTGAGATTTGGCCTATGGGAGAAAATTTGATGATAACAGTTAGTCTCCATGGCAGAATAGATCTTAGTGGCTTGTTTCGCGTGTTGAATTCCTTCTTTCACCTCACTGACACTTTGCAGTGGTTTTTGGGGTATGTGTGTGCTCCACAATAACATGGTAGCTGAGTCATGGGGCTCGCAGGTCATTTTGTGGTCATGTAGAAATCACCACGTGAAGTCCTATGAAATTTTCGTACTTATTTTGAAATTCCTTCAACATTCGTGGAAGAAGATGGAGCACTTATTTTATGTGGTTCCATCCCATTGCTTTGACCTGTTTGTGCCCTTAGGCAATTAACATGAAAATGAAGGCCTAGAAATGAATTTAACATTTAGAGCAGGGCCTGACAAGGCTTCACAGGACATTAAAATCAGAGAAGAGAAAAGGGCAGGTGTTCTGTAATTACTGTTTGGTTTTGAGGACTGGTGGAAAGATTGGGTCTTATTTTAGATTTACTTCTATCCAGAGTTCCTGTAAGGTTATGATTAATATTATAAATTATTTTCTTTATTGGTCTTAGAGATTAGAATTATCAGAGGAACATTTTCTTGGGAAAACTACTGTTCTTTTGTGGTTCTCTGGATATTCTGTGTTGAGTCCACAATGTATTACTGTAGACTCAATTTAAAGGCTTGTGGGTCTTAGGACATTTGCTCATTGGTTCTTTTAAGTCTATTTACTCAAGCCTTTCTGGTGCTTCCTTTGTAGCATATTTTCTACAATTTATTTCTAGCCTTGTAAGAATGGAGGGGAAATTACCAAATTATTAGGTTGGTTCCTTATTTGAGTTCTGCCATTTTCCCTCTGTACAGAATGAAATAAAATCAGTCTTTGCTGCAATCCTGTGAGAAAAGATTACAGGTTCTGAGGAAACGACTGTTTTCAAAGGGTGTATTTGTATTTAGTATGAAGTACGCGTTTAGTGTGGTATTTTATGTTAAAACTACGTCATTATCATAAAATCATATACCCGAAAGGAGATGTGACAGTACGCTGTGATTCACTTTTTAGTATTAAAAAGAAAGAGAGAAACCCAGCAGAATTTCTAATACATCCATTAATGTTGCTTGCATGCCTGATGTCAGCTGTGATGGCCTTTCCTTGGGAAGCTATTTCTACTCCTTTAGTGGAGGACCTTGCCTCTTCCTGATGCTCTACACTCCACACTTTGTCCACACAGCACTTCTGGTGGTGTTTGATTCCTCTGTTTGACTGTCAACTACAATAACATAGCAGAGGGGCTGTGAAACTGTGGTTTTGTTTTTAAAGGTTTAATTTCCTCCTCCCTACAGGAAATTGCTGTGTAACCCTGGCTGTCCTGAAACTTACTCTAGAGATTAAGCTGGCTGCAAAACCACAGAGATCTGCCTGCCACTGTCTCCTGGGTGCTGGGACTAAAGGTGTGTGACACTCACCCAGCCTCTAATTTTCTTTTTATTAACACATATTGTGGTAGTTTGAATGAAAATAGCTCTCATAGACTCACTTGGAGTGGAATTATTGGAGGTGTGGCCTCATTGGAGTTAAGTGTGGCCTTGCTGGAGGAAGTGTGTCACAGTGGGTGGAATTTGAGGTTTCAGAAGCTCAGGCCAGGCGCGGTGTCAGGCTTTCTTCCAGTTGCCTGCTGATCCAGATGTGGAACTCTCAGTACTTCCCTAGCACCATGTCTGCCTGCATGCCACCATGCTTCCTGCCATGACACTAATGGACCAAACCTGAACTTGTAAGCCAGCCCCAATTAATATTTTCTTTTATAAGAGTTGTTATGGTTATGACCGCGATTCACATCAATAAAACCCTAACTTAGACACATATATATGTGTGTCTGTATGCCCCATATGTCTGGGTATCTTCAAAGGCCAGAAGAAGAAGTTGGATTCTCTGGAGCTCAGGTTACAGGCAATTGTGAGGTGTCCAACATGGGTGCTGGGAATGGAACTTAGGGCCTATGAAAGAATAGCAAGAGCTTTAACCACTGAACCATCTCCCCCGTCCAAAGGCTTTGCTTTTTAGAGAGTCTTCCTTGTTTTCAGTAAAAATTAAAGTGCATTTGATATACACAGCCTTGGATTATGTACTGTGCACATGAACAATACAGATTAATTTTGGCACAGTGTTTACTTACAGAACCATTCTACAGCAAGGATAATGAGCATATCTGGCACACTTCAAAGTTTCCTCTTTGTAATAGGTGTTTAGTATGACTGTTCTCTGTCCTTAACCACTACTCTGTTGTTTGTCACTGTAGATATAAAGTGGGTACATTGGATGCATTTCTAAAAACTTTGTATAAATGAAACCACACAGTATGTAATATTTCATTAAACATGTAGAAGTATGTTTGTGTGCATGAATGTGCCTGTGTGTTTTATACATGTATGCACATGAGCATGCACATGTATGCATCCATGCAGCCATCCATCCATGTATCATGTTATAAATGAAGCTGCTTTCAATATCCATATCCCTGACTTTGTATGGACTCATGCTTTTGTTTCTCGTGGGTGAAAAGCTAGGGTGGAATGGCTTGATTATGTATATATTTGTTTAATAGTATAAAAATGAAGAGTTTCTGAAGCGTCTTTTTCTTTGCATTTCACTGTTCTGCTAATAGTGTATAATTGTTTCATTTTCTTCACATTATTGCCAACACACATGATAAGATCAGTAACTTAAGAAGTTTTAGCTATTTTAATAGCAATTTGGTGCCAGACAGTGGTGACGTAGAGGCAGGTGGATCTCTTGGTTCCAGGCCAGCCTGGTCTACAGAGAGAGTTCTAGGACAGCCAGAGAAACCCTGTCTCGAAAAACCTCATCAGCAACAAAAATTTGTGTGGTGAGATCTCACTGTTGCTCAAATTGCCTTTTGTAGATGGCTTACAATGCTGAGCATCTTTTCATGCACCTGTGATCCGTGCCTCTTCTCTGACCAAGCATCTCTTTATTTTATAGATGGCTTTATTTTAAAGACTTATTTTCACTTTTTAATTTATGTGCATGTCTGTGTGCATTTATGCCATGTGTACATGAGTAACCACAAAGGCCAAAAGAGGTGTTGTATTCACTGGAGCTGGAGTCACAGATGGCGGTGAGTCATGGCGAGTAGGTGCTAGGAACTGCTCTTGGCTCCGCCGGAAGAGCAGGATGTGTTCTTAACTACAGAATCAGCTTTTCAGCCCTAGTTCAAGTATTTTAGCAAATACATGATTTATACTTGTATCTTCCTGGCCTTTGGCTTGTATTTCCATGTTTAACAGTGTCCTTTGAAGAGCAGGAATTAAAAAAAAATATTAGGATTAAAAATCTAATTTATTCAGATAACTATTTTCTTCAGGCAGAATGCTAGAAATGTTGGCACTGGAGAAACAGATCAGAAGTCTTAAATTTTGATGAAGTCCAAGTATCAGTTTGTTCTGTTATGAATCATGCTTTTGGTATCAGAGCTAAGAAATCTGTCTAAAAGTCACAAAGTTGTTTTTAAATAGAATATTTAGATTGTTAGCTTTTACATTTATGTGTGATTCATTCAGAGTTTTTCCTACATGGGGAGTTATGACTTGAAAATACTTTTCCCCCATATGGATAGCCAGTTGTTTGAACATAATTTGTTGAAGAGACCATCTCTTCCCGTGAAACTGCCTTTGCGCTTTTGTCAGACATGAGCTGTCCATATATGCCTCTGATCTTTTGAAAGGTTCTCTGTTATGTTCAGTGTCTATCCATTCTTAAGTGAAAAGCCAATAGATATACCAGGAGGATAGTGAAGAGAGGTTAAGGAGAGCTGGGGGGAATAGTTCCCCAGGTAGTGTCTCTTCAAATAAACACAGGGCTTTCATTAGGGAAGATCACAGGTATTCATATAGGATAGTCCCACCGTCAGATGTAAATATGGATACATCCCGGAGCATATTTCTTCATGTTCATTAAATGGTGGATATGGGGCTGGAGAGATGGCCCAGTGGTTAAAAGGGCTTGCTCTTGCAGAGAACTCAAGGTCAGTTCCCAGCACTTACAAACCACCTGTACTTCCAGATCCATAAAATCCAGTGCCCTCTTCTGGACAGTTCAGGCACTACTTGTGCAGCACCCCACCCACACAAAATAATAAAAATAGTAAAAATAAATCCTTTTAAGGATGGTTGACCGGAATGCCTCCCTCAGCCCATTTCATACAGGCAATGTTCTTCCATAATGCCCTCCCACTCCACATCCTTTGTGCAGTGGATTGTTTACTGTGAGCATGCTCTGTCTGTCTGTCTGTGTGTGTGTTCAGAGGCTGCTGGTGTTTAAAAACATAGACATCTGCATTGTAACAAGTGCTTATCAGTTAGTTTTGTAGAATTTTAGTGTTTGAAGGCATCTGAAATATTCTTGGCCACTCCTATTTTTTCCCCATGGGTTTTCAGACCCATCATCTTCTCCCCGGTGCTGATGAGGAATGGACGCCTTGGTAAGGAAAACTGATTTTGTATTCATTACTAGAACTATTGGTTCTTGTTCTACTCTCCAGAACCATCCTTTTCCACACATAAAGTTCCTGAGTTTTAAAAGACCACTATCTTCAGCTGAGTCTCATCTGAAATGCTTCTGAATATTGGCTGCCTCCTGGTTGTTATCCTGAGTGTAAGAGAATATGAAGACTAGACTAATGCAGTGGGGTTCTCAACCTTCCTAACGGTGCAACCTGTTTAGTTTCCCATGTGGTGACCCACAACCATAAGATAATTTTTGTTACTTCCTAACTGTAATTTTGCTACTGTTAGGAATCATAATGTAAGTAGTTTTTGGAGATAGAGGTTTGCCCAAGGGGTCGTGACCCACAGGTTTAGGACTGCTGAAGTAATGGAAGTTAATTGGAACTTTAATTGCTGGAGGTATTGTCCAACAGAGGACACTGTAAGATCCTTACCATGCCTATAGAAGAAGAAATTTCAGGCTGAAGAGATCGAAAGTATCTGTCTTCACCTCACGGTTTGACACCAGGAAACCCGCCAGGCCCTCTGAGGTAGTGTAGTGGACTGTAACAGAAAGATGAGGGAACGTTTCCCTTGAGATGCATAAGATGAGCCCTCAAGCTCCGCATCTGTCTGTTTTGCTTAGGGAACTCCTCTGAGTTACATATTGTGCTTCAAGCATTCTTGTCATTGCTTGTCATATGCCTGCTTCTCAGATCTCCCCATTGTGTTGGTTCATTGGAGAAAAGGCATCATCATGACTGTTGTTAATCACAGGGGAAGAAGTATGGCTCATGGCTTTATGACAGGAGGGAAACAGTGGTGTAGCACGGGATAATTAATGGCAAATGGAGTGACAGTTTGATTCCCTGCTAGGGACCCTAGCATTGTTGAAAAGGGAAAAAAATTCCCTTTATTCTTTCATAGACAGAACAGCTGTAATTTTGGTTGGATGGAATCCAATTAAAAGTAAATGACATGTAAATTGATGATCAGACAGTATGAGCATCATAGTCCAAGACTTCTCAAAGAAATGGCAGAGTTTAGTGTAATTGGGCATGGTAACGTTTGTAATAAAAATGGAAGCGAATAGGTTGGCTATATGAATATTGGTGGTCTGATATTTTTGCCAGGAGAGAGAAGAAACTTACTTTGGAGGACTTTTAGTGAGTAAGGTTTTTTCCCCTCAATTTTGGAGACAGGATTTTATAGCTCAGGCTGTCCTCAAATTTGAGATCCTCCTGTCTCAGCAACGCCAGGCTGCCAAACATATATTTGAGCTGGGACCTATACTTTAAGAAGTACAAATTGTAATGGGACCTCTGGGTTGTATGTTTTCAAGCTGGTGATGATTGAACATAAAATTCTCAAGCCTGTATAGGATAGGAATCAAAGGCTGGCTCTTGGCAAAATCTCTTTGTACAGGCATGCTTCACTTGGTCTAATGATATGTCCTCTAAGATCTGTGTGAGAACTGACTTCCACATTTAGTATAAAATAGAGATTTGGCCATTTGTGATGCTATTATGAATCACTTGTGAAAGTGAGAGATCCTTTCTTAACCAACGTCACGCCCAATTTACCTTTTGAGTAAATTCGTAAGTCCATGTATCACATATGCTTAAAGGTATTTTTCTTTGAAATGAAATAATTGTAGGGACACACAGCATTTAAGCTTTAGAATGATAGGAAAAACTGACTGGAGATTTTAAGAGGGCAGTATATTGCTTTTAAGGGAGAAGTATTCTGGTTTAGAAATCATAGAGCTTCTGCTGTTACTATGGGGAGAGAAGCGAGCTGCCTACTGTAACTGGAGGGGAGATTTATTAGCATTGCCAATGAACTACAGACAAAGCAAGTATGAAGTGTTTTGAGAAAGGAACAAACAGGACCACAGCATTTACTGGCAAGGCTTCATTCTGAAGAAAGTCCACGAAGATGAAATGGAGTTAATCCTGAGAAAATCATAGAAGTTTGAGAAGAAAAAACGTTTCATAACTCCAGTAGCCAGAAAAGGAGCCTAGAGTCAATGAGAGCAGTTTCCAGGTAGCCAGTGATGTCATTGTCCTGGTCAGCCTAACTAAGGGAACTGATAAAGACAGAGTCAGTGTCGATTGGACCAGGCTAGAGGAGTGAGTGTTTTCCTTCTACATAAAGGGTGTGAGTTTCACCTTTTGTAGTCTCTTGCACTTTCCTGTTTGACTCAGCTCAAGGCTTATCCCTTCATTTGATTCAGATTTGTACAACAAGCCTCCATATGAGAGATCCCTTTAGTGACTGTTCTATCTAAGGATACTTTTCTGTATAACACTGAATTCTTCCTCATACATAGCTTGATAAATACTTCACCCTTGCTCACCATTAGGAGTAAATTCCATGGGAGTTAGACTCAAGTATTTAATTTAATAATTTTTTTCAATTTGTGTGTGTGTGTGTGTGTGTGTGTGTGTGTGTGTGTGTGTGTCCGTGTCCTGAGTATTTAGTATTTAGTGCTGTTGCTATGTACATGTGTTTAGTCTAACCTCTTAGAGTTGGATAACCCGCCATCAAGCTCATCTCTGGATAAAACTAACTCTTCTGTTCTCAGTAGTTATTGATTGGCTGTAGTCCTTAATCAAGGGGTGGGACCTTGAGAAATTTCCATCATTCATGTTGGCCTGTTGAAACCATTTTGACCAGTTGAAGATCTCTAGTGCTTCTGTGTTTCTTTTCAAGGACGGACTTTCTTGAGGTTGGAGATACAGAGCTCAGTTGGTAGAATACTTGACTGGAATGTGTGAATCCCTGGGATTAGTCCCTGCCACCACAAACAAAACAAGAAAAGGAACTTTGTTGATGAACATGCACTGTTGATATTCAGAACAACCTATGATGCTTGGGAAACTTTCTAGTATTTTCATTTGGGATATTGAGTGATAGGAGTTCTTTGCTTTCTCAGAAGTCCCACAGTTGCCTTTCTGCCCTGGAATATGTCAGTATCAAAAAGCACCATTGCCACTTATTTCTACTTACAGGTGAAAACCTTGACCATTTCCTGGAGGTAGCCTGCAGGTTTTTTGCAGAGAGAATTCAAGGGTAGCTGCTATCCTCTTGTTATCTACCAATCAGAAGACATTTAATTTCAGCAGCTGATGAGAGCCCTGGCAGAACCATTCAGAAGCAAAGCATTAGACAACAGTTCCTGCTCCTAAGGGAGGCCTACATTACATTACCACCAACCCTGTTTTCATTACTCACAAGGCTAGTTAGGACACTACCCCTTAGCTTTGGTCACTGGAAGTGTTCTTGTGTGAATACGCAATGTTACATAGGCTCTATGACTCTTTGAAACCTTTTCAGAAATTACAGGAAAACTTCTATAATGGAATTCTTTCTCTGGGAAAGGAGAAACTTTGTTATATTTAAAAGATGGGTTTTGTAGGGCTTCACTACTAGTGTAGTGACTGATGTTTAGTTCTGCAGTCTGACTGCTTACTTCCCAACGTTAGCCTTCCCATTAGTAAAGTCATGTAACCATGACCAAACTTCTTCATTTGTACATTTTGAATGATAATGCTACCTGCCCACAGGTGTTTGTGGACAGAAAGCAAATATGTGTTAGCTGTTATAATTCTTGGGTGTCTCATTGTTGGAATTCGTAAACTTTAGTAGGAACCCGGCAAAAGCCAGGCCTTTACGGCGTATGCTGTTTAACAAGGACAAGTCAGAAACTGACTTGGTAGCTGAGTGCTACAAATGAGTTACTATATAAGTAGTGGACCGTTGAACTTCTTGCTCCAGTCTACCGGCATCAGGGAAGGGGCTGCTCATTACACTCTAATGGGAGTTTAGTGAAATGGATGAGTGATCTTAGTCTTGATTCTTAGGCTGTGGCAGAAACAAGCCACATAGTTTGGGAGACCTGGGAGTCACCTGAAGAGATCAGACACTTGGAACTCTGTGCTTCAAGGTGGCGAGGGGGACGCAGGTGAAATCAATCTGTGGAGGTAGTGTGCATAGATTAAATCTAGTAAACAAGAGCATACATTAGTATAAGCAAAGGCTTGTCTTATGCAAAAGCGAAAGGATACGCTTTGGATATGACGTACCAGCTGGTGGCGGTCTTAGCCTCGTGGGTGAGCCATGTTTCCTTTCTGAGAATGATTAAATGGTTTCTTGGCTCTCTCATATATAATGGGGTTGCAGCAGGACCTGAAAGCTGGCTTGATCACATTTTCATTAACATATAGGAAACAATAAAAGGGAACAGAAAGTGGGGTGAGTCTTTAAACCCTCAAAACCAGGTCATAGTGACTGATGTAATTCCTCCAGGAAAACTACTTCCTAAAGGCTCCCAACCTTCCCAAACAGCATCAACAACATTTGGGCACCAAGTGTTCAAATTGAGCCTGTCAGGAACATTACTCATTCAAACTAGCATTGAGTTTTTGTTGTTACTTCAAAGAAGTTCTTGTTCAGAAGTCCATGAAGTACTACATCACTGGGCTGGTGAAAGAATTGTCTCTTCAGTCTCTCAGTTTCCTCTCTTCAATGTAAAATCTAGTCCACAGACTAGACTGCTGTTGTCTCATGAGTTTTGGAATCAGCACTTCTGGGAGAAATGAAAACATTGCACTTTTAAAGCAAAATTACTGTAGCATCAGGATTCAAGGTTACAGAATTGGTTGGCTTTCTGGTTTGTTTTGCTGAGCTGAATGAAAAAGATTTGATTGAATGTTACTGCTTAGAGATAAATATTAATAGACTCAGAATCTCTCAGCGGTCACTTCCCTTCCCAGATTCACTAAGAATTTCAAATTATGGTCTCAGACTCAGATGGTAAGTGTCCAGTGCTCATGCACATGAACAGTGGGTAACCAGATAGAGGACCTTTCAGTATCAGTCAGAGAACAAGTGGGGTGGGAATGCTTGTCCTTAGAGTAGGCTCATTCTTGAGTTTAGTCTCATTTTAATAATTTGTTAAAATTTAGATAAATATTCAGCAGCTGCTCAAATCTTTTTACATAGTTTTTAGTAGAAGTGTTAGAAAAAGCCATCAAAATTTGGAACTTACAAAGAATTTTAGGATTGAAAATGTAGCTCACTTGGCAGAATGCTTGCCTAGTATTTGTGATATTCTGTAACCCTGCACTTGGGAGGTAGAAGCAGGAAGAACTGAAGTTCAGAATTATGTTTGGCTACCTAGTGGGTCTAAGCCTAGCTGAGGCTGTGGAAGACCTCATCTTAAAATACCAAAAACACATGAAGAGTAATAGATCGAAGTGTTTTAAAATGTTTAGTATTTTACAGAGATGAATTTTGGTTTGAGGTTTGAGAGCTCCCAATACCAAACACACCTTTACAACATTTAAAATATACTTACATACACTCTCTTGGGGGCCGACTGCACAGGGAGAACTGTACTGTTCTCTGCCCCAGTTGATTGTTCTTTGGAGACAGGACAGTAGTATAGCACTGTTGGTTTATTTCAGATCAGACCTAACAAATATTTAACATTATGCCTGGTATATCAAGATGGGTGAGTGGTGATCCCATCTCTCATAAAGCCCTCTAGAGTCAGGTAGGAAATTTAAAAAGGACGCAAAGATGATCGTGTGAATTGATGATGAAGTATGTTGTGGACAGTCTATGGTTTCCGATGGAATGACTACCTTGTGTGGTGTGTGGAGGGTCAGAGATACATATTAAGTACTTTGGAAGCATGCAAGAGAGGGGGATGCATTTGAGGGAGATAAAGGCAGCTTTGGTGAAGGAGGGAGAATGTTAATGTTTGGTACCACAAGATGTAATAATACTCATTGTAGACAGATGAGGTTGACCTTGGCATGGACCAAGTCATGAAGATGTCAAAACACGTGATTGCCTCTGAGGTCTTACAAGTACTACAGTATTGCTGGAGAGCTGGGCTTATCAAAATGAATGCAGGCTTTTGGAGGACTGTGTGCAGGTCAGACAGAGGGGATTGTGGGCTTTTGAACCGTGTCCAGAATTGCTAGATTTCAGTGACTGTGAAAGTAGATTGTATACCATGACGGGGAAATACCAAATAGAATTAGTTCACGGCTGTGCATCTGACATGCATGTAGGATTTGAGAAGCATGCTGCAGCGTTAGGGAAATATGTTGTGAGTCAATATTAGATGTGCACAATGTCAGGCTTAGCTTGTGGCAGGAACTGTTCTGGTTAGTGACTGAAGGAGAGTTCAAATGAAGACGGTGCGGAAAGGGGTTTTAGAGGGAACTTTTTTGTGTACCACCCTCAGCAATGACTCTTAACTTTCCTACACATTAGAATCACCAGAGGATCTTAAGGTTTATAGGTCCATTTATATAAAGCAAAACCACACAGATCTCAGTCAAACAAACACATCTACATACTTGCCCCTTATTGCTTTAGTTAGCTCCAGCTGCCAACTTGACACAGTCTAGAGTCACCCAAAGAGGAAAACGTCATTTGAGGAATTACCTAGATCAGATTGGCCTGTGTACCTATCTATGGGGAATTGTCTTGAATGTTAATTGATGTGGGTCCCACTATTCTGTAGGCAGGTAGATTTGGGCTGTATAAGGAAGGTAGCTGAGCATGAGCCTGTGAGCAGCATCCTCTGGTCCCTGCTGGACTTCTTGATTGTGAGTTGAGTTTCTTGGTCCAAGGTGATGCTGCAGGAACAAGAAGCAGTTCTGTCTTCAGATTCCTGTTTCAGTTCCTGTGCTGACCTCCCTCAGTGATGGACTGTGACTTGGAAGTGCATGCCAAGGATGCTTTTCCTCCTCTCATAGAATGCTTTATCACAGCAATGGGATGAAACTAACACACGCACACACACACAGGTGCACATGCATGTGCACACACACACATGCACGCATGTGCACACCCACCCACATGAATGCACATGCACACACACACATGTGCACACACATCTGCACCCCCCACGCACGCATAAACACACACACACGTGTGCACTCATGCATGCACACATGGCACACACACATGCACACACAGTTTTCTATGTCAATTGATGTTGAACATGTGCCATTTATTTATTGCTGAGTAGTATACCATCATATAGAAAATATCAGAAATCCGTTATTCTCTTGATAGACATTTGAGTTATTTCAGATGTTTACCTACTAATTCTAAAGCTGTAATGACCAGTTATATACAAGTTTGAGAATTTTGGGGGGTATATGTCTTTATTTATTGTAAATGCTTAAGAATTGAAGTGTAACACAGTATATAAAAGTACATGTTTTACTTTATAAGAAATTATCAATACGGGATTCCAAAGTGTTTTTAGTGTTCATACTGTCATTGTATTAACATTATTTTACATTCTTAAATATACTGAGGACATGTTCACGTATTTTTAATATTACAAGGGTATAAATGGGTTTTCACTGTGGTTTTAATTTGTGCTTTCCTGATGATTAGCGGTGGTGGGTGTTTTCTTCCCTTTTGAAGTGTTTTGATCAGGTCTTGTGGGTACTTTAGTTTGTATGTTCTAAGGCAGGGTCTTACTATGTCGCTCGGGTTGGCTTCCAGCTCAGGACCCCCATGCCTTAGCCCTCCTGGGCCCTGGGATTTCAGGTGTGTGCCACCATGCTTATCTGTGAGAATCCTTTAATGATTTTTCCTTGCCTTTTCAAATTCCTGTTGGTGTTTTGGGAGAATAGTTTTTCAAATTTTGATGAGTAGAGTTCATCTTTTTTTCTCCTACATGTTTCTTTTATGTCCTCTCTGAGAAATCTTTATTTTCCCTAGGTTAACAGAAATGTTCTGTTTTTTTTTTTTTTTCCTGCAAGCTTAATTGATTCCTTGCTGTGTGATCCATCTAAGGTTTTTAATGTGTGATGCAAGAATGAAGGTTTGTCCCCCCCGTGCTTTACCCAGTTTCTCTGGCATTGCATTTTACCACCCTCCCATTGATTATTCTTGGCGCCTTGGTGGAAAATCAATTATCCATTTATTTCTGTTTAGTTCTATTTCAGGATACTCTGGTTTGTTCTGTTGATTGATTTGCCTATTTTTGCTTCAATATCATGCAGTCACACATCTTTGATTATCTAGAGTTATACTGAGTTCTGAAGTACATTAATGTATATATTCCTATTTCTTTTCTAAGATTTTTGTTTTTTGTTTCCTATTTCTAGATCCTTTCTTTTCTCATATATATATTGGAATCCATTGACCATTTCTAAAAACCATCTTGGGTAATTTATGAAATTCCACAATACTGAGACCACACTTTGTTCAAATTGAATCGGAATTGTTTTGAGGCTGATTCAAGTTTAAGAGGATCTCCTTAACACAATCCACCTGTTAAAACTCTGTATATTGGTGTTTGTGGTGGCACAAACTGTAATCCTAGCTACTTTGGAAGTGAGGTGGAAGGTTTAATTTAAGGGCAGTCTGGGCAATTTAGCAAAATCTATTTCAAAATAAGAAGTCAAAAGAGGATGGGGCTGTACCGTAGAGATGGAGCCTAGAATTCTCCAGTTGAGGGATTTCAGAGTGGAAGCTGTCTCTGTGAAATGTGTTGAAGTTGAAGTGGGTCCCTAAGTGGAGGAGTTTGTTGATGCTTGTGACAGGAGCTTTGAGTGAGGAGGAAGGAAATTTGTGAGGTTCAGAGGGGGAATGCCCTCTTGGGGAACATGGAATTTCATTTCCTTATGTGCTGGCTTTGCACAGATGCCATCCTGATTGCTTAGTTTATTCTCCCCTTAAAACCTTTCACAAGGCTGCTGCAAAATGAACAGTCTCAGAAAAGCTCAAAAAATGCACATTAGAGTCAGGTTTTGCCTTGGATTTAGGGATGTTTTGTGTTACCTACAGATGAAGTTGGTGAGCACGCTTCAGGATGATCGTGTGGACACCTTGCCTTTTTGAGGCAGGCAGGTAGATTCTCTTTTCTTTTTTGGTGAGGGTAGTGACAGGGTCTCACTTTGTAGGTCTGGCTGGGCTGAAACTCCCTATTTAGACCATCCTGCCCTCAAACTCACAGATATTCCCTGCCTCATGTTTTCCAAGTGCTGGTCTTCTTTTTTATTTCATACTTATGTTGATTAATTTCTTCTTATTGTAGAAAAGTAGTTCAGTCAGAAGTGACACTTTTTTTTAAATAAAAAAGGGACAGACAGTTGCATTCATATATAAGACATTCCTTGAGAACACACAAACTGTATGTATGTAGGTGCTTGTTGTGGCTTTCATTTTTTTAAATCACATTTTCCTTTTGGAAGAGACAGGTTGGAACTAGTCAGCTGAACCCTTCTCTGAGATATAAGTTCCCTAAACAGCTGTAGAGAATTAATTTCAGAGCTAGCTGAGATTTAATCTCCACTTTCTGCTCAGTGTCATGGAAAATGGCCAGTGTCTACCAGGAATGTTAGAAAAATTATATGAACGTTGGATTTTTAGAGTGTTTTCCTAGTAGAAAAAGCATGAAAAATCTTTTAGTGAACTAGATTTTACAGTGTACCTACATAGCAAGTATCTGTGATATATTTGTGGGTTTCTTTTTGTGTGTGACACATAGGTTATGCTAGGTCCTTGTTTCTAATAGAACTGAAACACACTGTGTTCAACATTAAACTTCATTTTCTCTGTGAGGGGTGAAATGTTTCAAGCAAGAAATAGATTAAAGGTGAGCAGTCTGTAACATCCATCTCTCTCCCCCCTCTTTCTCTACCTTCCATCCTGTTGCTTCCTTTCCCTTCCTCTACCATCCCTTCAAAACTCTGTCCAGAGGAAGCCCGTAGGTAGAGTGTATGAGTATTGTTCTCCTCTATTTGAGATCCTGTTTAATAACACACACATATATGTATGTGCACAGACATAATTCTAGCAATAACATTTTTAAATAGAAAAACTTTAGAAGTTTTCTTTTATGGAGAAAATATATTTTCCGTTTTCAGGCTTTTATTTTTAGAATTTATGTGCAATATGACCATTTCTCTTAGGGTGGTATAGTCAAAACATCAAAACAAATTAGTTTAGTGGCTTAAGTATTTAAAGAGCTAGGGCAGGTGACACATGCCTCTAATCCCAGTACTCAGAAGACTGAGACAAAAGGATCACAAACTTGGGCTATGGAGTGAGTTCCAAATCCACCTTTGCTGGCTTAGTAGCAAGACTTCAAAAACAAAAATAACATCCCTCCCAAGTAAAGCAGAAGTCAAAAACCCCCAAGTTATCTTCTATGTTGTTAAATGATTTATAATCAGTAATTTGATGGTAAGAGGTTAGTTGATTACATTGTGCCATGCTTTGTCTAATAGAAGTTTTTAATTGTGTATTCTTTCAAAACTTTATTGCACATAGAGTCCTCATCTCCCTTAACTCTGGAAGTGCATCCTCAGTTGTGGAATAGCAACAGGGCATTTATTAATTTGTGCTGAAATTTTATCAGTAGACTGCTTATAGTATGGGCATACTATCACCACTGTAGGGTGGAGTCGCCTTGAGGAATGATCATTATTTATACTTGGTAATTGTTTTTAAATGGTTAAAACTTTTATTTTTAATTCTGTGTGTGCCCATGTGTGGGTGTATGGGTATGCACAAGTGAGTGCCGTGGTTGTGGAGGCCAGATGAGTGTCCAGTCCTCCAGAACTAAACTTGGGTCCTCCACAAGAGCTGTAAAACTTCCTTCAACTGCTGATCCATCTCAGCAGTTCTTAGGTATTTCTCTCATAGCCATATGACTTAACATTTTAATTTTCTATTTATTTTTGTGTGTAAATTTGAGCAGCAGTTATATTTGTTTGCTAGTGGTTTGGTGTCTAGGAATTCTCCCCCCTCCCCTGGTTTACTTGTTTTTGTTATATTTTAATTTCCTTTGTAACAGTTGTTACTAATAATTTTCCAAACTATGTTATTTTAGTGTTAGTTTTTTGTTGTTGTTTTGACAGAGTATATCAGGCTAAGATTTATATTAATGCTTTCTTTGGTTGAGCTAAGATGTACAGGTTTTTGCCATCTCCTTAGAGACCCAGTATCCTTCTGTTTTCCTCTGATATTTTCTGTGATTTCATAAAAAGAAATGATCAGGTCCATATGAATACCTGCTAATTTATATGCCCACTTGTGTGTGTAGAAAGTGTTGTATGGCCTGAACCAGCAACTGCATCACGACAGCTGTGGGTACTTGTAAGTGAGCCTCAAGATTAGGTCCATTGACTGAGGAAAGACTAGGGAAAGTCAGGGGGTTGTTACCTGATCTCAGCTACATTCTCTGGTGCATTGGGCTCTTTGTATGGGATTCTGCTGTGGTTGCACGTGGCCCACATAGTGTTGAGAGGTGCTTGAGTATGTGCAAGATTGAGTGTGGAAGATTAAGTGAATGTCGAGCTGTATCTGTGCAGTTGGGAGGAAGCAGCCATTCATGCTGGGGCCAGACTGGTCCTGAGGCTGCTTTCCCACACTCCTGTCAGCGGTCCTCACCTATGCTGTAAATAGCCCAACAAACCCATTGCTTTCATAAATTAAACTTGGGTGAAAGCATACTTAGCTGTTGGTGTTTAAGTATCCTCTAGGGAACTCAGGTTCCTACAAAAGAAACCTGGTTTAAGTCATGAACCCATGTTGTTTGTAAGACTTGGGAAAGGCAGAGGGACAGCAAGAATTCTTATCTCAGCTTCCTGTAATGTCTGCATGTCTGTGTTTACTCATTTACAAATCTGAAATGAGAATAACAAATGTGCAGAGGATGTTTGGTGTATTTAAGCCTTGCCCTAAATATCATTAAGAACCTCTGCCAGGAGGCTTTAACCTAACAAATAGCTGTAAGCTTTGATTGTTATTGTGTGTACACTGTTACGGGGAGGGGGGTGTTATCTATAGCTAACAGACCACATGAGATTCTTGGAGTTTTCTGAAACTAACCATGACACCATAATCTTTGTCCACAGTGGCTTCAAAACCTCAACATTCCACAGAAGGACTTGATTAAATCAGCGCTGTCACTTGTGTGACCTTGGTGGAGTAACTTAACCCCCTTGAGCTTTGTTTCCGTAGTTACAAATGGGGGTGACATTGCTGAGCGGCTCAGTTCAATAAAGAGATGCATTTGACACAATCAACACGCCACCTGACCCATGGCAAATGCCACGCAAGCAGTAGATGTTATTTTTTATTAACAGCTAACATTTGTGTAGCATTCATGCTCCGCAAGCCTTTTCATTCACCATTTCTCATTTGTGAATCCAAGTGCATTATACAGATGGAGTTTTAAATGTTTCCTGGGCTTTACGTTCATTGCCTTGGTCGGCTTTTAGGGATGTGTAGAGCGCTTGCCACACACCTTCAAGCCACTGTCTTCTTATTTAAACAGAATTCTAAATCCATCCCTAAATCAGACTGAGCAACCTCCCAAGCCCTTTGGTTTTGTTTTCTTTCAAGTTTGATTTCATAAGTGGTAATGGTCAAGAAGACAGTTTCTCACTTAAAATAAATAATAATATTATTGGGAATAAAAGCAAAAATATTCAATAAAAGCCACTTTGTTCATTTTGGTGCCTTTTAAAATCCCCTAAAAGACAATTTATTATATTGTGACATTATCTTTGAATAATTGAAAAGTGTGATGTTTGAAAAGTGTTGATATTTCTACAAGGTTTGTACCTTAATGAGAGTACATTGTTTCTCAGAGGGCCAGGTGCCCATGGATAGAGAATGGCAAGTGCCAGTTATTCTAGTATGACTTCCCACTGTAGAGTGTCTGTTGAGAACAGAGCCCATGCTATTTGTCAGCTTGATTTCTGTTGTTGTGGCTTATGTGATGTGTTTTCTTTGTAACACCTTTCCATGTGTTATCCATTTGTGCCTTTAGGATGTAGAGAAGTGGCAGTGGTCTGGGAGGTGCATGGAGAACGTGCCACCCTGGCCATATAGGACAGACTTCTTTTCAGTGATTGTTGTTGATAGCTAGACCTTGGCATTTCAGTGGATAGCAAATTCAATGAGACACCAGAGAGGAGACTTCTTTTCAGCTATAATATATAGTCAGTCTGTGACCAATTCCCTGGTGGTCTTTTAAGTACAGAAGAAATCTGTATGAGGCCTTTTGATTTTCGGAAGCCTGGAAAAGTGATGACAAGTTGTCACAGTATTTTGGTGATACCCAGTGAGTGGCTGAGATGTTTGAAGGTGCTGACTAAGTCCGTGAGAAGGGAGCAGTTAAGGTCACAGATTTTAAGTAATGACTTGAGTTAGGTGTGGTAGCTCTGCAGACTTGTGATTCTAGCATTCAGGAGGTTGAGGCAGGAGGATAGGAGGTTGAATTAGGAAAACCAGGAATTGAAGGCCATGCTGGTCTTACAGTGTCTCTCCTAAAAATAGAAAAGCAAAAACAGAACAGCAAACTAAAAATGTACCTGGGTAACAGAAGAGTGTAGTCTATTGAGATGCTTCAAAATTTTTGATAACTCTTTAAAGTGTGTGTGCGTCTGAGTGTTTACAGTATTAGTGGCTTTGTTGTAGTGTGCAAACAGTGCACGGTGTTGAGGACGTGTCTCAGAGGTGAGCCACTGCTAGCACAGCGTGGGACAGTGTGGGTGTACTGCCCTTTGCCTTGCCCAGGACGGCTTTCAAACTTCAAGATTGTTAAAACCCTTCCTAGGGTTTGTTTATCTTCTTTTGGAATCCTTAGTAACAAATCAAAAGGCTCACCTTTTCCCAGTACTATTAATGTTCTAAGAGGGGCTATACATTATGTTAAAGTTAGTATAGTTCTCCATGGGAAAGCTGGTTTTTAAATGAGACTTATTCAGCCTCGTCTTAGCTGGTGTTTCATTACCACTGAGGATTTATAATGCTGTAGCTCTGAGGACCAACTGGTAAGAATGCCAGCTTCGCTAATATTTAGAGTCATAAAACTCTGGGTATTGGACAAGCTCTTAATTACTCTGAATCTGTCTTTGTCTTAATAAAAGTTGGATTGTACCCACTGAAATAAGATGGCTGTGTTTGCATTAATCTCCAAATGTAGGTTAATACCTTTTTAAAGGCTGTCTCTTAGACAAGAGACTTGAAAATTAATTTCCCATTTTTAGCTTCAAGTGAAGAGCTCTTCAACACATGGAGTTTAAGGACTGCCATTTTTTCTGATGCTGTAGATTCAAGTGCCAAGAAAACTTTGTTCCCTTCTATTTCTTTTTTCCTTTATGTAAAGAAAATATTTTCCCTTGAGTACTTAGGGTGGTACATTGTTTATTTTTTAAGTTGATAATTAAAGTAAATAGAGAAGTTTTGTTTTCTCAGTGGATTTTGGTTCACTGGGGTAAAGGGCAGGATGAAGGGCTGAGCTGTGGGGACCCTAAGGCATGAATGGAGCACACTATAGTCCTGTCACACATAGGTTTCTTTAGATCCATCCATCCTGCCATTCACCCTCCCATCTGTCCATCTGTCCTTATGTTCCTCCATCCCCCCTCTACCTACTCACTCTGTGTATGTCTACACCCTACTTTCTGTTCTCCTTTTCAGTCTGTCCTTTCTGCCTGCCTGCCTGCCTGTCTCCGTCTACCTATCTACCTGTTACCTATCAAATGTTAACCTGAAATATTCGAGTGCCTTCTTACTGGGCCTTTCCCCTAAGTGATAGGTACTTAGCTTACCTTCCTCAAGTGGAAGACAGAAACTTTTTCTTTCCTTTTTCTTGTCTCCGGGGTATGCTGCCAGAGTTCATTTTTGTACTACATATGGTCAGCCTAATTTTAAGGGCATAAAAAAAAACAAGTGTCTATATCAACTAAGGTTTTCTGAGTTGAGAGTCTCTGACATAATAATGTTCTATAGTTCTAGTGCAGGAGTATCCAATATCTTGTATTAATCTTTATTAGTATTGCTTAAGGCCACAGTGAGTTAGGGGCATGTTTAAAGAAGTAAAAATTAACAGTCAAGTGAAAGAATAATTCACATATAGCTTCCTCTTACTAAAGTTCCAGTTCGTTTTCCTGTATTTCAGTTTATTGATTTTATAGACATTTCTATGGTCAAATATTTATGTCCCCAATTGAGACATATTAGAGGCATGTGTTAACAAAACAGACATTCTGCTATTTTCCCCCAAGGGAATCCTTATTCAAGGATGTGGGATAGGTCACAGGCTTCTGGCTCTTAGGATCAAGCACATTTGATATTCAGACCAGCCTACTGCACCTTCTCAACGTTAAATGTTTGTATAGATAATTTGTAGGACAGAAGTTTCTTTTGGTGTGTGACATATCTGATCCATTATTATTGTGTAAAGGGTTTTCTTTTGATACACACCATCATGTAGAGCAGCACAAGTTCTCAGATAAGCTTCATGGGATAGATTTTGGGTCAGTAATAGATGAAGATTCCTGAATTGCCAGTTGTCTAAAATCTGTCTTGGTGCATGATGGAGCTGGATGCTAGACTTGATTGTTTAAGGAGGTGGGCCCTTCTGTCTCCTCAGAGGTTGACAGAGTTGTCTTGTGGATGAATCAGGGCTCTGAATGGATGCAGTGGGGTCTGAACATAAATAGACTTAATGGGAGTGGTACAGCCGACATTATGAGATCTCTGTTCTTAGCTTATGGTCTGAAGAGTATCAGTTAATATCAGAGGCGTAATGATGATTGGATGAAGTAGTTTGAGGAACACGAGCAGGTGAAGCCCTTCTCCTTCCCAAAACTTGTAGACTCTTCCCTTCTCCAGAGGCTCAGGGCTCCACAAAAGTGGCCACAGACACCACCAAGTGTGGTTATCTCGAGGAAGGCTCTTGGAATGGTTTGTCAGCTTGGCAGCCAGTGTGAGTGGCACTGAGGCTGGGGCCTGGTGACATGTTGTTGAATGAAGACAGTGGAGAAGATAGCTCATTCAGTACTGAATGAAGCTTGTGAGCGCCTTCTCACCTAGAGTATGTGTAACCCTTCTTTCCCAGTCATTTCTTAGGCTCTAGTATGGAAGGCAAGAGCACAGGGACTTGTTTTCTTCAGCGCTGTACTTCCAGTACTTAGGACAACACCTGATAATAGCGTTACATTTCTGTGCTTAAGCAGGATCTGACTTTAATGCTGCCTTAACAGTGTGTAGATCAGCAACATGCGTTCGTGCTGTACTTGGATTCTTTAGAATTATTGGTTCCTCAGTATTTTGTTGAATTGACATTTTTATTGTTGAAGAAGGTGTGCTTAAGGTGGTACTTTCTAAACTTTGTTACTGCCCATTTTGGGGAAGAAATCTTTTATCTAGTCATTTATCTAATGATCTGTTTTGACCCTCCCTCTTAAGAGCCACTCATTGTGCTGCATGACCAGCCTCTCCTTCCAGATCTGGACTTGGGCAAGGAGACTGAAGAGATGAAGGGAAAGCCAGGCCAGCTCAGAAACGCAGTCTAGTCCTGGAGCACACGGGCAAAGCTGCTGCCTGATTTGTTTTGACTTGGACACTTCCCCTGGTATTTTCAGTATTACGGTATTTTCCTGTTCTCAGGGAGAAGTGAGAATCTGTTGTAGGTTTATGGCCTAGATTAATGGGGTATTTTGTGAAAGCTCTGAAGTGTTATCGCTTCATCTTTATCCCTGCCTGCTATTCTGCATGAGAAGTGTTTGGATTACTGGAGAGGAACTATCAATTTACCTGTGTTACCCAGTGTCAGTTTAAATCTGATTAGCATTTTGCATCACCTTTGTGGCTCATCAATCATGTGCTTTGCTTCTCAGTGTGCAGGTTGTAAGTCAGCAAGGAGACTGCTGCAGCGTCTTGTCCTGTGACTCTGAGAATATTCTGACTCTTAGCCCCTCAGTGCCTTAAGTTCATGATTTTCTCCAGGAGATCCTGCTTTGGACAGACGTCCCATACTTACATCACCAGAGACAGTCAGCCACAGGTGTGGTTTGTTTGATGCTGTTCAGTGTTTTTAAAATTCAAAGGTTCATAGCAATATTGAAAAACCAGGAAGTGTCATACAAAAAGCCAGATTGACATGACAGAGCTCAGTTGGTAGATGCTTGCCTAGCATGCCCACAGCCTAGCACTAGGGAGCTGGAAGATCAGAAGATCTGACAGCATCAGGCATGCTACATACTTGAATACAATTGCTTCTCAGACATGAGAAACACATTGTCTACTTTGCTTCCGATTCTGTTTTTCCTCAGCTTCTCTGTGGAGTGAGTCAACATTTATGAAAGGTAATACTTGAATTATTGACTTTGCACAATTGTGCAAACAGGTGAGGGTTTTTTTTTTTTTTTTTTTTTTTGCTCAACTCTAGACAGCAGGGGCCATTTATTGGGTGTTTCCTAAGGTTCTAGGATTTCATCAAGTGTTTTCTTGTTAATGGAGTTATGCTTGTCAGGGAGTTTTTACAGTTACCCTATTAATAGGGTTGGAGTGAAGGCTCAGAGGTTAAAGCATGTGGTGGTCTTGCAGGGGACCAGCACCCACATAGGGTAGCTCAGAGTCACCTGTAACTCCAGTTTTCAGGGGATCAAGTGTCCTCTTCTGACCCACACAGGGAACTGAACTTACAGACATACACACACTCAGGCACCCAAAAGGTTGTGCACGCGGACATACACATGATCTGTTAAAAACTTTTTTAAAAAACTCTAGTTACTCTAATACTATAGATGAATAAATTGAGGCAGAGATGTGAAATATATTGGTGAAGGCCTAAGCCAGCTGGCTAGTAGAAGCCAGGCATGTGTACTCTGAAGGAGTCTCCGCTTAGATCAGCTTTCTTGACAACATTTGTTGGTCTCTGAACTCTGACCTCGTCTTCAACCCATGGCCCACTAGGAACAGTGGGCTTTGCCTGACAGGATGATTGACAGTAACACGGCTCTTGGAGCCTTACCCTGTTTCTGGGAGATGAGGACTGCTGTGCTCATAACCATCACTGCCCCCATGGGACATTGAAAGTGAATTCCTCATGCAGGACCCATAAATCTTTCTCACCCTCATGGCTTGATCTTATTGTCTTTGCATGCTTACTTGCTGTGAATAAAAGCCTTGTTATAGTAAACCAAAATTGATATTTAATATTGATACTTAAAATTAAATTGCAACAGGTATTGTCAATAGCTACACTGCTCATTGACCACACATTACTAGCTATATACAGAGACAATCCTAATGAGATATGTTTTATTCTGCCAAACCAAAATTTGAACACTGACTTTCTCCAAGAAATTTCCTTTTGACTTGGGGAAAGTTGGGCGAACTCACAGATCCTTTACCAGTCTAAAAGAACCAGGATTTAGGGAACTCCTCAATCAGTTCTTCTGTTGAGGTTTCAAGATAGGAGGGAAAGTTGTACCTTTGAAAGGAATAGACCACGGATTGAAGGTGGGGTAGGTTCCTTACAGAGAGGTAGGTCGATCTCCCCCCCTACCCCCCCCCCCGTGTGTGTGTGTGTGTGTGTGTGTGTGTGTGTGTGTGTGTGTGTGTGTGTGTGTGTGTGTATGTGTGTGTCTGTCTCCAGGTGCACTTGGTGGTTTGTGTGGAAGTGAGGTTGTTGAATATCTACCTCTTTTGCTCCCCACCTTCTTTCTTTTGAGACAGGATTGCTCACTGAACCTAGAGTTTTGGCATTTCAGCTAGACTGGCTGGCCAGCGCATGAGCCCATGGACTCAGTCTTTCTCTAGGGTTATGGATGTACACTATTGTGCACGGATTTTAGATGGTACTATGAAATTCAAGTCTTCATGCTCGAGGGGCAAACACTTTACCCACTGAGCCATTTCCCCTTCACCAGATTTTTTAAAAATTAATTAACTAATTAGTTTATTTTATTTGTATGTCTCAGACACATGCACAAATCCTATTTTTGTTTTTCAATTTTCTTTCCTCCTTTTCATTTTTCGTTTTGTTTTTTTAGGGTTTTTTTTTTTTTTTTTTTTTTTTTTTTTTGGTTTTTTTCGAGACAGGGTTTCTTGAAACCCTGTAGCTCTGGCTGTCCTGGAACTCACTCTGTAGACCAGGCTGGCCTTGAACTCAGAAATCCGCCTGCCTCTGCCTCCCAAGTGCTGGGATTAAAGGCGTGCGCCACCACCGCCCGGCCCTCCTTTTCATTTTTAACTCGATTTTTGTATATGCATGTGGCAGTTTGTGTCTCTATGCATTCATGTACCAGGGAATACTTTGCCTGTATTTGGTGCAGATCCTAGTGTTTTATGTGAATTTGTTGGCCTCTAACCTCAGGGGACGGATACTCTGATAGGTAGAGAAACTGAAACACCTAGAAAGTACAGCCTTCTGTCAACTTAGAGGTTAGGCCATCTCCTCTTGAGAGTGAGAGCTGGCAGCCTGGTGCCCAGCAACTTGTCTCCAGGCTGATGTTGCTTGTGCTCTGAGAGTAAACAATGAAGCTGGTGATGTGTGTATTTGGACAGAGCTGGGTTTCTCTAGAGGCCATACAAGTAGCAGTTTAGTAGGCAGGGCAATTAAGTGCTAGTAGGGGGGAAAGGAAAGGAATCCCTGCTTGTGTGTGTACCTGCTTACTGGTTTGTGGCAGGCATGATGGACGCTTGAATCAAAACGACTTAAAGCATCTTCCCCCTGAGAAGCACCATTGTAGTGGTTTTTCCTCTTTGTTGCCCTGGGTCCCTCGTGAATAGGACTTAGCTGTGATTCAGCTGCTGCTGTTCTTTTGGTAATCAATGTAGAGGAGGGAGCAATGGCTTCGAATTTTGCATTCGCCTAATCAGATATCCCACAGTTATAAATGTGCATGCAAGATGTTCTCTGGTGTCCCTGGGTAGTTTCCTTAGGTGTACTGGACTCTTAGCTTTATAAGATGAAATGATTTATTAGGTTCTAGCCTAGGTAGGATGGATGAAGGTTGTTAAAAAGCTCTAAGTGAAAGGAATATTAGATGAAACCAATCTTTGGGGTGTGGGAGTAGCAACCCACCATCTTTACCTCCCAACCCTCCTGCCATGAAAAAATGTATCTAGTTAATATCTTTCAGATACTAAAGTGAAATAGCAGAACTATTTACTAAGGCAGCTAAATGCAAATTCTCTCTCCCATTAGCTTTAATTAGGATGAAATCATACATTTAAATAACCACTTCTGTTACTAATAACTGAACTTCTGATTCACTCTGAACCCTTGTAAATGCCTCTTACGATGCGAATGGCCCACCTCTGAGTCATTTGCACCTGTGTGTCGATACATTCAGGTTCCTCATGTGGTGACACACATCTGGTACTGAAGGAAAGGCCTGGCATGGTGAACTTTGGGTGTAGAACTTTCTATACTCTCCCTGGGGGCAGAAGGAACAGTCCATCTATGTACCAGGGAGTTTTGCAAGTTATGAGAAAACAACTGAAATCAATTCTACTTTTAATAGAAGCTCACTGTTTAAACACTGGCTTTTTGTAGTATCATCATTATCATTACAGGCATTGTTAACATTCGTTACTGTCTGAGATAGATGGAGTGAGCCTTTGGGTTGAGCTAATTGAGGTAGAATTTGTATACTTTCTTTATATGTCTTTGACACACATGGTTGGTTTTTAGGTTTGTAGATGCTGTCTGCCTAGGTGGTGTGCAGAAAAGTAGTTAGTGAATGCATAAGCCTGTGTGTGCTGTGCGAGAAGGGGTTGAGCGTGCTTGCTGGAGGATCAGAAACAAATAAGCAGCTTGGCTTTACTCCCTGGTGGCATAACCAGCTAATGAAAGAGAGGACTGCTAAACTCCCAGTTGTCATCCTGCCTAAGAAGACTTAATAGAAAGCCCAAGACATTCGTGAGTTTGTGAGGTGGGGGCAGAGTGGGCAGAAGACATAGAGCTCATAGCAGCATGAAACGTACTGGAAATGTAACCTGCTGCCTGTCTCTTTGATCCTGGCAAGGTACAGCTGACCCTCCTCTAGAAATGGGAATTGTGCCAGATATTAGCTATAGGAGACCAGCTGCTGCTTCTGTGTTCTGTAGCTTTTGATCAGGACATTGTTCCTAATGAAGTCTGACCAGCATCATTTAGACAGGAGTGAATGACAACTGGTATGCAAGAATTCCTCTTGATTGGCAGCATTTGGAACTAGTAACCAGAGGAGACTGGTAGTGGAGCTGGGGTAGGGAGAGATGCCAGCTCTGATTGACAAGAGCTTATCTTTATTTAATTTTCTGAGGCACTGTGGTTGAAGCATCAGGGGCTTGGAAGAAGAGACACAATTGTAAAACATAATTAAAAAATTTTGACAAAACACACCTAAATCAAAAGCATTTTTCAATAAGATTGCAATGTACAGAGTAGAGGTGTGGCTGTGGGGGTAGGTGTTGTTTTAAAAGTAATGCTTGCTGTCTGGATAACTGTCAGCCTCCTTGGAAAGGTTTCCTTGACAGAGGCCAAGGAGAATGGTGAATTGAGGTGACAGTTGCTTATCACACTGATTGCTGGAGCATTTCAGTCTTATTTAATTCAAATTTATGTGTTTTGAAGGCTTGTTGCCTAAGGGTGTATATGCAATACCCTGATAGGACACATGTCTAGTGTGTCATGGTGCTTTGTGAATAGGCTTGGAAACTGGTTTGGGACCCCAGGACAAGGGACTGAGGTGCATATTTTACGTATCAAAGCAGAAGTGACCTCTAGGTTCTCCCATCATCCCTCAGTTCCTATCTGTCTCTAACCCTGAACTTTCCAGTTCAGGGGCTGAACTGCTCCCTATATAATCCAGACATTCTGTCTGTCTGTCTGTCTGTCTGTCTGTCTCCCTCTCTCCCTCTCTGTCTCCGTTTCTCTCTCTTTCCATGACAACTTCCCTAGTCTCTCACCCTGGGGACAGTGAACTTGCCTGCCAAAGAGCAGCTTCCCAACAAACCTGCCTTTAATCTAATCTGGCTTGAATTGGCTCATTTCACCAGCAGTGGAGAAATAACCTACCAGAACCTTAGCACCACCATTTCCTGTCCAGTTAGTACTGACTACAGCTTCCAGCTTTGCATTTTGATGTAATTTTAAAGATGAATACCATTTTCTTTAACTAGTTACTCTTGAAGCCTACCTCAAAACTCAGTTGAACAGTACAAATGACCTCTCTACCATGGACACACTGTCATCCCTACCCCTGACCTAAACTCAACCCATTATTTATTTCCCCTTTTATTTTTGAGATGATGATATAATTATATCATTCTCCTCTTCCCTTTCCCCCTACAAACCCTCGCATATGTCCTCCTTTACTCTCTCAGAATCATTGCTTCTTTTCATTAATTATTGCTAGGTGCACACGTGTGTATGTGTATACATATATATATAAAATTGTTGGTAGGTGCACATGTGTGTATGTGTATACATATATAATAGCAAGTAAAACCTGTTACATTTTCAGGGCTGATGATTCAGTGTCCTTCATGGATATTTCCCATGCTCTTAGCATTTCTTGGTTGCCTGTAGTTCTTTGTGTACTGTTGAGACCTCATGGTCTTTTCTATTTTTTTGGCATAGCTATTATTGCTGTCCTTGTTCAGGTAGTGTTTAGGCAGCCATATTGGTGAAACTTAATGGGTGTAGATTATGACATTACTAGGGAACACAGTCTCACAGCAAACTCCTGATCTTCTTTCTCTTAATCTTTCTACCTTCTCTTCTGCAGTGTTTCCCGGCCCTTAGGTTCAGGAGTTGTTTTCTAGATGTAGCTGTGGGGACCAGGCTCCACAGCTTTGCATTTTGACTGGCTGTGGTTTTCTGTAATGGTCTCCATCTGTTGCAAAGAGAAGTTTCCTTGATGAGGTGAGGACTACCCTTGCCTGTGGGTTTGAGGACTATTTAGGATGTAGTTAGGGATTATGCTGTTTGAAGAAGGTGCTGGTTGTAGCTTCCTCTTCAAGAGCCCTGGGTAGTTGGCTTGGTTAGACATGTTACCCATTTTCTAAACATTATTTATATGTTCACAAGCTTCTTTAGTCAATCTTGTATTTTGAATCTCAAACCTTTCTCCAAGTTTAATGTTCATCCTAAATTATAGTCTTTAGAATCTCCTTTAGTATCTGTTAGTAGTAAATGTTTTTCGTTGTTGTTTGTTTATTTAGGATATTTCTATTTGGTGTGTCATCTATATAGATAATTTAGCTAGGTATACAATTCTAGGCAGAGAACTTTCTTTTGGTACTGTTGTGTAGATTACCTGAATTCATATCTGAAGTCCTAAGAGTGGCTGCTACATTCTCATACTGGAAAGGTGGGAGAGAGCCCCTGTCTTTGTTGGGGTGCCTATACTCTCATTGAATTTGTCTGCTATTCTTGGAACTAGTTTCACTGAGATTCGTTTTGATAATAGACAAAATACTGAGTCAAATGTGGAATCTCTTGCTTCCTCGTTAACATATGTGTTTGATAAGCTATCTTACCTAAGACCCAGTTTCTTCACTATGAGATTAACCATATTTATTGTTAGAGGGAGTGGCTGTGAGATTGTGTAAGAACGCATTTCACAAATCCTTCTGTAGCAGGTGGTTAAGTATAATTATTTATAATTTATAAACCACATCTTCTATGATGTCATATAGACATAAATGTTACCCACTTTTCTTCAGTTGTTTGAGATACTTGTATTTTTAAAGAGGTTTTATTTTAATTGTGTGTGTGTGTGTGTGTTTGTGTGTGTGTGTGCACTTGTGTGTATGCATGCATGCACATGCATGCAAATAACTGTAGAAGGCAGAGGAAGGCATTGGATTCCCCTGGAAATGGAGTTACAGGTGGTTTTGAGCTGCCTGACTTAAATGCTGGCTACTGAGTTTAGGTATTATGTAATAGCAGCAAGTGCTCTTAACTATTGAACCAGCTCTCCAGCCCCACATATGTATCCCCCACCCCAGCCTCCACCCCGAGATAGGGTCTTACTATCTCAGTTGTCATGGTTGGTCTGGAACTTGCTGTGTAGACCAGGCTGGTCTCAGACATTTATCTAACTCCAGGATTTTGTTTTTTGAGTCTTAGATTTATTTTAATTTTTGACATTCTTTCTGTCTATATGTGGGTATATGCAGATGTTGGAGGAGAACAGACGAAGGTGTTGGATTTCGTGGAGTTGTTGTGAGCTATCTGAAGTGGATGCTAAAAACTGAAGTTGAGTCCTCTGCAAGATCAGTACATGCTATTAACCAGTGAGCTATCTCTTCTGCCCTGTGCTTTGTTTTTTAGAGAAGGTCTCACCATGTATTTCTGGTTGGCCTAATAATTGCCATGTAGCCAAGGCTGGCCACAGACTCATAATAATCTTTACCCTAGCTTCCTGAATGCAGCCGATATCATAGTTTTGAGCT
>CM052721.1:20020293-20123561 GCA_028551405.1 Uromys caudimaculatus
ACACACACACACACACACACACACACACACACACACACACACACACACACACACACACACACACACTGGTTTTCCAGACAGTTTCTTTGCAGACCAGGCTGGCCTCTACCTCACAGAGATAATATGCCTGCTGTGATTAAAGCCTTATGTCCCTGTGCCTGGTGTTGTCCTATATTTTTAAACAGTACCTTTTGCAAAGTTCTGAACTCGCTCGACTGTTTCTTGAGAGCAAAGTCCTGCCTCTCTGAGGACCAGTCTTTATACATCTTTTTATAGCTCCTATTGCTTTAGAACACGTAGTATAGCACTCTCCTCAGCAAGCTGTGGTGGTTGAGAGAGCAAGGAACTCTATCCACACGTATAGTGCACAGGCTGGACTGTACAGCTGATAGGTACCTTTAAACTCTAGTACCATTCGCCTTGCCTCACTGCCATACTTAAAGGTGGAGTAGGTCCAGGATGTCCCATTGCCCCACTTGGGAGCAGTGGCTCTCATGTTATCAGAACTTAGTCTATGAAATTTGAAATGCACTTTGCCCCTCTGCACTGTAATGACTGCACCCGAGCATTTTAATCAACTTGCTTTCATTGGAGTGTACAATTTTTCTTCTCATTACATCCGCAAGCTCTCAAGTTTACAGACACGATCTCCCTGGCTAGACTAATATTACATGACCATTCTTGCATGCAAATTCAAAATTTAATATCTTGCTGCAGGTCTGTTGAGTTTTATGCAAATTCAAATATAGATTATATTTTGAAGCTGTAAATTAGAAATTACATTCCAGGGAAGAAGTAATATTTGTGTGGGTTTAGAAAAAGTAATCTTGCAGTTTGCATGGTGCATGCCATTTTTCCAGAATAAATGGAATTTTGAGTATTCTGTATGGGTTTAGAAGATGTCTTGCCAGCAGTGCCTCTAGTAATAAAAGGATAAAAGCAATGGCCAATCTATACGTGAACTTTAAAAAAATATATTGTTTTTAGTTATTGGACAGAATCATGAGTTTTAGTATAACATTTTAACTTGATGTCAATTTTAAATGACATGTACAGTCTTATCTAGGTCATTCAGGAGTAACAAGCTTCTCCCAGTGACTCATTTATTGAATGCTGTGTTACAGAAAGGTGTTAGGTATAGGTACATGGCTCAGCTCTTGGCTTTGATAATGTACTGATGAACCAGTCTTTGTCTTTCTGAAGCTTCCCTTTTGCTTGTATGGATATTTGATACCTCTGAATGAGGCAGGAGGATTATCATAAGTTCAAGGCTAGCTGAGGTTTCACAGTATTTCCAGACCCAGCCTGGACTTCATAGAGAGATACTTTCCCCAAAATAAATACATAAATGAACAAATGTCAATGAATATACATTTTTGTGTATACACACACATACACACACACACACACACATATATGTATGTGTGTGTGTGTGTATATGTATAGTATAACATATTCAGTATACCAATCAGTATACAGCTCTATTTAGAGAGCATATTTCTGTGACTCTTCCTCTCAACTTTAAAGCCTTTAAACTTTTAACTTCATGAATTGAATTCACCCACATAAAGTGCATAGGTCTGTAGCTTTTAGTATTGTTGACAGAGTTGGGCACATACCACCATGGTCAAGGATGTTTTCATCACCTTCTGAAGAAACATGTCCCATTACTTATTATATGCATATTCCCACCTCACGTCTTGTAGGCCTTGCTTCCCTCCCTTTCCTGTCTTGCTTTGACTGTAGCTGGACCATGTGGTTGCATTTCAGCTGTTCCTGTAAATAGCCGTTTGAGCTTTCCCTGCTCCATCCCATTTGTTTCTTTGGGTGCTAAGGCAGCTGCTGAAGACAACACAGGAGCTCACTAGTTTGGCCTTTCATATGGCAGCTTTATTCAAAACCGTTCCTGTACTGCTTAAGTTATTTGTTTTATACAAAAAACCAGTTCTCTCTAGCTTGCGGCTTCTCTGCTGCCATGTTGACAAATGTTGCTTCTAGTGAAATACACAAAAATAAATAACAGCAAGGGAGAGGGTAGCGCCGAGCTAAGTGAATTCATTTTGCCTCTTGAGTGCCATTCTCATTTGTTTTAAAAACCACCCTGGCATTGCAGGCAGGAAAGGAGGAGGCAGGAGAGCTGCAGGAGGAAAAGGGGCTACATTTGATCCTATGAATTGGGCTGCAGGGGCTGGTGGAACAGACAGCTTGAGAAACATCTAGAATGTAGATCCCAGGGATAGAGGAGTTCACAAGGAATCCTGGGAATGCCTCATATCATTTCATTAGATTGGAACAATCTTTGAGCACTCCTCTGTGTTTCTTTGTTACATTTACACCCCAACCCCCACCCCAATTTTGATGTTGATAACACTCAAATTTAAGCCTTGGTAATGCAGTTTGAGATGGAACGCATTCTTGTGGAGAATGTTTGTTAAGGAATGGGACAACACAGTGACCCGAGTGAGAAGGCCAACAGGACGCCAACAACCCATCCTTCCATCAGGGTTACTTCATAGATGCTACACAAAGACAAGTTGGTTTTATCTCCAACTTTACAGACTGGAGACAACAGGATTTTGAAGAATTCTAGTACTTGTTTGCCAGAGGTCACACAGTTCGTAGGAGACTAGGGAAGTTGTCCTGGGAGGAGAGAGAGAGAGGGAGAGAGAAAGAGAGAGATACATTTAAAATGTCTGGATTATTTAGGAACAGTTTAGCCCCTGAGCTGGAAAGTTCAGGGTTAGAGGCAGGGTGTGCCAGATAGGAACTGAGGGATGATGGGAGAACCGGGCAGCCACTTCTGCTTTGATATGTAAAATATGCACCACAGAACCTTGTCCTGGGTCCCACGCCAGTTTCCAAGCATATTCACAAAGCACCATGACACACTAGACAAGTGTCCTGTGGGGGATTGCATATACACCCTTAGGCAACAAGCCTCATGGGATGGAACCCAGGCCTTCTGCAAGAGCAAGTGCTCTTTACCACTGAACCACTTTCCTAGCCCCTGCACGGTCCTTTAAGAAAATTGCCACACATGCTATTTTATAGGATTGTTGAAGAGAAAAAAGGGAGGGCCCATGGGGGAATGAAAGAAGGATGGAAAAAAGGCCTTGGCTGTAAGATAGAGCCTACAGGATTGTTTCTCAGCATGTAAACTTCTTTTGTCACATAGGAATAGATGTACAAAAGGTGCTTGTTCAGGTGATTGCACCTGTAAATGCATTGCCAGTGGAAATCATAGGAAGTTCAATGTAATATTTAAGATTGTAATAGTCTGAAACCCAAATTTTTTCAGTTCAAATCTTGTCTCTGTCACAAAGGGCCGATACCTGGAATTGACTCAGTGTTCCTAGGATCCTCTCAATTTGTGTCTTGGATATTTGTAAATATAGTGGTTATTCTCATCACGGAGCTGGAGGGATTAGCTGTAGTATTGAATTTCCATAAAGCTCTTCTCATGTTCAGGTGTCCCTTGGGCGTTGAAGTCAGGATACCATTATCACCCCATGAATAGCCTATACCAAAGATGCCCACTTCCTTTGCATAAAGCAGTCTGGTGTTTGCATGTAACCTATACAGAGCTTTTGGAGTACTTTAAATTATCTCTAGGTTACTTACAGTACCCAATAGAATGTAAATGGCGTGTGAATAGCTGTCACAGCACATTATTTAGGGAATAATGATAAGAATATAGTTTGTGTATGTTTAGTGGAGTCACTGGTATTGTTTGTAGAGTTTTCTAAAAATCCTTGTTTGGTTAAATTCTTGCATCTAGAGCCTGAGGGTATGGGGCACCAACTACACTGAATAAATATTTTTCAACCATCATGGTCTCCCTACATGCTATTTTCCATATTCTAACCTGATCCTTTCCAGTGATGTGAAATCTTACCTCCTGAGAGCTCAAGCAGTTTCTCCTGTGCTGCTCTGGAGCCCTTCCTTTGAGTTCAGCTGATCTGCTGTCCTTCCCAGGAAGTGGCGTTTTCTGTTAAGAGTGGTGACGAGGGCTGCTGGGAGAGGGAGCATGTTAGGGTGGACTCCAGCTGTCTGTAGGGGGGTGTGTCCTCCCAGTGGGAGGAGGCAGCATTTGTTAGAACACAGTGTTGGCTTGCCCAGGTTCCTGTTGTACAGGTGGGACTAGTGTCTCTCTGAGCCCTATGTCATGGGGTACAAGCCAGGGCTGTCATTTTCTGAGCCAGGAATAATACCAGTATTAGTCTTTTTCTTCTTTTTCTTTTTATAGTAAGCACTAATCAATCTGCAGTTAACTCTGTATCTAATTTCTGAATCAGATGCCATGAATTACTGCCCCGAATGTGTTTGCCAATAAAAGGATAAGTTAAGGCTTTTAATCAATGCTTCTTGCGCTCAGTATTTAAGGTCAGAGTCTGGTGTGAGACTTATTTTGATCTGGATAATTGTTGGGTTAAAAATGAATGCTTTTTGAAATTGTGACACTGTGGTTGACTCGAGTGAATTAATCTTTGAGAAAATGGAAAACTGTCAATTTCATGAGTTCTCTTGCTCTCTAGTTGTCCTTCAGATCACTTGTGGAAAAATATGACTTTTAGGTGGGAGGTGTTCTTTCTCAGCAAGAAGGGAGATAAGAGACTGATACACATTTTTGAAGGCCTTAACACTGGAGGAGCTGAAGGGGAATCAGAGAGGAAGTAGGGATATCTCCGATTATCAGTGAACATGGATCTCAATTCTCTGCTCTTATGTTTTAGGTGATAGTGTAACCTTTTAATGTTGTGTCTTCGGTTTATCTTTGTCGCAGTAAGCTCAGTTTCCTGACCAAGATCTCTGTGTTGCTTGGAATAAACAGAATGTAGAAACACGCAGGGGTTTAAGATACAGGCTCTGTTTCTTGGATGCTCTAGGCTTTTACAATAAATCGGGGAGGGCAGTAGTTGGGAAACTTAAATTGGATGACTTCCAGAGCAGTGTGAAGTGCCTGGCACAGGGGAGTGCCGAAAGGGAATCTCCTTCACCCTCCTTCACCTGGCTCCCTACGGTATATGTGTCTGGTGCAACTGGATATGTGTCACATGGAAATTTTCCCACCCGTGGCAGCAAGTTCAGGATTGTTGTCAGCCAGGCTTCTTGTGCTCAGTTGAGGAGAAGAGACGAGTGAGTTCAGAAGCCACTTAGTTCTGGTGAGGTTCAGTGACAATTCTTTTCTTCAGTGACCATTTGGGACTTGGGAAACTCAGGGTCTCAGTGGAGAACTAGGTTCTCTTCAGGCTGCTAGAATGCCATGAGTCCTTCCAGTGTCTCCTTGTCTATGGAATGGAAATGCTGATAGCTTGGACTTAGTGTAGGTGTCACTGATGTGACACCCTTCCAAGTATCACGGTGCTCCTGAAACCATGTGGTGTCTTTAATATAACGAGTGAATAGCCATCTGTTCCCGGTCAGTTCTGTTGTTTTGCCAGAAGGTACTTAGGAAAATTTTCTTTAATTCCATTCTACAGCTAGAGCAGTTCATACCAAGGTTGTGAGACGAGCTGGCTCTGGTTTCATTGAACCTGTAGGCTAGTGAACAGGTGGTAAAAACCATTGTACTTTGAGCCTTTTCCCATTGCAGGTTGATTTTTCTGTGGTAGAGTCAGAGTGGCCTGTTTACTTTTGTTCCAGTTGTGATGGTCTTTCTCAGTGACCTTTGGGGAGACAGTTCTGGACCTGCCTATTATGCAGCTTTGAGTAGAGTACCTTTGCTCCCCTCCCCTTGACATCATGGGTAATTAAACTGGAGACAGTGCTGCAGAAGGTCAGGCAGGCCTGTTATCCCTGCCTTTCCCTGTGCTGACCTTCTGCTGTGTGGAGAACCCTTACAGCAAAGGAGTAGAGATGATGCATGTCTCTGCACAGCTGGGAATGGAAGAAATGAAAGTCTGCCAGAGCTCCTGTCTCTGTGAGGCTTTTGACTTTAGCTGAGTAGAAGGTAGGGATTAATGAAGGGTGAGAACTAGCAAGAATAGTTCTAGTCAAGGCAGACATAGAGGTAGAGCAGGGAGGAGCCTTGAACAGCAGTATCAGGAGATTTCAGGTGGGAGGTTGTGTGGGTTTTTCTAGGTCACTGCCATTGAAGGTGTCAGGGAGAAGCTGCAAGAACTTTTTTGCATGTGTGAAGGGACCTGACATAGAGTGCTTGCTTTGTGCCAGGGACTTTTAACTTTCCTGCATATATTAGTTCATCCCCCTTCAGAACTGCAGGGAGGGGAAGGCAGCCTGCCTCACCATTTTGCAGACAGAAGCAGAGGTTCAGTGGATAGTATCTTATCTGAGACCCCTGAACAGCTGTCAGTTGTAGGGTCAGGTTCAGATGTGATTATTCAGTCCTAGCCTCTTCTCTTCCCATGAAAACACACTGTGACCCCCAGAACACAGCCCTCTGTAGTGATTCTGTATTAACTTTGCAAGGACTGGTCTACTAATAGTGATCTCTTTCAGTATTCCCCCTGAGACAAGGGAAGACAGTTAGTTGTTCAGCTGAGGGATTAAAGACGGAGGGAGGTTAAGTGAAATGACAAGGTCACACATCAAGTGGTGTGGGGGACATCAGGCTGAGGTGAGGCTTGGGGCTGATACCCGTGCAGTGCAAAAGTTTTGCTAGCCTCATTTTATTAAAGCACTCTTTCTAGTTTGTGAATTCGGAAAACTGTCAAGGAAATGGGTATTCATGGTAAGTGCCTGAGGTCAAGATGGCATGAAGCATGGTGGCACCCTGGGTTACTGACCAGATTTGTAGCACAGCCTAGTGAAGAGAAGTCACCTTCATCGAAATCTCAGCAGTTGCCTAAGCGTGGAGCTCGAGTTCTGAGGAAGATCTTCTGAACATTTTTGTCCTTTACCATTTGGTTGCTGAAGTTAAGATATAAAGCTCTTTCATGAGGCTTCTTTTTTGTTTCATTTTATGAGTCTGTGGTTATCTGTTATTTGTTCTAGGATGTCCTAGGTATCACCAAGAATAACACACTGGTGAGGACAGCTGTGGGAAACCCTTGCTAACTACACTGGGCTCCTATTCCCTGTCAGTGGTTTTCAACCTGACCCTTTGGGGCTTGGACGGTATTTTTCACAGGGTATATAAAACCATTGGAAAACAGATATTTAGATTTTGATTCATAATAGTAACAAATTTATAGTTATGAAGTATCAATGTAGTTAATTTTATGGTTGGGGTCACCACAACAAGGAATTGTATTAAAAGGTAACAGTGTTAGGAAGGGTGAGAAACACTGTGTTGAACGGGGCCTGAGAATGTGGCTAGAATTTTGTTTTTTACTTGGATGGGCTCTTGGGCTATTTAGTGTAAAGAATGAGATCACTGGGGGCTGGAGAGACAGCTCAGTGGTTAATAACACTGACTGCTCTTTCAGAGGATTGCAGTTTGATTCTTAGCCACCATTTGGTGGCTAACAAATGCTTGTAATTCTTGGTCTAGGGGACCTGACACTCTTTTCAGGCCTTCTCAGGCATTGCACACATATGGTACACAGACATCCATACAGGCAAATCACTCATTTATGTGAACTACATTTGGGAGGGGTAGTGATGGCCAAGATACTGGCAAGGCACTTCACTACAAGTTTTTATGATGCTTTCTTTTATAGATGGCGATTCCTAGATGTCATAGTGCTTTCTTGGTGTTTTTCTGTCCCACAAACACACGCCATGGTTTTGCTAATCCCCAGCTATCTTGTCCCCAGCAGTCACAGAGTAGAGATAAGTAAAGCTGGCGATGTGAGTGTATGATGGATAGGTATGGATGGGTAACTGGCTGCCCACACAATTGATACCTTGTGTGACAGGCTGGGGTGCCATCCGGCCTCTGCAGTTAGGCTGCCAAGTACCCAGAAGAAAGAAGTGGCAGTCATTTACAGTGTCATGTTTAGTCTTTTGCAGATGTGCTTACAGTTCTATCAAAGGCAGAGAAAAAAATTATAGGGTGGGAAAGAAATGCCTACAGACAGCCTGCTAAAGTCTTGGAAGGAGGAAACCACTATTTGTGTGTTTTAGGAATGCTAAGGCCTTGCTTATGTAGCAGCAAGCAAAATATTGACATTCACTTCTGACTCGAGGAAGGCATCTCTGAAGTCAATAGAAGGAAATGCCTAGACCTCGCTCAGAAAGGGGAGCGGTGGAAACAGAGGATTAACTCACGAAAGCCTTTTGTGCATTTGAAGCCACTAATGAAATCTGCTTCCTCTTCCAAACCAGGAAGCTCCAGTGTTTTTACCTTTATCATCTCTTTCATGTTTTTGCCATCCTTTTTGATTTCTTTGCTTTGAATAATACCAATAAAAAATTTATGTCTTGGTTGAGAATATAGGTTAGTTGGTAGAGTGCTTTCCTGGCATGCATGCATGGAGCCCCATGTTCAGTCGGGGGGGTGTATACCTCAGATCCTAGGACTTGGAAGGCAGATGCAGGAAGATTAGAAGTTCACGGCTTGTCTTGAGCCTTGGATACTTGAGACTTGATACTTGAGATCCTGTCTCAAAAATGTAATAGCCCAAACCAAACAACAACAAAATGGTGTCCTTCTGCAGGGCTTGCTTTCTGGTAATGACTACTTTTGAGTGTGAAACAGAGCATATTTCCTGTTACTCATGGTAAGGTTGGGCCAATAATCACCATGCAGTCTACTCTTAACTGGATCTTCTTAACCTGTGTATAATGTTGGTGCCTCTAATACCCAAGCATGCTAGTTATGTAAACTAGCCTGCCAAGTGAGTGAACAAGCATACTTTTACCCTTTATTTCAATGAAACATTGGTATAAGACCTTCCTGTGAATGGGAAAATCCATTATGATATAGGACTTCCTCACGTTATCCTGTTCACTTTGAATAAGCTCTAGATTACTTAGAATACTAACACTTGTAAGTACTGTGCAAATGCTTTTTATAGCGAGGAGACATTTCATATATTAAGGGACACCACAACTTTCTTCTTTTTTTTTTTTGAGATGGGTCTCAAGTAGCTCAGGCTGGCCTCAAATAAATTCACTCTTTAGCCAAGGTTTGCCTTGAGTTCAGTTCTCCAGACTCTACATCTAAGAATGTTAGGTTTACAAGCAGTCTACGGATGGAACCATATCCTTCAACCTTGAGACCCCTCCTTTTTTGGGAGGGGGGTGTTGGCTATTTGTTATTTGGCATGGAGACAGAGCCTGTATGTATTGCTGGCTGACTGAATAAGGACTAGATTTGCTCAGAGTCTGAACATTTTGCTTTTTCCATTTTAGGAAGAAGATGTGGCCCGAATTTATCAGTTTGCACAGAGACTCTCTGAAAAGACACTTTATGAATCCCCACTTTCTCCTTTCTTCCACTCTTTCTTTTCTTGATTTCTTTTCTTCTCTGCTCTCTTCTCGCTCACGCAGCAGATGCCTTTTCTGCTGAGAGTACAATATTAGGTGAAGTCCTGGGGCTCTGAATGTAAACCACACAAAGTTCTCACTCTTAGGATGCCAAGGAACACAATCCACCAGGAGTGAGGCTTTTTGGTTGCAGCAGGTTTGCAGAAAAGCATGTTTGGTGGATGGACAGTGATATTGTGAGTGCTAGAGACTTGCTGGTTGATAAGCTATCTATGATTTTATTTCCTTTACTGTTTATTTAACTAGCCAAGTCTCTATATGATGTTTTACCTGTTGGTAAGAGTCTGGACAAGGTTTTGTCAATTTTCTGTTACACCTCCTTTCTTGAAATTAGATGAGATCCCTTTGTTTTATTTGGAGAAAGGAATGGGAAATACACACGAGGTTTCTACTATTTATCTGTTTTTCTCCTCCAATGCTGTTGCAGTTTCATGGGATTTATAGTTTTTTGCATTGTGTTATTTAAAAATTGCCTTTACATGTTACTAATTCTTTTGTGTTAGGGGTGGGTGTATGGTGTCATAGCAAGGATGTGGGTGTCAGGGGACACTAGATCAGCCTTTCCATTGTCAGAGGAAGGCTTCACTCTAGTGTTAGTTTTTGAGGAACTGGTTCTAAAATCCGAGAGATGGCCAGGCACTGAGATGCTGGCATGGTCCAATACTGCAAGAATGGTCTCCTAGGAGATACAGCCTGTCTCTGTAGAAAGAGATTGATCTGAAGATATCTGAGGTAGCTAGCATACTAGCAAGGTTGATAGCACATTCTGCTGCTGCTGTTGCTGCTGCCGCCCCTGCCCCTGCCCCTGCCCCTGCCCCTGCCCCTGCCCCTGCCCCTGCCCCTGCCCCTGCCCCTGCCCCTGCCCCTGCCCCTGCCCCTGCCCCCTTTTCACTGGCTGGTTTGCTGCCCCCTTTTCACTGGCTGGTTTGGCTGGCTTGTGCTGTTGTTCAACACTTGGGTTTGTCTTTGGATTATACCTTGAACTTCCTGGCTTAGGCTGTGTATTTAGGAGGGGAATCATGATAAGCTGTAGGTAGTTCCCCTTCCCAAGGAGTCTGAATCACATTTAGATTTGCCAGTGTTAGAATGGCCAGCATTCCTTTCAGGGAAAACATGCCAGGAAACTGTGAACAAAGGGCTTCTTAAGACTTTAGTAAAGCTCACAGACACAGGACTGGATAAAAGACTTATGATTTTCTGACATTTCTGTGTCCCATTAAAAACTGCCTTTTACTTGTCTCAACTGTTGAGGTTCTTTTCTTTTTCTTGTTTGCTCTTCTGAGCTGTACAAGGAGGGAAGTCAGACTGTTGGCTTTCCTAGTAAGAGGTCAGCACAAGTGGCAGTGGCAGCCCCAGCAGTTGCAGTGGCGGCGGGGGTGTGTCATCTTAATACAGACGCAGTCCAACTTAGATGCTCATCCTGCTATTGCTGTTTCCTGATTTACACCTTGGTGCCATGCTGTTACAGCAGTCAACAACAGGAGATACATGTATACATGAAGCTGATGCTAGCTGTGATGGCAAAGACACTTAAAGAGTGTCAGAAAACACCTTGTAAGCAGTTGCTTATTGGCTCCACAGGGAAGACATACAAGGGGGGGGGGGGGTAGTTCCTGCCTTCTCCATTCAGTACATGGGAAAATTGAATTCCAGAACGAGAGATAATTTCCCCAAGGCCGAATATCTATCTGCTTTGTGAACTCATATACTTACTTGTTACATGACGTCCTTAGACAATTGAGAAACATGCCTTCAGTAATTTGTGATCTGGACCTCAAATACTGATGCCATCCCTGTCCAGGCACATTGTACTATAGGGAATCAGTGCCTGTGAATAGATGCCCTTCTGAGTGAGACTTGGTTTCCTTCTGGTAAGCCTGTTACATCACAGTAGAGTTTTAAAAGACTGTTTTATTCACCCTTTCTTTATATAAAGATCTCATTTCCAAGTTGAGAAAAGCTTTGAGAAGTTTAATCTGATACTTAAAGACATTATATCTCTGATTTGTGTGATTCTTTTAAAATTACATGCATGTGTATGTCAGTGTCAGTGTGCAGTTGTCTTTGGAGGCCAGGAGAGGGTGTTGAATCCCCTGGAGCTTGAGTTACATAGGTTGTGAGCTTCCTGAATTATGGGCAGCGACCTAAACTCAGTCCCTCAGCAAAAGCAGCATGAGCTATGAATTTCTGAGGCGTCTCTCTAGGCTCTGTGGTTCATTTTGCCTTTTGTTATCAAGGTGAGCACAGTGTAAATAGAGACCTTTAAAGTTTATTTGCATATTTGCAGTTCTGATCTCTTGCCTAGTAAACAAAATAAAAATAAAGTGTTTATTTTAATCGTAAACAAAATCAAAACCACCTTTTCTTTCATGAAGTTGCTAATTATCTTTCATCAGTAAAAATACACAAATTATATTCTGTGTGGAAACCATTTACACTGATTTCAAACTTAAACAATCTCATTGGGGATTTTTTAAAAAATATAGGACTTATTTTATCACAAGAGTGGGGGCATACTCTAGAGAGAAGCTCTCCTAATATACTTCCATTGTTTCTTTCCAGACCATTGCTTGCTTTCTTGAGGGACTCATAGATGTCAGAGACCTAACTCCTTCATGCAAAGAATTCCTACAAATTCAGAAATAATGGCAAGGCATCCTCTAATTATCTTTTATAGCAGAAAGAAGTGGACGCTGAGAGGCAGAAACCTTGATTTCTATACCTGTAGCACTGTTATGTGACTCGTAATGAGCAGTAGTACTTCCTAGATATGCTGGTACATCAAGTCTATGTAAGATAAATTTTCCTGGAGTATGCTGATTCCTCCTTCACAGTTGGCCAACCAACTGAAAGAATGAACGCTGAGTTGCTTTTCACTTCTGTGCTGGCTTGGGTCTTTGACATACTGGGGTTCATGGGTCAAAACAATCTCTAACTTGAAAGGGTGATAATGCACGCTTCAGCTGCCTGGAAATACTCTGAAAGGAACTGGGCACCAGAGCTGAGGTTAGGCCTTGACTCTCTGGCTGGGAGCATTGCATCAGATCCAGTGTGCCATCATCTGGCAACATAGAGCGGTTTAAGGGCTGTACCTTCCATCACACTACTTTTTGGAATGGCATGTTTGGCTGGCTGCTGTGGCTGTGACTGGAATTGAAACACGCTGCTTATTATTAAGGCGGTGACTGGCTGTGGATGACTGTTGTTTTTCATTGTCTATTGATCCAGTCAGTTAGAATGACAGCGTTAAATAGTTCAGTCGTGTCAGGCAGTCTGTGGGATTGTTTTCCTGTGCATTGTGTTTTCTTGATGTCCTGGTATAGAGGCGGGGCTGAGGGGAAGTTTTGATTGTTTATAGGACAGAGAGGGTCTTCGATTTTGACATCAAAGAGGAGTTCAGAGAAGTGCTTCTCCGAATACAGAGGGGATTCTTCAAAACTTCAATGAACTTTGTAGTCCTACAGTACGGATGTTAGCTGGGTGAGCTGGTAACTAGAATGGGAGCCAGCATATGAGGGTTCAGGTTTTCCCTGCAAAGACCAGTGCTTCCAGCTTACCTCTGTGTTTACCCTGCTTCCTTCCACTTGGTCTTCATGCACTCAGCAATAGAGACATCTCAAGGAATCTGTTGGCTGTAATTTAGGTCTTTGATGAATAATGAAGGGAGTTGTTTTCACTTATTTAATTTATTTGTTGCATATGTTCTCTTGCCAGTGTTTTTGTTGGTTCTGAGATTACAGCAGTGTGTGAGAACAGTTCTCAGCTTTACAAAATGTGCACTCTGGTGTGGTCCTGTACTGCAGCGTCTTATTTGAAGGGCCCCAGCTACCCTGCTGCAGTTGAAAGGTGTAGCTTGGGCTGAGAGAATGCAGAAGGACTAAAGTTCTGTTTAGTGTTGTCATCTACTGCCTTTTTTCTGTGCCTCAATTATTCTATCTGTAGCATTAGGGCAATGTGCCCTATGTAATTACAGTGGCCTTTCTGCTGCTTTCATTTATGGCCTCACTAGTTCCAAACATTTTAGCATTATTGTCTTCAACAAGTGCTGTGCCATGAGCCATGTTTACATGTTTTCTTAAATTTAAATTTTTTGATTGACATAGTATTTGCATATATTCTCAGGGTATAGCGAGATATTTCAACACATGTGTGTCCTGCAGTCATCAAATCATAAAGCATAACTGTCACCTCCCACACTTACTACATGTGCCTGGAACACTCACAGTCCCCTCTTCAAGGTACCAATTATTGTTAGCTGAAGTGATAACCTCCTGCATCGTTGAGCACTGGGTCTTAATTCTCCTACGTTTTACACTTATTACCTAATTCTTTGTCTCCTTCCCATTCTTCTTGTCAGCCTCTGGCAACCACTATTTTATTCTGTATCTTTATGATACCATCTTGTTAAGTTTATTCATGTGAGTGAGAACAAGTAATATTTATCTCTCCCTGTCTCATTTATTTCAGGTCACACGATAATTTCCAAGCTTAACTATGTTGTTAGAAATGGCAAGGATTCATACTGTTTATTTAGCAATAGAATAAAACTCCCATGTTATATGTACACCCCCCCCATCTGTCTATCACTGGGTATTTAGGTAGATTCTTTGTCTGAATAGTGTCATAATAAACAATGTTTGCTTGTTAATTTTAATATCATAAAGAGGGAGAAAATAGTTGTTTCTGGAGAATTGATATTTCTAAATAGTCATATAGAGTTAAAATCCAGTGAATTTATAAGTTTTACAAGGCATATTTTTAAATATTTAATTATAAAATAGCATTTATTTGGTGAGGTGTGGTGGCACAGGGAATTCTGGCAACAAAGTTACTGTTGAAGATGCAGGGATGTAGGCTTGGCTCTGGTAATATTTTTAATGCTATGTAATACATTTCTTAAAAATGGGATCACCCACGTTTTAAGGGGATAGAGCTGGGTATGGCAGTGTGCAGTTGTAGTCCCAGCCACTGGAGAATCTGATATCAGTAGGAACCATTCAAGCCTAGGGATTAAAGGACAGTGTAGACTACTTAACAGGAACTGGTCCTGTTCCAGAAAAGAAGCAATAGTAATGAAATGCTTATTAGTGTGTGTGTGTGTGTGTGTGTGTATGTGCGCGCGCGCGTGTGCATGCGCGCGCACACACACACAATATATAGTGTATTTGTCTGTATGTGTATATGTGGAATGTGTGAACGCCAGAGGTTAACAATGAAATGTTCTTATTTTAACTTTATTGTTTGAGACAAGGTCTCGTATTGTACCTGAAGCTTGCCTTTTTGCTTGGACTAGTTGGCCAGCAAGCTCTCAGCATTTTCATGTTCCTCCTCCTCACCACTGAGTTAGTTCATGGTGCACTGCTGAGCCCAGCTTTTATGTGAGTTCTGAGGATCCATATTCAGGTCCTCATGTTTGTGTGGCAGCACTTTACTCACTGAGCCACCTCCCCAGCCTGAAATGTTTGTTTTAGAGACATATGTCTACAAAAAGTCTTTGAATTCCTTGGCATTCTATAAGTTGGTTGGTTGCAAGTAAGAGAGACCTTGTCTGTTCTTACATGCTCTTTAGAAGGAATGATGATTTTGTAAGAATCATTATGTGTGGAACCATAATATAGAATCCATTTTGTCATGTATCCTCACCATAAAGCTTGTGGTTGGTACAGTACTAGGTAAAAGTATGGGAAGAAATGACACTCAGATATTCACACTTTAAATGAGTGACAAGTGAAGGTGAACCTAGAAGTAACAGCAACCCCTTACACTTGCATTACACACACACACACTTTAAATAAGAATCACAAAATATTTAGAACAACCCTTCATCATGATGCTGAAAGTGTAGTTGAGTATTCCACAGGATGTCCTATCTACTGTGCCGTAAAACAGGGAGAAAATGCCTGAGGACCTGGGAGACAGTGCTACCCAGTGACACAACCAGGATGCTTGGGCAGAGCCTTTCATAGCTAACTCTGCTTTTCCTGTCAAACCCAGCAGGTGTGGAGGCCAGCACCAGGATGAAGGTAATACCATGTCTGCTTGTAGCTGAATTTGGAAGACATACTGGTTATGACTCCCTTTGTAAGGAAGGCTATCTACCTACCTACTAGGTCTGTTTTGAAATGCTCTGGCTGTTACTTTTCTCTGGCCACTCCTGGCTGTCCATCATCTCTCTGTATTGTGTTTTAGAGAAATGAGAGCTACAGTCTGGGATTTTATCACAACCTGCCACTCAGAGGCTTTGAGCTTCATGACATGGCTTCTCTGAATCTTTCCTCCATCTGTAAAATGGACTTCATAAAAAGTACCTGCCTGATGCTTCTTGGTGATATGACTTTGTTTATAACAGTGTTTCACATGGACGCCATTATCACGTCATGTTCCCACTTCCCCCATACTTAACTTTGCTCTGCTGGTGTATTTAGCCAACTACCCCCCCCCCTTTTAAACTTAGTTTTTACATACTAGCTTTTTTAAGATTAATTTTTCTCTTTAATTATGCATGCGTATCTGTGTGAGTGAATGCCACATTTGTTTAGGTGCCTTTCTAGGCTAGAAGAGGGTGTAGGTGAGGGGGTACTAAAAGAAGCACAGACAACTTAGAAGTGACTATACCAATTCCCAGCAAACTTTACCCAAAGGTTGAGCTCATCCCAACATTCACAGAATGTTCGTGGGCCTAATCTTGTGTAGGTTACCAGTGTATAATCACAATTGCTGTGAGCTGTGAGGTGAAAGGTCATGCCATGCCAGGAGGACATACACAATTTACAGTTAGATTAGGAAAGAAAAACTTTCCTATTAAATTAAAAAAAACCTTATCTATCTATCTATCTATCTATCTATCTATCTATCTATCTATCTATCTATCTATCTATCTATCTATCTATCTAAGAATCTTTAGCATCTAAAAGTATAGTTCTTAAACTCCATTCCCATTGGTTGTGTAACCAATCCTCTCAACTCTTCATCTTACAAAATCTAAACTCTGCTTATTGAGGAGCAATTCCCTATTCTCCCTTTACACAGTTTTTGGCAAAAGGACCTTTTCTTGTTCCTGTCTCTGATTAGCTGACATAGGAATAAACAATATTTGTCTTTTGGGGACTTAACATTGTCCTGAAGATTTCTCCACAGCTCCAGGCCAGTCAGGAATAAGTAGTGAGACCATGTCTCAAAAGAAAAAAGGAATTAGCCCTTAACCTTGTGCTCAAGTACTTTGTTTAGCACTTTAGTTGGGTTAAATCTTTAATTTTTTAATAGCCCAGCAGAATAAATTGTAGTTTTATAGTTAATGAAACAGACTCTGAGAAGGGAGATAACTTGCTAAGTTGAACCTGAGGTAGACTATCCTCCGAAGGTTTATTGTTTTGTGTGAGGTTTGTAAATGGTCCCAGAGGAGGACAAAGACAGATGAGGTAGGTCAAGAAGAGAAGTCTCTGCATGGAAGGGCTTGGTCTTGAGTAGCTTGCAAGGACAGGGACATGCAGACTGACCGGCTTCTCTAGAATCCGAGTCTCAGCCAACTGCACCGTCTTCATAGATGGTATCTAAACCACAGAGAGGAGGTAGCCTGGATCCACAGGCTCAGCTGTGCTTTTCCCATTCCATGCAGTGAGTAAGAACAGTAAGGAAAAATTAACACATACCCCACGACTCTTGACATATAGATCAAAACATATCGATGGTGTCTTGCAACTCTGATAATTTCATTGAACTGTGTGAGGCTTAAAATTGATACATAGGCATACTCCTGATTAACATTAAGTGCTACTGTCAGTATGACATAGCTGAATAAACTAATATTGAATAATCTATTAGATATGTCACACTTGAACAAGGAGTGTAAATCACACTGTATTATTTCAGCTGTAATTAGGTGGGAGATAAAAATCACAAACAGATGGGTTTGGCGGGAATTTCTTAGCATGCATATAGCATCTCTGGAATGTTTCTTTGTTCCATGCAGAGAAAGAAGTTGACTGCTTTCCAAGTATTGATTGCTGTGCAGGAAGTGAGAGGCTGAGGGGTAACTTATGTAACATTCGCGGATTGGTTTCATTTATAAATTCTATGAAATTAGCTGAAAACTTCCTGAAGCTAATGGCAGTGAAAATGTGCCATTCTGTATTTAGCTGGATATAGTCGGTTTTCTTACTTGGAGAGCCATTGTTCCTCAGGTAATGACGATGTTGGAATTTTACTTTCTTCTCCTCAGCTATGAGCTGGCTGCTGCCTTTATTTTCTGAGAATGAATGATTCAGGCCAGAACTTGTGGGTGAACAGTACAGTGTATCATATTAGTCTTTTGGTGTTGCTGCTGTCCATCCAGAGGAGGTCGAACAGGTGATAGGAATCAAAGCAAAAAAAAAAAAAAAAAAAAAAAAAAAAAAAAAAAAAAATCAGCATCGGTTTAGAATGGGTCAGCGAACTCAGCAGTAACCAGGAAATGAAGGTAATTGTAGAGAAGAGGTTAGGAAGGGTAAAATATATTAGACCTTTAGAATGATGCTCTCTGAATAGCAAGGTTTTGGTGAGTAGCACTCACCTTCTCAGAAGACTGATTGCTGTTTGTGGTGGATGGCCAGGGCTGAATGAATGAGATCCAATAGGAAAACCACACATGCCACTGGTGATGACTGGTGTATGAACAGAAGTGTGGTTACAGAGGTGGTCTCATGTGGGGCTAACACAGTAAAGCATGTCATGGGATGTTTACAGTGTCCACGTTCTATTGAGAGCGAGTAGTTTGTTGTTCTCTTTAATAAAAAACAGTGTTTTATTGTTGGCATTTAGTAAGTTTTTCTTCCTCCCGTCCTTCCTTCCTTTCCTCTCCTCTCCTTTTCCTGTTTCCCTCCCTCTTTTCTTTCCTTTTTTCCTTTCTTTTCTCTCTCTCTCTCTCTCTCTCTCTCTCTCTCTCTCTCTCTCTCTCTCTCTCTCTCTCTCTCTCGTTGTGGGATTGAACCTGACACCAGTGCTCATGTTAAGCATATACTTTGCCACAAAGCTACACGTCTGGTACTTTTCAGTTGATTCTTGGCATATTGGTTCATTGGTTTTAGGTGCTATTCTTTTAATACGTAGAAGCATCTTTTGCATTTTAATATCATAGACGAGGAACTTTGTGTGGGTGTCCAAACCATTCGACAAACAGTGAGCCCAAATCTGTATAATACTCTCTGGGAGGTATGTCCTTGTGACACTATCCTCACCTGGCAAGGGTATTTTTCCCAAAGCACATGAAGGCCAGTGGGAGCATTCTTGGCTACCTGGGGCATGTTTTCAGGTGGCAATCTCTTACCTGCAACCTAGCTGGAATCAGTAGTTTGGGCTCCAGCCAAGTGGACTGTTGGGAAGTTCTGTGCAGAGTTAATGGAGCTAAAGGCAGTTGTTCTTTTCCCCAAGCTTCGGCTTCCTCAGAAAGGTTTACTAAGGCCTTTCTGGATTTCATAGATAGGGAACTTCATAAAACAGGGGTGTCCAGAGAACAGCAGAAGGCTAAAAGTTCCCCTAGGTCAGCAGCCGTTCCCTCATTGCACTGTTTAATCTACCTCCTTCCTTTCCCCCTCTCCTTCCCTCCATCCTGCTCCCCTCAGATATACTTAGAAGGACTTCATGGCACCGTCTAAACCTTGAGAGCAAACGTATAATTGATTTGTTCATGAACCCAGCCAGTTGCATTTTAAATGACAGTTTCACACAAGGCAGGACAGGTTGGTGCTTGAAAAGAGCTAATGGCCAGCTGGTTTTAAAGTGGATCACAAAAGGAAATGTGACATTTCTTGCTGGCCCCTCAGAATAAGGAACCTTGTGGTCACAGGTTGGAGCACTGTGGGAATGTTATTGTTGGGACCAAGAAACTTGAGGACTAGCCCTGCTGTCACACTGGCTAATATTATTCATGGTTCCTGTGCAATAATATGATCCTTCCCCTACTAAAGCGCCCAGAAATCTTTCCACATGTGTCCATAGCTTTACTTCCATAATTTGGTATGATGTTTAATGACCTATTTATCAAGAGCAGTTTCCTTTATACTGTTAGCAGAAATCTATAAGATGGAATAGTCAGAATGGGGATAGGGGCTTCAGAGGGAAATTTACTTGGCTTTGAGGTAAGAGGGGGTGTATGTGTGCATGGGGGAATGGTATATATTCAGTTCCACTACTCCGATAGGCGATGCTGAATGCTGGAGTACAGAAGATAGTTAACAGTGTTTCTTCTCTGAAGGAGTTGACCCATAGTGGCCATATGTGCATGAACAGATGATTTCAAAATAGTGTGGACAAGAGAGGACATATAAAGGTGGTAGTAGCACAAAGAAAGCAGAATCAGTTCAGTACAGTGGTTCTCAACCTGTGGGTCGTGACCCTTTTGGGGGTTGAACCACCCTCCACAGGGGTCACACATCAGATATCCTACATATCAGATGTTTATATTACAGTTTAAAACAATAGCAAAATTATAGTTATGAAGTGGCAAATGGAAATAAATTTATGGTTGGGGTCACCACAACATAAGGAGCTGTGTTAAAGAGTTGCAACCGTAGGAAGGTTGAGAGCCACTGCTGTAAGTCCTTTATTTAGTTAATGACTGATTGGGGAAAGCCCCGCTCATTGCAGGTGGTGCCATCCTTGGGCTGGTGGTCCTGAGTTCTATAAGAAAGTAGGGTGAGCAAACCATGGGGAACAAGCCAGTAAGCAGCAATCTTCTGTGGCCTCTGTATCAGCTCCTGCCTCCAGGTTCCTGCCCTGCTCGTGTTCCTGTCCTGATTGCCTTTGAAGATGATCTATGATGTAGAGAATACATGGATTAAACTTTTCCCCTCCACATATTGCTTTTATTAAGGTGTTTCTTTCATCACAGCAATAGTAGCCCTAACTAAGACTGTGAATCTGCACCTTGACTAAATGACACTTGCAGAGCTTGAGGTGTACGTAACTAGTTAATTTCTGAGTTTGAGGCCAGCCTGGTCTACAGAGTGAGTTCCAGGACAGCCAGGGCTATACAGAGAAACCCTGTCTCGAAAAACAAAAACAAAAAAACCAAAAAACCAAAAAACCAAAAAAACAACAAAAAAAGAAAGATTCAGGGTTGACTCAGCCCTTCGCTTGAGTTGCTCTGTGCTTTTTTTCTTCTGGGATTCATTCCTTCCCTCTTATTCAGTAAATGTTGTCTGAGTCAACTTTAAACAACCAAACACTTTGAGAGGAGTAAGGTACTTTTTACCAGGAACTTAGTCTTAGAGTAGGAATTAACTTGAAGGCAGAGGCTGGTATCAGAGTCAGCCTAAGAAGTTAGGGGCTTCTAAGCATTTCTAACTTTGTAGCAATCCTTTTTTCATTCCTACATTCCTTCACTCACTTAGTGGAGGCGTGCTTAAATAAAAATTTGAAATGCATGAACAAAAGTAGGTTTATGAGCTTTTCAGTACAGAAGATATTAAAGCTTGTGCAGTTGTAATCCTGTAATTTACAGGAGATGGCTCTCAGCACATAAGAACACATTCTGCTCTTACAGAGTGTCAGAGTTTGGTTCCCAGCATTCATGTTTCGTGGCTCACTTAAGCTCTAGTGGATTCAAGGCCTCTTCTGACCTCCCTAAGCACTGCACTCTTGTGTTCATGTCCCCCAAACCCATACACATAGTTAAAAATAAGTCTTTAAAGTTGTGGACTTAGGGAAACAGACAACGTGGTTTTGTGTCTTAACTCCGCTGTGAGTTCTGTGACCTTGAACGTTGTAATTCAACTCAGTGTCTTCTTTCCTTACGTGGAGAACAATGGTGGAAACCATTTCCACAGTGAGTTATTGTCAGAAGCACATGAGTACTGGATGCAAATAGAGCCTTTGGTACATAGTATGGTGCAAGTTATCTTTGGAGAATTGGTTCATTGAAGGCTCTTAATTGGTCCGAGTTTTCTCTAGAACAATGTTCTATGCCCTTGTAAATATCAGGATGGTTAAGAGGATTTATTGATTGATTCATTGACCTTTTTCTTTTTTCTTTTTTAAATTTCAGTTTGGCTGTGTCAGGGCACATAATGGAGGTCAGAAACTGTGTGTGGGCATTGTTTTCTCCCTTTACCATGTGGGATCTGGGTTTATTCTCAAATTATCAGGCTTAGCAGCAAGCCTTTTCATCTACTGAGGCATTTGTCAAACCTCTGTGCCCCCTTTGAGGCAGAATCTAGCTCTATACCTAGATGGGTCTAAAATTCTCCATTCCCCTGTCTCAGTCTCCTGAACAGTGGGATTATAGGCATGTACCACCAGGCCTGGTGAGAGGACATTTTAAACTATACCACAGAGGCTTCAAGTTAGGCCAGGATAGAGTCAGCTCCATGGTTAGATAATTCCTCCTAAACTAAAATTCATGGATGTCACACAAACATACTAAGTTGCAGAAAGGCACAGTAGGCATGCAGAACACGTGCACTTGAGTGATGTGCTGTCGAGTGCTCTGGGTTTCTTAGAGACACACATACAGTTTGGGCTGGGGGTTGTAGCAAACTCCAACCCAGTGATTGCCATAAATCACCCCCATTCACTCTCAGGAAAGGAAAGGAAAGCCTAGTTTCCTTAGATCAAGTCTAGGGAAAGGATGGGCTACCAACAGAAAACTTTTTAGATCATTGCAGCCAAATACCAAGGGAACAAAAAATCCATATTATTGTCCCCTAAGACTCAGCTAAATGAAGCAAATATGTGATCTTCCATTCTGCTTCTTGGAAACAGGCAACATCCTTAAGTTTCCCTGTTGGGAGGTGTTAAATGAACTGAACTAGGCAGGGGTCTGATCTTCATTCCACACTTGGCAGAGAAAGGTGCTACTGTGGGCACTGCCAGGGGGAACCAGGGTTCCAGCAAAGCAGTGTGAGGTCAGCCCTTTTCTACCCCTTTTTTCTAGTGGTAGTATATTTAAGGGGAGCCCGATCCTCTATGCTCAGAGGGAGGAAAGGCAGCAGTACATATGATTGTCCTGTTTTCAGTGAGTAGAAAGATCTCAACAGGGTCCAGGTGGGGAGCTGAGCTTTTCTATCCAGCATCTGAAGCAGGCAGGGAGGCTCTGTGTCCTCTCTCCCACTGTAGTGTTCATAGGGCCTACGGGGAAGCAGAGTCCGCAGCCTTCCGTCTTCAAGCCTGAAAAATAAAAATGTTGAGGATCAAAACAGAACAAGCAATCCTCAGGATCCAGGAAAAGTCATATCACGTATGAGAACAGCCAGCGGCGGCCAGCAGAACTGAGATGAATCACATGTTAGAATTCCGACAAGAATTTTAAACTATCACAAGAGTGCTTTGGAAAGCTATTAATTTATTTAAAACAACTAAAATATGAGAAGCCACTGCTAAAAGTTTGTGGACCCAACAGGAAGGAGCTCTGGGGTGTGATGTAGATACTGAAGACTTTTGGTTCCACCTGCATTTGTTATGCCCACTGAACTGAGTACGTAAGATGGGTACTTCTACGTGATCACACCCCAGCAAAGCTGATCTGCCAAACTGCATGGGGACAGTCTTCATCTGTGGGGGTCCTGAATAGAACCCAGGATCCGCCCTCTCTCTGGCCTTCACCTTACTTTATCCACCCCTCTCTGCCCCCTAATTTCTCTCCTTCCCCCCATCTTTCTACTCCCCCTTCTTCTCCCCCCTCCCTCTCTTCATCCCCCTCCATCTCTCTCATTCCAGATGATTCTGGTGTGGCTGGTAGCTCCTGGGAACTTGTGATCCCCACAGAGGAACATAGACTAATTGTGAATTCTTCAGTCTATGAATCTGTTAGCAGCCTGTGCAAATAGAAACTTGTTCTGGTAAATTATGAATTACCAGATAAGTACTTGCAGAATAAACAGAATACATAATTAGAATCCATTAAGTATGCTGTCTCTAGCTGGAAATGATTTTTGTGAGTTATTCCTTGTGTGGGTCAGGTTGTGAGGGTTGTGGTGTCCCATCTTGGAATATTGCCATCTTCACGGCTGATGAAGCTCTACGCTGACATGTGTGAGCTATACTGTCTTGGTGTTTTGATTTTCCTCATCTTATTTGGGTCTGTGCTTCCTGCTGGCATTCTGCTTTCCACAGGGATCTCAACCATAGGCTTCTTCCATGGTCCTCATCTCTCCTCAGTGGCTATAATGCTGCCCGGCAGACTGCGTTTTCCATCATGCACTTCCTCAGTGGTTTGGTGAATCAGAGTGCTGTTTTAGAGTGGGGATGCTATCTTTGTGGTAGAGACATCATCTTTAGCACAAGGGCACTTTCATCAGGCCCGAGATGTCCGTGTGGTGAAGGCTCTGTCTTTGGGGTTGCTTTTTACATAGGGCAGTCCTGAAGGCATCTAGATAATTTTCTGGAAGTAGAACTTACCAGAAGTAGATTGAGGATCAGGAGAAATTATGGCCATTTATATCTGAACTAGGTCAGCTGCCAACATTCCTCCTGGTTCTAGAAGGAAAGTCATTCTTTAGACCTGGTACCAGATTACAAACTAGTCATGGTTAACAGTGAGAGTGACTAGGTATGGGGTTGGCTAGCATGGATGTGACATTCCTGGAAGTGCCTGTTTGACATTACACCTTTGGAAATATCCTGGTTCGTTTTTCTTCTGTTAAAATTTGGATGCATGTGAGTGGCTCCAGGCAGTAGAACTTCTGAATAAGGGATTCTATTGGCTTAGACAAAGCAAGTTTTTATTCTTGGGTCACTCTGGAAGTTTTTGATACTCAGTGCTTACTTGGCTGGTCTGTGTGTGTGTGTGCGCGCGCGCGCGTGTGTGTGTGTGTGTGTGTGTGTGTGTGTGTGTGTGTGTGTGTGTGTGTGCGTTGCCGTGAAACCATCATTAGGTGACTCACATCTGAGGGTATCATACATTTATAGCTTCTAATCCTGTTGATCTTTTGGTGGAGGAGCTATTTGTGGGGGAAAAATAAACATCAGGAATCTTCAGTCTACACTGTGGCAATAGCACTTGAAACATTTGCACAAGTCTGTCTCCCAAGTCCTTATGTAGATTGTGGTTTCTAAGAGGGATTAGCTTTTGTTTCCTAGTGTAGAACCAGGACTAGAAGGAGTAAGAAGGGAGACAGTGTTGTGGTTGGTTTTGTTTGTTTTTGCAGGGGTTTGGGAGTGGCTACATTTTCCCAGGACCACAGAGTGTGTAAATCTAATGTAACTAAATTTATTACAGGGGAATGTGGCATCCTAGGTAGGACATGGAGGAATCTCTAAGGATGCTTGAATGTTTCATCTTTTGTTCTGTTAGTACAAAGAACCTGTAGAACCTCATAAATACACATAGAAATTTCTTGGGCCTTATCCAGTTTGCTTGCTGGTTCAGCAAACTTGGAATTTAGTTACTAGGAGTCCTGAGAAGTCAAGGTTAGCAAAGAATAACGGACATATATATAGCTTCATCTTCATCTCTTCTTGCCCCTTCTTTTGAGATGTCTGTCTACAGGACCCTTCTCGTCTGTGGCTGCTGAAGCATGGTTCAACACTTTCAGCAGCTTGATAGTTGGAAGCAAGTAGCCAGTTCACTGATCATAAATCCCCTGTGCGTCTGACAAAGCAGCTTTCCCAAGGGGAGGGCCAGCATTCCTACTTATGATGAAGCATCTTTTATTAAAGCCAAAAATGAACTCAGAATGTGGCTGTTTGAGTAGCAGTCATAATTCTTTTCCCCACTTGTTCTTCTGTAGCTAAAACAACTTGGCATGTTGGGAGACATGATGAATGGGACTTGTAACATACATTTCTTATCTTAGCTTTTGAGTAGGTCCAGGTGATCTCATTAGTGTGGCCACAAGCTAAGCAGGAATGCTGCCAGCCTATGACATTTTAATGGACAGAGGATATCTACCCTCTGACCCTTGAGCCATGCCATCTTCTGGTTGGCCACTTAGCGGTCTCTAGTCCACTTAAGTTTCCTGCTTATACTAATGGAATAGTTGTTTTTTATTTCAAATTGTCTTCAGTGTCCTTTGAAATCTCCACTGTACATTTATAATGCTGAGAAAATACTTTGTTTTGGTTGAAGGTTTTGCTCCCAGGTCCTCAGAGAAGCAGCAGCTATGAATGCTACTCTCCTGTACACACCGTCCCTTGAAACACTGTGCCATGGAGTAACATCCATTTGGCAACACTGATTTATTTTTGTTTTAAATATTGTTGGTTTTACAAATTAATTGATATGCTGGGGTGTATTGCCTATATGTGTGTCTGTGTGTTACATGAAATAGACAGAAGAGGGCATCTAATCCTCTTGAACTGGAGCTACAGTTATGAGCCACCTATGGATGCTGGCAAACTTGGGTTCTGTGCAAGAGCTTACTAGTGCTCTTGACCCTTCTCAGCTATCTCTCCAGGACCCTGTTTGTATTATAATTAAAAAAGTATTTGATTCATACATGCATATAGTAATTTTTGGCCACGTTTATCTCCCTAATTCCTTCCAGGTCATCTTCCTCTTGCCATGCCCTTCCCAGCTGCTGCTGCTGCTGCTGCTCCTCCTCCTCCTCCTCCTCCTCCTCCTCCTCCTCCTCCTCCTCCTCCTTTTTAAATAACCCATGGAGTCCAACTCTTGTCTGTGGAGCCATCCGCTGGAGCATGGTCAGCTTACCCGGGATCACACCCTTAAAGAAAACCAAAGTTCCTTCTCCCAGCAGCCAGCAAGTGTGAATAGCTCCTCGGGTATGAGTGAAGGCTCTTGAGCTCTTCCCCTTTCCAGGCTGGAATGTCGAGTGGCTTGATCTTGTGCAGGCTACTGAGTTGCTGTGAGTTCAATGAGTAAAACATTGTTCCTGTCATGTAGAAAAGACCAAGCTTCATTTTGGTTCCCCTTGACCTCTGGCTCTTATAGTCTGTGTACTTTCTCATCAGGGATACTGACTAGGGAAAGGGTATGATAGATGTCCCATTTATGGCTGAGCATGCCACAGTCACTTATTCTCTGCATTTGGACCAATTTTGAATTTCTGTATTAACTACTGTTTGATTCTAAGCCTTTTGAGCCTTGATGCTTAAGCAATATTTGAATATTTAATGATGGCCAGTGATATGTGTTGCATTCAACAAGCAATCAATCAGTATAGAGTTTTCAAATGTTTGGAGGAAACTTTGTGCTTTGTGGTAATTTTCCTGGTTGCTGTGGGGATTGCTGATCCATATATGTTCTGGAAGAATTGGCATTTAATCGTGTTTTGAGGGTACAGACCATTCGTGTTGGTTCCCATTGACCCAATACCTACCCCCCCTTTTTTCCCATATGATGTATGGGTTATGTTCCCAGATGGAGGTTGACTAGATAACGAGCCCATAAATATTAAGTACCTACTGGCAGCAGAGATAGAATATAAATGAACAGAAAACACAAATCTTGTCTATGTAGACTTTATTGTCTAACTTAGAAGTTACCTTAAAAATAAATCCACAGTACAATAATTCTTAAAGATCATTGGATGTCTCATGTGGTTCTCCAGTGTTAGTGTGGCCTACAATCCCTTAGAGAATTTGATAAAATACAGATAGCGGGGGTGGCTCTGGAGAGATGACTCAGAAGTTAAGAAAGCAGGTTTGCTTTTTCAGAACACACAGGCTTGATTCCTAGCACCCACATGGTGGCTTATGGCCTTCTATAATTCCTGTTCTGTGGAATCAAATGCCCTCTTCTGCCTTCCAAAGATATTGCATGCATGTAATGCAGAGACATACCTCTTGGCAAAACATCCATGCACATAAAATAGAAATAAAGGTGTTAAAAAACTAAAATTACAGCTAGTGGGGGGTATCATTCCCCCATTTTAAAATTGCTCTGAGTAATGAGAATTTTCTCCCTCTCTCTTGTGGTACTGGAAGCCCAACCTAAGGCCTTTTACATGTGAAGTGTATGCTATGCCCACCTTTCCTGTCCTGAGCCCCACCTTTCTAGAAGGCTCCAGAGGCCATATTTGGAGAACCATTTGTCTGTTGAGTAGTTCTCAACACTGACCATGGATTAGAATGACGAGGGCCACTATACCCCCCAGACAGGTCAGGAAGTTGGGATTCTTGCGGGTGCTGGGTGGGACCTAAGGTTAATAAGGTATAGTCAGGTAGGCACCTAACTGGATCTAATGAGTGCCAGAGATTCATGATGCGTTGGTGGGCTGTGGAGCTGGAGAGTATAGAGGATTTTCAAGAGTGCCCTATATCCTGTGAAGGTAATGCTGGGGACAAGTAGGCTTATTTTCTTGCTGCTTCTTGGGACAGGATGATGAGCTTGTTGGCCCTTAGCAGAAGTCAGTGTATGTGCGATGGATGGGGTATAGGATCAGTGAGAGACTGAACTTCCAGAACGCTCCTTAGAAAACCTGGATTCAGTTCCCAGCACCCACATGGCAGCTCACAACTCCAGTTCCAGGGGATCCAACACCCTTACACAGACAGACAGACAGGCAGACAGATGTATGTACTGATGCACATTAAATAAATAAACATAAATTTAAAAGAATTGGGTGTTTTTATATTTGATTTCTGTAAACTGTTCTTTTTCTTCTTACAAAATGAAGCAGTGTACGTTGTTGCTACTGCTCAACATATGAGTACAAATACAGTCATATGATCAATGGTCTATGCATCTTGACTCTCCCAGACTCTAGCAATGGCCTAACACAGTGTTTCCTCAATCAGTCTGTTTTTGTTGAAAGAGTTGTTAGAAAGGTCATTCTTCCACAGCAAGTTTGTGTGTCACTGCTCCCTCTCCAAGCTTTCCTAAGAATGCTGCTGACTTTGTTTTCCAAACTAGGAGAGAATCTGACATTAAACTAAGGGCATATTAAAAAATAAAATCCTAAAATGTGGAGGGTGGCAGCTGGAAAGATGGCTCAGTGGTTAAGAGCACTTGTTGATGGTGGCACATTCCTTTAACCCCAGCATTTGGGAGGCAGAGGCAGGCAGATCTCTGTGGGTTTGACGCCAGCCTGGTCTACACAGTAAGTTCCTGGACAGCTAGGGCTATACAAAGAAACCCTGTCTTGGGGGGAACAATACCAGAAAAAACAAACGAAAACCCCACAAACAAATAAAAAAAGCTTTTGTTGCTCTTGCAGAGAAACAGTTAGTTTGGTTTCCAGAACCCTTGTTGCGTGCGTGGCTCATACTTGGCTGTAACTCCAGCTCTAGGGAAGGCCTTCTTCTGGTTTGTACAGGCCCTGCATTACCTGTACATTACTGTGCACATACCCTCACATAGATACATACAGACATCTACAATTAATTTTTCTAAAATTGTAAAAATAAAAACAAAACAATAAATTTAATGAATACTGATATAAATTCAACATAGGTATTTGTCATCCACAAAAAAGTCTTTCCTCCTACTCAATTCCAGGCAATGGTGAGTCACATCAAATTTTAGGTCTTGTTGTTAAATTTTATTTTTAATTTTATTAAGTTAAATTGTTCATAAAGTAACTTGGACTGTGAGAAGGAGCCAGTGTTTAATTTCTTAGAACTACTACAGCCTTGGTTACAATAAATTTCATAGGGCTCAGAAGTTATAAACTTGAAGATTTGGTACTTGCTAAAATTTTGACTTTCCCCCTGAATGTCCCCTGGAGGGAAATGGCTGTCCTGAAGTTTGAGAGCACTGCCTTCTGCTTCTGGTCCTGAGAAGTGAGATGCAGTTTAACTGTATTCTCTGGATCTTTAGCCCAAGGCAAAGAGGAGAACCAGTAAAGAAGCCTCAGATCAGACCATTTGATGCTAATTTCACAGGTGGCTGATCTCTGGGTACCTGGCTGTTGTTATTTCTGGATGGACCAAATGAAGTGTAGTGGTAAAAGCAGAAAGTAGGATTTAGGGTCATTGGTGAGTGTCATTGGTAGAATTAAATGAGACTCTTATTGAGTGTGATTTTCACTCTCTTCCTTGCACCCCTTGAGTTCTTTTGAAATCAAACAATAAAACAAATGGAGATAGCCACTGATCTCTCCCACTTTTTAGAAACTGTGAGTTGATTAGGATTTTAATTGGTTTGGTTTAGATACTGACTTCAGGCACAATTTAAAGAGCTATCCATAGAGTTATAAATTAATTAGAATTAGATTTGCGAGGGACTTGATCATCTTCACCTCTTCCCTCAACGATTCAGCATCTCACCAGTGGCGAGAATAAGACCTAGCAGGGTCACATAACCACCACCTCAGTTTTGTAGTTCGTACAAAAGGCAGGGACTGTAACCTGAATTTTGAATCTATTATTTCTGCTATATTAGATGGATACGATTTTTGTTTGCTTATTTTGGAGACAGGATCATTGTATGTAGCCTAGTCTGGCCTCTTAACTGCCTTCTTCTGCCTTAGCCTTCCAAGAGCTGGGATTACAGCTGGGTAAGCCTGTAAGATCATCTTTTGTTAGGAGACTTTGTTGAAAAATGACCCTCCTTTTATTTTCCTTAAAAGAAAAAAAAATAGTATTCAATTCTTTTTACTGTTAGTATACCTGCCTACTACTTACAGTTTTAGGAATAATGAAGCACAAAGCAGTAGTTAGCTGCTGAGTGTAGGTGGGAGGTGCCTGTAGATAGCATCTGCAAGCATTGCATACTGAGTCATGATTTGGCCCTTAGAAGAGCTCTTCTAAGTTTCAAGTTTTACTGTCTAATTATCCTTCACAGAGAAGCATGTTTCCTGGGGCATTACCAGTATGCTTTAGCTTTTACTAGTGTGTGTGTGTGTGGGGGGGGGGGGGTAAGGCTGAGGACTGAACCCAGAGAATCCTGTATTCTTGGCAAGTGTTGCTCACTGACTTATTCCACACCCCCTCCCCACCCTAGGCTCCCAATACCGGCTTTATTTAGATTCTTTATCCTATTGTAGATACTCTGACCACAAAGCTAGTTTTTGTGTGCTTGCCTTTCTCTCATTTCCTTTTCACTTGTTTCGTACACCAGGCTCCAGAGTTTGCTCAGGTTAGCCCCATGTGGCTGCTTGACCAAGTGCCTTAGGTCATTCATAAAAAGACTCTGTCAGAGTCATTGATAATTCCCCTTCTGTAATTGGAGCAAACCTGGGAGAACTGGTTGAAAATACTGGTTCCTTGGCATGACTTCTGTTCAGTGTTAGTAGATCTAGGATTGGGACTGGGGTTTAAAGTCCTCATTGTATTGTGTTCAGTCTCTTTCAATGCTATGAATGGAGGTTTGCATGGTTCTCTTCCTAGGACAAGGTTGATTTCGCGCTACAGGAAATTTATTGCTATTAAAGCCATCAAATCTCACTTATTCCCCTTAAAGTTTTTACTCTCAGAAACTTTCTCTGAAGAGTTCCCAGGTTACAATCTTAGGCTCCCATTGAAATGCACTCAGGAATTGAAGAATAATTTTTTTGATTATATAAAAAGCTCATTAACATATTAACATAGGAAATCTCTGATTAAAATAAATCGTACTTCATGTTATAAGCAAGCATAACTTAGAGAGTGCTCCCTATTGGAAAGGAGCTTATGACATGTGGTCTTGTATTTGCACAGTGATTGTATCCATGTGTGTGTGTGTGTGTGTGTGTGTGTCCCAAGATTAGTTCTCTTGTCTGGAAATGCTTTGTTGAGTCTCTAGGAATTGTGTAAAAAAGACTTTAAATGTGTTGAACTCAGGAATAAGATCCTAGGTGGCTAGATTATCTGTGTTTCAGCAATGGCTTCTACTTCACTCCCCTGATGTAGTCCTCCCAGTAACTTTTAGACCAGGACCAGGGCTTACTATGTAGCATTTGTGGTTACTGAATTCCTGGTGCTCCTGCTCACCTTAGCCTCCAAGTGTCTGGATTACAGGTGTGTACTGTCATATTCATGCCTTATTTGAATTCATATTCATGATGGTCCACAGGCTGTGGGGCTCCGTGGGAACGCCCAGCTCTGTTGTGTATATGTAAGGCAATCCCTTGACCCCTTGAGAAGTCCCCCCCCACTTCTATTTTTGTTCATCCTGCTTTAGAATCACCAAACCTGCTGTAACTTGAAGCACTAGTGCTGTAGTGGTGTCCTCCTTTATCTCACCGGCTGTATTTGAGATTCAGTTTGTCTTTTGCAGATTAGAACCCTGAATTTAGAGAGACGGTTTTCACAGTGGCTGCTGTTAGAAAGCAGTCTAGGGAATGCAGGCTCATGATGACTTCCAAAGCGGCTCTTCTCTGGTCTTCATAAGCACAGGGTAATGCCAGGCTGGATGCTGGCCATTTAAGACGATGTGGATCCCTTGGTCAGGCAGTAGCTCCCAGTTGGCAGATTCCCCACTGGTTTCAGTTTCCTTGGCTGATGCTGTTTGTTGTGCTTATACCAGTTTTTTCTTTTTTTCCCCAGCCTCTTGAGCCTTTTCCAAAGCAGGAGAGATGGCAAAAGGCTCTGCCCTGTAATTCTCTTCTTTTGGATATGCCATTAATGTTAGGGAAGGCCCTGTAAAATGAAATCATGGAGCAAGGAAGGAGCATGCCTATGGCATAAAAATGCTGTTAGCGAGCTTGAGGCATATCAGAGAGATTGATCCTGAGAGCAGCATTTACTGCCTTTCTGCTTTTGAACATCCCTGCCCCCTCCTTCCTTTGCCCATATATTTTTTTTTTTTTTTTTTTTTTTGCGGTCTGGGAACTTATCTTGAGTTTAAGAATGGCCTGAACCTTTGAATAGGTAGCACCATTCAGCAGGGAATACATATGCAGACTGAGATGTCTCTTAAAACCAATTTGTACAATCCATTTGAAGTGATTTCTTGAGCTGGAAATGCATTTCTGGTTTAGATTCTCTGCCTGTATCTGTATGTTCAAATCCTGTTTTGCATGATGATTTGTTTTTATCTTGCTGATAAGAGAGCCCACCCTTCCCCAGTCTTTTAACTGCCACCCCTAGATGTTTAGGCATGCTTTACAGGGTGAGTAGCTGTTAACTACCTCTAAATGACAGCTGCATACCTGCTATTGAGATTTGGAAACAAGGAGAACCTTGGATTCCACTAAGAATTTCACAGCCTTGTTTGGTTGAGGTACTGCAGAAAGGATCAAGTGGCATTGATTTGGAGAGACCCAGTCAGATGGATGAGTGAAGTCCCAATGGGAAGGGAGTTTCCAGCTGTCAATCATAAAAAGTGACTCAGTGCAGGAAAGTGGAAGTGGGTACGCCTAGCCAAGAAGCTATTTGTAATTGATAGCTGCTGGGAGAGGGAAAAATCAGTCCCCATTCCTACCCAGTGGACTGGTCCTGGGTATACCAACCATACTCCAGGGTGGGTGCTGTACTTATGTGTAGTTTGCCAAAACAGATTGGACCATGATTTTTTTGTTAAGAGAAAGAACATGAAGTTGAGTGGATCCTAAGGTGAGAGTAGAGTTGGGGTAAGGGTAAGAAAATAACTAAAATATATTGTATGAAATTCTCAAATAATAAAGAAATTAAAAAGAAAGGAGAAGTCTAACATGGTGTGGATTTCTTTCCACCATGCAGAGTACATAGCTAGGGAAGAGAGTCTCTTTGTAGAAGCAAAAAAAGGGGGTAGATGAAGCTGCCTTCCATCATGCTGGACAGTTCTAGCTCCCTCCTGCCTTTTGCCTCTTTGGGCTTTGCTGTTGTTTTTCCTTTGTGACCTAAGAGACTTCTGGACCTGGATGATTGGGGCATTCAGCTTAAGATGGGCTCTGAAGGAGTGGCATCTGGAATGCTATTTTGATGTCAAATATCTGTTGTTTCTCTACCAGGAATCAAGCAAGCAGCTGGGAGATGCACAACACTGCCGAGGGGAGCTAGGGAATTGTTACTTGTAAATGCAGAGAAAGCAAGCAGGCAGATCCTGGTAGACGTTTGAGATGTTCAGCTTCTGCCTTCAGAGAATAGGAACTTGTCTCTCTGTGATTCTCATCATCACCTGGGAAGAGGAGGGAGGAGGTATCCTGGCTGGGATTGAACTGAAGTGTATAAGTCATCATTTTAAGAAGTTCACTCATTGATTAATTAGCATCACAAATCTTTCTTGTTCCCAGTGTTCCAGGTGCTGGGATATAGTGGTGACAACCTTCAGCCCCACCCCAAATCCTTGCACTTAACATACTTTGGTGTTAAATAAGGGATGATGGTGAAGACAGATTCATAACCGTTGTGGTGGTGTAAGGAATGTAAGGAAGGCATTAGCAAAAGAAATGACGAAGCAATGGATGGAATTGGGGAAATAATCAAATTTGAGTATGGTCATGGAAGGTGTCCTTAAAAATGGCCACAAAACAAATAACTACTATGGGAGAAAAGGTAGGTTTTTCATGGTGTACAGTATTTAAAACATTTCAGTTATTGGAATGTAAGCATGCTTAGAGACTTAAAATTTTTTTTCTTTTGAGTATGGAAGGGCATCCACTGTCATGGCGTCTCTGCCTGTCTGTGAGTGTTCAGCACTAGCTAGGTCAGAGTCCATCAGTATAGCTGATTGTAAAGCGTTCAGGGTTAAGGTAGTCTTTAAGGGGCTGCTGGTTATAAAGTTACTATAAAACTATTCTGTGCAACTGAGAAGCTAGTCACCTTAAATAGATGCTCAGTGTTGGTATTTTTCCCCCTTAGAGTTTTGGAAATTAAAGTCCTTCTCCCAAGATGTACTGAACAGAGTCCTTTCTGCAGAGTAGAGTGCTAGTGGCCATTGCCTTGGCTCTAAATGTTTGATTGAATAATTTGGTGTATGGATTCTCACTGTTAGAAGGATTGGGTGGTCCAGTGTAGCTCTCTGGATTATTCTGGTGAACAGGAATTAAAGAGTCTGTCTTCTATAAAAAGATATAATATAAAAGACAACAGACTTCATTTGTCATGAACCTACTGAGTAGTGGGCTTTTTTGAACCATTGTTCCACGTGCTAATTACATTGACTGTACAAAGTACTCTTATAGTTTTAAAAAAGGCCTTCAAGCTGTGATCTTCAGGCCTGCCTGAGTGGTTACATTGTAGCTGTGATGGTCTGGGTTCCGATCTCCAGAACTCATGTTGAGGTAGAATCCTGAATTCTTGCTGGCCAGCTAGTCTTGTCTCCTTGGTGAATTCAGGCATATTTCAAAGAAAAAGTAGGAGCAGCTGAGGAATGACTGTGACCCACACGTGTACCTTTCGTGTGCACACTTGCATCCACGTGTGCACTCACAGGAAATCGCCAGCGTTTATGCACACATACACACAAAGTGGAATCAAAGAGTGTCCATCTAGCTCACTTGAAATAAATGCTATTTCAAATAATTGGCGTTTTATGAGTGTGTTTTTGGGTCACATACTTGTTTTATGTAGGTATTGTACATGTGTCCTACAGTAACATTTTTGGTATGTTTCATGCCCTAAGAAGTTTTCGGAACAGGTACATCAGATGATGGCTGGCATCATTTTACACATGAAAATATCTCCAACCTGACCTTAAACCTGTGATCAGACTCTTCTCCTGCCTTGCCACAGTGCTGCAGTTTATAGACCTTTGCTCTCTTGTGGTTTTGCCAGAGTTTGGTGTTCCAGGGGGTTGGTGTTCACAGTAATTTGCTCCCAGACATTGTTCTTGTTGGCATCAGGACCTCCAAACCAGTGACATCACACCCAGGTAACAGTGGGATATGCACACGTGTTGCCAAGGCAACAGACACCATATTCCCAGAATCCACTTGGCCCACCTCCCACCTTTACCTGTAGCAATGTCACTATCCACATATAAACTGAAGACCCCTCTGCATACAATCTCAATCTCCCTCCCTCCCTCCCTCCCTCCCTCCCTCCCTCCCTCCCTCCCTCCCTCCCTCCCTCCCTCTCTCCCTCCCTTCCTCCCTCCCTCCCTCCCTTCCTCCCTTCTCTTTTCGCTGCCACTTTTTTCCTCTGTCTTTCAATAAACCCCACGTGGAACTATGGCCTGGTGTGGTTTCTGGAGCCACACGACCATCACAACAGTTCTGTACCCAAAGGCAGGAACACACTTACAGATTATCAGGTTCAGTTTGGAACAGCTTCTCAAAAAACATCTCTACATGATCTGTTTAAGAAAAAGAAAAAGGCTGGGCGGTGGTGGCGCACGCCTTTAATCCCAGCACTTGGGAGGCAGAGGCAGGCGGATATCTGAGTTCGAGGCCAGCCTGGTCTACAGAGTGAGTTCCAGGACAGTCAGAGCTACACAGAGAAACCCTGTCTCAAAAAAACCAAAATAAAATAAAATAAAATAAAATAAAATAAAATAAAATAAAATAAAGTTTTTATACACCTGTCTCTAACTGCTAAACAAATAGAATCTAGACCTTTTTTCTCAATGAAGAAAACAAATACAGGTTTGTTAGCTCACTGGTAGCAGCATTGGGACTTCTCTTTAAAACACTCAGTGAAATCTAGAACTATCTGGGAAGTGAGTGTCAGGCTGCATTATTCCCTAGGCAGGGGGCCTTGAGTTGTGTAAGAATGGAGAAATTTAGCCAGCAAAGAAGTTTGCACGTATATACATTTTCTTTGCTCCTGGGTGTGATATGACCAGCTATTTGAAGTTCCTGCCTTGACTTTTCTTCACTGATGGACTGTAATCCACTTTTATTTTTTTTTAAATCACAGCAACAGAAATGTAACAGTGACCTTGGAGCTGGTATATGGAGATAGTTCATACAGCAAGAGAGCTAGGCCACCCTGCATACAGTGTTTGGGTTTTGCTGGCCATGTGTATTTAGATTTGGGCTTCTCATTTCCTTTAGTTACAGTGGTGTTCCTATTTGTCACCTGTCTTCCTAGCTTCTGGAACTTTCTGGTGTAAGAATATAATGTTGGAATCCAGCCCTTCTTCCAGCCACAATACCAGAAGCCGCTCTTCCCCTTTCAAAGAGAGTAACAGGCATCCTGCTAACACCATGTTGTGAATCTCTTAACTTAAAGACTTCCTGGTGCCAGGCCTTCTCACCTAGGGAGGGAGTTTCCATCAAAGGAGTTATTGATGGCCATGCAGCCTGCTTCCTACCCTCCTCCCTGACTCTTGCCAGGAGATCAGAGAGGCTGATTAAAGGCCTGTGTCCTCAAGCTACCCCACATCCTCAGAGAGTTATTAGAAAAGCCTTAGACTTCTGCCTTGTGGGCTCCGATTTCCTCTCTTCAGAGCCCCTATCGAACTGTTGTCTGTCTGTCTGTCTGGCACAGATAAAAACCTCCTCACTCCAGCAGTCTGTTTTCAAGCCACATCTGAGACGTCCACCTGTTTCACCTGGGCATAGGGTGGGAGCCTTCTGTTTGTATTCAGGCAGCTGGTTTGGCCTAAAAAGACAGAGTTTTCAGAGAGGCACTTCCCTGGCCGCCTTTCTCCCTTGCCCTGGAATCACCCTGGTGAATTCCTCATCTGTTCAGCTAGTCTTTTTTTTTTTTTTTTTTTTCACCAGAAGAAATTATCCCTGATGAAGGTGCCAGGAAAACCCAGTGAAAACCTGCTCCCTTAGCTTCCTCTCTGTATGACTTTTTACCTCTCCCCATTCGAATCCCCCAATAAATAGTGACCTTTTGGCTAGGGGCCCTGTCTTAGAGCATTGTGTGGCTGAGCTGGCTCTGGCTGACTCCCAGGACTGTTAATGACTTCCTTCACTGTCCCTGAATAATTGCTAGAAAAGACAGCTGTGGAGAGACATTTCTGCCAGCTTGCTGGCTCATTAATTCCAGCCTCAGTGAACAGGGTGCAAAGGAAGAAGTTGGAACTCACTCTGAGGCAAGTAGGAAGGCTTGGGTGGGGGTTAAAAATATGTGTTGGAGGAACAGGGCAGCCGCACCACGCGAGGCTTAAACTCGGAGTCTGTCAAGTCTGGACATGCTTCAGTTTTTCATACAGAAAAGCCTAGCTCTCGGGTCACAGGTTAAGAAACGATGATGGACTTTCTCTCAAGTCCCTGCTGCAGGTTTTTCTGGTCCTGTTTGACAATGATTTAACCTGTAGGACACCAGGTTTCCATATAACCTCACCCTTCCCATGGAAGTGAAAGGAAAGATTCCAGAAAAGTCAACCTGATTATATAACCTGTCTCAGTAAATCCCATAATGGTCTCAAAACAAGTTTTCTGGCAGAGGTATTTTTATAACATGCCTCTGAGAAATGAATCGAGCAATTTCAAAACTTGGATAAACCATGGAAATCACATACGAGTATGTAGGGACCAAATGTTTGGGCTAGCTGCATAGCTCAACTCCAGTGTTTGAGCACTTGTGATGGGTGAGACAGGTTAAGGCACTTGACTTTGATTTACTGAGTACGGGAAACATCAGGTATCTAGATGTATTCATTCCTAGAAATGAATGATAAAGGGACTTTATATAAGTCTCAGGCAAGGATGTTGAACAAATCAATGTTTAATGCTACCAGCAAAGATTTTCAAGTGGACTCAGAGCTCTTTGTGAATGTTTCTTTGGTGTTTATGCCGCAGATACCTTCCCTGCAGCATTAAGGCCACCCTGTAAGCATTTTGGAGTTACCTCTGTGGGTTCTGATGATGCTTCTGAATATCTGAAAAATAAAACAGAACAGGTAATTTCTTTTAAAGCAGGGTTTCTCAAAATTAGATGTACAGGAGAATTACTTGCGAGGCATAAATTTTTTTTTTTTTATTTTAACCCAGGCTGCATTCCAGACTAATTAGATAAAAATCTCTGATAGTGTGCCCAGGCCTCAGTAAGTATTGTGTAAAACTGATTCCCAAGGTTAACGGGGTCTGAGATAGCACTTCCACTTGCTTATTTATTTAGTTTTGAGACAGCCTTGTAACTCTGTAACTCTCCAATACACAGAAATCTTTCCTCCTGCATTTGTGTATCACGTTGCCTGCAGAAGATCTTTAATGTGTGTGTGTATATATGTGTGTGTATATATATATATATAAATACAGATATAGAGATTGCATGTGTTTATATTTTTTCAAAGACAGAATCTATTGTTTTCCAATCTGACCTTGACTTCTCTATGTAACTGAAGTTGGCCTCGAGCTCCTGATCCTCTTACCTCCATCTTTCAAGGGCTAGTATTATACTACAGCTTATGCCAAACTAATGTTATTAATCTTAATTGAACTTCCCAAAGGGCTATTTAAGTCCTAGAATGCTGAAGTATTTCATGTCTTTGATTTAAGGAAGTCCCTGAAGTTTCCATTAACATTTCCCTAGGAACACTGAGACTTGAGTTTCTTCTGGGGCCAGGGCCCTCATACCTTTTTAATCAGTAAGACCTAACTTAGTCATTGGTAAGTGGCTTAGGATTGGCCATGGAGACCTCACAGTGCTTGTTGGAAGGTGGTAAGACATTAGGAGGTGGAATTTTCTTAAGTTCTAGATCACATGTTTTAAGAGACTATTAACTGTACTCTTAGAATTCTTTCTGGTCCTGGAAAGGCTTTTGCTTTGTTAGAAGGCCAGCTCTGTTTCCAGCACATTTGTTTCCTAGTTCCTTTCTAGAAGTCGAAGGCACCTGCCATTGTTAGACCTTGAACTGCCAACTTTCTGACTCTTGTTTTAATGTACAGTGACTAAAGTATATCACAAGGTGTTGAAACATTGGACAATTATTACTTTTATGCAATCTGTATTTTATCATGGTCCAAATTATACTTGTGTAAATATGTGTGTCACTGTTAGTATACTAGTTACTTTTGTGTTGCTCTTACCGTGAAGGCAACTCATAGAAAAAAATTTATTCTGGCTTACAATTCCAGAGGATTAGAGTCCATAATGTCATGATGAGGGCAACTAACAGTAGGCTTGAGTGCTGGAGCAGGGTGCTGAGAGCTGGAAGCAGAGAGGACAAATCAGAAACAGTGAGATGTTTTTATACTCAGAGCTTGCCCCCAGTAATGTTCATCTGTTAGCCAGGCCGTACCTCTCAAAGCTCCCAACAGTGGGTCTGCATAAAGCAGTATCTGTCCAGCCTAGATTAGTTTACCCCAGGCTAGGAGTTGGTCTCACAGTGCGTCTGCCTCTAGCAGTGTCTGCACAGCCTAGATCAATGCCACCGTAGTCTTTCTCAAACTGTCACTGTTAGATTTTGCCAACTTGATGTAAACCTAGATGTATCTGGGATCTAAGTTGAAAAAGTGCCTTCATTCCTTTGGCCTATGGGCACATCATTGGGCATTTTCTTGATTGTTTGTTGATGTGGGAGCGTCCAAATCACTGTGGGCACAGTTTGTGCTTCAAGTTCTATGCAGCCTTGAGTTCCTGCTTTGGCTTCCCTCTGTAAGCTGGCATAAAAGGCTTTCCTTTCAACGTTGCTTTTGATCATGGTGCTTGTCACAGCAATAGAGAAGCAAACTAGAACACAACCTATTATGTAGGATACTGAGAGGGTTGAGAGAGAAAGGTAGAGTGAAAGGGGACAAAAGTAGAGAAGAGAGGAGGAAGAGAGAGATAGGAAATGGTAGAGAAAGAATGTGAATGAAGACTATCTGAGTCATTGTGAAACCACATGCTTTTCTAAGCATCCGACAATGAAGTTCTCATTAGGAGATATTTTCTGGCTTTGTGACCTCAGCCCAGATATTATTCAAGATCTTCCATTTTTCTCCAGTGAAATGTCACACTAAAATCTGCCTCTCAGGGACTGTTTGGATAATTATTTAAGGTTGTCTCTACAGCACACAGCAAGTGTTAGTAAAGTGTTTATTAGAGAACAGTATCAACTTGACTCACTAAAAATAGTCTCCAAGTGTAAGGTCCAGATGACACTTTTTTCAGTAAAAAAGAGTTGACAGATGCTCAGACGTCATGACAGTGCCTTTTCTTGTTTGTTTATCCAAAAGTTCTTCATGTTGTTACTGAGATGGGCTGGCTTGTTCCTTGAGGTCCTTCTAGGTTCCATCTCACCTAGAAATTGAATTACCACCGTTTTACTCTTCTTTGACAACACCGCTATACTAATCTGAATCCAGTGTGCTTTTACATGATGCTGAACAGAGGTAACACGGGACTGACGATGATGGGAGAATGACCTCAGTTTCTGGTGCCATCTTCTAGTTTTTATAACTTGGCCCCGTACATACATTGTGAACAGTGGCAGTAAACTGATGACTTCTTGTCATCTTTGCCCACTCTTAATATCTTCATGTGCTTTCTCAACTGACTGGGTCTCAAGGAGCAGGGTAGGTCTCTTTGTGTAGTTTGCACTTAGAAGGTTTGGCAAGTGACCTCCAGTAGAGCTGTGTTCTTTCTAACAGCGTGGGTAATGATTACAGCAACAATGCTGCTATTATGTCCAAAGGTTTGAAGCTGTAATTTCATAATGAAATTGAAAAACATGAGATTAAAAACCTGACTGTAGCACGGTAATTATATTTAACTATCACAAATCATCTCTCTGTATTTAGTCGGGTATTTGAGATCTGGCCTCTCTTTGTGGAGTGCGATTATATCATTTCATAGTTTTGTGAAAAGGAAGGCTCCTAATTGATGGCAAAAATGTGAGAATTGTTTTCTCTCAATGGGAAGGTGACAAGAATGTATTGAAATATTGAAGGAGCCAGTTTGCTTCATTGACTAGAGTCAGGAAAGGAGTTTGTAGAACTGCCCAGATAAAGAAATGCTTAGATCTTTTAATGGTTTAATTCCCAGTTCCAAGTGTCTTGCTCACTTGGGAAATTAAAGTGACTCAGGCTTGTCTGGGACACTCTCCAGGCCTCCAGTGAACAGCTGTGTGAATCTTTACCCCACTACTGCAGGATTACTTGTACAGGGGAATGACTGACTGGGCCCTGTTTCCCACTGATCAGCACTTCATGGGCTGGCCCATATCCATTCATTGCTTGGGAATGTATTGGCTCTTTAGTAGGGGGGAGGGAAGTGGTAGCCTGGGAGGTCAGGAAGGTGTTAGAGCCTGGCAGGCATTCCATTGAATTGGGGTTCAGGAAGCTAGAGTGGAAAGTGTGCTTTGCTTCTGTTTTTGTTTGCTTTCTGTTGCAGTGGGGGTGGGGGGATGGAGGGAAAAGGAAGAGGAAAGGCTTTATTCAGTTCACATGTTGCATATACATAGAAGGCAGGGGATAGCTTTGGGTGTCTTCCTGTCTTGTTCTCTACCTCGATTATTTGAAGCAAGGTATCACTGAACCTGAAGCTTATTGTTTCCTCTTGGCCAGTCATCTCCCAGGATCCACCTGTCTCTACACCCCTCCCTTTACCCTAACATGGCTTATAGGCAAACATTGGCGTGCTTGGCTTTTCTGTGAATGCTAGAGATTTAAAGTCAAGTCCTCATGCTTGCACAGCAAGTGCTCTTAGCTGCTGAACTAGTTCCAGCAACATACATCTGCATTTTTTGAGTAATTATCTAAGGGGTCCTAAAAGCCTTCTCTCTAGGAATGGGGTATGCCAGTGGTGTATTATCTTGAAATCTGTGGAATGTGAACCTCCTTTTCAGTCTTCAGTCCAAGCCACTTGGCATGAGTATATTATATGACAGAGCCTACTCTGTTGTACTTCTTTCAGGTATAAAGGAAGCTGGCCTTTAGCCGGTATACAATATGGATAGTGGGCAGAGAGGAGAAAAAAGTCTATACCCAACATTTCACTTGGGCTTGCTTGGGAAGAGGCAGCCTTTTTCCAACTATACGTTTTTAACTGTCAAGTACTTAATTTTCTACTTGAAACTTATTGAAAATTCTTCCACGATCCATGTTTTTGGCCTTTTAGAGCAGAGTGTATAAAAACAGTCATTTAATTAAATTCATCAAACATTTATTGAGTGGTGGCTGAGGCTACAGTACTGATATGTCAAAGTAATCAGGACAGATGGGCTAAAGCAGGGTTTCCCACCTTCCCCTGAGAGGTTGTGTTAACATAAGACAGGCAAGGCAGCTGTCACCTGCCATGAGATGGCATCTCTCAAACAATGACATCAAAGCCTGGTACCTTAGGAATGTCAGGGTAGGCATCATAATTCAGATTAAGCCAAGGCTTCTTAGGGGAGGTGGCTTTAGACTGAGTAGGATGCAGTGGGACTCAAATGTTCTGTAGAGTCACCCAAAACTACTATTGTCACATTTTCTGGAGTTACATACAGATGGTTGTGAGCCACCCCGTGTGGGTGCAGGGAACCAAACTCCTGTTCTCTGGAAGAGGAAAGAATGCTTTTAACTGCTGAGCTGTCTCTCCAGTCTGGCATTAGTCTTTTCTCTAAGGTCTGTACGGGATTCTAACGTGCAGCCAGAATTGCAGTCCTCTGACACAGAAGATGAGTAGGCTGTCACAGAGATGACAGACAGAAAGCAAAAGGCGTTCTATGGTACAGATAACACCAGGAGCAAAGTACCAGAAGGACTCCAAGGAAGGCTGTCATTGGAGAGTGTCACTACAAGGACTGTGACTGAGGCCCAGGGCTACCAGAAGTGTCGGAGGGGAAATTGTGCTGATTGGGTAGACTAGATTAAAATATGACACCAGAGAACTGAGAGACATTCATGTCTTTATAGCATCTTAAGAATCTTTTCTACCTGGTACTGGCTGGGGAGTGGCGCCCCTAGAGCTTCTTGCTTGTCTGTACTATGAGTAAGCCAGGTCACATAAGGCCAGGGCTGCCCAGTTCCCTCTGCAAGAACCTTTGCCTTAGGCCTGCCATCTCAAACTGTTTTATGTTTACTAGTTCATCTTGGCATTGGTTCTTTGACCCTTTCCTTTTGCCAAAGCAGAGTAAGCATAATTTAGGGACAGGGTAGTAGATGTTAACAGTGTTAGACAGGAGTATGGAGTGATTTCTCCATTTAAGCCTGGCATGCGAGAACTGCTGGGCATACTGAGGGCAGATGTCAGCAAGCAAAAGTGGGTAGGTCTGTTTTCTTACAGCTGCATTCATTTTGTGCCAGATTCCACTAAGGACTGCTTCTTTATCTGCTTAATGCTGTTTCTAGGAAATTAATTTTCAGGTGCTATAAATGTGCATGGTTCATATACTTCATTTATTCTAGCTCCCTGAAAGCCTCTCCTTTTTAATAGACACTTTTCGTTTGTCTGTTTGGAGCTTGTGTCCTTTTATGTCATATTTAGTCCTTTGTGGACGTAAAGATAAAGTTAAAACTACTCAATTATGCAAGCCTCTTTCTACTTTGGGCAGGTGCCAACCGTGCAGACCAGGGGCAGGCCAGTGTGCCAAGATTTTTGTCTCAATAAACTCTTAGAGAATGTAGAGGATGTAGAACCAATACAGACGGGGGGGGGGGGCTTATTTCCCTTCATCACTAATGTGAAGACTCTACATCAATACTTCATAAAATCTATCAATCTAGCCACTCACCTGTGAATTCCCCTACCCGCCCCTTCACTTCTTTCGAGAACTTAGTACTGTGTATGAGTTAAGAGTCAAGCATATAGGTTCCACACTGGTGAAATGCCTCACTTGGGGTAGTGCTTGCACAGAGTATGAGGATTTCATTGATGCCAAGAATGCGTGTTAACGAAAGCCTGGTGTGCTAGTGCACTCTTTTGATCCCATTGCTGGGGAGATGGGGACAGCAAGTCTATCCAAATCAGCAAGCTTCAAATTCAAGGAGAGATCCTGTCTACAGAACCAGAAAAGACTTCTGAGAAAGGACGCCTGACGTTGACCCCAGGAGTTCACACTTGCTTGCATAATGTACTCATGCACACCATCAACCCACAGAAGTAATAGACTCTAGAACCAAAGTGCTTGAGCCTGATCCCCATGCTAACTCACACAATGCACACAACCACACAAGGAGAGGGAATGCAAACATGTGAATGAATATAGGCTCTAGAGCAAACCTGCTTGAATTCCAGTGGTGGCTCTTCCACTTTTTTTTATTTTTATTTTTATTTATTTATTTTTTTTTGGTTTTTCGAGACAGGGTTTCTCTGTGTAGCCCTGGCTGTTCTAGAACTCACTCTGTAGACCAGACTGGCCTCAAACTCAGAAATCCACCTGCCTCTGCCTCCCAAGTGCTGGGATTAAAGGCGTGCATGGCTCTTCTACTTTTAAGAGCTTATTTCAACTTAAACTTTTTTTTTGGAGGGGAGATTTTATTTTGTGTATTTTGCTATATGTCTGTCTGTATGTCAAATGCATAAAGTGCCAAATGTCCCAGTGATTTGACCTCTAGGAGGTCAGAGAGGGTGTCAGATCCCTGGTACCAGAATTACAGGTGATTGTTAGTGGCCATATGGGTATTGGGAATTGAGCCCAGGTCCTCTGGATGGTCAGCTAGTGCTCTTAATTGTTGAGACATTTTTTCCAGCCTCTCATTTCAACTTCAAGACACTATTAATAGCAATCTTGAGATTTTATGTTGATAAAGGTGCTAATGTGCATGGAATGCTGAGAAAGTGCTTGCAGAAGGAAGCTTTGTCCTCACTGCCTTTGTTAGAGTTGCTAGCGTCAATTGTTACAGGAAAATGTTTTGACAGGTGAATCTAGTCCATTGGTTTCTAGTGTGTGACTTTACAATTTATGGGGAGAAAAAGATTTGAAAGGCGGCTTCAAGCTAGATCCTAGAGGGTCTTGAGCCCAGGCTTTGGAATTATAAAGAGCTTGATATGTCTTTCAAGCTTTGATCTGTTGGAAGGTATGGGACAAGCAGTAACTTTTGCAACCGTGTGCACAAGAGACCATTAACAGAATTAGATTAGTTAAAGGGAACCTTTAAAAGGTGTGATTTGGTGCTTCCCTACACTTTGATGAGACAATTTGTTCTTTCTATTACCTGGGGTGGTTATGGGAGACACAGGAGCTGTACCACAGCAAGGAGCTTGGAGTTGTTTTCTTTTCTGCTTTTCATAGGTCATGAAAAACAGGACCTAGTTAGCTCTTAAAGAATGTTTACCTCTTCTCTGTCTCCCTAATTACTCTATGACTTGGACTTACATGCAGAGCTACCTTGGTTATAGCAAATAAGTTTATAGGGCTGTCAGCATCGGGATGTGACTGTGAGAGCCCTGTCAAGCTTCTGTGTGGGTTGAGGGCTGTCTTCCTTGGATGCTTTCCCAATTCTAGAGAGCACCATAAGTTTTTCCTTTCTCTTTGTATGTGGTCTTCTTTGTCAGCCAGTAGATTGGGTGGTGGAAAGCCTCATTGAAATGGACAGAGTGGAGCACAGGCTGAAAATAGGGAAAAGACTGCACACAGAAGTGTGTGTTTATTTATTATTTACTTTTTTTTGTGGTGTGGCCTGGTAGGAGAAAAGCATGTGTGACTAAACCTCACTAAATTGAAGAATTGTGGGATGGCACAGATTTTCAGGGTAGATGAAAAGTCTTGGTAGTTCTGTTATTCTGTTTCCAGACTGGTAATCCGAGCAAGGACAGTGAGGTATGAGAGGATCATCCTTCATCCATAAATAGCAGTCATTATATCAAGTGCCAATCATTACATTATTTAACTTTTAAAATCATTTTAAATGGATAGTATTCAAAAAGTCTTTGTGTTGGTATTATTATTTCGTATGCTTTCAATTGGTCTTGATAACAGAATGTTTGTATTTGAGACAAAACTTGTTTCAACCTACTTTGGGTCCTGTCTGCCCTTAGTTTTGAGTTTACTAGGGTCCCTGAATGCAGTGGAATCACATGTACAGACAATGGTGGCGAGGTACTTGTTTTAGTTCCTTTCTCCACATTGGATTAGCAAGTGGGCTCCCATTGCTAAATGCAATCTCTCTGTTCTGGATCTCTGGGACATGGTGGTTGGGTGTTAGGACTGAGAGTCCACGTGGCCCCCTCCCTGCCAGTAGTTCTCACAGTACCAAATGGCAATATCACCTGATCACTTGTCATATTGTCAGGTCCCCAAGAGAGAGGATCAGAGTCTAGATTTTGAGGAGTAGGTCTCTGATTGGGAACAGAGGCAAATCTTGATAGTTCCTGAACAGCTGTGCTCCTCCATTGCTCGCAAAATGCTCCTTGGGCTGGTAGGAAGTCAGTATAGATGTCAAGAGCATGCCTTCCTTTCTGCCCTTTTAAGTTTACACCTGAGGGCTGGCGATTTGGATCCCTTGTCAGAGTACTTTCCTAACATTCATGAACCCTGGGCTTGATCCCAAGTGAGGACAAACTGTGGATAGTGGTTCACGACAACTCTCTCCAGGTAATACCAGGAGATAGGAGTTTTAGGCCATCCTTGACTATATACTGAGTTCTAGGTCAGCCTGAGCTATACAAGACCAAGTCTCAAAAACAGAGTTCACACTAGAGAGAGCATGTTGTTGGATGGAGTAAAGTGGATGTCACAGAGACAAAGGACGTCCATGTCCATTGTGGCCAATAGGGATTTGTGATGTTGCAGGAGATCTGCTGGCAAATGGGTTCTTGGCAGTCACCCTGGTGGCTATACTTTGATGTATCACTGGGCTTCCTTATTTAAAATGATTCTCAATACTTCCCCCCTTTAAATCACTATAAGCCGCCTTTCTTATCAGTTCCTCAAATTAAAAAAGAAAAAAGGTAAAAGAAACAGAGGGAGGTAAAACAAATCCCTGAACATTACTTCCCCCCGCTAAAGGTTGCAAACATAAATCATATTAAAGAACAATGAGAGGACCTCATCTTTAATCCTCAGAAAGCTGGACCTCCAGTGCATTAGAAAGTCTTTATTTAGAAAAGAAGAAGAAGGTTTAGAAGGGCCCTGTTCTGGGGATCAGAAAAGTGCCCATGGTTCTGGTCAGAGATTTCTCTCTGTCTAGAAAACGTGGGGCCCTGCAGCTGTCAGTGGTCTCTACGTCTGGAGCTGTCAATCAATGGTCTCTATGTCTAGAGCTGCCTCTGTGTCTACACCGTTGTTCTTTGCTGAGTGAGCCATTCTGTGTCAGCATAGCATTGATTACCCCTTTCTGCTTCATTCAGCACCTCTGTCTCAGTGTCAGTGCGTATGTGGGAGGGACTGAGAACAGGTGGTTCATCCCTTCCGTTCTTCCACAGACAGCATGATGATACGGAGGCGGCTTCCTCTAAAGGGGGCATCCTTAGATCGCACACTTCTCCTTCAGACTTGCTTTCCCATCCTTTACTGTGAAGCCTTGTATTATCTCCCTACCATAATACTGTCTTTTTAGTATTCCATGGTCCTGGAGCAGTTAGGTGCATTTCTGGGCAAATGTGCTTCTATCGTAGTCTCTACAGATCTTTAAATGATACGCACAAGGCCTTGGGTTCAGTTCCTAGTACTGCATAAAGTTATGTGGTAACTCTGTCTTGTGATACTACCTCTTGGGAGGTGAAGACAATATGATCAAGAGTTCAAGGGCATCCTTTGGCTATTCAGTGAGTCAGAGTCCAGCCTGGGCTACATGAGATCCTTTTTCATGGAAACAAACAAAAATGTACATGCCACTTGTGGTTAATGAATTGATCTTTCATTGCCAGTATGCTCACATAGTATACTGATAGATTGCTAATATACATGTTAGAGTTATACACATGAAGAAAAGTTACATGTGTAGGTGGAAATGTAAATTGGTTTAGCTTTAAGGAAAAACAACATGGAACTTTTTCCTATAGTTAAACTTAGAATTAACATATGATCCAGCAATCTACCAATGTGAAGAAATTATTTCAGCACCTCACAGATCTCTAGACTACTATGCTTTTGAAACATTACTTATAAAGCAGAGACACAGATACCTGTTGGCAGATGGATGAAGAAAGTGTGTATGCACAAGCATGCACACAATGTGCTTGCAAACACACAGAGCAGAATGTCAGCCACACTTTTCTTCTCAAGATGAAGGAAGGTTTGCAACTTGCAGTGCCAATGAATCTTGAGAGGACATTGTGCTACATGGAAGGAGACAGTGCCCAGGGAGACATCATTTAACTTTATTTATCTACAAAAGGTCCTATGAGAAGAATAGAATGGTAATTGCCACGGAATGAGGAAAATAAAGGATTGTAGGTATTTGCTTATGAGATATTTAATTTATGTAGCTCTGATGCACACAGGTGTGATGGTTGTAAAACCTGTATTGTATATTTGGGCTTAGTGTTCTGACATACAGGTCTATACATCCCAAGTGTTACTTACCCTGACTCTGAGAGTGGAATGGAGTGTGTGTGTGTGTGTGTGTTTATTTATTAGAAACCCTGAAGACTAGAAATGTCTCTCAGTTTTCCTTTTTTTGGGGGGGAGGTTTAGAATATTGGCAGATGCACACTGAGATGTCTTGGGGGATGGTGCCTGAGCTTAATATGAAATTCATGTATGCCTGTCTTCTATGTATTTTATATGCATCAACCTAAAGGCATTTTTGTTGTTGTTGAGACAGTGTTTGTCAACATAGGTTTCTCTGTGTAGCCCTGGCTGTTCTGGAACTCACTTTGTAGACCAGACTGGCCTCAGACTCAGAGATCCAACTGCCTCTTCTTCCTGAGTATTGGGATTGAAGGCGTGTGCCACTGCCACCAGCAATTTGTCTGTCAATCAGAGGTTTTTTTGGGTTTTGTTTTTTATGTGAGATTTTCTGTTTGTGATTTCATATTGGAAGTGAAGATATCCACATTTTAAGTCATTTAAGTTTATAGATTTTTTGCAGTAGTTGCTAAACCTGGACATACATGTGCACTTGTGTGTGTGTGTGTGTGTGTGTGTGTGTGTGTGTGTGTGCACGTTCATGCGTGCATGAATGATCTCCTATTTCTGCCTTAACCATGACCCCTCTTCTTTTTGTTTATTTACTTTTGGTGCTAAGAATCCAACCAGAGACCTCACACATACTAAGCCCAACACTCTACTACTGAGCTTTATCCCAACCTCAAATATATAATTTTGTTGATTATACCTCTGTGATACTAGAGGAAAAAAGAAATTACAGAAAGATGAGTAGGAACTATAAATAGAACGTCTCTTTTCCTTCTTTTGTAACAGTGACCAAGTGTAAACTTGGCTCAGGACTCCTGGTTTGACCATGATGGGCTAGTGTTTGTAAGGCCAGCTTTCGTGTTTAACATGGCTGCCATCCTTTAAAAGTGTTTTTTTCTGGGAGTTGAGACAAGGCTGAGTTGGTAAAGCACTTGCTAGGCAAATCATGAAGACCTGAGTTTGATCCCAGAACCCACATAAAAATAATCTAGTGGGATATTGCTTGCTTTGTAATTTTAGGGCCAAGGAGATATACGCTGGAACATCCCTGAGCTCATTGGCTTGCCAGCCTAGCATAATTGAAGGACTCCAGCCCAGAGAAATCCTATCTAAAGCAAGGTGTATGCTATCTGAGGAGCGACACCTACAGTGGACCTCTGAGGACATGGGGACACCTACACCCACCCACACACTTACGAACACCCACATACACATGCACATGCGTGTGCACACGCACAGGTACACACAGAGCTAGGAAGGGAGATGGAGAAGGAAAGAGAACCATTTCTAGAACTTCAACCCAGACCTGCTGAGTGATAATATCTTGTGGAGGAGACTGGGGACTTGGAATATCAAACAGCATGACAGGTATTTCAGGCATCACCAGTTTTTTAAAAAGAGCATGAGACTTAAATTGGGCAAATATTAAAAGCACAGTGGCTCATTTAGCACTGGGAAAATGCAGAGGAGCAATTAACATCTGAGTTATAGATATGGGACTATGAATTGGGATGCTTCAAACTCCTTGGGAAATCTTTGTGGGTTTTTATTCATAGCTCCAAGTATTTGGTGTTAAACTTTCTAATAAATCAACCTAAGGTGATGTTCCTTGGGTCTCACCTACTTTGATTTGTGGGCAGGGTCTTTCACTGGCTTGAAGGTTTGTTGGTAGGCTTGGTTACTGGCTGTTTAGCTCCAGGGGTCTCCCTGATCTGTTACCCAACTTTAGGATTATAAGCACACAGCACCATGTCTACCTTTTATACCTGAATTATGGGTATGGAACTTGGCTTCTTTTCTTTAGAAGAAAGACACTTTACCAACTGAGCTTTCTCTCCAGGCTCCAACTTACCCATTGAATCCATATGAATGATAGCTCTTTTCCTAAAATCTGGGGATAATCAAAACTTAGTTGACAGCATTTCTCAAAATGGACTTAAAGGCTTATGATTTATTGACTACGGACCAGTAACCCCATGTATGCAATGATTTATCACAGTCCTGTTTTTTCCCCTTGTACTCCCCCGAAACATTGATAAAAAACCAGTGTAGGCCAGATAACGTGTAACAGGAAATTTGTCTCCTAACTATTTATTCCAGGTCCCTTTGTTCCTTTTGTGGATACCATGGTTATCTTTTCTCGAATCAGCTTGATCAATGCCCCTACTCAAATCTCCTTGTATCAGGCATTGAGACCATTTGTGAAATACAGTAATTCACATAAAATGAAGAGGCCAGGCTGAATGCATGGAAGTCAGACTGCAGGGAAAGCCAGAGATGGGTGAATGGTTGGGATGGGAGACCCACCAGTAGTACCTCTGATATCCAGATACATCCCTAGAGTGGAAATCCAAGGGTGGGCCCTCCTTTTAATGTCTACTGCTGTTACATATGGTTAGGTCTCTCTGATATCATGAACTTTGCAGGGGTGACATTGTGCAGATGTCCCCTTCCACATACTTAGTCTGATCTGGAATTTTTAAGAATACTCACTTCCTGTCAGCCTTAGTTTATTATCTTTCAGCTTTTCTGGCAGTGAGTATGCCAGAGGTCAGAAGTTCTGGCAGGGCCTTATTAATCTCTGCTCCCTTGGTAGCAGTGAGTGCTAATCTTAGGGCCATAGAATTGCTCCATACAAGATGATTCAGGAGACAGGACTCAGAGGACTCATGTGACCTCAGTCCTGCCAACTTCTGCAGCCACTAACATAGCTTAATATTGATTTAAAAATTACCTATATTAGTGTTTACCTGTGTGTCTTCGTGTGTGTGTATGTATGTATGTATATATGTATGTGTATTGTGTATGTGCCTGGTTTTCCTGTAGTCACCATATATATGCCTGGTGCCTATAGAAGCCAGAAGAGGATATCAGATGTCCTTGAACTAGTGAGACAGATGGTAACTGAGCCATCTCTCTAGCCCATTTTTTAAAAAAAATGCCAAAATTGAAATATATTACATATATACTAATTTATACTGTGGTTCCTCCCCTGCCCCTATGTGCCTTAGTGTCTTAGTCAGGGTTTCTATTCCTGCACAAATATCATGACCAAGAAGTAAGTTGGGGAGGAAAGGGTTTGTTCAGCTTACCCTTCCAATTGCTGTTCATCACGAAAGGAAGTCAGGACTGGAACTCAAGCAGGTCAAGGAACAGGAACTGATGCAGAGGCCCTGGAGGAATGCTGCTTACTGGCCTGCTTCCCCTGACTTGCTCAGCTTGCTCTCTTGGAACCCAAGACTACCAGCCCACAGATGGTACCACCCACAAGGGGCCCTCCCCCCTTGATCACTAATTGAGAAAATGCCTTACAGCTGGATCTCATGGAGGCATTTCCTCACCTGAAGCCCCTTTCTCTGAGATAACTCCAGCTTGTGTCAAGTTGACACACAAAACTAGCCAGTACACTGAGGGTCTGATGCTTTGTTTCTGATTTTTTTTTTTGTTTTTTGTTTTTTTGTTCTTTCCTTCTGCCATAGGTCTAACCTACCTCTTACCAGAATAATTACTATACATCTTTTTGATAAATCTGTGTAAATCATACAAGTCCGTTTCCTTTTGCTAAACTACTGCATGCCTCCCTGATCCCCTTACTTGCCCAGAACAACTCATAAAGTTTCCAGCTCATACTTACATCATTTTTTCTAGACTGTTGGTCTTCTAGGCAGATTGACGACCCTGTTGCGTCATTGCTAGGCCAAAACTGTGGAGACTTAGGAAGTTAAAGTTTGTATTTTTTTTTTTTTTTTTTTTTTAGTATGAAGAGTACCTAGCATAACCCTAATAATTACTGTGATCCCCAACACTGCATAAACTGTGTGTGATCATGTATGCTTGTAATCCCAACACTTGGGAGCTGGAGGCAGGAGTATTTGCAGTTCTGTCATCTTTGGCTACATAGTCAGCCTGGGATATATGAGACATGGTGGCAAAATCAAAACAAAGAATCAAAAGTGGATGGAACTGATATAAAACATTCTTTTCTTAAATTTTACTTATTTTGAGTGTTGTCATGCACATTTCAAGATGCCTGAATGGAACTCTAAGTATAACTTTGGGAGTCAGTTTTGCCATTTAAGTCTCATGAACTGAACTTAGGTCTCCAGGCTTATCTACTAAGCATCTCCCTGTACCCCCAAAACATTTGTGAGTGACTAAAACAATGTACCAGTTAATGAGGTGATTAAGAGGGGTAAACTGGACCAATGACAGAAAGAAGGAGCAGAAAAACCACAGACCCCCTCAGCAGCAAAACCTCAGTCCTTAGGCACAAAGGGGCAGGGGAGGAACCACAATATACATGTAATATATGTGTGCTAATTTCAGTGTTGGTGACAACAGAGCTAGAGTTAACAGTAAGATTCCAAGGAAGCATGACGACAAAAAGGAGCTAGAATTTGGTAAAATCAAAAGCTTTTATGTGCCTTTTGATGACCTAGTGCTAGGTAAACCTTTCTGTAAATTTCTCCGTGTGTGTGTGTGTGTGTGTGTGTGTGTGTGTGTGTGTGTGTGTGTTGGTGTTGGTGTGTTTTTATGTGTGATACATAGTAAAATTAGAGATATAATTTGCTACATTTCTTGTTGACTGTAAAACCACAAAAATATTTCACTGGTAATATTGTATCAAACATTTTTTTAGTAACCACTTATTTTACATATTTGTCTAGAACTAGTTATTTTACCTTCATTTATTGTTCATGTGGCATGTACCAGGGAGTTTCTAAATGTTAACAGTATAGCAGTGAAAAGACACGTAATAATGTCTGACCTGTAGGGACACATCTTTTTTTAGAGACTATCCTTAAGGTGGAGAAAGCTGTGGGGAACAGGTAATGTGACGATTGGTAGTGTGAGGTGTACTTCTGAGATGAGGAACAGGGAGGGCAGCCACTGAGAAGGAAGTTCAGTGGTAAGTGGCTGGCATGCTAGGCATGGCTAAGATGTCTAGATGGAGTGAGATGGGCACACCTCCTCCATGGAATGGCTCCCTAATTCTTCCTTGTGTTCCATTAAGTCCCCCATGAGGGTCTGCTCAGAATGGTCTGTTTTATCAGACTCCGTACATATTTCCTGTCTTTGGATAGTTGTTCACAGTCTTAGGCTGAAAATAGATACTGAAGGCAGTACATTTATATTTCTTACAAAGTGGTCGTTATTGTTATTTTTACCAAAACTGTTCCCCCAAAGCCTTTCTTTTCCATTCCATTGATAAAAGTGTTCCTTGTTATCTGTGTTTACTTTCTAAGCTCTGTCTAAGTGGAACCACCTCTCTCAGATCTTGTATTTCTGCAGGGCTTGGCATATTTCTTAAGTAGTTTATACAGGTCTTGTCATGCTGTCTTCTGCATGGGGACCCAATGACTGATTTTGGCTGATAATGGAAATGTGTTCTTTTTCTTTCTTTCTTCCCCTTTGTTTTTGTTCTCGATCTACAACTGCATCTGTTCCCCTTGAGGGCTTTCTTATCTATTCTCTCCTGGCATTGACTGAACTCATCTTATTAGTGAAATTTTATCTTGTATCACTGCTTATTTTGTATAATACACTCATCGCTAGAAAAGAGCACAAGGTTCCATATGAACCCTACTGGCTCATGGAGTAGGGTGAGCTACAGTGGTTAGAACCTTTGTCTGTTGGAGGGAGCGAGACAGCATCTTACTTTCCAGTATTCCATTATTCTTGTCAGGACTTGGTCAGAGCAAACTGCTGCAGATGCAGCCTAGGAGAGCAAAGCATAGGGTGGGTGTAAATCCTTTATGAATTCTTAACCTTCTCATTGCAAAGATCTTTCTCACTTGCTGACAGAAAGGCTCCATCCAGCAACTGATGGAAACAGATACAGTGACCCATAGCCAAACATTAGATAGAGCTTGATGAATCCTGTGGAAGAGTGGCAGGGAGGATTATAGGAGCCAGAGAGGTCAAGGACACTACAAGAAAACCCAAAGAATCAACTACCCTGGGCCTATAGGGACTCAGAGAGACTCAACTGTCAACCATAGAGCCAGCATGAGACTGACCAGATCCTCTGCATATATTTTATAGCTGTGTAGCTTAGACTGTAGTCCCATAGTCTTCTCGTGAGACTTCTCACAGTGAGAGGAAGGGATGTCTGGGACTCTTTTGCCTGGTTTTGAAACCCCATTCCTCCTGCTAGGTTGCCTCCTCCAGCCTTAATATGAGGGGTGGTGCCTAGTCTTACTTTACCTTGATATTCTATGTTTGGTTGATATCCATGAGAGGCCTGCCATTTTCTGAAGAGAAATGAAGGGGGAGTGGATGGGGGAATTGGGGAGACTGGGAGGTGAGATGGGAAGGGAAACTCTGGTCAGGATGTAAAAAGAAAAAAATGAATAAAATAAAGATGACAAATTGCTGGCTTTCTTTGTTGTACTGACATTCATCTGAGTATCCTGTGTAGACTGTGATCCTTTCAAAAGTTCTCTGAAAAAATAGCCATATTTGTGCACACACACAAAGTAGGGGTGGGGTGGGAAAGGAGAGAGGTACAGGCAGACAGACAGCAGACAGTCAGTGTTTCATGTATCCTGGGTAGGCCTTGAACTTTCTTTGTGGCCATGGCAGGCCTTGAAACCTCTAATTTTCCTGTCTCTACTTCCCAAGTGGTAATATTATAGACATGTACGAGACTCAGCTCTGCCTTCTGTGTTAGTTATCTGTGATTAAAAACACCATGACCAAAATCAGCTCAGGGAAGAAAAGTTTCACTTCATCTTACACCTTGAAGCCATTGTTTAGGAAAATCAAAGCAGTAACAGTAGGATATTCTGTAGAGGCAATGGAGGGGTGCTACTTACTGACTTGCTCCCCATGGCTTACACAACCTCTTTCCTTATAGACCTCAGGGCTACCAACCCATGTGTGGCACCACTTACAATAAGCCGGGCTCTTTCACATCAATTGCTAATTTAGAAAATGTCTCATGGGCTTGCCTAAAGGCCAGTCTTCTGTGGCCATTTTTCAATTGAGGTTCTGTCTTCTCATATAAATCTAGATTGTGTCCAGTTGCAACAGCAACAACAAAACCCAAAAGAACAAAACCAAAAGCCCACCAAATAGGATTTTATCCCCTTCAGATAAGTCCTTATGTGTATCCAGGAACTGAATATACATGATCAAGAGTGACCTTAAACTTCTGATCATCCTACTTTTATCTCCTAAGGGTTGGCACTATAGCTATGTGCCACTATGGCTAATGTGAATGGTCCCAGGGACTGTGTGCATGCTAGGCAAGTGTCCTAACATCCCTAGCCTCTTTCTTTCTCACTCGGTAGTCATTTTCTTCAGAAATCCAGCTTCCGACTTCAAGATAGTTAGCGTATATTTAATAAAAGAGAATAATAAAAGGATCTAGAGAGGTGGCTTAGAGGTTAAGAGTGTCTGTTGCTCTTCCAGAGGACCCAAGGTTGGTAACTCCTATACCAGGCATCTCATAATCACCTGTAATTCTTGTGCAGATGGATCTAATGCCCTTTTCTGGACTTTATGGGCATGTGCACACACACACACTCTCTCTTTCTCTCTCTCTCTCTCTCTCTCTCTCTCTCTCTCTCTCTCTCTCTCTCTCTCACACACACACACACACACACACACACACAACTACAAAGCCTAGTTCAGCTGTGTGAAGCTCCTCCTGCGTCAGGCAGTACATTAGAGGTGTGGATGTGTGGCTCACTGGGATTACAAATGGCTCCATTCTGTGACCTTCCTTGGGAATTGCTTTGTTTGGAATACTGACATTCAAGCTCCCTGTATAGTGTGCAGTGTTTTCTCCAGTCTACTGTGAATGTCATTTCCTGGAGATACTCCTTGGATACATGTTGTTAGTGTCACATGTGTGCACATTCTGGATATTATCCACATGGCTATAGGGTACAGGACCCCCTGATATATGATACTGAGCCCATCAGTATGCCAACATTTGCTAGATTTTCTTCTCCAGAGGGACTTTGGCTTGCTTTTCTACTTGTCTTTCTTTTAGGATTTGTTTATTTTCTGCATATGAATATTTTGCTTGCATTTATTATGTATGTGCACCACATTTCTGCCTTATGCACAAGGAGTTATGAAGAGAGGTTTTGGTCCTCTGGGACTGGAATTATAGATGATTGTGGGCCACCATGTGGTTGCTGAGAACCAAACTTAGGACTTCTGCAAAAGCAGAAAGTGCTCATAACCACTGAGCCATCTCTTCAGCCCCTGGCTTGCTTTTCTTAAATTCCTTACCATCTTGGTTTCCCTCCTATTTCTCCTGTCCACCACATAAAAATCCTGTAAATGTGATAATTACAGAAGTTCAAGCTAAAGGCTTGAAGTTAAGTAATAAATCCACGTCTTTTCACGCATAGTTCCAGCTATAAACTAATTGAACTCAGCAGTCCTTAGGCTCTACTGTAATGACACACACTTTTGTTTGGGAATTGTTGACATTTTCCAGAGCTCTCTAAATTCTATTTTCTTTCTCCAGTGACATCATACTAAATACATGAATGGGAAGGAGAGAGGTAGAGGTGTCACTGGATCAGTAGGTCGGAACCGTTTCGTGTACACATGTGCGTACATAGATATATCTGTGGTTCACTTCAGCTGGGTTTCCACCAGCATGGTAGACTTCTCCTGGGTCTTGGTGTTTCAGTGTGACTGTGAAGTTTCTCACCTGTACTGGTTTGGGGTCCTGTGTAAGAGGATAAGGGGTTTAGGTAAGTACTGAGCAAGGCAGGAATCATGGGCACCTTCATATCCCCCTGCCCTTGAATGTGGATATGATGTGACTAGATGTCTGCGTTCTTGCCTTGACTTTTCCGCAATGGTGAATTGTAACCTGTTCTTGTGAACAAACAAACCCTTCCGTTTCTGTGTCACTGTGAGTCAGGGTACTTTACATACCCTTTCTTTGATGCTTCATTACTAGTTACTACAGGGTGGCGGAGAACTATCTAGGTTGAGCCATGGCTCAGCTCAGCAGTACTGAGTAACAGGTGAATTTGAACTGTCATCTTGGTCCTTTATCTCAAATATATGTATGCATGAAAAGAAATGGATTTTTATTGCCTTTTTTTGTCCTTATGTCATAAGAGTTACTCAAGAATTTTGTCAAAAGTAAAGAGTTAAAATCATATGTACTTAGTAGCTCAGACTTTGATCATTCTCTTAATGTGTTCATTTAATTTCTTTTTGGCAGCCAAAATGGCTGGATAGTGAAAGTTCTGGGTTGCCAGGAACTGGGTGAGGGTTGGTGAAGTAACTCTGTTGGAAAGGGCTTGCTCAGTGACCTCAAAGCCTGAGTTCCATCCACCCTCAGCACTGTGTAAACCTGCTGTGGTGGTGCATGCTGTAATCCCTGCACTTGGGATGACCATACTCTGCTACATGAGACCCTGTTTCAAAAACAAGAGCAAATATGAACACAAATAAAAGTGTGTTGGTTAGTTTTACCTGACTTGATATAGTGTACACTCATCTGGAAATGGCATTTTAATCAGGAATTATATAGATCGTAATTGGCCTGTGGGAGATTTTCCTGATTCTGTTAATTGATGTGGGAGGACCCACCCTGAATACACACAGCGTTGTTTGTCGGCTGGACCCTGAACTGTTTTAAGAGTGAAATTAGCTGGACATAAACAACAGAGAGGTTAGAAGGATCCATCCATTTCTCTCTGCGATCACTGTGGGCATGCTATGGCCAGGTGCTTGGGTTCTTGTCTTGGCCTCCCTTTAGAGCTGACCATAATCTGGAATTATAAAATGAATAAAGGGTTTCAAGGATGGTACTTTTGTTCGGGGGTGTTCTGTGCTAGCAACAGAAATGAAGCTAGACCACAAAGGCCGCCTTCACGTTTGTCTTGGTGTGTGGCATCACTGAGGTGCACTCCCTTACCACTGATCAATGGTTTTCAAAGTGTGTGGTCCTAAGACCAACTATGTCAGCATCGTGTTCTCAGTGCAGATTTCCAAGGCTGACCTTTCTGAATGAGAAACCCGGGGTAGGAGGAGGGGGGAATGGAGACGGAAGCTAATAGTCTGCGGCACATTCCTCCCTCTATTCTGGTGCCTGCTCAGGTTTGAGAATCACTGTACAGAGATATATTGCTTTCTCCTTAGTCCCTTGCACTCTCAGCAGTTGATATTTCAGACTTGTACATGTTTGGGGACGGTTATGTCTTCCTTCGGACTCTCTTTGGTGCACTTTGTCGTCAAATGCCTGGTGCTGATGTTAGGATGGACTGTGAATATGTCCTACTGTGTCAGTGTTTACAGTCTCAGCCCAGTGCCTGTTGACTTAAGTAGCAGCCTGGGTAACGGGCAGTAAATCTGCAAAGACATTATAAGGTTACACAGCAAAGCTTTTAGAACACACTGACTTTACAGTTGGACCAAGTGATTTGCTTGGTGTTTTTGAAATCACTCTCTTCCCTGTCTCCAGAAAATTCTCTGTGAGAACAGTATTTACTTTGGACTGCCATGGTATGTTAAAATAAAGAAAAAAAAAGGTATAGAATAGAAAAAAGCAAACTTTCTTTGTATATATTACTCAGAAGAAAATTCCAATGAGGACTGAAAGAGGTTTCACTCATACCATGGACCTGATGAATGATTAGAGCAGAGTGGTATAGTATCCACAGCAAGTACAAGAGAAAGCCAGACTGTCAGTGTAAGATAGTGTGAAGATAGGGGCTGGGGGCATAGCTCGGAGGTAGCAGGCGTGGGTTCCATGCCTGGGGCCACAGCAGGAGGTAGAGAGGCTATAAGGAAAAAGACAGGAAAGAGCCACAGAAAAGATTCTGTAGGTATTGTCTACTTTACAGGATCTACAGGATCTAGAATCACCTAGAAGATGAACCTCTGGGTATGGATGTGAGAAATCATGTAGGATAGGTTAATTGTTGGGAGAATTTACCTCAACAGTGGGCAGAACCATTCCTTAGGCTCGAGTCCTGGACTGAATACAAAGGAGAAAGTGAGCTGAGCACCAGCATTCATCTTCCTTTGCAAGCTTCCTGTGTGAACAGCCACTTGAAACTGTATACTTCTAAACTGTGACCTAAAACCAACCCCTTCCCCTCCTCATGTAGCTGTTGTCAGACATTTATTTGTTCACAGCAAGAAGTAAGTAACACAGTGGGCCTGCATAGATTAGTAACTGCACACCTTAGAGCAGTTTACCCCAGGCTAGGAGTTGGTCTCACACTGGGTCTGGATTAAGCAGTGTCTGCACAGCCTATATCAGTTTACTCCAGGCTAGGAGTTGGCCTCAGAATTTCAATAGTAAGTAGCTCTCTCCTTTCTCATGAAATAGAGCCAGCCTTTATTTCCCAAAGGAAATCCAGATGTGATGCCCCAGTGAGCAGTGAACAAATGTTGGATGATGGTGTTTGAGCAGCATATAGTAAGGCTGCTTTCCCCTCGTGACTCCCATTGAATTCAGAGGAAGAAAGGCAAGATGCTAAGACAACCCTTGACATCTTTCTAGGTTGCAGGGGTGATACAGAAGGGATATGGTAAATCACCTGGGGTGTGGAGAGCTTCTGTGTCTGACATCGGGTTCCTGGAGGTTACTCAGGTAGAGCTGATCTTAAGGCCTAGGCTACTATTTCATAGTTGATGAAACTGAAGCTCAGGGAGTCAGTAATGTGCTCCGTATAACACAGTGGGTAACTGGGGCGTGAACCCTGTCATATTTGTTCCAGTTCCATGTCTTCAGTTATTCTTGAGTATTGGTCCTCCTAACTCTGGAATTCTTTTATGTGTTGTCTCATGCAGCCCAGGCTGGCCTCACACACGCTATATAGTGAAGGGTCACCTTGAGCGTATATGCTTCCTGCCTACGTATGCCAAGAGCTAGATTTACAGGTATGCACCGCCACTTCCAGTTTATTATGTACTGGGAATGAAATAACAGACCTTCACAAATGCTAGGCGAGCACTCTGCCTGCTGACCCACACCCCTACCTCTAGGTTTGGTTGTTACTCTACTATAGTATATATATGTATACGTACATATGTATGTGTGTATGTATGTTTTTCTTTTGGATCTGTTATATGAAATCTGTCCCTGGAAACAGAGGACTTGAATCTTCTTTGGAGAGCCATTCTTCATGTTTAGGAACTGTGCTCATGCAGTATTTGTGTTGTGGGACTTATGTTGATTTTAAACCTTAGATACAGAGTGTTGTTGCTTAGGGCCACCATTTAAATAAAATGAATCTTACACTTTCTGAGATCATATAAGAGGACTACAGTTTGATTTTGTTTGTAGTCATGTTTTCTTCTTTGTAAGAAGAGCTTAGTGGATTGGAAACTTTAAATCTATCCCTACAGATATTTAATTACTAAGTTTTTGCAGTTGTTATTCAGTGATGGAGTGCAAAGGCTAATATGCTTCAGCGGGAGAGTGGAAGGCAGCAGACAACCTGCAGAAATCAGCTCTCTCGTTCTACCCTGCGGTTTCTCACGTCAGTAGGCTCAGTGGTAGGTATCTTCACCCACGGAGCCATGTCACTGGCCCACTGAACTTTATCTTTTCTTGGACTTCACCAAGGTGGAGATTTGCAATGCTGGTTTGTTAGGTATGTGTTAGTGATTTATGACTGTGTGCAAAAATGTATCCTCTGCCCTCTACACCCACTATGTCAACCCCAGTATTCACTTTGGTAGTTTTCTGTAGATCTGTGATTCCTGAGTGAATTACTTGGATAATTTTTCTGCTGCTGCTGCTGTCTCTTCTGTCACATTCCACCATTGAGAAGCAAGTAAGCGCAGAACATGCACTTAATAGGAGAAGCATTAGGATCCGGCTTTGAAGAGGGAATATTATTTAATATTAGTATTAAATAATCTCTCAACCTATTTGAACACCCAGTAGGCCTGATGCATAACCACTGAGTCCGACACTCTGGATATCATAACCTTCATTTTAAAGATCCCCCAGATTACTTCAAGGCACATTTTAATAGAGACTGTGGTTATGAGTTGATACCTTGTCAACTGGTTCACTTTGAAATCAGGCAAATACTATCATGACACTATTGTGCTATTTTATTTAGGAAGCCAGATATGTTTCGTGTTATGTGTTTTGTTATTGTTGGTTTGGTGCTTTTGAGACATAGTCTTATTACCTAACACAGGTTGGCATGGACTCTAGATCCTTCTGTCTATAGTGCCTAAGCACTGGTGTGTTTTAAGTAAAGTTTATGCTTAGTATGCAGTCAGGCACTATATAAATGGGACAATAAACCATTTGCTCATTGGGTGGTTTCTGGTTGTCAGGAAGTGTTCTGCCATACAGAACAAGGCAAAGGGTGTCCTCGAGTCCTTTTTCTCAGGATCCAGGGAAAGCTTGGCACATATCAAGATACTTTGACTCTTCAGCTGTGTCCTTTGTGAGTTCAGAGGATGAGCAGAAAACCAGGAGTTAGCTAGGGGCCTTCTGGAGTCTTCCTGATTGGGACTTCACACCCTTCTCTGTTAGTGAGGGACTGGTCTTTGGGCTGTGTGTAGCATTCATGGTTGTCTTGCCTCAGCACAGTTCACCTAAGTCTGAAGACTTATGGTGGGAAAATGGGGTTCCTTCTTTATTGTTACTTTTTCACCTTCCTCTGAACAGGAGCTTTGATGTGCAGGGAATGCAGTTAGTTATGCGCTTGGGACTGAAAGAAAGACTTGGAAATCCATTCTCCCACAATCCGACCAGCTTCCTTCCTGCCCCAACCCAAAGAGTCTGATAAGTACACATGCGCAGAATCTGGATTCCACATTTCATTTGAAATCCCATGATTGATAGAAGGGCACAGGCGTTGAAACCACGTGAGGAAGTAACTATCAGAAAAGAGCCTGGTTCAGTAGGAGAGATATTGCACCCAGAGTCTGTGATCACAAGCTGGAACAACCATGTGATGGAGCTGACATGCTCCAGTAGGTACAACAGATTGTTCTGCTTGTTACCAATCAATACTGCAATTAGCAAATATTTATTGAACAGCTCCGACGGGCTCTGACTCACACTGCCCTCATTGGCTATTTGTTGGAATAATGCAAAACCTCCCAACCTCTTGGTCTGTCTTTAGGCTTGCCTCTGACCCAATAAAATCAATTCTGTACACTGAAGCAAAAATGATTTCTCCTAAAATAGACAAATTTAACCAGGTCACTGACACACTAGAAATGCCCTGGCTCACGTTTGACATCCTGGTGTAGTCTACATGCCTCCTGTTATAAAAGACAGGAGTCATCATTCGTCTTATCTGCTCTTTGTATTGCCTCCAGCTCCTTCTCTACAGATAGAAGCTTCATGCCTTCTACATGTCTCCCACACCTCACTTCTTTGGTTACGCTAGCATCTCTCTATACATACTGGAAGTCAAAGTACTTGGATCAGTGTTCAGGCTTTGATTTAAATCATACCTCTATGATTTTCAGATTTTATGATTTGGGGTAACTTATTGGATGTTTTTGATCTGCAAGGTTCTCATAATCCACCAGCCTACAGGTTCTTGAGAAGATTAGATGTAATCATATCTAAAGTGCTGTACAATGAATGTCCCATAATTAAGATAGTATGCATTTCTATTACTGTATGCCCTAGTTAGCTTCAGCTGTTCCTGTGACACAGCCTAGAGAGACCTGGGAAGAGTCTCATATGAGAGATTGTAAAGATCAGATTGGAATATGAGCCTATTTTGATCATTGATAAAGGAGGACCCGCAAGTGGTACCTTTCCTTAGGCATGTGGAACTATATAAGAAAGTTACCTGAGGGTGACCTGTGAGTGAGCCATCCATCAGTGCTCTTCATGGGTCCTGCTGCTGTCTTGGCTGTGAAGTGATTTTCTTTGTTAGAGTTAATACTGAATGGAATGCCAGGCAGTTCTACTTTCAGGTTCTGGCTTGAGTTTCCTGCTTGACCTCTCCCAAGTGACTAACATGTATGTAAGCAGAATGAAACTCTTCCTTCCCATGGGTTACTTTTGGTCACAGTGTTTTTATCACAGCAGCAGGAACCTAGAATGCTGTGTCTGTTTATATAGAGAAAGCTGTGATAACGCCAGCTGTGTGACATAGCAAAGGACTCTGTTCTCTTGAGTCCTAAGAGGACCAGCAATGAGACAACACACGCTCCTCTGATCTACCACTGGTCTCCTAAACCTCTCTCCTTTATCTCTGTCAGTGCATCATCAGACCCACATGGACATTGGAATGTCATAGGCTGTCTGACAGAAGATACCCACTATCAAACTATGTCTTCCACACAAGCATGCACCACATACAAAAAGAGTTTTTTAAATGTCCTATGGGTTGTAGGGTTGAAACCTCTGAGATGGCCACTTTATTTCCGGGATGTGTTTTTCTAATCCTTAACAACAACAAAAAAATCATTCAATCACAAACCAACTTAATTCAGATGAGAAACCTGTGTCACTGTGGACTAAATAAGGCTAAGGAAGTGATGACTCAGCAAGGACAGGCTGACTATTTCCTCTTATATCTGTCCAGTATTTTCCCTGCCCCACAAAGAATAATGCTGCTCTTCAGCGTATTTTCGAGGCAAGGTTTCTCACTGAACCTTGGACTTGCCACCTGTGTGACTATTTCTATACAAGCTATATATTTATGTATTTATATTGTGGATAGGAATCCACAATAGTCCTTCATGCTCTGGATGATTTTCCAGTTAATTACAGCCTTAGCACTCCTGTGTTCTGTGCTTTGACCTTGTTGTTCCTGTTATTGACATCTCTCCGAGGCAGATGGGTTCTTTTCATAAGGCTACCCCTCCCCACCAAGTGGCCCCAATCCTCCTCTCCCTGTTCCCTAATGCAGTGATGTTGTTTTGCTTCTTCTATTATAGCTGTTATCGCAGCCTGCCTTGTAGCATAGCCATTTCTGTGTGTTTTCCCTCGGGATTCAGAACCCCTAGTGAGCAAAGACTTTTATTTTGTGCTATGTTTTCCCACCCCCGCATCGCCCGGTGCAGTGAAGGTTTAGTAAATGCCATTTGCATCAATGCACGAATGAAATTGCCTTTCCATGTCCTGTTTGCTGTGTTGTAATGCAAACCAGGTGAATATAGAATTTTGGCTTACTGGATTTAGCTTAGACCAGGCAGGGAGTTTTTGAAGAAGCAGCAATACTAGCTTTGAAAACAGAAATTGCCTTTAATCTTGTGGAAAACACATGCCAGCCCTCTCTATAATAGTCTCAATTACAGGAGAGCATCCTGTTACTGTAAGAACACAAATAAATAAACCTATGACAATACTGTTTGGGAGATAAAAACCACATAAAAGCCATCTTTCCGCAACTCTCCAGCACAATAAGTAGGGTGTTTCTGGGAGGAGGAAAAAAAAAGGAGACACTAGTCAAGAACAAGTGGTGTTATGTTTAAGGACACTTCTAGCTGTTGAAAAGGTGGGAGGAGGGAATTACATTTTCCAGCCAGGACAACTACGTGTGTTCCTGCTGCCTTCTGTCAGACCTACCTCAGTATTGCATTATGTGATCAATCTGGGTAGTAGGGTTGTTTAAGAATTTGGAGCAACTCAGTGGGTGGAAAATGCCACCCAGAAAATAGTGCTGTGAAACTTCTCTCTGTGACACCTCAAGCAGGTTCTACTCATATAGAGTGTGAGTGAGTGTGTGTGTGTGTGTGTGTGTGTGTGTGTGTGTGTGTGTACATGGGTTTAAAGGTACGTGTATATGTGAGGGCCATAGGACAACATCAGGTTTCATTCCAGTTCCTTGGGCACTGTCTATAATGTTTTTTGAGACAGGGTCTCTCTTTGGCCTAGACTTTGCCTAGGAGACCAGCCTGGTTGGCTGGTAAGTTGCAGGCGTTCACTGTTCTCTGCCTCCCTGACTGCAGGATTGCACACGTCACCTGGTTTTTGTTGTTTTTTCCCCCTCGAGGTTCCTCATGTTTGTAAGGCAGACATTTTTTACCCACTGAGCTATCTCCCCAGCCTGTTCCTTTTAACTGTTGGGTCTCCATTGGCTTGAACATGTTCGTACTGAGACTAATGCAGTATTTTTTAGCTGCTGGACTCTGGTTTCAGGATCTGTTGAGGTTCTAGCAGAAATTCTTGTGAGAGAATGCCTAGTTTGACACTATTAGTTAACAGCAGTTGAGCACTCAAACCGGACCGGACAGACTAGGCATTTTTTTCTTTTCTTTTCACCTGGCTGGCCTCTCTGGCCTCTTAGCTGAGCTGTCTGCTCTTGCTCTGTCTCCCTGCAGAGTGATCTTTACTAGAAGTCCTTTTAAAATGTACTTTAGATTCCATCATTCCTCAGTTCAGAATCCTCCAGGGTGCCTCCCACTCCACTAAGAATGCAGTTCAAAGACCTTATGTGCTGTGGCCTACAAGGCACTGCATGGGCTGGTGCCTGCGATCTTTCACCTCATCTTGAGCTATCCCTCCAGATTAGTCCTCCTTGACTCTGGTACTTTATGGCTGTTGAAGCCAGCAGAGCATGCTCTTGTCTCATTGCCTTTGCAGTATGCTCTCTGAGCCTGGAACATTCTGTACCCAGATTATAAACATGGCTCAGGCTCTCACTTCATTCAGGCTTCTGCATAAGCATCACTCTTCTGGCTTGCTTTCTTTATTGATGTGATAAAATACTGAACAAAACTAGCTTGGGGAGTAAAGGGCTTATTTGGCTTAGACTTCTAGGTCACAGTCCATCACCAAGGGAAGTCAGAGCAGGAACTCAAGCCAGGAGCTCGAAGCAGAAACCCTAGAGGAGGAGTGCTGCTTATTGGCTTGCACCCTGGCTCACATTCTGCTATCCTTTTTCTCTCTCTGTGTGTGTGTGTGTGTGTGTGTGTGTGTGTGTGTGTGTGTGTGTGTGTGTGTGTAGCTTTGGTCCACTAGGTTGGGGATGGTACTGTCCACTGTTAGCTGAGCCCTCCTATACTAATTAGCAATCAAGAAAATACCTCATACACATGCCCACAGGCCAGATTGAGGTAATCTGATAACTCTGGACTGTATAAATTTGACATCTAAAGCTAACTAGTAGTCCCTATGTTAGGGAAGATCTGTTCACCTGTGTCACCAGGGCTTGTACAATGCCCGATGTCTGAGAAGCACTTAGGGAGATACTGGGATTTATTTGGAAGCATGAGTTAGATGTCTGTCAAATATTCTAGCCACCTTGAAGACTGGCTGTGGATTCAGATGTCAGGTCAGACCCTGCTGGCTTTCCTATTCTCCCCATTTGATAAACGGCCAACATTGGGAACATTACCCCCCCCCCCCCCCAATCAGTATTTCTTTGGTATTTCAATGAAATTAGGCCTACCAGTCAGGTTCACTGCCCATAGTAAGCCAGAAAGGCAGTTACATGACTGGCATTGTCTATGGTACAGATAGGAGGCTTCCTGAATATAAATTGTCACCTGTCCTAATCCTAAGAAGTCATGGTTTTCCATGTGTGGTGCTGTGGGAAGGGTACATCTTTAAGTAGTTCAAATGAATTCCATGTGGAATTTTCAAGAACCTGTAAGTGGTTGTGAATACATTTCAAGCATGTCACACACATAGCTGTGTGCTTAGCAGATGGTAAGGCTTAATAAATATCCAGGCCTTCCTGCTTTTAATGGTTAGACTTAGAGTCTGGGTGTCCACTGGGGTAGCTCTATGGGAATCGGGAGGTTTTGGAAAACAGAGAAAAGTCAGCAGCTCCGCTAGAGTGGTTCACAGTCCTCCTTGAAGCCCAGCAGGGGTAGGCTTTATGGAAATGACAATTGAGTCCAGGGCAGTTGGGACTATGGGCCATGCCAGCAAGCGTGGTATTTCCATTTGCATCTTTCAAGTAAGTACAATCTCACCCTTATTCCAGTGAAACTCTCCTTGCCAAGATAAACACACTGTAAATTTATGGCTTAAAGATCTGCCGTTTCTGGGAGCTGTTCTTTTTGTCACTGTAACAGTTTCTTGGCCAGACATATCTTAAGTCCTGCTGGTCTACCTTGTAAATACTTTACAAATGCTGTGAGGAGCTGAAGCCCATCGTTTGTTTTCTTGTGCTCTTTATAGGAAACAGCAATGCTTCTGCCCTGGTAATCCCCTTGGGTTTCTGCTCAAGCAGCTTGGAGAAAGAAAGGGAGACTGAAAAAAGGCATATGTCCATGAAAGATTCCCAGAAGCACTCAGTGGATGGGGTTGAGCTGTGCAGGAGAGGAAGGCTTGCATCTAGAAGGTGTATGTGATATGTATGTGATGTCGACCCATTGTAGGGTTTGGGGACAGACCTTTCCTGCCAGGCCAGCTCCCAACCAGGCACCTTGGTGAATCCCCTCCCCCTCCAGCCACAGCAGGATGCCCAGTTTGAAACCTACTCTAACATACTGTTAGAATAGGACTCCAAAGAGCAGGAGCCATGGCCCCTGCAACGCAGTTGCAGTCTGTAAATAAATGTCAGCTTGGGACTGAATCACCACTTGTAGAAATCTGCTGGAGCCTGGTGTGCACACAGTATGTGCCAAGTGTCCAGGGGTAGTGGGCGTGTGTGCACTCTGAAGATGGTGGAGGCCAATCAATGCCTTTATATTGCAGGGTTTTCCAGGAATGTACCACTCTTGACAGTGTTGTGACCAAGGAGAATAGCATTCCTGCACACCTTAATGAAAAGCAGCAATTTCGTTTGTCAGAATAATAGGCATCCTTTCCTTGAGCCACGTCCCCTTGTATGGATGGCAAGAGAAGCCAATTATTTTTCAGTTAAAATGATCATTTCTTTTAAAATAGCGATACTTGAGATTTCTCGAGGTTTGATGTGAAAATAGTTTTATACCTGGCCTGCCTTTGTTTTTACCCTTTCATCTTGTAGAGGGTTCAGATGATATGCCAAGCCATGGAAAGGTATAGAAGACATTCATATTGTAGTGTGTAGCAGACCTGTGTCCTCCTTGGCTAGAACATCTATGTGTTTTCTGAAAAGAATTGGGCTTGTTTCCCTCTACCTTGCATCATGCATATAATCTTAGCATTCCTTTCTTCTGTATTTGCCTTTCCCTCCTCCTCTGAGTCTGACAAGTCTCTCCCTTCCTCCAGCCTGTGGTTTACATCTTCTCTATGCTTTTCTTTTGTGCTCACTTTAAAAAACACACAAATGGAATTTACCATGATGCCTTTCACACGCCACGGCTGCAGTGTATGCTGTGTAAGTGGTGAGCGACAGCAGAACTGTGCTTGAGTGTTTTTGCATCATTTATTCTAAAAGGCCCCTATCAGCAGACGAGTTTGTATTGGAAGCTGTAATTTGTGTTTGGACTTGGATGACTATCAATCTGAATGGTGCCAGGAGAGGTCATATCATCTGCAGTAGGGGCTCCACATGCAAAGACAGGCAAGGCTTCTCCTTCTGAAGCACAGGTACATAGAGTTGAGATCCAGTTGTGTATGGAGATCTGTGGCTTTTATAGTAATGTTTGCACCTGTGAACAGAACTCTTCACTTTCAGAGAAAAGTATCTTGAATCCACTTTTGATAACTCGAAGCTTTATTTTCTTAAGCTTTCTAAAAGGGAGAAAAAACCCTTTGTTTGTCATTCCTACCCAACACAGGGTAATTTAACAGGTATGATTAATTCAAACTCATGTATCATCCCTCCAGGCCCTTGCAATTAAAATGCCCACTCATATTGAGACATTCGAGAAGAATATTGGCACTTTAGTCAGCTATGTTTGCTTCAGATTTTGGTTAGGGGTAGTTAGTCCTGGCCTGGGCCTGGGAAGTCAAGTCATTCAAGCTATCATTCAGGCATCTTCTCTAGCTTGTTGACTTGCCTTTAAGCTCCATGCATAGTGTCTGACTTCATGCTGTCTAGTGTCAGAAGCCATTCTGACTGAGAGTCTGATTGCCTAACTGTTGACCTAGATCACTTTAGAATACTTCAAAGCTGAGAAAGAACTGTTTTTTCACATTTACTCTTCTCATCAAAACTGATTAACCTTTCAATTATTTTTTTAAATTTATATACACACATATGAGTGTTTTGCCTGCATGAATGTCTGTGCACACATACATGCAGTGTTCTCAGCATCCAGGAAATGGTGTAAGGTCTCTTGGAACTGTAGTTACAGTTGTGAGCTACCATGTGGGTGCTTGGAGTGGAACCCAGGTCCTCTGGAGGAGCAGCAGTGCTTTTAACCACTGAGCCATCTCTCTATCCCCAACTTTCCCATTCTATCTGTAGATAAGACAAGGACTGAGGAGGTTATAGATCTGTTATGTTCTATCCAGTAATAGTCCGAAATAAGATCTTAGACTGGAGCATCCAATTTAAAGTCTTCTGCTCTTCATACCCCTTTAATGTAGTAGCCACCTCCTGCTTAAAGTCATTCACTCATTGTGGAGATTGCTGAAACCAGATGGCTCAGTTCCGGTGTCTGTTAACTGGCTTTGTGACCTCTCTTTCCTCTTGGAGCCCCAGGCTCCATGTTAGTAAGATGAAGATACTAACAGAAACTCTCTAATAAGGCTGGATAGGGTGCTTAATTAAAACAGTGCTTTGTGCATAGCAAATAATAAATGTAGTTATTCTTGTTCTTCATATTTGCATCACTCGGATCAGCCACTAAAAAGACAATGTAGCAGTTCCATTGTGTTATCCGGAACTATTTCTTCTGGAATGGGAAGCACATGTGAAAACAAGATAACTTGCATAAGTAATCGATTCCAGTATAAGCAGGGTGGGTGCTAGGGAGCTTAAGGAGGAACCTCTGTGCTTAGGACAAGAACTCAGTTGTTGTGGAGCAGCTTAACCGTACTGCTTCAGCCCCTGTTGGCAAGATTCTGGTCTTCCTCGTTCCTTAGAGATGCTGTGGGTCCTTTTTCTGTGCCCTCTGCACAGGAAGACAAAGTAGACTCTATCTGACTTAAGGGGATATTAGGGCCATAACTCCCTTATTTAGGAACTGAAGGATCATTTACGATAAAGCACATTCATCACAGTGCTTCCATGTGCAGTGTTCAGTGTGAACTTTCTGGGAAATCAGTCTAGTGCCTTCATGTAGGTTGCTGAGGGGCAAGTGGTCTTTGTGTGGATAGCACGAGCTTCAGGTGGGACCCAGAAGAATAGAACACTTAGACACTCCAAAAGGCTAAGAGAACCCAAGCAGAGGTCTAGCTAGAGACTTGATAATTGTGCCTGGCATGGCTGCACAGAGAGCTTTGCCTGGGCATGTGGGTGTATCTGGGAGGCAGTCTCCTGTCTGAGACTCTAGAGGAGGATGCATAGCGCCTGTCCCCACCTTATTTTTTGGAAAACACAGCCCCATTGTAACCTCTGTGTTCATTGTGATGGTCTGCTCTTTTGGCAAGATATAATGTCTACAGAGACACACAGCTCAGATACTAGAGATGAGTGGGCCTGTGATTTCTATCTTGTCTGTAGCCCCTTTGTTTGTGAGCTGTTTGCCTGCATTTAAATGCCATTTACATAAGCTGTCAGAGTTGAGTTGGCCCATGATTATTCCTTGATGTATGTTAGAAAGAAAAAAAAAAAAACCCCACAAGAAATGAAATGAAAACCCTCGGTTAATGAGGAGCCAGATTTCTTTGGATTTCTTTTCTCCGCCATGACAGCCTCCTTCCTGATCTGATGGTCCGTCAGAAACCAAGGTGGCTTGTGACTGTGGGGTTATGTCCTCGCCTAAGCTGTCTTTCCCTCAGAGTTGTAATTGATGGGGAACCTGTCACTTTTTATGTAGATGCTGTACAGATTTTTGTACAGCTGCCAGCTAGGAGAGTTTGAGGACAGCCTCTGATTGGGTGCAGGTTGTGGCAAAAGCGGTAATAAATAAGCGAGCTGCTGAGGGTAGATTTTGATTGACCCAAGATTGTATATTATTAAACCAAACCCTCACGTGCATGTCATCTTATAAAGAACCAGACCCATAATCCAACTTAGGGCTGTGGCAGTTTGGCTTTATTAAATGAGCATCTATCACTATTAATATTGAGGAGCAGAGCAGAATATCTGTAATCTTTTAATCTATGTGGTAATGGTTTGGAGAGAGATTATCAGATCTGTTGTACTGCTGTTTGTCTATAATCGTATTCAGAACTCTTGGAAGCATTGATTTGCTTCTGGCATACTGATTTGGCTCAACAGTCTCATAAAGCTCTTTTATAATTCTCCTTGCTTTGTGTTTTCTAGAAATAATTGGAGAATAATAATAACATGGCTGGTGATAAAGAAAAGGGAGCAAGGTTGAAAGTGAATTTCTAGCTGAGTGGATAGCCATAAACTCCTCTATGATCATAAACACCTGGGTGTGTGACCTTTGTGTTTATAAGATATTTATCGCCTCATGGGCTCTCTGCTTGGGGGTTATCTATTCAGTGCCTTGTAAAAAATTGATTGTGTTTAGTAAGTAGATTCCGAGTTTTTGCTGAGCGAGGGGAACGCATCCCTTTCTGTAGTCTTCCTTGGAATAACCAATCTGCCAGATAGGGTGTAGATTTTGAGTTCTGTGAAGATGGTACTGGGGACACCTCAAGGGTACCGTGTACATGCAGTAACGTGGCCTTTAATGGAAGTACTTTTAGGTGGGTGGCAGTGTGATAGACACACCCAGCAAGCTCCAGTAGTGATGGTAAGTTTTCCCTTTGAGTGTAGATGCAAGTTTTGCCACCATTGCTCCTTTTGCGCCCTGAATAAAGCTATTTCCAAAACAGGTTGAACAAGGGAGCCAAAGAAATGTCCTTTGAGTTCCGTCTCACCGACATCAGTTAGAGCTATGACAAGTGTTTCTGTCTTCCATCTCCAGTGCTTCTTTATTGTTTAATTTTATTTTGGTTAGGACAGGAATTCATGTAGTTCAAGCTGTCCTTTAACTTGCTGTGCAGAAGATGACCTTGAACTCCCAATACCTGCCTCCATTCCCTGAGTATTAGAATTACAGGTGTGTGCCTTCACTTGTGGTTTATGTGATGCTGTGCATGGCAGTTAGGGCCTCATGTGTACTATGCATGTGACTTCGGATACATTCCTATTCTCTATTTTCCCACAGTTCTTTAGGAGTTTGTAGATACTGATTATCTTCTTACTGATAACTGCTTTATTATTCTAAAAGAAACCTGGTCCTTGTGAACTGATGACAGGTGTTCTGGCTGCCTGGGGACACTCTTGGCTATCTGGTTCATGTTGCATACAGTGGGTAGGGGGAGTATGGACACACTTGCTAAGAAATGAGCATCTTCAGCAAGGTTTACTGTGCCTAAATCATGAGCCACTCTTGAAGTGTCCAGGCTCCCATATTTACCAAAGGACAGTATTGTAACTCAGACTTGTCTTTTTATGCCGTGTTGTGGTTAACTGCTGTTGCATTTCATGGAGCTTTAGGTGTGCTTCTCTTTGCACTTTGTCAGTCAGATGGGAGTCAGGCACACACAAGACTTCGGAAGAGCTGTTCATTGCGACAGTGCCCAGTGTGGACTGTGCAGGAGGTGGGAAGAAGCCCACTGCAGTAACATATAGGGGTGGGACTCAAAAGCCATCTACAAATCAACAGGAGTGTTTCCTGCACACTGATACTATGTCAGCCTTAGGAAATGCAAAGTAGTTTCAAGTGCAGGCTCCATATGTATGTTCCCTACTGATGAGAAAAGGAGGTATATTGGCCAATGGTTCTCCATGGTGCTTTCCACTGAAATAGTATCCTCCCTCTTCTGGTGTTCGTTCCAACCACAAATTCTCAGTTATCACCCCACACAACCGAGTTAGAGACCCTACAATGTAAGGCCAGTAATCCATTTGTAAACTCTGTGGCTGATTCGGAATTCTTCTAAATGTTGACACTGTTTTAAGTGTGTCACTTTCTGAGGCAATAAACCAATAGAATCAAGAGCTTTCTCTGGGACAGAGAGAATCTCCATATGAGGATGCTGACTTGAGCTATCATCCATGTGAGAGGGAGGTCAGAACTTGAGAGAGTAGTTTGGAGTAAGGTTTCTGGGTGTGGGGCTCCTTAGCTAGGCTGAGAACGGTATAGAGAAGGAGGGAGAGTGTCATTGTAACCAGGGCTCTTGTTTTTTCTGAGACCCTAAGACTAAGATATTATTTTCCTAAAGCTGCTGCTTTAGAATCAGCAGGCCTCTGGCACTCAGAAAAGCTGGTAACTCTATAGAAAGTGATGAACTGCCTTACATAGCCTGAGTGCCACGTACGTGTGAGCTGAGAGACACTTTGGTGCAGAGGTGGCGTCAACAGGACAGGGGTGTGAATAATGCAGTAAAGTCTTGTACAGTTTTGTTTTCCTGTAAAGGAAGAGAGGAGCCATTGAAGGTTTTGAACAGGGAAGTAATGAGATTAGAGTTGTATTTCTTGGATCTAATTAAAAGGCAATCAGTGACGGAGGGTATTTAACTAGATTAGGCAGCTACTCTGGGTGATAGTGAGTGAAATGGGGAGGGCACGGTAAAGGTCTGAAGTAATCGCAGTTCTAGAAAAATAGTGCAGGGGGCCAGAGACATGGCTCAGCAGTTAAGAGTGTTTGCTGTTCTTGTAGAAGACTGAAGTTTGCTTCTTAGCACCTACATTGGGTGGTTCATAACTCTGCCTTTCACTTGATCTGCAAGGGATCCAGTGCCCTCTTCTGGCCTTCATGGGTACCTTCACAGGCGTGTATATGCAGACATCTAGACACAGACACACAGACACACAGATACACACACACACATAAATTAAATAGTGTAAGCAATGGTAGGGTCATGAAAGGAAGGGAAAGGACATTTTGACAGTGTGGCTCAGCCACTTTATTAGTAACATCATAGGTTTAGTGACATAGAAACTGACTTTTTCTGAAAGTCTAAAAGTTGTGTGGTTAGGAAATGTCACATCTGACTCCAGTCTGCCTTCCAAGACTGTGTCCTCTCTCCTGTGGACTCCAAATGTTGGCGAACAGGGACACTTTGCTTTATGATGGAGCAACTGTTGATCTTGGCAGAACTCTTGAGTGCTGGGAGGGGAGGTGTTAAGGGAAAGGGCACAGTAAGGTCATCTGGGGAATCCGTGTCTGAAAGAGCTTAGGGATTTCAACAAGGAACAGATAGCATCTTGCTGCATGTACCCAAGATGACAGAGCAATGAAACAAAATCTGTGCTGGTGTGTGTGTGTGTGTGTGTGTGTGTGTGTGTGTGTGTGTGTGTGTGTGTGTGTGTTAGTGATCCAGAAACCAGAATTAAAAGCTGAGATTCCTAAGATCTGCCTAGGGAATCCCTGGAGGTCTGTTTCTGTGAGAACATGCATGTAGCTTCTCTTGGTGCTTAATATTGAAGATTATAATTTTAAAAAATAAGTTCAGAACATTTCAATACCCTATTTGTTGCTTTAAGCTACTTTACTGCCAAGTTTCTCACTTTGTGCAAAGACAGAAGTAAATACTAGATGGAGTGCTAGAGAAAAATGAAGAGGGACGTTGAACTGGGGGCTCTAATTCATTCATTTTATGCTACCTAGTTATGTACTGCTATGTTGGATAGTTTTATGTCACCTGAGACAAGTTAGAGTCATCAGAGAGGTGGGAATCTCAATTGAGAAAATGCAGCTAGAAGATAGGTTGTAGGCAAACATGTGGGGCATTTTCTTAATTAATGATTGATACAGGCGAGCCCAGCAAATTGTGGGTGGGGCCATCAGTGGGCTGGTGGTCCTATAAGAAAGAAGGCTGAGCAAGCCAGTAAGCGGCACCCCGTTGTGTCTTTTGTATCAGATCCTGTCTCTCTTTGAGTTCCTGTCCTGATTTCCTTTGATGATGAACAATGATGTGGAAGCCAAATCAGTTTTTCCTCCCCAAGTTGCTTTGGGTCATGGTGTTTTATCTCAGCAATGGTAATCCTAAGTAGGACAACTGCCTCCATTTTCCAGCAGGCATATATTATATATCATTATTGGAAAGATGAGCTGATGCCATGGTTAGTTTTAACAGTCACCTTGACACATCCCAGAAACTACTGAGGTCAGAGTCTCCTTGAACAATTACCTATATCAGGTTTGCCTCTGGAGGGTTGTTTTGATTATAACTGAGGTTGGAAGATCCACCCTGAAAGTGGGTGACACCATTTCATGTTGTCCTGAGCTGTGAAGGAGAGAAGAAAACCAGGAGAACAAAAATAGCAATAAGCAGGCAGCAAGGGCTTGCTGTTTCTTTCTGCTACTGACTGTGGATATAATGTGACTAGCTGCCTAAGTCTCTGCCGTGTCTTTCCCTCAACAATGGACTTACAACCTGGAGACATAAGCCAAATAAACCCTTTTCCTGTACATTGCTTTGGTCAGGATGCTTTATTACCTCCAAAGGATATGAAAGTAGACAAAGGATACATCCAAATTTTAAGTGTGTTTCTACACTAGTGTCTCTTTCTGTGACTTCCTGGCCTCTTCCCTCTGTGCCTTCCCTGTATTGCCTCAGATATGATGTGCAGATCTATCTGCCTTCTGCCTTCTCCCTGGTGGAGCTGCAGTTACACTGTTGGAGGGTAGGTCATAGATGAGATGAGATGTCTGCAGATGTTGTGTTGAACAGAAGTTGGCTAGGAGTAGGGAACACTGCTTTCCTCACTGGGTCTTAACCCTATGTGCCATCTCTTGTAGGGATCAGGGGTAAGCAGCCCTTGAAAGGAGCCAGGTTGTTGAGGTGCAAGTTGAACAATAATGAAAAGATGCCCGAAGCAGTGTCCTATAGCAGCTGCCATCCATAGCGTTGGGCACATTTGTAGGTCACTTCTGCTGGTGGCACTGGTCTCCTCAGTGGCAGGGTCTACAGACCTAACTGCCATGTGCTTTTCTTATTAGGCTCCCACACCACATTTTCATTGTGCCAGGCCAACCAGTCAGCAGGCTTGGCTGACACTGGGGATCACTTCCACTCGGGCTACCATATTAGGGCATTGGCTTTTATGTTCATGTTAATGGGAGCACTTATTGAATACTGGGGACCATAATTGCTAGCTTGCAAAAGGACAAGAGACACTGACTTCAGGGTAAATGCTTATATTTCAGACAAACATTTTCTTTTATTTTGAGATATCTTATTTAGCTCAGGTTGGCCTTGAACTTCCAGTCCTGCCTCTCCTCACTAAGCTCTGGTATTACAGGAGTGTACTTCTTTGAACTTTACATTAGCATTGCTAATGAGAAATGTGTATAGTGAAAATTAAAGTGACATTTTAGGCACTTTCTGAATGGCTTAGGTATACTTTAAAAAGATAGCTCACCTTGCAAGCCTAGTTACATGACTTTTACTTTGACCTCAGTGCCTCGGTTTTCTCATCTATAGAATAGACACATGAATATTAGCCTCGTTGAGATACTTTAGGGATTTAGTAATATAATACACTGAATGATTTATCTCAGTCAGTAAAAAAATCTGAGTATTTAAAAAATCTGAACCATTCTTAATGATGGTATTTGAATGTGTTACAGATCGCCATTGCTGTGGTGTGTGGGAATCTGATAGCTTTTGGGTCTTCATTGTTGCCAGTATGGAAATAAAATCTCACTGTGGGTTTTTTTCCTCTGTGTTTCTTGGGCTGCATCATCCCTTGTCAGCTCTGCGATCCTTTAGTTTTGAGGACCCTCTTCCTTGGACTATCCATGAGAATGTCTGTTCCTCCTGTGAACTGAGTACCTTCTTTAATTATGGGTGTGGTCGTATGAGACCTGGATCTTTGAGACTTTCAAAAGTCCTCATTCTGGCTGGGGATTGTGCGTGGATTGAGTCGGTTATTGGTGAAACAGATCTGTTGCACGCTTCTGTTCATATCTGTACATTTCCTGATCTGCTTTAAATGGCAGCTGAGGGCTGGTTATTTTTGGAGAAGTGAACTCTACTGTTGTGCTGGTTTTGATGCAGTATCTTGTTGGATAGACCAGGGTGACCTCCAAATCCAGATCCTCCTGCTGGAGCCTCTCGAGCTCCAGGATTACACACATTACAACTGTCTGTCTTATGGCAGTTTTTAAACTAAAAGATCAATGAGACAGGACAGTAATTGTAAATGCTAAGTGTACTGGCACATTCTAGTCACTGATGACTGTGCATGGTCACTTGATATTAAGAAATACATATTCTGAAATCTCTTTGGTTACTCTAGAAAGAAATTTTTCTGAAGGAATTCTTTGATTAGGGTTTTCACATCTATCTTTTTTTTTTTTTTTTAAAGATCTTATTGTATGTGTTTGTGTATGTGTGTTTACCTCTGTAGTTGATCATGGAGCCTGAAAGGATAGACCCTAAAAATGAGGTGTCTCATACAATAGACAACTTTATTCAGTATCAGACATTTTTTTCTCTGAGGGTTAAGAGTCACAGGAGTGAAGTTTCTGATTACAAGGGCAAGTGGTCAGGCCGCGCTTGGCAACAACTTTCTTTTCCATAGAGGCATGTGATAACAGCAGCGAGCAGTAATGGTTAATTTGGAGTAAATTCACAGCTATCCACTACACCTGGGAGATGCATAAAAGCATATTCCAAGAACAGTTTTGTGTTCTGAAGAAACTGAGTTCACAAGACTCCTTTTTGTTTATTTTTTGAATTTTCTCATAAGCACTCAGAAGTCCCTTTTGCAGGACCTGATTCTTAGACGGTGTTCTAACATACATGCAGATGTCTTCATTCGGGTATAGACTCAGGAATGCTGGTACTTTTTTAGTCCAAAATAGGGGATAGACTTCCCTGGAGCAGCAGTTACAGATGATTGTGATCTGCCTTACTTGGGTGCTGGGAACTAAACTTTAGTCTTGTGTAAGAACAGTACTTGCAGATAACTTCTGAGCCATTCATCTCTCCAGCTCCACAAACGTGTTCTTCATAGTACGTTTTGCAGTTCCTCTGAGTGAGGCTACATGTTATTTAGCAAGCTTAGGCCCTTTCTGTGTGTTCCTGACATCTGACAGTATAAGACAAACCTCCCTGCAATGATGAACAGGGATTCTAACCCTAAGACCACATCAGAACCACTTCTGGAGCCTTAAAAATATCCCAACACTGGGACGTTTCCAGTTTTACCTAGTTGGTGTGGCTTGGGACCTAGGTACTGGTGTTCTTTTAAATACCTTCTAAGGCGATTCAAGGCTGACAGGCTGAGAAGCACTCCTCTCAGTGTAGTAGCTCAGTGAAAGAAGCTTTGCATGGAGCAGGTCTCGGAGTTCTCGGCAGTGACCCCCTTTTCATTGTCATGTCCATTTGACAGGCTTGCAGCACAGCTGTGCTCGGGTAGCAATTTACTCTTCTGTGTCTCAGAATCCTCTGCTATCATCTTGGTGCCTCACGCAGGCTAGGTGGTCATTACCCCCACTGTACTTTTTATGGTTGACTACATAATGGAATGGAGCCCAGATTTAACAGCTAGTTGTTTCCACTTAATCCGGTGCCTTTCTCCTCCAGCAGTCCATGAGGGAATAGATCCACAAGCAAATACTTTCATTGCTCCAGGAGGAGAGGGACACCAGTTTTGAAATGCTTGAGGCATAAAATGGATCTTTTGTTAAGATCGACAAAGGCTTGCTGTGCAGAATATAAGTTGTCAGGTCTAGGCATGTGTCACCATGGGGGTTTGTGCAAGGCTGGGAATGGAACCCAGGGCTTTAAACAGGACACACAGCCTTCTGCTTACTGAGTTACAGCCCCGGCCTTTCATTATGTCTCCAAGCAGCTTGTCTTAATCAGCATTGTGAGTTGTGCAAACCAAGTGGAAATGCATTTGCTCTTAATCATAAAGAACCAGAGAAACCAGGACACCCCCTTTCCTTTGTACCCTCTCCATTGTTTCCCTCCCTCATTGTCTTCCCATGTTTAATTGGACCAAAACTGTAGTTGGTGATAATTCTTTGAGTACAATGGAGCATGACCTTGGACTTTGATAATGTATTAAGCTTCAGGTCTGTCAATTGAGAAATGCTAACCACATATTAGGGAAGAGTAACTCCTTGTGGTTGTGGACCACTTTGTACTCTAGTTCTGTTTTGTTTACCGGTTAGTTTTGTTTTCCTGTGAGCCATGAGTTATTGGCAGGTCATTATTGTGTGTGGTTTACAGATGGACGCATTCAAGACTTAACAGGGTTGACTAACCAACCCGAAGGGATGGACCTGGACCTTGGATCTGAATGTAGCCAGCCATAAATCCCTTCATTGTTCTGAGCTTTGCTTAGTGCTTTTACTTAGAGTAGAATACCCCTATTAATTTGACTAAGAGCGCGCCAAGGTTCTGTTTGTCCTAGCTGTCATAGTTTGAATCTTTTGCGTTGTGTATGCTTGCCTGCTTGCACGTGAGTATGTTCACGTGTGCATGCATGAGTGCACATGGAGCTCTATGAATATTAAGCATTCTGTCATTCGCCCATGCCAGGTACAGTTGATAGCTGGGAGTGTTTGATGCAGTCAAGAGAGTGTCATCTTTTATTAACAGTTGTGATTTTTGCCTCACCAAGGCCCCTTTAGTCTATTGTGAGTGCAGATGTTCTTGTATGTAATTTATTTGGGCAGTGTTTTTCCTAGTCTGTGTATTTCAAGTGATCATGTTAAGCACTGAAAATATTTGCTTCTGTGGGTGAATCTCCTCCATCCAGCAGCTTATGGAGTGCCTACTATGTGCCCGGTGCTGTTTTTTTTTTTTTTTTTTTTTTTACACTCACCTCAAGAACGTCTACAATAAAAATGTACACCTGCTAAAGAGTAAGAGGCAACTTCCATTTTAGCTTCACCTTGATCAGGCATTTGGCTTCTGGGCTTTATTGATCTTTTAATTTTGGAGGCACTGTTCCTCGTTCATTACCTGAGAGATACAGGATAGGGAATGGTTCCCTGTGTCCTTGGTGAGAGCTCGTGGAAGGCTCGTGGCTCATTTTCCTCCTTCACAAGCAGACTCATATTACTTCTCTCCCTTCCTTTTCCTCCTTTCTTCTCCCCCATGCCGTGTTCGGTGGTGGTACCCACCTAAGATTGAGTGTGTGGGTATGTGCACAGAGCCACAGCAGGACATCCTTCAGTGCCTTCCTCCTTTGCTCCCTCCCTCATTCCCTTAGGACAGTGTCTTTCACTGAATCTGAGGTTCACTGTTTTGTTGGCTGGTTGGCCAGGGAGCTGCTAGTATCCGACTGTCTCCACCTCCCAGTGCTGGGGCTAGAGGCATGTGCAGCCATGCCCAGCTTTCTGTGAGCACAGTGGAGCTCTCATCTTTTTTGCTTTTTGTTTTTTGTAGAGAAAGCTTTCCTTCCCAGTGAGTCATTTCTCCTGCATTCTCCACCACTGCCCCCTTTTAAGAAACCGAGTGTTACATATCCCAGTCTAGCCTTCAGCTTGCTATGTCGCCAAGGATTAATCTTGAACTCCTGCCCTCCTGCCTTTACCTCTCAAGTGCTGGGATCACAGGTGTGTGTGTTACCATACCTAGTTTAAAGTCTCTTTTGGATTGCTAACTCTTGTATCAGATAGATACAGTTTGGCTTGACTGAATGTGTGCAAAATAGGAAGAAGAATTTGGAATACAAGAAGGCGTCGTAGCCTTCAAGAGCAGTCTTGCTGTATGGTGCACTGTCTTGTGTGCATTCCATCCTCACCCAGGAAAAACTTGAGGTGAATCTATAAGACCAAGGACGGAAGACAAATATACAAAAGCATCCTGGATTCTAAGATGGCTACAGCAGATGCTTCTATAGAAACCAGTAGCAGGAAGTGGGTGTTAGAATATCATGTGAAGTCTTTATTAAAACCCCAAACAAAACAGTAACAAACCTTACCTCTTTTAGTGCCATCAGAGGGTTTTTTCAAGTCTTGTAGAAGAAGAATTTTTTTTCAGGTATTTATTACACTGTAATTCTTTTTCATGATTATCTGTACATAACACTTGTGGCCCTCAGATTCAATTATTCCCAGGAAGGAAGCCCACACCATGGTTTTCTTCCTCTTCTGCTTTGTCCCTTCTGTGGAGACCACCATTTCTCGAGTCATTTTACATAGCCCACATTTGGATAAGCAGTATGTGAGAATTTGGTTTCTGAGTTAGGGAATATGGTTGATTACATCTCTTGATATACCAACTCAATATTCTGTCAACCCATGTTGTTGGAATATTTTTCATCCTTGCAGACAGAGCCCTAGTTTTAACCAGCTGTTTATTTTATATATGAAATTGAGTTCAGCAGGTACATCTTGATTAGTTTTGGCTAATATTTTAAGATATTATTTGAGAGGATTGTGTGTGTGTGTGTGTGTGTGTGTGAGAGAGAGAGAGAGTGTATGTGTGTGTGTAGACAGGGTTTGTGTGTGTGTATGTGTGTGTGTGTATGTGTGTGTGTAGACAGGGTTTTTTTTTTTGTGTGTGTGTGTGTGTGTGGACAGGGTTTTCTGTGCCCTTGACTGGCCTTGAACTTGATAATGCAGCCAAGGCTAACCTTGAACTTCTTTCTTGCCTACACCTTCCAAGTTCTGGGATTTTTGAGTCTGTACTAGTCCAGGGTCCTCATATATATTGAGCAAGCACTTTCTCAACTGAGTCACATCTTGGTATTTTCATAGTATTAGAACCAATATTTAGCAGGACGACCCCCCCCCCCCAAGTACCACCACCAAAAATTAAGGCTAAATACTGCCCCTGATCCTTGTAACACCACCCTACTCCTGCCCCCCTTTCTAGGAAGGAACAACTCCAAACCACTTAAATATTTGACAGCTTCTCACTTGGCTTGTGATTGCAGCCAGGTTTGGTGTGGAAACACTTGCTCTTTCATCACTGCATAGTTTGATCTCAGGGAACTGGAGACCCTTGAAGGCCTCAGCTGTGCCCACCACCCCTTTTTCTCCCCCTCCTTTCCTCCCTTCTTCTCTTAGTTAGGGTTTTATTGCTATGAATGGATACCATGATGAAGGCAACTCTTATAAAGGTGAACATTTAATTGGGGCTGATTACAGTTTCGGAGGTGTAGTCCATTTTCATCACGATGAGAAGCATGGCAGCGTGCGGGCAGACACAGTGCTGGAGAAGAGGTCTACATCCTACTCTGCAGACAGCCAGGCAGAAACAGACAGTTCCTCACTGGGCAGAGCTTGATCACTAGGAACCCTCAAATCCCACCCACACAGTGACACACTTCCTCCGACAAGGCCACCCCTCCTAACAGTAGCACTTCCCGTGGGCCACACATAGTCAAACCACTACACTCCTGTATTCACCGCAAGCCCTGCCATGAAGGCATGGCTTCTTGAAGCCAGGCTCTAGCTAAAGTCTTAGGCTTAGTGTCCAAATCCTTTGATCACCCTCACTAAGCAGCAGGGGGAAATACTTATCCATACCTTCAGCAATAAGTTAGTCCAGGTCAGGTCTATTCGAACTTTACTCTTACACTTTAGTTACTGAGATTTTGAGATTAGGAATGCGCAGAAGGTAAAGATGCTTCCATCACTTTACTCTGTAATTGAAAGTATTGGTTCTTAGCCCTTGGCATGATTTAAATGATGCTTTGTGACTGACTTAATTTACAGGGATTTACCTCATTTCTGAAGTTTGCTTTAGCAGCTTTGGGTAGCTTAGTGTTTTGTGTGATGTTTCAAAAGATTGTTTGATCCAATGGTAAGCCCTTTGGTAGCTATTTGTTGCTAGAATTCTTTCCCTGGGGCAGATGTGAACAATGGCTACCTTCTCCTAAGACCTGTAGGATAAACCAAAATATGATAATTCCATCACAATTCATCTTGAGTCTTTTGGTCTTATTTAGAAAGCATAAGTGAGGGGTTACTGACAGGAATATGGGTGACCCCAAAACAGCTATACTGCAAAATCTTCACTCAGCAAAGAGAGGGATTTATCATGACCACATGGATGGAGCACCTTCCGCAACCTATATTATGTTCTAGCATCTGCCCTAGACTCCTGTTTGCATCCAGTTAGTGAAAATTTGCATATACATGGTTGGAATACATATGGTTGGAAGGAGTGGCTGGAATATAGATGAAAGTCCAGTGACCCCTTCCTACATCTTTCTGTGAGGTGAAGTCAACAGACCACATGTTCCTTTGAGATGGACTCTGGAAAGTCATCAATCACAGCTGATCCCACGAGGCAGGTGGCAGTGTGTGTGTACTGAAAATGGCTCCTTACAGCACTACTGTTTTACAATTCTCCAGTAAGGCTTCCAGGTGCCTGAAATATGCTTTCCCCTTCCCTTCATAAACTATGTGTTGAGGTGCAGCTCCATCATGATGGGGAAGTCAAGATAACAGGAGCTTGAAGCAGGTGGTTAGCATATCCACAGTCAAGAGAGAAAAGTGATTACAGGCTATGTTCCTTTTCTCCACTTATACAGTGAATGCCCTGCCTAGGGAATAGTTTCACCCACAGTTAAGGTGGATGGTCTAACCATTATCAGTCAAAGTAATCAAGACCCCCCACCTCTCCAGGCACACCCAGAAGCCCTTCTGGATTCTGTCAAATTGACAATGAACACTAACCATCACAAGTGTTTTCTTCCTTCACTCTCTATTCACGTTTTCCACAGGGTTTCCTACTGAACATTGAGCTTGTGGTTGAGTAGATTTCTGACCTCGCCAGAAAGCCCTACTGATTTGCCTGCTTCTGTCTCCCCAGTGTTGGAATTGCAGGCACAAGTTAGTGCACCTGGATTCGTATGTGGGGGGGCTAAGAATCTAAGCAGTGGTCATAATGTGTGCATGATAAGTATTTCACCCGTGATCTTTCCCCTCAACCCCTGCTATGTTTTACACCTATAATTTTTCTATGTTTAATAACACCATGTATCACTTCAGTCACTAACTGTGAGAGATGTAGTTATAAGGTTTTGAGTATAAACTACAAATTATTTAGAACCCCCATGGTAGGCTTTTACCCTTGTGGTAGGTCCTTTGAGACCTGCTGGAGGGGCTCAGGGGCTGAGCTATAATCTTTGCAGTTTGCTGCACTAGACACATGATGTTAGGCTCTTGCTAAGGCCTGTAACATTTTACCATGTTATGGTCCTTGTTCCTCACTGGTGATCTCCTTTTTCCTCTCCTTAATCCTTGCTTTACCCTTCTTTCTAGGCTAACTAACCTCATATTGTTCTTTATTTTCTGTGCACTGAGAAGTAACAGACTTACCAGACTGGTTACCCAACTGTCTGCTATTCAAGCCTTTTATTCATAGGGTTAAAATGAAAATTTTTAAAGTAATTTTTTGATGTTTTTTTTTCCCTATACCTGAGTGTGAGATAGTTTTTGTAATATATCTTACTCTCTTCTTCATCTGGATAAAGGTACCAGCTGATATTTCAGAGCTTCCCAGTCAATCCTTAGGCCTGAACTGAAGTTTAGGAACTAACCAAGCTCCCTTCTATGTTGCCAATAGAACAAATATTACTGAGTTACTTTATTTCCAGCTCTCCAAATTAACACAAGTTGGAGTAGTTTTTGCTCTTTGACCTTAATCTGATAAAAATCCTGCTTGCGCTGATGTTTTGGGTTTTGTCTTGTGTTCTGGCACCACCAGCCTGCCTGGTCTGAAATTTAAATCAGTCCTTGATGCTGACTTTAAACAAGAACTACTTAAGAAAGTTGTGTGATAACGTCAGACACCTCACTGGACCGCAGCCGGGCTCCTAAGAGGAGCCAGGAAGTAGCAGGTTCTGAGGATCTCCTATATTTCCTGTTGAGCTTGGGCCTGAAACAGCCAAGGAAAGCAAAGCCAGTGTAATCTGCTGTCTTGTAGCTTCCTTCTCTCGGCTCTCTTTTCCTTTTATTTCCTGTATTCTTTATCTTTTCTATCTTTATCTGTCTTCTCTTTCCATTCCAAGCATCTCTATTCCACTTTTTGTTTGTTAGTCTGCTTGTTTGAGATGGGATCTCACTGTGTAGCTCTGACTGGCCTGGGGCTCTTTATGCAATCCGGACTAATGTTGACTTTACAGAGAGCTCCTGTCTCCCCGTGCTGGCATTAGGAATGCCCCATAGTCAGAGGTCCTCTGTCTCCCCTCTAAAATAAATCTCTCAGTTCCTGAGTTTTAGATACTACTCACTCCGGATCTTATACAGTATGAGAGTTCCAAACATCGGTGTGTTCGTCCAGTGTCGAGATCTCTTATCTCCAGGTTCACTACTTTCTAGAAACTGTTGGCTGAAGATCGAGCCAGGTATCCATTCAAGGTAGTTAGGGATTGGGAGACGTTCAGCTGGTAAATGTACTGACCTTGCATATCTGAGGATGTTAGAGTCCTCAGAAGCCATGTCAAAAAAGCTGAGCATGGTGATGCACACATGTAATCCTCGTTCTGTGGGAGAGACAGACTGATTCTTGAGATTGCCTACTCAGCCAGCCTAACCTGCTTAGCAAGTTCCACACAACTCAGAGACCCTGTCTCAAAAAAGGTAAGGTGATCAGCTGTTTCGGAATGAATGACACCGGCATTTCTCTGACTTTGAACTCAAGAGATCACCTACCTCTTAAAGGAGTTCACCACCATGCCTGTCTATACACACTTGCACACACATATCTCAGCTCTGTACCCTCATAGTCAGAAATTAGGACAGGAGGTTCAAAATAGTATTCTTAGCACCCCTGTGACACAGAACCCAAGAGCTACTGAGAGAGGGAGAAGGAAATCCACAGCATGTTTTCAAGTGCTCTCCTTTTTAATGCTTAAGGCAAATATCAGAAATGGATCTCAGAACTTTGCTCTTATTTTAGTTAACCCAGTACTCCAGGGAGTGGATGGATGCAAGATGAGTTCCCAGCACTGTGAGTGGGAGCTTTAAGAGACTTTGTTATTGTTGTTGTTCAGCAGAAAATATTATAGAAATAAATGTCATCTTTCGAGATCACTCTTTTGATTCAGTGTTGAAGATTTGTGCCACAAGACCTCCCTAGGCCATCGTAGATATTGCAGCCCTTCCATTTGCTGCCTGTTAACCCAGGAGTGTGACAGAAGCATGATGTCTAGAGATTGCCAGAGAATGAGAACACTTATCTTGGAATTGAAGGGATAGGGGCTGTCACTCACAGATTTCACTGTGGGGCTCAGCCTTAGCAGGAACTTGGTGCTAGGCGAGCTCTGACTCCTGGACTCTGGCTGTGCAGTGCTGTTTTATGTGCTTCTGAGTAAGGAAGATACATGTTAATTCCAGTGCAGAAGCTTCAGCCTGATGATTAGGGAAGGCTGAAAGGTTCGAGGGTGTCAGCATATGCACATACTTGATCAACAGCAGGCCTTTGTTGTAGGAGAAATGGCTTCCTGGCTGTGATTGATTGGCTTATCTAATGGACTTGGTGCAAGCCTCCATTAAGCCGTGCCTTCAGCTTACCATCAGAAATAATACACAGTCGTGTGTATAGAAATGTTAAAGTGACATACTGAAGATCAGAGAAATATTTATCTTTATGTAGAAACTGCTTGTCTGTCCTTCAGACAACAAACTTTTTTTTAAGGAGTGTTAACATGTGTCTGTTCATATTACTATATATTTAATGTTAATTTCATTTTTAATTATGTGTAGCTTTTTGTCTGTCTGTCTATCTGTGCTCACTGAGGTCAGAAGCATTGGATCCTCCTGGAGCTAGGGTAATGCACAGTGGCAAGCACCTGATGTTGGTGCTGGAAGCCCAGCTTAGGTCCTGTATAAGAGTTAATAGACTCTTTTAACCAATGTGTCATTTTTTCAGCTTCCTACTATACATTTGTTTGTTTATTTTTTGAGATAGGATTTCTCTATGTAGATCTGGAAGTTCTAGAACTTGCTATGTAGACCAAACTGGTATTGAACTCACAGAGATTATCTGCTTTTGCCTCTGTTTCTCCCTCCTAAAGGCTGGGATTAAAGGTGGTACACATTGGAGTGGACCACCATGCCTGTCGGTACTGTTTTACAGATGTGTGTAATTGTGATATCTCTCTCAATTAGGAATTGATTTAGCTGTGGTTAAAGGGATAGAAAATACTATTTGTGTACACACACATACACATACACACACACACACACAAAACATACTATAGTTTTGTATGATTGACTCTGGATATGAGAATATTAACTGTTAAAACACTCTACTAATTCCTTCCATGATTCTGCCCTTCCCCCTTTTAGCTCTGCACCTTCATTTAAAAGCTCTCATTTAATCTGTCTTTATGAAGTAGATTCTTAAATCACTCTATTTGATACCTATTGAGGACTCTGAATTACCTGACTAAGCTCCTTAGGGTCAAGGACAGAGGTGCAGTCCATAGGTGTTCAAGAAACTGGTATTCGCTTTCTACTTTCATGAACTCTGTTATAATTAGTTCAAATACTTCGGATCCTGGAAAATATTAATAATCACATTAGCACTCATTCATCACTTAGAAGATATAGTTGTGGCTGGCCATAAAGTTGGCAGCAATTGCAGGATGATATCCATCATTTCTGTGTTGAGCTCACTGTAGTCTGGGGAAATGGCAAGACAACCAGTTTAAGCACAGTAAATGTTGGAGTTAGTAGTGTGATATCTGCTTTAATAAGGGAATGTTAGGGGCTGCAGAGATGGCTCAGTGGTTAAGAGCACTGACTGCTCTTCCAGAGGTCCTGAGTTCAATTCCCAGCAATCACATGTTGGCTTACAAGCATCTGTAATGGAATCCGATGCACTCTTCTTGTGTGTGTCTGAAGACAGCTGCAGTGTACTCATATAAATAAAAAGTGAATAACATTCCCCCCCCCCCCAAATAAGGGAATGTTAATTATAGGAGTAAGAAGATTTTTCTGACTTAAAGTTTGAAAGAGCCATTCAATTCATTATGGCTAGGAAAGTGGGACTCTAGAAACAGGGACAGGAAACCAGTTTGTCACATTGCAACTATAGTTAGAAAACAGAATGCCAAGAGGAAATGAGGTTAGGCTACAAAGCCTCAAGGTCTTCCCTTAGTGACTCACCTCCCCCCTTAGGGCTCTACCTCCTAAAAATTCCACAGCCCTCCCAAACAGTGCCACCAGCTGGGGACCATGTGTTCAAACACATGAACTAGCAGAGGGCATTTCACATGCAAACTACCAGTACCATCTTGAAACTCTCTTGACTATGTTTTAAGTTGTTAATCCTTCTTGGTGGTTAAGGCATCTGGCCTGACATGGCAGCTAGAGTCCTAAAAGGTTGAATGTTTAACTTATGGTGTCATCTGCAAGCAGCAGTAATAGTCCATCCAGCTGTTAGGAAGATTGTGTGGGACAAATACACACACAGCCCGTGTAGCAGTCCTGGTGATGGAGAAGCTATCAGGAATGATGGATAACCACATCAACAGTCCTTTGTTCTTTACAGCAAACCTCCTCTGCAGACAGTAGCACTTTTTCCTGCCTGTAAATGTATAGAAGGGGTTATCCACCTAGAATGTGGTATGGACAGCCTTTGAATCTCCATGTTTCTCTCCTAGTTACCTTTGTTCTCTTTATGCTTCTCAGGAGGCCTGAGATGATTCCAGCTGCTTCCTGCTTCATTATCCTCCTAACTGTCCCACTGAGAGCAGTCTGCAATTGCCTGCCCCTCCTTTCCCTGCCTCCTGGTCCTGCCATGAGTCACTGCTGAGCCATTTGTGTCAGAGAAGAAAATGGGGGCTTGCTATTCGCATGTAGCAATTTGCTGTGCATTCTTTCTTATTTGTCGGGGACACCAGCTGAGAAGTGTTCATCAGGAGGCATCATGTTTGTTAAGGGACCACATGGTGTATTTTAAAAGCTCTCAGCTCTCTCTGGCTTCATCGATTGTGCTTTAGCATAAGGAATAAAGTGTTACTGAGCCTTTTATTAATAATACACATGCTTTCCATTTAACTTTGACTGGTTAAATCTGGCATAAAATGGATTCTTGCAAGTCAGGCTCCCTGGGATGTAGCTTCTCTTACACTATTTATTCTGAGAATCATTTTTGAACAGGGGACTCAGTCTTTTTCTTGAACCTAATGCTCTGGACTGGATTGCCTCCATTTGTTTTCTTTCCTGGTGTGTGCATGTGTGCTTTCATGTACACGTATATCTGAGTACAGAGGCCAAAAGAAAGCATAATATCCACCAGATCTGGAGTTAGAGACACTTGTGAACCATACAAGGGAGGCACTGGATCTAAAACACAGATCCTCTGCAAGAGCGGAGTCTGTTCTGGACTATTGAGCTCTCTCTCTAGCCTTGTGCACACAGTCAATCGTTTGTATTATGTGCATTTTTCAAAAGTGGGTATCCAGTACAGGAAGTTTACAATCATGTTGAATTAATGGATGGCCTACTTACTTTACAGGTAAGAAATGGGACTAAAGGGGTTGATATATTTCAGATATTCATAGCCCAGATAGGAGTTTTGTTTTGTTTGTTCCCCCAAGAAAATAGCTTGTAGGTGACAAAGCAAATTGGAAATTTCTACTACCAATGCTGTCAGAAACTTTGCTATCTTGTTACAAGTATATGCGGGGTTTTGTTGTTGTTTTTGTTTTGTTTGTTGTGGTTTAGTGACAGTTTCTGCCCAGGCTACCCTCAGACTTGCTGTATAGCTGAAGATTACCTTGAACTCTTAATCCGTCTGCCTTCACCTGTGATTGCTGGAAATACAGACCTGTCGTCTGAGTTATGTGGTGTTGAAGAGCAAACCCAAGGCTTTGTCCGTGTAATGTAGTCACTCAGCCACCAGCAGCACAGCCCCATCTCTTGCTCTCCCCTTTCCCACTGCTGTGTCCCTTGTTCCGAGTCAGCAACCTGTGTACAACCCCAATTGTATCACGGCAGAATCACTGATTTATACAATTCTTTCTACTGGTGAAATTCCTATTTTACATGAGCATATTATTAAGTAATCAAATAAAAAAAGCAAAAATTTGATTGCCAAAGTTTGGGGTAGAAGAGCCCCTGATTCAGCCTTTCCTCTGGCTTCTGAGAACCCACAGGAGGCATCAGTTAAACTCTGGCTTTAGTTAAGGCAGGAGCTTCACAATGACTTTTTTTATTGTTTTGTATTTTCACCACAATTAAGATTGTAACAGGAGAAAGGTTATTTCTGTTAAGATCTGTTCTTTTCTCTTGCTTTTGTACCCACTGGACACACTGAAGAGTTTTAACTGTATATTATAGGGTTTTATCACTGAAAACTCTTGGATAGGGTAGGCACTTCAGTGGTCAATGACTTACTGTGTTCTTCTGCTTGGACATTTTATAAGATCACTGACCATCATCTTTAGAACATGGCCTTGGCTCCATAAACACGTATAATTTTGGCAATTACCTTTTAGGGTTCTAGACTGTAGGCATGTGTCAGGCATATTTAATGTAATTTAACCCCTGAGTATCTTCAATAACAGGGCCTTAATTTTTCTCTGTCTGAATAGCAGGATAAAGTGATATACTGACTGGTTTTGTGTCAACTTGACACAAACTGGAGTTATCACAGAGAAAGGTATTTCAGGTGAGGAAATGCCTCCATGAGATCCAGCTGTAAGGCATTTTCTCAATTAGTGATCAAGGTGGGGAGGGCTGGGCCCCTTGTGGGTGGTGCCATCCCTGGGCTGGTAGTCTTGTGTTCTATAAGAAAGCAAGCTGAGCAAGCCAGGGAAGCAAGCCAGTAACATTCCTCTATAGCTTGTGCATCAGCTCCTGCTTCCTGACCTGTTTGAGTTCCAGTTCTGACTTCCTTTGGTGATGAACAGCAGTGTGGAAGTGTAAGCTCAATAAACCCTTTCCTCCCCAACTTGCTTCTTGGTCATGATGTTTGTGCAGGAATAGAAACCCTGACTAAGACAAGTGATAAAAGTTAGTTTAGTTGAGATTGGGCTAGGGGATATAGCTCAGTTGGTAGAATCCTTGCCTCACATATGCAAAGCTCTGGGTTCAGTCCATGACAATTCGTAGACTGGGTATGATGTTGAATCCAGCACTGGGGAGGTCAAGTTCATTCTTCCTGAGTCATAGAGGAAGCTTCAGGCCTGTCTAGGCTACATGTTCTTAAAATAAGGACGCGAAGTTTACACGTGTGTATATGTATAATGTTTTAAGTATACATCCAAAGTTAGGGGAAACACCAGATACCTACTTTGTGTGAAACCCCACCCACATTAGAGTTTGTTCTTTTGGAAAGATAATTGGAGGAGAAAAGTAGTGTGGCATTTAGAATAAGCTTAGCTTTAAGTGGGGAGTTTCGCAGCAGGAGCTTAGGGTCTATTCCTGTGGCTCAGTATCTGTAGGGTAAGCACAATCCTTTGGTTTGTATGAAGTGTGACAGGGATGGAATAACACATGGATCAGTGCCTGGTGGGGAACCATGTACAGGGAGCGACTGAGGGAGAGGAGATATAGGAGGAAAGACTAGTCCAATGTTTCTTAAGAATGGTATGTTCTCTCTCTTTCATTCTGACCTACAGAAACACAAGACCCTTCAGCCAGGCCAGGAACTACGCAGGGGTTTTCTTCTTTCTTTCTTCTTTCTAATGTTTTTTGTTTTTTTCTAATTCAGCTATTACCTGATGTCATTTTACTTGATTGCTGTCATATACAATGATGTTTGTTACTGAGTAGCTGTATGTGGAAGGAGACCTAAGTGTTGAGGAAGCACAGAGAAATCTGCTTGTATTCCAAAAAGCATTTCTCATAGTTAAATGACATGTTTTTATTGGCCTTTGTTGAGATTAAGCACTGAAACAAAATTAAGATTCTTGTGAAGACTTGAGCCTATTAATATCCGTTTCAGTTGTTTAGTACTAATTTAGAGAGTCTGATATCTGTAGGGGAAGCCTTTCATAAAGCACACAGTTGTTAAGCGTTCCACTAGGAGAAGCCTTGTGTCCCAGAGGGTGTTAAGGTGAAGCAATTGAACATAGTTTCATTGAGCTCAGAGAATTGACTCTGCTTGGTGATGATAGCAAAGGGAACTCCAGCGGTCAGATTTTGGACAATGACCAAACTTGAATGGAAAACATTGAAGGAATAAAAATATCTACATGAATGGAGAGAGGAAACTCATGATACCTTTGAGAATGAAGGCCATGCTAACCTCTTATTTTGGCAGTTGGAAAGAAAATGACAAGAGTTAAGCATCTTCATTTTCCTTGGCTTGAATGAGAAACTAGATTTTCTATCATTGTTAAAAGAAAACTATAGAAATGGGTACTACATTTTTTTTATTTTTTGATACTTTATTTACATTTCAGATGTTTTCCCCTTTCCAGGTCTCCTCTTTAGAAACCCCCATCCCATCCCCCCTCCCCTGCCTCTATGAGGGTATTCCCCCACTCACCTACCCACTCTTGTCCTTCCCTCCCTGGCATTCCCCTACACTGGGGCATCTAACACCCTCAGGCCCAAGGGCCTTTCCTCCCACTGATGGCCAACAAGGCCCTCCTCTGCCACATATGTGGACAGCAGAAATGGGTACTACTAATAAAATGTACACATACCAGGAGCAGATCAGTATTATAATCAGTGGTGAAATATTTGGTTCAGCTAGGACATGTTTTTGGAAAACTATCTATTAGATGTCTGTCCATCCATCCGTCGTCTGTCTGCATACGTGCTTTCTCGCTCTCTCGCTCTCTCTCTCTCTCTCTTTCTCTCTGTGTGTATGGTAAGTATGTAGGGGTTGGAGGTCAACTTTGTGGTATTGGTTGTCTCTTTACATAGGCTCTAGACATCAAGGTTTTTTTCCTGGCTTGGTAGCAAGCTCCTTTTTTTTTTTTTCTAAAGATTTATTTATTTTTTTATATGAGTACACTGTAGCTGCCTTCAGATACACATGGAGTGTGTATCAGATCCTATTACAGATGGTTGTGAGCCACCATGTGGTTGCTGGGAATTGAACTCAGGACCTCTGGAAGAGCAGTCAGTGCTCTTAACCGCTGAGCCATCTCTCCAGCCTAGGTAGCAAGCTCCTTTACCCACTTAGCCATCTCCCTCTCCCCTTGACTAGCTCTTCTTTCCAGAGCGCTTTAGAAACTTTCTGTTATTGCTAGAATGGGACTCTTTGGATGTGCTAGAATGGTTTAGGAAGTATATATTAAGGATTTTGCTGTTAAAGTAGTATATCTATAATTCATTTATAATGTTTCTAAGAAATAAAGTGTTATACTTTTAGCAAATGTGACAAAAATTTAAAAGCTCTGTATTGCTGTATTAGACATGGATATTTTTTTGAGATTTTCAATTAATTTGAGAAAAATTTCAACTGAAAAATGGGCTGACTGGACTCATGATCATACTTAGTGGCAGGTGATTCTGTATTGTCATTGAAGATTTAAGATAAAATGCTGCTATTGGGTACTCTGTGGGACTGGAGAAATCGCTCCACTGTAAAGAGTGTGTGCTGCTCTTCCAGAGTTTGATTTCCCAGCATCTACATCTATACATCTGTCAGGTCACAGCTCCCTGCAGCTTCAGCTCCAAGGGATCGAACACCGTCTTTTAGCCTCTGTGGGCATTGTGCTCATCCCACAGGTGTGCACGCACGCGCGCACACACACAGACACACACATACATACACAGACACACACACAGACACTGACACACACACAGACACACAGACACACACAGACACACAGACACACACACACCCCTCTACCTGTCCTTAAAAGTGTGATCTAGGCCTGTATGTAGTGTGTGGCATAGACTACTACGCTTCGGCTCTTGCGTGGTCTAATAAAAGGCAATCTTAATGTGCATCTTATGTGTAAGTTAAATAAGAAATGAGACATCAAGATATTAGAGAAGTGCAAAAAACAGATTCTTAGGTACCAAGATCTGGTAGGGATATTGAGTCTGAAGTGTGAATGTTCATCACTAGGTAGGGGCTTCCTATGAGTTTGTATTTGTAGCAGAGTTCTTCAGTAGGCACATATGGGAGGTCAGGATTTAAGAGTTCTCTTAAAAAAGGTGGTATACTTAGTGCAGTGCCTGGGGAGTGGCCAGTTTTCAGTAAATACTTGTGGAGTGAACAAGATGTTGATTAGGGTTGAGAGAAGACCTTGGAAATGCTGGACTCTGAATTGTCAGTGTAACATGTAGTAGCTGGTCTTTGCTACTTTGTGGGTTCTTTTTCCAACCCTTTATCCCTGCCACAGTTTCATCCCTATCACTAGATAGGAGAGAAACAAGGATAGAGTAGAGAAAGGAATTAGGAAAATCCCTGAATCTAATTTCTCTTATTTCTTATTTGACCAAGGCTATGAATAGACTGCAACCAACAACCACTAACCACACCTGTCAGGGGCTCTAGCATTTGTATACCTTCTGAAAAGTTCCCAGAATTCCATATGTCACACAATTTCGGAAATTACCTGCAACTAGCAAATCCATGCTTCTGCTAGAGCACGAGGCAAATCATGGTCAGCTGCTGTGAACAGTCCAAAAGCATCCCCATATCCTCACACCCAGGAGTAAAATGAAAACATATTGTTACATTATTCCTGTGTTTTTTAAAGAAACCAAAGTTCTAGAATTTTCACCACAGGTAGATTGCTGATATTTCACATTCCTGTAAAGACAGAGATCCTTACTTATCCATAAGGAAACCTTCTGATGGCTTAACTCAAATGGTAATCAGTTTGTACCTGCAAGGTAACTATATGGACACATGCTGTGTCCTTCCCTTCTGGAGATAAGGAAATTTAGATTCAGAAGGCTGAAGCTATTTGCAGGATAGTCCACATCAAGATCCTGAGAACTCAACCTGGATTTTCCAACTCTTAATAACTGTCTTCATTCAGCAGTCAAGGCCAGTGCTGTTTTGCTTTGAGAAGTGATCTGTTGAATAGTTTCTGTGTATCGTGAGAGAGTGATTAAGCATGAAGAGAGAAAGTAATAGAGGAAATGGTAACCCATCGGCCAGTCCTTGTTAGCTGTTCACTTCCCTACTCATCATTTGGCCTATTGAATAATGAGGATAATAAAATTGAAGTAGTAGAACTATTTGTGATTTATAAACAAACCTCTCCATTTTACTTAATAGGCTATAGTTATTAGGAAGAATGATGAACCCTAGTTAATCTTAATGTAGGCTACTTAGGAAAGGAGATATTGAAACAGCATTAGCCTGCCTCTCCCTTTACCCCATCCTCCCTCTCTCTCTGCTGAAAATGGGTTTACTTCTACCCATCCAGTACAGATGTGGCTATTGTTATAAGATGTGTCACAATCTCAGTGAAGGAAATCAACCATCTACACATAGACAAACACAAGATGTGCCTACGTAGGATCCGGTCTTCTAGCTCTCAGAAGATCAGTGACGCGTGTGCTGTAGAGGGGCTCAGCAAATGAGATTCTGTCAGTTTTCAGAAATCATACCAAGTCAGCAAAGAGGAAACATGACCAACACTAAAGAGACCATGAGTAATATATATTTTATACCCGCATTAATATTTCATTGGCAAGAAGGTCAAAATCTACATTTAAATGGAAATATTTAAAAAGCAGAAGCATAATATTTGGCTAGGTGAAGCACTGGGGGTTTCCAAGCACACAGGCCGCACCCCTGTGCCTCTGGATTGACAGATCTGCTGTTTCTTGGAGTATCCTGGGGCTTTTAATTGCTTCTAGCTCGTGGGATGACTTCAGCCCTACGTTTTTAGTGTTCCTCTATGTGACCCTTAATTGGGGTACATATTACCTAGCATCAGGCCTGTGGACTGAGTACTGTCATGGTATGTAAATATCTAGAAGTCTGTTTTACTCATGTTGTAAAATGGATACAATAGGATTGTGGACCACCAGGAAGTTTGAAGTCATGGAAAACCCAACTAAACATGTACTGACATAAAGTACCACAACCATCAGGGCATATTTGCGGGGAACACACATTCAAATTTTGTTCACTCTTTCTTTCTTTCTTTCTTTCTTTCTTTCTTTCTTTCTTTCTTTCTTTCTTTCTTTCTTTCTTTCTTTCTTTCTTTCTTTCTTTCTTTCTTTCTGCTATTCATAGTGTGTGTTAGACTTCATTCACAGCATCTCAGTTGTAAGGTAGATGGATGGCTGCCTACATGGTATTCCAAGAATAACTACTTCATGCACTCCAAGAAGGAAGGATGCCAGGAAAAGGAACCTTTGTGGTTTCTGTTTTGTTTTGTTTCCAGGAAGAAAGCATTCCCCCAGTGGCCTGAAGAATATTTCTTACACCCCATTGACCTGACTTGTATTCTACTCCTATTGTGGCTTGATTGTTCAATGTCCCCAACAGGCTCATGTGTTTGAAAGTTGATTCCCAGTTGGTGGTACTGTTCTGAAAAGTGGTGAACACTTTCAAAAGTTGAGTCTTACTGGGGGAAGTGGGTCACTTGGTGGTATGCCTAGAAATTTTATATCCTTATCCTACTTCCTGTCTTCTCTGTGCTTTCTGACGTAGGATGCAGTGTGATGACGATTTATCTCTTCTTCCTGTCTCCATAGTGCTTCTCTACCATAATGGCCTGTGTCCCTCCAAACTGTGAGCCCTTCCTTAAGTTTTTTCTTGTCAGTTACTTGTTCACAACAATAAAATAAATTTTGAATACAACTCTTTTACCACCTCCCCATCCACTGATAAGGGAGTAAAGGTGTCTGCAGTGGTTTGGGGCTCTCATACTTGGTTCCTAAAATTGATCCCATTGCTTCTCCTGTAAACCCCAAAACTACTGTTAAGCAAAAGGAGTGGAAAGCGTGTTGTCTGTACGTAGATATTCTGGTGGGAGCACCTGAGTGTGGAGTGACTATACATGAAATAATATTGTTACCATCCTTGGGGGCTGGGTAGGTGTTTCTAGTTCTTGGCCTCTTTTCCAAAGCACTGAAAGTATGGGCTTTGCAAAGCAAACAAGATGATTTTATTTGAAGCAAATCTTTAGTACAAATCAAAGAGGGATGCATTATCAGAATTGATAGCAGGCCACATAAGTCAGGATACTCAAGGGCCTCAGGTTACAGCCTGGGTCTCTTTTTAAGGGGTCTGTGAGAAGGAGAGGCCGTTTTCTCATTTGATTAATAGATCAGGTATACAATCTTTTTATTATTATTATGCATGCCCTGTCCCATCATGCATCTGATTTTAATTATATTCATGGTCAGTTATAGACGTAGGGAGAATCCTCTATTTACTGAAAGGTTGGTAGAGATCATAGTTTCACCTTACTGCACATGGATATAAAACTAATTTTGGCTGGATCATATCTTACTCATACCTTAGAGGTATGTAATTGGGAATATAGTTGAATAGAGCCTCTTCAAATTTGCTTGGTACCAGAGATAGAGAAGCTTAAAATTGTTTATAAATTGGAGTATGCACAGCCCGATACAGGCGGAGGGCCAAGTTCACAGGTTGCTAGGTGCATTGTTTGTAGAAAGCTGTGTATGCACAGGACATGCGTGCATGGACACGCATGAGCAAATCCCACCATTAAATGGGTACTAACCTATTTCCTATGCTCATCTGCCTCAGAATGTCACCTCATGATACTTAGTTGCTCCTAGGGTTATTAAGAGCTACAACTCACTGATCAGACACAGATCTAGGAAGGCAAAGGTGATCATTTGGCTCTGACTCCTCCCTAGAGAAATCATAACAGCGAGGGGTGTTTGCTGATAAGGGAGAATCCACCTCTCTGAAGCTGTGTACATGAACCACCCCCTTGATAGACCTGTGTTTACCCTACGTGGAACTATGGTGGGCATCCAGTCCTTCCTATTGTACTCCGTCCACTTCTCTGTGTTTATCAGGGTCGTCGTTGCCTCGTGACAGAACGAGTGTTTAGGCTCGATTACTACTCCCCTTCCTGTTCATTCCCACATTTGTTACTGTTGTGTGGGTGAGTGCACATGTATTCGGGTGCATATGTGTGTGTAAGCCACAGGTCGGCTTCAGACGGTATTCCTCAGTAGACAGCTAACATGTGAATTTTTGAGACAGGGCATTTCTTTGCGACCTGGTGCTCACTGATTCCTCCAGTCTGGATGGACTTTCTCCTGTCTCCAACTGTCCAGAGCCAGGATCACAAATGCGAAGTACCATGCCTGGCTTTTCAACAATATGGTTTCTAGAGATCAAACTCAGGTACCCATGCTTGAATGATGAGTGTTTTACTAACTGATCTGTCTCCCCTTAATTCTTAGGTTTTATGGTTATTTTCTGGGTACTTGGTACATTTTATTACTATTCTACATACTTTTTTTTCTAGTGTACTGATACCTTCAACATTTGCCCTATTTAAGTACAGTCTGAGAGTAAAGAGGAAAAAAATGTTTTTTCTTACAAGTATAGTGACTATTCTTGCTGGGTCGGTTTCTTCATGCAAGCCCAGAGCACCTTAGCCTGTTTGGCAGTCATATCACTATATCTTACTAGTTTGCAGTCAGATGAAATCTCTTAAGTGTTTAAAAGTGACTTTTTGTAGAGTTTTGAAACACTAGATTTTGTCATATTCTTTTAGCCAGCCCCTTTGCCTTCAGTCTGCTTAGCTGCAGGCCCAGAACCACAGCAACTGACAGTAAACGCTAAGGTCTGTGTGGCACTTTCTGTGTACCAGATATGATCCTAAATATTTTCTGAGTATTGCTTTATTTAATCCACTCTCTGTAGCTTTTTGATCTTGACTTTTGAAATGCCCAGTTTACTGATGACAGAATGGTACAGAACAGGCTAAGTCAATTGTACCACCTCCTAGTGTAGCTAGTGGTTAAGACACAACTGGAATTGAAGCAGTTGTGCAGTAGAGCTCAACTTAACTCTGCTGCGAATTCAAAGGATCTCTGTCCTTCTTGCTCCCTTTATATCTAGTGATTTCTTAGGTGTTAGTTGGTTTACCTGTCCTGAGCCAGGTATAATGATGTAAACCAGCACTTGGGAGGGAAAGGGTCAGGAGTTGAAGGACACCCTTCATCTTTACTACATGCTGAGTTTCGGGACAGCCTGGGCTTTCTGAAACAAACAAATAAACAATAGAGAAATCTGTCATTCATATGTCCTGTTAGATAATACAATGTCAAGAGGACAAGTTACAAAGCAATAGACTCTTCAAAAGAAGCCTGACTTGTTCTTTTGTTTGTGGTTGACTGCAGCCTGAGGTGTTGGAAACACTTAGGAGATGAGATCTAATGTCCTTTCTTTGAGAAATACAAAAGGCTTCACAGGCTTGAGCTGTAGCTCAATTGGTAGTCGCCTATCTACCATATACTAGGTTCTGGGTTCAATTCTCAGCACATGTCCAGGTGGAGACAAGAAGATTAGAAATTCAAAGTTATCCTTGCCTATACAGTGAGTTAGAGGCCAACCTGTGCTGAAACCCATTCTCATAAAAATCAAACAGCTCACTAACCCAGTCAGTCACCTTGTGGTAATAGTAGCTGGGCCTAAGATTCCCTCAGGAGATTCTGTCAATGCTGGTAGGTCATGGTGAAGACTTTACATTTCATCCATAGTGTGCTGAATTCACAGTAAGAGCTTGGTTCTACCTTGGAGTCTTAGAGTGGGAGTGTGATGTATTCAGAGTGCAGTATGATGGTGGTTCTTCCATAGCATCTTTAAAGAAGCCATCACTGTGCTCAGTACTAACATATCCCAGACTATTTACCTGGCCATCCTCATTTTGCTGTTACTCATTTACATTTTTTTTCTTCCATCAGTTCGATTTGTTGTTCCAGGAAGGAGGACTTACAAGCTTACTTTTAGAATAGAGAACATTTGCTCCCTTTACCTTGTGAAGATCTTCTTCTTGCCAATAGATTTATTTTAGAGAGTAAAAGTTGGGAGAAGTCATCTAATTTGCAAAGAGATGGGGACCCTGATGTACAACATAAACACTGGCAGTGTGTAGACCATTAGAGACGGTCATGAGTCTTGTTTTACACTGTGGTTTGCTATAGTGACAGCCGACTGACTCTCCCTCTTTATCCTTGAATTGGATGGTTTTTACCTGATTTCCCACCCAAAGGAAGCAACTCCTTGTAATAGTAAGGAGGCTGGTTGCAGGCTGTACTGCATTGCCCCTAACCATAACTCCATTAAGAGGTTGTAAATAGTAGTATAATGATGTCTCAGTCATTTGTTTTGATGTATCTGAGCTTTTAATAAATCAGCCTCAGCTTGCTTAATAGGAATCTGAGAGCAGAGCGTGCTCCTGCCAGCAGCTGCTAGTAAATTATAAAGCATTCATCTGTTTTACAAGGGAATTAAATGTTTGTTCTATTTTAAAGGCTGTGACTAAATGAGAGAGAAGAAGAGGGAGGGGAGGGGTAAGGGATAGGAGAGGGAGTGGGTGGGGGAGAGGAGGAGAGAAGGAGAGAGAGGACTTGTGTGTGTCCATGCGTGTATGTGCACGTGCATCCAGATTGTCTGATTCCCTTGCCCTCGGAGGCTCAGGACTCCTAGGTTCCTGGGAGCACCTGTAGAGAGCCATGTGAGTTAGACAGCCCCTAGGTAAACCCTGCTGTTGTCCTCTGTGCTCCCTGTGTCTCTCCAAAGGCAATAGTTACTGGATTACCATTTTCTTCCACTTCACAGGATCCTGTGAAATACACATCCTGTTCCCCCACTCAGCTCTTGATGCTCCCCTCCCCCTCAAAAAAAACTTGTAGAAAAGAGTATTAGATAAATCATATATCTAGCATGACTGATTTTCAATTTTGTGTAAAATTGAGTTAGGCTGTTTTATTTGATTTCCCTGTTTACGCTGGAAGTGTCCCCCTCTCCTTTTAAACTCCATTGACTTTAAGTAATCTTAAGGAAAAAGCATCCTAGTAAAGATAAACACAAGAGAGACAGCTAAGAAGGTCCCCAGTGCTGGTGGCCACTTACTTGGTAAGTTTTGACAAGTAGTGTAGACTTTTTAAATATACTTTTTTAGTTTTTATTTTAAATTCTGATAAAATTGCATATTCACCAGAAATAGCTATTGTAGTTTCATTTGCATTGTTGTGGTAACATACTGTAAGGGAAGCAGCTTACGGGAGGAAAGATTTATGTGTTTCATTTCCAGGTTGTAGTCCGTCAGTGTGGGAAAGTCACAGCAGCAGGTTGAAAAGGCAAATCACAGCCATAGTCAACAGTACAACAAAATGAGTCGTTCATGCGTGAGAAGTAAGAACAGAGGAGGGAACAAGAGACTTCTCACCAGTGCAGGTAGAGCAGCCTGCAGTGTTGTCCTCAGGAAGAACCATGGGCCACTCTCTGCTTACAGACAGAGGTAGTTAACAGTGAGGGAGCAGGAAAGGAGGCTGAACAATTTCATTGTTTTGGAGTGCAGTTGGTTTTTTCCAGGGGCAGGCAGCAAGTCAGTGAAAGACGTTAATGCGATCAGCACGCGTCTTTCCTAGCTGGTCCTTAGTTGGATTCATGGGACGGGAAGGCAGGGATCTAGAGAAATATACTATGTTCGTTCTGGAAATACCACTGTGGTTACAGGAATTGTCATACTCAGCCAAAATGGAGTTTCTTCAGGAAATGACATGGTCCTGGCTAACTGTGTGCTTATTGCTCAGCTCACTATTTTAGCTCTTAAAACAGTCCAGGATTAAAATCCAGAGATTGGCACTGATTGCATTCTGGGTGGTTCGTCCCACCCCAATTAACTCAATTAAAAAAATCTTCTAATGGGCATGTCCACATGGAGCTGTTCTTCCCAGGTGATTCTGAGTTGTGTCTTGTTGGCAGTCATAAACAAGCATCACAAATGGCCTAAGGGAATTCAGGGTACCTTGAACTTAGAATAAAATTTATGTGTGGTTTATTGTTGTTCTGTCACATGGGTGTGCCCATCGCTCAGCCGAGGTGCAAGGCTGGTCATCCCCAAGGTCTTCCTGGTGATACCTCCTACAGCACCTTTCTGTCAGCATCCTCGACAACTTAACTTACAGCAGCTGTCAATCTGCTTTCTGTGAGTAGAAGTGTTTACTTGTCCAGACATTAGATAAATCATCATTTTATAAGAGCAAATCATTGTATTACAAAATATTTATCAAGGGTAGCTTTTTATGGAGACAACTAGAAATATTTCTTAAAGAAAAGTAGAGTTGGAAAAGCTACATAGAATACGATGTTACTTAATGTTTTCTTTTAATATAGAGGAAGAATTAACACAGTCTACCAAAAACTCTAACAAAAAGAATATCTTTTCTGATTTTTAAAATTCAGACAAGAATTATACATTTTTGTTTTTCTTTATTATGGTTCTATATATCGCTGGAGATTCATTCATTCATTTTCAACTTTTAATTTTTTTCTTTCTTTATTGAATGTACTGAGGTTTTTTTATTACTTGGAAAAATACTTAATGCAGAAAAAAACTGTACAGTCTACTGAATGACATTCTTACTGAATGATCCGTGAGGCCACCTAGCCATCCTCACGCTTCCTCCCCGAGTCAGACTCCAGTATGCTTCCTGTGAGTTTCATCTCCAGCTTGCTTTCTACTGTTCACCTTGAGACTGGTTTCATTAAGTGGCCCAAAAAGGCTTGAAGTTACTCTGTGACCAGGACGTAAACTAGAAATCTTCCTGCCTCAGCTTCTCAAGCGCTGGGACTATAGGCCTGTACAGCTGGGGCAGATGGAACTTGTCTTACTAGTTAAGAGCGAATGATACTGCACTGTGTATGTGAGGTTGTTTTATTTCTCCATCTCTTGATGAGACCACTGGGTGGAAGGCTAAACTCCACAGACCTTGTAGGATAGAGTTTCAGGGCTCTTGGTAGGTAGATAGGAAAGTTTTTAATCTGTGCTCAGGTTTCTCAGGTTTTATCCTCACAGCAGAAGACTGAGGAAAGAGAGACACTGATGCTCTGGCTGGCTGGACTTCTCACTCAGCCTTTGCCTGGGGTTCAGTACATAGGTTGAAAGAGGGTTTAGGATGCATCTGAGCCTTTATAGATGTTTTA